>CM076673.1:184905463-185593825 GCA_038501925.1 Xenopus petersii
ATAAAGCATTAGAGAGATTATTATATGATCCCCTTATATATTTATACATAGTCATCATATCACCCCTTAAGCGCCTCTTCTCCAGCGTGAACATCCCCAACTTGGCCAGTCTTTCCTCATATAAGAATAAAAAGAAATAAAGAAATAAAGAATAAATATAAGAATAAAAAGTCTAATTTCATAATGTAATACTCCACCTTAAACTGTTATTACATTGCGAATTTTAATTGCACATTGCCCACTTTAAAGAAGTGCTTGAAGGTGTCGTAATGTTTTGGAGCAAACATAACTTTTTCAGTAAGAAGTTTTATTACATTCACTATAACGGTAAAATTCGCAAACCTTCTTCCACTGTCAGAGGTGGTCACTAAACAATTTCCAGGTTCGCAAAAGCTATATTAAATTCGCACAAAGGCAAATTTGTTCGCACAGAGGCATAACTTTTCGTATTGCGAATATTTTTTTCGTTGCTGACTTTTATTACATTCCCCCACAATTGTTATACATAAATTAGGCATATCTAAATCACGTTTTAAGACCCGTGAGATTCTGTAGATGACTAAATGCTACAAGGAAAAGCCACAAAAGGATAAACTCTTGGAACTCCACAAGCCCTGTTTTTGTTTTTTGCACGAAAGCATTTCTCCTTAAATAGATATACAAATTTACTGTACTTCCGGAAGATGTTTCTGACCCTGACATAAGGGTTTATCCAGGATTTGACAAGTCTTTTTTTCTGGAGTTTAGAGACCAATTGAGAAAGAGTTTGTACTGAGCAAGGAAACAAGGTTATAGCAATTAGAGTGAAGAGCACTTGTGCCTGCGGCATTAATAGATAACCTTTCAGATTTTTTAATTAGAAAGATTGCTACGAAGATTTGTTCAAAAAAGAAGTTAAAATAAAGCAAGGAAAATGAATTAAAATGATTATTTTTAAGAGCTATTCCAGTTTATTAAAATCAGGGGTCTCCAAAGTTATTGCAGATGGATGGTATGATGGTGACCTCCTGCCCTCAGTCCTGGTAGGCCCTGAAATGTATGAAAATGGTCATCTATATACTGGTTTATTTTCTCAGTAAAACACCAGGGTTGTGGAGAAAGTGAAGAAAGTAGGCATGCTCAGCAAATCTCAAATGCTATATTAAGAAGGGAAACTGTCCCAACCAAATAAGTCTGTCGTTAATTATGTTGGTACATGTTTATTATTTAACTGGGCTAAAGTTAGATCAGTTATGCTCTAAAAGAGGATGTCCTGAAAAGGCAAATTTGGGGCATAGTAATATCATCTCTTGTTCCCCTGAGCAGGGCTGGAACTAGGGGTAGGCAGAGTAGGCACGTGCCTAGGGCGCAAAGCTGGGGGGGCGCCAGGCACGTACCTGCTCAGTCGCCTACCCAATGTCCCTACTCGACTGCCGCTTCTATTCTTTGTGTAAATGTATTTGTGTTAATGTATTTTGCTATGGATCGCGCACTTAGCCGGCGCCGTGGCCGGCCAGTTTGTCTAGGGCGCCTGGCCTGGTTGGCCCAGCTCTGCCCCTGAGCACATTTAAAGGAGAAATAAAGGTGAAATCAAGAGGGTGTTCCAAAGCACCCCATTGACTCGATTCACTTATGTAATACACAAGTCGGTGATCCTGTTAGCAGAAAACTGGCTAGTTTAGGGTTTTTCTCAGCGAGCACCTCAAAGCGATCCTCTTCCTGTATCTGAGCAAAGAGGATTGCTCAGTGGGGCTCGCTGAGATGATCCCTGGCCCAGGGTATCAGGTAAGTGAATACAATCACTGGGGGGGTGCCTAACATTTGGAACCCCCAGTGATGTCTCAATTTTTGTCTCCTTTTAAATCTTGGCCCTTCAAATGGCTCAAAATTCCTGGTCTTGCCACATACTTCACTATGGGAATCACTTTACTTGGTACAAAGGACTGGGCACCAATAATCACTGTCATGTGCCACAATCCCAGTGATTCCAATAGAAACAAATGGTAGTTAGTTAATCCAGATGTTTTGCCTTTCCTGAGATGATGGTGGAACAGAATTCTAGGAATATTCCGGTCATGCAACTCCCAAGGGTAAAACATTTAAGGGCACAATGATGATTTTATCTTTCCTATGTATGCTACAGGAAAAATAAAAGTGGGGCAGGGCAACAGCTTTAGTTGACAAAGGGATCTTAAGGAAATATGGAGTATAATATTTAGGTATCTAGGTAGTATAATTTTTAACATATAATAATATATTTGGCCTGTTTGATGTACTTCACTAATGACTTTTCGTTGTGAGAAATATTGTTTCTTTATGCTGTAAAATCCAGAGCCTAATCGAATCAACTTGCTGTCGTACATTATGATATCAGCCATATTTTACAGCTGATCCACATTTAAAAGTGTCAATCTGAGCCATTGTTGGATATCTCTCTAATCCTTTCCACATGCTGCAATGCACATCTTTGCCATGTTACCGGCATCATTCCTAACATATCAAATCAGTGATCAGAGATGTCACGCTAATTTAACAATATAACTCATCTTTCATCTAGGCCTGTAAACCTTCTTCATGAAGCCAATTTTAAATTCACATAGGAGATAGCTGGTACTTTGCAGAGTTTGGTATAGTTTGCCTGCTCTTAGTTTTATTATATTGTTAAACTTAATCCTGCCCCATTTTTTTAACCATCTTTCCATATTCAGTGCTCTGGACAGAGACATCAATGGAAAAGCAATTAAACTGTCCAATCTGGGCAGCTAAGTGGCAAATGAGATTCAATGTTGATAAATGTAAAGTCATGCACCTGGGATGTAAAAATATCCAAGCCACTTATACCCTTAATGGGACTGCACTAGGCAAATCTATTATGGAAAAGGACCTTGGAGTCCTTGTAGATGATAAACTTGGCTTTTGCAAGCAATGCCAGTCAGCAGCATCAAGGGCAAATAAGGTCTTGAGCTGTATTAAAAAGGGCATAGAGTCAAGGGAGGAGGGGGTCATTCTTCCACTGTATAGAGCACTTGTAAGGCCCCATCTAGAATATGCCGTACAGTTTTGGTCTCCATCACTCAAACAGGACATTATTGTATTAGAGAGGGTACAGAGAAGGGCAACTAAGCTGGTAAAAGGTATTGAAAATCTTAGCTATGAGGAAAGACTGGCCAAATTGGGGATGTTCACGCTGGAGAAGAGGCGCTTAAGGGGTGATATGATGACTATGTATAAATATATAAGGTGATCATATAATAATCTCTCTAATGCTTTATTTACCAGTAGGTCTTTCCATCTGACACGAGGTCACCCATTCCGATTAGAAGAAAAGAGGTTCCGCCTAAATATTCGGAAGGGGTTTTTTACAGTGAGCGCTGTGAAGATGTGGAATTGTCTCCCTGAATCAGTTGTACAGGCTGATACATTAGATAGCTTTAAGAAGGGGTTGGATAGCTTTTTAGCAAGTAAGGGAATACAGGGTTATGGGAAATAGCTCATAGTCCAAGTTGATCCAGGGACTAGTACGATTGCCATTTTGGAGTGAGGAAGGAATTTTTCCCCCTCTAAGGCAAATTGGAGAGGCTTCAGATGGGTTTTTTGCCTTCCTCTGGATCAACTGGCAGATAGGTAGTTAAAAAAAAAAAAAGGTTGAACTCGTTGGACATGTGTCTTTTTTCAACCTTACTTGCTATGTTATTATGTCCAAGAGGATGGTCTGAACCCTAGTAAATACCTAGGAAGGAAGAATGACATTGGAAGAGCCTGGATTTATTGCCCAGAGATAGGGAAGTACCATTAAAGGATATAAAAGTACAGAAGGAGGAGAAGATCAGGAGAGAAGGGAGGATGGTGCCCAGAGCACAGCCAGAAAGATCCTGGAGCTCCAAAGCTATGCAGAGAGATTGACCGTATGCTTGCCAAATTGCAAGATGCCAAGGAGTAGATAACTCCATCCTTGAGATATACAGTGAGCCAGTCTCTGAGATTATACAAATGGAGGGTTGTGGGAGCACTCAAAGGCTAAGTTAAAATGTGTTTAAGCACAATGGTAGTTTTACTGGCCAATTTGGCCAATTAATCAATGCACATTCCCTGGTCCCCTGTAATTCAGTATATATGCAAGTGCATGTGTTTGAAAAACAGGGGTTTTTAGTAACAAAGTTATGATGAAACCAAGGTTCAGGAGACACTTATTACAAGTAATGCTACTATGCAGAGGTACAAGCCTTTCTATACTATGACCTGAGATAAACAAGTTAGGGACCGCTGTATGGGGTTTACTTTGACGTGCTATGGTGGCTTATCAACTTTATGATCATAACGTTGTAACTAAAAACCCCCTGTTTATGTAAACACGTGCACTTGCATATATACTGAATTACTTATGAGACAGGGGACCAGGCAATCTGCATTAATTAATTGGCCAAACAAGTAGCACTTCCACTGTATTTAAACACATTTTAACTTAGCCTTTGAGTGCTCCCACAACCCGCCTTTTTTGTATATAGTCTCTGAGAGTACCCCAGCGAGTATGCAACCATGGGGGTGACACTCTAATTCCAGTGAGCAGTCCTAACGTTACCTTTCATGGACATGCACCTAAATGGAGAGGTACTTGGAATAATGTAGCACTAACTGTGGAGCATAATTGATCTTGGAGAGGAGCTTAGCACCAAAGCCCAAATTTAACCATCCAGTGTCCTTTAAAGGAGAAGAAAAGGCTAAAAGTAAGTAAGCTTTATCAGAAAGGTCTATATAAATACACCAGTAAACCCTCAAAGTAATGCTGCTCTGAGTCCTCTGTCAATACATCATTTCTTTCCTTCTATTTTCTACACATGGGCTTCTGTATCAGACTTCCTGTTTTCAGCATAAACGTCCAGGGCAGGGCTTGAGCATGCTCAGTTTGCTCCCCTTCCCTCCTCCCATCCCTGCTGTAATCTGAGCTCAGAGCTTTAAGTGAGCAGAGAGAGACTCAGGTAGGAAGTGATGTCACACCAAGCTTAAATGGCAGCTTCTATCCTAAACAAACAGAGACAGTGTCTACAGATGTTTACTCGGGTATGGTAAAGCATTCTGCAGAATAAATATAGCATTCTAGCTTGCACTATTGTGGCTAATCTGTTGGCAATAAACTGTCTTGGAGCTTTCCTTCTCCTTTAAATGGACTGTATTAACTGTAAAGCCTGTGCATCCCTAGTTTGGTTCCATATATCCCCATGAGCAGGTATTGGTCCAACCTATTTTATGCCCATTCCATTTATTTTCCTCTATTTTTCTTGTATGTTTTCTACTGTATCAATATTTGTATTCCTAGTGCCACGTAAAGGCTTACAGCAGCATTCTCTAAAGCCCAAGTATTCAATGTTCTCTAGGCTGATTTATAGTAATTACTAAACCAATTAATGCAAGAGATTGTTTGGCAACGATTTATTGTGAATTTGTTGATCCCTTGACTATAGTGAGTAACCAACACATTATGCCTTGGGCAGCTCTGGTTTACAAACAAGGAATTACAAAAAGGGATATTTCATCAGGAATTACATCAGGAAAACTATAGTGTGCTGTGTGGGAAGACAGTGGAAAAAAAACCTTAATTGGTTTAAGGTTCCTAGTGTGAAATATGAAGTGTTGATTGGGTTATAAATAAACCATATTGGATTTCCTTCACAATCCTCTCTGTGCCAGAGTAAACATGGGCATGTGAAAATACATGTTAAATTACTTTCCACCTCTGCAAATTGTGTTGTACACCACAGACATTCAGATCTGTCCTTTACTCACAATAATTGTAAAGAAACATGTCTAGAAGTTGATTTATTTGGCACCAACCTCATATTGGGACTTGAAAGCTGAAGTCAGGGGCACACCAAAGTCTATGGGCTGATATGATAATATGAATTTAGAGATAATGTAACTGTTTAAGAAGGAGGAGGTTTATCGATTCTTGTCTTGTGTCGGAAATGTGACAGTTGTTTGGAAAAAATACATCTATAGGTTTCATTATTTCTTGCGCTCAATAAAAAAAAACATGAAAATAACAGTTAGTTCATTTATTCGGACTCTTTGGGGCAAATTCACTAAACGCCGAAGAGCCTAACGCTAGCGTGAATGTGGCAGCGTAGCGCATTTTCGGTAATTCGCCAATTCACTGACAGACGCTTGCGAATTGGCGCAACGGACGTAACTACGCAAATTCACTAACGTGCAAATTATTCTGGCAGCTACCTTTTACGCAACGGACATAACTACGCAAATTCACTGACACGCGAATTATTCTGACAGCTACCTTTTATGCCAGACTTCCTTCGCCACCTCAGACCAGGCGAAGTACAATAGAGTAGATAGGGATTGCTTCAAAAAAAATTCTAAGTCCCAAAAAACGCTGGCGTTTTTTCATTTTTTATGGGTGATAGGCTGAAAAAGATCGAAAAAATTTTTGGGGCTCCCCTCCTTCCCCCCTACATTTCCTAACTCATGGCAACTTAACTATACAGTGGGCACATGTGTAGGGCAAAATAAAAATGTTATTTGCTGTTTTGAAGGTTTCCCAGGCATTTGTAGTGCTGCTACATATACCTCCATTGTAACTTGAATTTGGAGCCATATGCAAATTAACCATCGCTAGCGTAACTTTGCTTTGCTTGGCGAATTAACACCAGCGCAACTTAGCATCCTTATGCTTCCCCTGAGCGCAACTTCAGATTTTAGTGAATTTGCGTAGCGCTGGCGAAAATACACCTGGCGAAGTGCGGCGAAGCGGACGCTGGCGCAAGAACGAATCTTAGTGAATGTCAACATAGTAACATAGTAGTAACATAGTAACATAGTAAGTAAGGTTGAAAAACGACACATGTCCATCGAGTTCAACCTTTTTTTTTTTTTTTTAACTACCTATCTGCCAGTTGATCCAGAGGAAGGCAAAAAAACCCATCTGAAGCCTCTCCAATTTGCCTCAGAGGGGGAAAAATTCCTTCCTGACTCCATCGGACTAGTCCCTGGATCAACTTGGACTATGAGCTATTTCCCATAACCCTGTATTCCCTTACTTGCTAAAAAGCCATCCAACCCATTCTTAAAGCTATCTAATGTATCAGCCTGTACAACTGATTCAGGGAGAGAATTCCACATCTTCACAGCTCTCACTGTAAAAAACCCCTTCCCAATATTTAGGCGGAACCTCTTTTCTTCTAATCGGAATGGGTGACCTTGTGTCAGCTGGAAAGACCTACTGGTAAATAAATCATTAGAGAGATTATTATATGATCACCCCTTAAGCGCCTCTTCTCCAGCGTGAACATCCCCAATTTGGCCAGTCTTTCCTCATAGCTAAGATTTTCAATACCTTTCACAAGCTTAGTTGCCCTTCTCTGTACCCTCTCTAATACAATAATGTCCTGTTTGACTGATGGAGACCAAAACTGTATGGCATATTCTAGATGGGGCCTTACAAGTGCTCTATACAGTGGAAGAATGACCCCCTCCTCCCTTGACTCTATGCCCCTTTTAATACAACTCAAGACCTTATTTGCCCTTGATGCTGCTGACTGGCATTGCTTGCTACAGCCAAGTTTATCATCTACAAGGACTCCAAGGTCCTTTTCCATAATGGATTTGCCTAGTGCAGTCCCATTAAGGGTATAAGTGGCTTGGATATTTTTACATCCCAAGTGCATGACTTTACATTTATCAACATTGAATCTCATTTGCCACTTAGCTGCCCAGATTGCCAGTTTGTCAAGATCATGTTGCAAGGATGCCACATCCTGGATGGAATTAATTGGGCTGGATAATTTTGTGTCATCTGCAAACACTGATACATTACTTACAACACCCTCCCCTAAGTCATTAATGAACAAGTTAAATAAAAGTGGACCCAATACTGAGCCCTGGGGGACCCCACTAAGAACCTTACTCCAAGTAGAGAATGTCCCATTAACAACCACCCTCTGTACCCGATCCTGTAGCCAGTTTCCTATCCATGTGCAAACGACTTCATTAAGCCCAACAGACCTTAGTTTAGAAAGCAGTCGTTTGTGGGGCACAGTATCAAACGCTTTGGCGAAATCCAAATAGATCACATCTACTGCCCCCCCCACTATCCAGAATCTTACTTACCACATCATAAAATGCAATCAAATTCGTCTGACATGACATATCCTTCATAAAGCCATGCTAATTGTTGCTCATAATGCCATTCATTAGGACAAAATTTTGAATGTGATCCCTTAACAAGCCTTCAAATAATTTGCCCACCACAGATGTCAAGCTTACTGGCCTATAATTGCCAGGCTGAGATCGTAATCCCTTTTTAAATATTGGAATAACATCAGCTTTTCTCCAATCCATAGGCACAATACCAGATGACAGTGAATCTGAGAAAATCAGAAATAAGGGCTGGTCTAAAACTGAACTAAGCTCTCTTAGAACCCGGGGGTGTATGCCATCAGGCCCTGGAGCCTTGTTTACATTACTGTTGGTTCAGGCCTACAGTGCAAATGATTGGACCATGACAACAAGATGTGTTAAAGGGGACCTGTCACCGAAAAAAAAAAATATTCCAAATCTTATTTTATTATTACGTAAGGCAAGCAAAATAAACTCTAATATCTGCATTAGCAGATGAAATATTAAAACTTGCCTGATTGGCAACCTAACCAATAATAACAGTACAAACTGTAGATATCAGTTGTGGTCTATGGCTTGTATCAGGGCCGCCATTAGAAATCACAGCGTCCCGTACAACAACATTTTTGGGCTAAAAACAGTAAACCCCACCCCACACACAAGTTATAAATAGCCATTGAAGGTCAGAGCCCCCTTATAAGTAAAAAAAAAACTGTGGTGCCAGGGCCCCCCATTAAAGTTTTTTTTTAGAAAAAAAATTGGTGGTCAGGGCTACCATACTGGAAAAAAATTGGTGACCAGGGCCCCCCTACAAGTTAAAAAAAAACATTGGTGCCTGGGCCCCCTATAAAAGTTTTTTAAAAAAACATTGGCGACAGGGCCCCCCATAAAAGTTTTTAAAAAATCAATGGTGGTCAGGACCCCCCATAAGTAAAAAAAAATACTGACGCCAGGGCCCTCCATAAACATTTTTTTAAAAAAAAAACATTGGCGCCAGGGCACTTCCTTACAAGTTAAAAAGAAACAGTAGGGTCCCAGCCAATATTTTTTTTTTTTTAAAAAAAGGCAGGGGCCTATAGAGTATTAAAATAATACATTGGTTGCCAGGGCTTTACTAAAATAAAAAAACACACATTAGTCTTCAAGTTTGGCTCCCTTCGTGACTTTGGGTCTTTTTGCGGCTTCAGGACTTCAATTTCAGCTCTTTTGGTGTCTTCTGGTCTTTTTGCGGCTTTGGGACTTCAACTTCGGCTTTTCGGGACTTCAGCGGTTTGGGACTACGGCGGATGCAGCTCGGCAGGCAAAGGCTATTTCGATAGGTACAGCACAGCTGGGCCCCCCTTTAGGCCCGGGCCCGGTACAGTAGTACCCTCTGTCCCCCCTGATGGTGGCCCTGGCCTGTATACATGTACAGATATGGGATCCATTATCCTGTTATCCAGGAAGGCCTTCTCTAGTAGACTGCATTTTAATCAAATATTTATTTTTTTTTAAATGTCTTTTCTCTGTAATAATAAAACAGTACCTTGTACTTAATCCCAACTAATATATATAATTAATTAATTTCTTGCTGGAGCCAAAACAATCCTATTGGGTTTCATTCATGTTTAAATGACGTTTTAGCAGTCTAGAGGTAGTCAGAAAGACCCATTATCCGGAAAACCCCAGGTCTCAAGCATTCTGGATAACAGGTCCCATTCCTGTACCACTAAAGTATTTTATTGATATATTTATAGCCATCTTTGCAGGGTGTTAAAGTGTTGCTCAAAGCACATATCACCATAACGCATTTCATGCCAATGTGGGGAATACACGTTTTACCCACATAGCAGGAAATAGGTGTCGAAACACCTTTTATGTACTAAGCCATGCTCTATTTTAAAACTTGTACTCAATTGCCACAGAAAAAGGTAGCTTAAAGGAACAGTAACACCAAAGTGTATGTAAGTAATTAAAATATAATGTAGGATTGCTCTGCAGTGGTAAAACTGGTGTGTTTGCTTCAGAAACACGACTATAGTTTATATAAACAAGCTGCTGTGTAGCCATGGGGACAGTCAATGAAGCTGGAAAAAAAGGAGAAAAGGCACAGGTTACATAGCACATATCAGATAAGGCAGAGACACAAGCTCAGATTTGGAGACATTTAGTCTGCCGGCGATTAATCACCTCTTCTTCGGGCAACTAATCTCCCCGAACTGCCTTCCCGCAGGCTAGAATGTAAATCGCTGGCAGGATGGCTTTGTTTGCCGAAGTCGCCCGAAGTTGCCTCACAAGGAAACTTTAGGCAAATTCAGAAAACAAATTGATCCAAATGCCGGCGATTTATATTCTATCCGGCGGGGAAGCAGTTTGGGAAGTTTAGTAGCCCGCAGAAGAGGCGATTGTCACCAGGTCACTAATTTCCCTTAAGCTTCCCATCTGTCTCTGCCCTAAAACACCAATGTATTGGACAAGGCTTATCCTGCTCGGCTATGTGCGCAAAAAAAATTTTTTTTGTGCACACATTTTAAACTTGTGTGCTCCTTTTTAAACACTGTGGGGGTCATTTATTAACACGGGGCAAATTTGCCCATGGGCAGTAACCCATGGCAACCAATCAAATAACTGCATTCATTTTTCTAGTTGCAGGTGGCTTTAAAAAGCTTATCATTGATTGGTTGCCATAGGTAACTGCCCATGTGCAAATTTGCCCAGTGTTGATAAATAAGCCCCTTTGTGAGCAGGTCAGAATAAATGCAAAATTTTGTATTTTTACACAAAATTCTTTGTTTGCACCACAATTTGTTGCTTTGTGCTGCCATCAAAATGTGTGTGCGCACACAAGCTCACAGCTAAATAACCTGAGCCTTTTCTCCTTTTTTCCAGCTTGAATGGCTGCCCCCATGGCTACACAGCAGCTTGTTTATATAAACTATAGTAGTACTTATCTGTTATCTACTGTGTATCCTGTGCTTGAATGGCTGCCCCCATGACTACACAGAAGCTTATTTATATAAACTATAGTAGTACTTATCTGTTATCTACTGTGTATCCTGTGCTTGAATGGCTGCCCCCTTGACTACACAGAAGCTTATTTATATAAACTATAGTAGTACTTATCTGTTATCTACTGTGTATCCTGTGCTTGAATGGCTGCCTCCATGTCTACACAGCAGCTTATTTATATAAACTATAGTAGAACTTATCTGTTATCTACTGTGTATCCTGTGCTTGAATGGCTGCCCCCATGGCTACACAGCAGTTTATTCATATAAACAGCGCCGATCCGCGCCTTTATGCCGCCTGAGGCGGCCTTCCGTTGCTGCCCCGACCCCTCCTCACGGCGCTCACATTTTCTGCGCAGGAGGGGGCCGGGGCACTGCACGACGCTAGTGCAGAGAGCGCAATTGCGCTCTCTGCACTAGAAGAGCCGAATTTCCGGGTTGAAAACCAGAAATTCGGCTCTTAGTTACCAGGAGCGGCATTTTTGCCGCCCCTGGTAACCAGGGGGGCGCTGCCGCCTGAGGCGAGTGTCTCAACTCGCCTCATTGGTGGAGCGCCCCTGCATATAAACTATAGTAGAGTTTCTGAAGCAAACACACCAGTTTTACCAGTGCATGCTAAAAGTATTTTATATGATAATTACTTAAACGTTTTCATTTGTTGGTGTTACTGTTCCTTTAATGGTTAAATAAGTACTGGGAAATTGCCCACAAAAATATTGCACATTAAAAAGGTGGTCCACGTTTAAGTTAACTTTTAGCATGTTACAGAATGGACAATTCTAAGCAGCTTTTCCATTTGCCTTCACTAGTTTTTTTTTTTATAGTTTTTGAATTATTTGCCTTTGTCTTCTTGACTCTTTCCAGATTTAGAATGGGGGTCACTGACTCCATCTAAAAACAAATGCTCTCTAAGGCTTCAAATTCATGTTTCAGTCTCTTATTCAAAACAATGCAAAGCAATAACTCTGGGTTAAAGGGGTATACACTGATATCTACATCTAAATGGAAGGGCAAGAAGTCACCGTAAATATTAAGCAAAATAACTCCATAGGAATACACAATATGGCCTATCTCCTCACAGAGAAAGACATGTCTTTATGCAGTGTAGTAAGTGATACAATATGTAAAAGATATGGGTTGGAACTGATGCCAGTAGATAGGAAAATGGTTGATCCAAGACAGTTTATTATTATTTCATTTAGGGCAGAAACATCACTATTTAATTACAAAAAAAATCCAACAACACCGGAGTACAGATATTAAATTAATTATTTTTACAATCATCCTTTATTTTATTTTTCTTACATTGTTCAGATATTTAACAACTTGTTTGTGGTTTTCTCAACCTAACTTTTTTTTTCAGTTGCAACTATCCCACTGTGAGTCGCTGGCAAATTCACTTGCTCTAATTGGTTAATTCCAGCAGGAGTCACACAGCATGGTTTACATTAAAAAAACAGATATGTCTCCAAAACTATAGGAGCCCAATACTGTATTAAAACCTATTAGTGAAGGATAATGAAGTACCTGCGACAGTCTGGCTGCATGTTTATGTCAATGACAGTTCCCCTTTAAGTACAATTAATTTCAGTACAATATATGTGATCAGTTACAGAAAAATCTACGTATTTAATGCTATTTAGTATAAATCTTCCCTTTTCATTTATCCTATGCTCATCATTGTGACTCGCAATGTGCAGACTGATATGGGGGAAACGGCCCTGCAAATTGAATTACAGAGTTTTATGACGGATTTGAAAAGAGATTTGGTGCTTCTAATCAGTATGAACCGGCCCGTGACTGAAATTGAGTCAACTCCATCATCTTTATTTGTCACCCCTTGTAAAATCCATGCTTAATCAATGTTTTAGGTCACTATCTATAATGCTATAATTATCACAGCCTACATTTTAGCTGCCGTTTACCCTGATAATGACACTAAGAAGACAGATGAGATATAACTGAGAGCAGCAGATTGTAACATCCATACAAATAACATTTATCTACCAAGGTTAGCCGTCTCCCTCCATCATTTCTCTTTGTGCTACTCATTTGATCCAAAAAAGATTATCCTGTTTTTGTTTTTTTTTTTAATAAAATGCTGAAATAGACTCAAAGTTACCTGTGATACATCATTCTTTGCATGGAAACGCAGATGATCTGCAAGAAGTTACACAAATACAACTTTGGTATTTTAGGCTAAAAACGTTTTCGTTTTCTGTACCAGTCCAAGACACTCACATACCTTTAACAGGGCAGTTCTGTACCTCTGGAGATGCCCCAGTAGCTCCCCATCCTGCAGTATAGCAACCAGTACATTCTGTATCTGCATTAGGGATGCACCAAATCCAGAATTCGGTTCGTGATTTGGACAGGATTCGGCCTTTTTTAGCAGGGTTCGGATTCAGCCGAATTCGAATCCCAATTTGCATATGCAAATTAAGGACAGGGAGGGAAATCACGTGACTTTTTGTCACAAAATAAGGAAGTAAAAAATGTTTTCCCTTTCTAACCCCTAATTTACATATGCAAATTAGGATTCAGATTCGGTTCAGTATTCAGCCGAATCTTTAGAGAAGGATTTGGGGGTTCTGCCGAATCCAAAATAGTGGATTCGGTGCATCCCTAATTTGCATTGTTTAATACAAAGTAGCATAAGCTTCGATGACAGATGAACTTTAGCTTAGATTCTCTACAGCTGCCCAGAACAAACTGAGCATGTGCAGTGTCACTGACACTCAAAAGATGGCCTAACAAGATCCAAGATGGTGAGCTCAATATTAAAGGCCTGGATTTTTACTGTTATAGAGAGATGCTGAACCTCTAGGCTAGTGCAGTACATTCACTATATTAAATGCAGAACTTCTAGCCATATTCATTTTAAATAGTAGTATTTAGTATTAATATACTATCAATACGGCAACCTCCCGAACAGCTACTAGAAAAGAGACACACGAGGCAAGGGGAGACCCTTCTTTTTAATATGTGGAAGTGCAAAATAGGAGCCTATGGTTTTGAATTTAGTTTAGTTGAACACTTTGGATTCAATCAAATGTTAATATTAAAATATGTCTGAAACCTGAATACAATGCATCCTTGCGGGTAATGATGATGTTTGGACCTTGGTGAGATCCATCTTCTCCCTTTGAAGTCAAGTTTAACTTCACTCTCCCTCTCTCAGCATCTGTTTCTCTTCATTCTGTCTTCATGCAGGAGTTGGATGTCAGATATTCATTGACAGTTAGAGCCAATATATCTTATAGGGGGGCTACTTTTTGCCTAGAAGATGTATTAGAGCTCACTCTATTTAAATCACCAGACATCATGTCTCTCTACATGCAGAATTTGTGCAAAACGCAGTTATTTTGTTAGATTTTGTTTGTACTGGAATCATTTGCGTGAATCATCTGCTAGGAAAGGAGCCCCCCCCATAAGATATATTCAATATAACTGTCAATGATTATCTGACACCCAACTGCTGCATGAAGACAGAATGAAGAGAAATAGATGCTGAGAGAGGAATAGTGAACATAAACTTGATTATTTCAGAAACGATGGAGAATATTTAATTCATTGTATTTAGAAAGTTTCTTAAATTCAATTTTCATTTTCACAATACTTACCCTTTGATCATTGGAAGATGAGTGGCAGGTTAACCTTGGGTAGAGCCCTGCACAGGTCCAATCAGAAAGACCCGTGCCTGACCAGGACCCACTGACTCCTAACCTGACCTGCATTTGCCACCCAACACATCCACCTACCCAAAACCACTACCCAACCTGAACCCTATAGAGATAACTCACCTTCCGACCCTGTTACCCACGAAACCAGAAGTGACACTGTCGTAGACCGGACATAGACTCCGGCACCATTTCAGCAGGACATGGACAGAAAATTACCTACACCACAAGAAAGGCTAGGAGGGGACCAAATTACCCTAGCAAACATGCATTACATGGGGTCAGTGACCTCGATTTGAAAGCTGGAAAGAGTCAGAAGAAGAAGGCAAAAAATTAAAAAACTATAAAAAAGAAAAAATGAAGACCATTTGAAAAGTTGCTTAGAATTGACTATTCTATAACATACTAAAAGTTAACTTAAAGGTGAACCCCCCTTGGTGTGCAGTGGTGGGCCAAGCCAACCGGGCACCCTAGGCGACCCGGGAGGCCACCACGCTCCACTCCATGCTCCCCTCCACGCTCTCCTCCGTTCTCCCCTCCACGATCGATCGCGCGGACCTGAGCGCTCCTGAAGCCATTGTGCGCACAACACCAGAGGGGAGGGTATTACAGCGCTGGAGGCAGGGAGGCAGAGCAAAGCGACCGAGGGGAGTGGTGAGAGGCGGGGAAAGTGACTGGGGAGATGGGGTAAAGCGCTTGAGGGGAGGGAGGCGGGGAGGAGCGCTGGAGGAGTGGGAGGAGCAGCGAACATGGACTAGGGGTAGGTAAAAGTCAGGTACCTGCCCAGTGCCCCCCTTTTGTTGCACCCTAGGCAGGTGCCTCTTCTGCCTACTCCTACTTCCGGCCCTGTTGGTGGGTTACCAGCAGACTGCCCACATGGTCAGGGAATTGGGTATTTTCTGCCTGAAACGTGATTTCTCTACGGTATTTGCGGGTACCTGTGGAGTCTGTAAGACTCTTCTCTAGGGCACCATATTCACCATACATATCATAAGAAAAGGCCATTAATACAGCTTAAAGGACAATGAAAGGCAAAACAATAAAATCCCATTTTTACATTCTTTAATGAAAAATAAACCTTTCTCCAATATACTTTAATTAAAAAATGTGTACAGTTTTTATGAGAAACCTGACTGTATGCAGTGAAATTCTCCCTTCATTTACTGCTGTGGATAGGAATTGTCAGACGGTCCCTAACTGCTGAGCAGGGAAACAATCATACTTATGAACAGCAGGGGGAGCCCCCACCTTACTTACCAGCCATGCAGAATTCAAGCAGCTTTGTTTATGACGATCCCTAAGCAGCCCAGACCACACTGAGCATGTGCAGGGTCAGGGTCAGGCCAAGATGTTTAACAAAGTTACAAGATGACAGCCCCCAGTGGCCAACTTTGAAAGCATAAATAATTTGTTTGATTAGGCTTGTGGTGCAGTAAGTTCATGCTTATGTTTAGTATACAAAATACAGCATTTCTAGCCTTATTCTATTTTAGACTTTCCTTGTCCTTTAAAGTGCACAAGTATGCTCTTACAATAACTATGGCTTCTGCATATTTTTCACAAGAAAATAGAAATATTTTAGTGCAGTTGATCAGTTATAGAAACCTGGAACATTACTGAGGACAGTAATTGCCATGGGACCTTTCCTGGAACAATTCATGGCATGGTGCTGTCACATCTCAGCTAAAGATGATCATAAACTCACTTCTGGATGTAATGTTCTTTTATTAAACATCTATTATTGTTATGTTTGGATACACAGACATTTGTTTGTTTTTATTTAAAAGCCGAGTGTGCAGAAAGGAACTGTGGACAGTACTGTGGGTTCTGTACATTTCAATAACACCGAGGGGAGCTAGGGTAACGTTGCTGATAATTAGCAGGCAGCTAAAATAGCTTTAGGTGGGGATGGATCGTCCAGTGGACTTTGTCAACAAATCCATTCATCTCCACAGTACAGAAAATAATTCTTTTTATGTTATCGTCCATTTCTCCCACAAAAGAAATGCTCTTGGCATGAAAAAAAGCCATTCTGAAAGCTAATGTTCTGTCCAAGCAATATCCTTCCCTTTATTCCTGAGCAGCCCAGCAAACCAAAGGGGGGTTTTTCATTGGACTCGTATCATCTGTGACTAATAGGGCGGCAGTGGATGGCATGCTAATAAAATCATTTCGTGATAGAACATCTCCATGTGGATTATGTTCCCGGGCAAAGCTTCACTGTTGTTTTCCGATTTCATCAAGGAAAAGGTTATTTCGCTACTTGTCAAATCGTACAGTTTCTTTTATGGCGCCAAAGCAGCTAGAGGTCTCCTTCGCTGAACTACAGTAGTTACTTTCTGGTTTTCTATAATTTAAGCATGTATAACTTTATCTTAAAGGGGACCTGTCATGTAAAAAGCTGTATAATAAAAGTCCTTTTCTAATTAAACATGAAATCTAAATTAATTTTTTATTAAAGCATTCATAACTGTTGTAAACTGATTTAAAAATCTCAGCTGTCAATCAAATATTGCCTGCCCCTCCTCTATGCCTTAGGCATAGAGGCGGGGCAGGCAGTTACTTTCACTTTCCATTCAGCACTTCCTAGATGTCACTGCTCTCTCCCACATTCCCCCAGTTCTCTTTACCATTTAATTGTGTAGCCAGGGCATGGGGATGGACATTGGGTTCCCGATTCTGGTGCACAAACAAGATTTTGAGATGATACAAAGTTTTCCTTAATAACAGTGTCCACAAAATGGCTCCTGCCTGCTTGTTATATTTACAAATTCCCAGACCGAAGGAAACAAGGTTCAAATAATTTATATGGTGTAATTAAAGTTTATTTTGCTTGACTAACATGAAAAAAATAGGATTTGGAATCATTTTTTTGGGTGACAGATCCCCTTTAAACAAAGTCATCTGTCAGTAGCAGTATATAATCCACCATCACTGCTATAGTGTATAGGCAAAGAGCAGAATAGCTAGAAGTATGTTTATTACATGGAAGTTATGCTACAGGCCTCTGGCTGCATTGTACAGGTATGGAAACCTTTATCCTGAAAGCTCTGGGTTATTTCCCGTAGACTCCATTATATCCAAATTTCTAAAAATGACTTTCCTTTTCTCTGTAATAATAAAACAGTTGCTTGTACTTGATTCCAACTAAAATATAATTGATCCATATTGTATTTATTTCATGTTTACATGATTTTCTAGTAGACTTAAGGCATGAAGATCCGAATTACGGAAAGAGCCGTTATCTGGAAAACACCAGGTCCCAAGCATTCTGGATAACAGATCCCTGTATTGTGATAAATAGAATGCGAGAGTCTTGTGCCTTCCACAGACATTCATACTGTATATTTTACATAATGCAATTGCTAATTATATTTGTAACTGTAACAAACACACTAGCAGTGCACCACATATACTACACTTATCAACACTGGCCACATTTGCCCATGGGCAGAAACCCATAGTAGCCAATCAGAGATTGCCTTTTTCAATCAGCTGCAAGGAGAACAATGAGTGCATCAATTTCAACTGGTTGACATGGGTTCCTGCCAACGGGCACATTTTCCAAGTGTTTATAAATGACCCCCATTAGCGAATTCGAGTTTCCTGTATAATTATTAGGGATGCACCGAATCCACTTTTTTGGATTCGGCCGAACCCCCGAATCCTTCGTGAAAGATTCGGCCGAATACCGAACGTGAACCCTAATTTGCATATGCAAATTAGGGACGGGAAGGGGAAAACATTTTTTACTTCCTTGTTCTCTGACAAAAAGTCACGCAATTTCCCTCCCCGCTCCTAATTTGCATATGCATATTAGGATTCGGATTTGGTTCGGCCGGTTAGAAGGAATCGGCCGAATCCGAATACTGCTGAAAAAGGCCGAATCCTGGCCGAATCCCGAACCGAATCCTGGATTCGGTGCATCCCTAATAATTATAATGACCCAAACCAAAGTAAATTGACCCAAACCAAAGTAAATTGTTTTAAAGACCACTTCCAGGTCATCCAATGATCACTGAACTATTAGAACTTGCATGTACCAGACTGCAATGGTTTTGTCCTTAGATTATATGTGTATAATATATGTGTATAATATAGATTATAGATGTATAGTGTAGATTATGGGCCAAATGGCAAAAAATGTTTTATTTACATATGTTTCCATGCTGAACAAGTGTTATGTCCTCTATGCCGGTGAGTGGAACAAGGTGAGGCAGAGCACACTCTGGTTTCTTTCATAGAGAAGGCCTGGTGCACAGTGTAGAGAGTACGGCAACCCCTGATGTATAATTGAAGTAGAAATACGCTGGCACTCAAGGCAAGTGAAATGCAGGGTTACCCCTTGCTATTTATTTTTGTGCGAACGTGCAACGTTTCGGGGCGAACGCCTTTATCAAGCATATAAAATGACCAAAGTGCAGACAATATAAAGCGTGACCAATTGAAATAATTAGCATGCAAAATTACCACCATTCAGTTTGCTAGCCAAGTCCATTGACCAATCATAAAATAGTATACAATGTGCCAAAACAGTTTTTAAAAAAAAAAAAAAAAAGCTTTAAAAGCTTTTAAATCACAAAATGTTTCCATGTAAAAGATTATTTAAACCAGCAATAATTATGTGAATAGTCAAACTGTGCAAGGGCGTTCAATCCCTTCAGGGTAAGCCCACACTGGGCGTTTTGGGGAGATTTGGTCGCCTGGCGACTAATTGCCTCGTCTTTGCGGCGACCAACCTCCCCAAACGCCTTCCCTGACTCTGCGCTGGCTAAAATGAAAAAACACCGGCGCTAATCACATGCGGCTGTTCATTTTCCGAAGTTGTCTCACGAGGAAAACAATCCCTGCATGTGATTAGTGCCGGCGTTTTTTCATTTTAGCTGGCGCAGAGTGAGGAAAGGCATTTGGGGAGATTGGTCGCCACAAAAATGATTAGTCGCCAGGCGACCAAATCTCCCCAAATCACACAGTGTGGCCTGACCCTCAGACTGCTAAAATAAACCATGTGTCTGGAAAAAAGATAAAAATATATAAAAAGATACACAGTAGTTAGGCAACAGCCTATTATACTAAAAAGATAAAAACGCTAAAAAGTAACAATTTTGTAAACCACAAACTTGCCCTAATAAAGATAAGGTGAATTACCTGTCCCTGGAGAATACACAAGAATTTTCTCATCTGTAAAAAAACATGAAAGGAACAGGATTCATTTGTAGCAGGCTTGTTCACAAATATATTTACAAAATGTTTAAACAAAGCAGGACAAGTTATATTCCTCGTTAAGACCTTTTGGGCTCCTGGAGTGGAGTAACCAAATCCAATAACATTCTCTCTCGAGTAGCATACGTTTTGTTTGTCCTGCCCTTGACTAACACTTACTTTTTCTAAGATCTGCCATCTTAATTGTGTCACACGATGACCATGAGTGAAAATTGTTTAGCCAATAAAGTTTCCCTTTATATTCTTCTAGTGTCCTTATCCTTCTGTTTACTATCTGGAGACTGTGGTTTATAATTGCGTATCATACATTTATGCTCATTAAGTCTCATTTTTATGGGTCTTGTTGTTTGTCCAGTATAAGCGAGGCCACAGGGACACTTAATGCAGTATATTACATCACTGCTGCCACATGAAAAACAACCCCTGATATCATGTTTAGAGCCTTGTTGTGGGTGTGTTACGTGATTTCCTAATATAATGCTGTTGCAATGCCCACAAGTTCTACATGGAAAAGTGCCATTCGACATAGATTTAACTGGGAGGTTATATCTCTGGTGCCCTGGTGCCTTTGGTTTGATCAGATCTCCAATGTTTTTTCCACGTCTGTATGAAAACAATGGAGGCTGTTGAAATAAGTGGCCATGTTTAGGATCCGTACTTAATATACCCCAATATTTTAAAATTATCTTACGATATGCTTTGGAATTGCTATCGTAAGTTGAAATGTATGGTAATCTCTGTATTTTCTTAGAAGTTGTTACTTTTTAGAAAGTAATTGTTTTCTGGGTATATTTTTTACTTCTTCCCTAAAGGACTCCAAATCTGTTTTTTCATAGTCTTTTTCTGCAAACTTAAGCAACATTTCCATTTCACCCATCTATGCCGGTGATCCACAACCAGTAGCTCACAAGCAACATGTTACTCACCAACCCCTTGGATGTTGCTCCCAGTGGCCTCAATCCATTTTGGATTTCTGACTTAGAGGCAAGTTTTGGAGGCATATAGACCATGTGTTCTGCCAAACAGACCCACCTGTAGGCTGCCAGTCCATATAGGGGCTAACACAGGGTCAGACTGGGCTGGCGAGACACCGGGGGAAAACCCTGTGGGCCCCCGCTGGCTGTTGTGGCCCCTGCTGGCCCAGGTCCACACCCTACACTTCTGTAGTTCATCCAGAGGGGAGGCCGGCGGCAGCAGACGTGCGGCACAGCAGAGGGGAGGCCCTGAGGCAGCAGCCCCAGGGGGCCCTGTCAGGGGCAATCCTGGTGCGTCCACCACCTGAGGCAGCAGCAGTTGCTGCCGCCCCCCCTTCCCCATGCGCTTACCTTTTTGAGCCTGAGGGGGTCCACGAGGGTCCACAAGGGCGGCAGAGAGGGCCAGTACGCTAGCCTAACTGTGCTCTCTATGCTAGAAGAGCCGAATTTCCAGTTTGAAAATTAAAATTTGGCTCTTTTGCCGCCCCTAGTAGGGATGTAGCGAACGTCGGGAAAAAAGTTCGCGAACATATTCGCGAACTTGCGTCAAAAATGCGAACGGTTCGCGAACGTCGCGAACCCCATAGACTTCAATGGGAAGGCGAATTTTAAAAGCTAGAAAAGACATTTCTGGCCAGAAAAATGATTTTAAAGTTGTTTAAAGGGTGCAACGACCTGGACAGTGCCATGCCAGAGGGGGATCAAGGGCAAAAATGTTTCTAAAAAATCCATTGTTGACACAGCGCTGCGTTTTGTGCTGTAAAGGGCAGAAATCACACTACATTTCTAAACCTGTGTAATAAAATGCTTTACAACGTCCGGCGTCTACATGCCAATCAAGTCGTGTAAAGGTTACAGCCTGTTCACACGCAAAGACGAAACGCGGTGCTTACTGCAACGCAAAAAGACGCAAAGAGCTTTAATGAATGATACCGTCAAGTGAGCAAATAATAGTTTTTAATTACTAGTTGAGCTTGTCACCTCCAGGATGTTCGTCCTGTTGGTGGCAATATTTCTGTAGTGGTGTGTTTAGCAGTCACCGTGCTTGTGCGCACGTGCACGGCCAGGCAGAGGTAATTCAATGTACAGTGAAGTGAACCAAAAAACACTGATTCTGCAGTGTGGGCCCAGTTTTGGTCTACTTTATTGATCACCTGCGGTGACCATAAAAGATGCGATTTTGCCACTGTTGCAGAACCCTGAAAAATTAGGCATGTGTACTTTCCTGAAAAATTATCTTTTTTTTGTCGCAGCCACTGAAGCACAGAGGCCAGAAAAAATATGCCATATAAATGCTGAAAATATTAATTTTTTTTTTGTCGCAGCCACTGCAGCACAGAGGCCAGAAAAAATATGCCATATAAATGCTGAAAATATTAATTTTTTTTTGTCGCAGCCACTGCAGCACAGAGGCCAGAAAAAATATGCCATATAAATGCTGAAAATATTAATTTTTTTTTGTCGCAGCCACTGCAGCACAGAGGCCAGAAAAAATATGCCATATAAATGCAAACAATATTAATTTTTTTTGGTCGCAGCCACTGCAGCACAGAGGCCAGGAAAAATATGCCATATAAATGCTAACAATTTTAATTTTTTTTGTCGCAGACACTGAAGCACAGAGGCCAGAAAAAATATGCCATATAAATGCTGAAAATATTCATTTTTTTTTGGTCGCAGCCACTGAAGCACAGAGGCCAGAAAAAATATGCCATATAAATGCTGAAAATATTCATTTTTTTGTCACAGCCACTGAAGCACAGAGGCCAGAAAAAATATGCCATATAAATGCTGAAAATATTCTGTTTTTTTTGGTCGCAGCCACTGAAGCACAGAGGCCAGAAAAAATATGCCATATAAATGCTGAAAATATTAATTTTTTTTTTGTCGCAGCCACTGCAGCACAGAGGCCAGAAAAAATATGCCATATAAATGCTGAAAATATTAATTTTTTTTTGTCGCAGCCACTGCAGCACAGAGGCCAGAAAAAATATGCCATATAAATGCTGAAAATATTAATTTTTTTTTGTCGCAGCCACTGCAGCACAGAGGCCAGAAAAAATATGCCATATAAATGCAAACAATATTAATTTTTTTTGGTCGCAGCCACTGCAGCACAGAGGCCAGGAAAAATATGCCATATAAATGCTAACAATTTAAATTTTTTTTGTCGCAGACACTGAAGCACAGAGGCCAGAAAAAATATGCCATATAAATGCTGAAAATATTCATTTTTTTTTGGTCGCAGCCACTGAAGCACAGAGGCCAGAAAAAATATGCCATATAAATGCTGAAAATATTCATTTTTTTGTCACAGCCACTGAAGCACAGAGGCCAGAAAAAATATGCCATATAAATGCTGAAAATATTCTGTTTTTTTTGGTCGCAGCCACTGAAGCACAGAGGCCAGAAAAAATATGCCATATAAATGCTGAAAATATTCATGTTTTTTTGTCACAGCCACTGAAGCACAGAGGCCAGAAAAAATATGCCATATAAATGCTGAAAATATTCTGTTTTTTTTGGTCGCAGCCACTGAAGCACAGAGGCCAGAAAAAATATGCCATATAAATGCTGAAAATATTCTGTTTTTTTTGGTCGCAGCCACTGAAGCACAGAGGCCAGAAAAAATATGCCATATAAATGCTGAAAATATTCATTTTTTTGTCACAGTCACTGAAGCACAGAGGCCAGAAAAACTCAGGATTTACCTGGATTCAAATTAAACCAGTAGGGTTTGCACCCTAGTTTGTAACGGTGGTGGAGGGAGGAGGACGCTAAAGGACAGCTGTATGTGGAGTCATGAGGCGTGCAGAGTAGGGATGTAGCGAACGTCGGAAAAAAAGTTCGCGAACATATTCGCGAACTTGCGCAAAAATGCGAGCGGTTCGCGAACGGTTCGCGAACCCCATAGACTTCAATGGGAGGGCGAACTTTAACATCTAAAAAAGACATTTCTGTCCAGAAAAATGATTTTAAAGTTGTTTAAAGGGTGCAACGACCTGGACAGTGGCATGCCAGAGGGGGATCAAGGGCAAAAATGTATCTGAAAAATCTGCCTGTGTGTGCTTGGAAGAGATAGTGTAGGGGGAGAGCTGTTAGTGATTTCAGGGACAGATGATAGTAAGTTTGCTGGCTAGTAATCTGCTTGATACTGCTCTGTATTGGAACAAAAAAATAAATAAAAGCAGTCCTTACAAGGACTACTGTTATTGCAGCAGTCAGCAGATGAGATCAGAAGCAGGACAGCTGCCCACTGCAGCTACATACAGAGCACTGCAGTAGAAGGTAGATTACTAGCCAGCAAAGCTACCTAAGCTTAAATGTCCCTCAAACCCCAGCAGACTTCTGTCCCTCCAATAACAGAGCAGTATCAAAACGATTACTAGCCAGCAAACTTTCAACTGTCCCTGAAATCACTAACAGGCAGCAGCTCTCTCCCTACACTATCTCTTCAGCACACACAGGCAGAGTGAAAAAACGCTGCAGGGCTTCGGTTTTTATAGGGAAGGGGAGTGGTCCAGGGGAGAGCTTCCTGATTGGCTGCCATGTACCTGCTGGTCTGGGGTGAGAGGGCAAAAAAAAGCGCCAACAATGGCGAACCCAAAATGGCGAACGTCGCGCGACGTTCGCGAACTTCCGGCGAGCGCGAACACCCGATGTTCGCGCGAACAAGTTCGCCGGCGAACAGTTCGCGCCATCTCTAGTGCAGAGAAGGACAGCTGCATGGGGAGTCAGAATCAGAAACTCAGCACAAGTCTTCCGGCGTGCAGTAACCCTCCGAGATCCACCCCTCATTCATTTTAATAAAGGTCAGGTAATCCACACTTTTGTGACCTAGGCGAGTTCTCTTCTCAGTTACAATCCCTCCTGCTGCACTGAAGGTCCTTTCTGAGAGGACACTTGAGGCGGGGCAAGACAAGAGGTTCATGGCAAATTGTGACAGCTCTGGCCACAGATCAAGCCTGCGCACCCAGTAGTCCAGGGGTTCATCGCTCCTCAGAGTGTCGATATCTGCAGTTAATGCCAGGTAGTCCGCTACCTGCCGGTCGAGGCGTTCTTTGAGGGTGGATCCCGAACGGTTCTGCCGCTGCCTTGGACTGAAAAACATTTGCATGTCTGACGTTACAGACTGGCCAAAGGGCTTTGTCCTTGCAGGTGTGCTCGTGGCAGGATTACTGGCACCTCTGCCCCTGGAATGTTGATGAGTTCCTGAAGTGACATCACCCTTAAAAGCATTGTACAACATGTTTTGCAGGCTGGTTTCTAAATGCAGCATCCTTTCAGACTTGTGGTATGTTGGTAACATTTCTGCCACTTTATGCTTGTACCGAGGGTCTAGTAGAGTCGCGACCCAGTACAGGTCCTTCTCCTTAAGCTTCTTGATACGGGGGTCCTTCAACAGGCATGACAGCATGAAAGACCCCATTCTCACAAGGTTGGATGCAGAGGTATCCATCTCCGCTTCCTCGTTATCAAGGACTGCATCATCCACGGTCTCCTCCCCCCAGCCACGTACAAGACCAGGGGTCCCCAAAAGGTCACCACTAGCCCCCTGGGAAGCCTGCTCCTGTTGGTCCTCCTCCTCCACAAAGCCACCTTCCTCCTCTGACTCCACTTCTGACACCTCTCCCTGCGTTGCAGCAGGTGCCTGGGTTCGTTCTGGTGATTCCGACCAGAAATCGTGCGCTTCCTGCTCCTCGTCACGCTGGTCTACAGCCTCATCTGTCACTCGTCGCACGGCACGCTCCAGGAAGAAAGCAAAGAGTATTAGGTCGCTGATGGTGCCTTCGGTGCGACTGACCATATTTGTAACCTCCTCAAAAGGGCGCATGAGCCTGCAGGCATCGCGCATAAGCACCCAGTAACGGGGTAAAAAAATCCCCAGCTCTGCAGATCCAGTCCTACCACCCAGTTCAAACAGGTATTCGTTGACGGCTCTTTGTTGTTGCAGCAGACTATCCAACATGAGGAGCGTTGAATTCCACCGAGTCTGGCTGTCGCAAATCAAACGCCTGACTGGCATGTTGTACCGCTGCTGAATGTCAGCAAGGCGTGCCATGGCTGTGTAGGACCGTCTGAAATGGGCCGACACCTTCCTGGACTGCCTGAGAACGTCCTGGAATCCTGGGTACTTTGAGACAAAACGTTGTACTATTAAATTCAGAACATGTGCCATGCAGGGCACATGTGTTAAATTGCCCAGTCTCAGTGCTGCCAACAGATTGCTTCCATTGTCACACACCACTTTTCCGATCTTCAGTTGGTGTGGGGTCAGCCACCGATCGGCCTGTGACTGCAGAGATGACAGGAGTACAGATCCGGTATGGTTTTTGCTTTCCAGGCACGTCATCCCCAAGACAGCATGACAACGGCGTACCTGGCACGTCGAATAGCCTAGGGGGAGCTGGGGGTGCACAGGTGTGGAGGAGGAGGACCCAGCAGCAGAGGACGAAGAAGAGGAAGAAGACGAGGTAGAGAGCGAAGGAGGAGTAGAGGTGGTGGCAGAACCGCGTGCAATCCGTGGCGGTGACACCAACTCCACTGTCGTTGTTGAGCTACACATTCCCTGCTTCCCAGCCATTACCAAGTTCACCCAGTGGGCAGTGTAGGTGACATACCTGCCCTGACCATGCTTGGAGGACCATGCGTCAGTAGTCATATGGACCTTTGGCCCAACACTAAGTGACAGAGATGCGGTGACTTGGCTCTGCACATGGTGGTACAGGTGTGGTATTCCCTTTTTTGAAAATAAATTGCGGCTGGGTACCTTCCACTGCGGTGTCCCAATTGCTACAAATTTGCGGAAGGCCTCAGAGTCCACCAGCTGGTATGGTAAAAGCTGGCGGGCTAAGAGTGCGGACAAGCCAGCTGTCAGACGCCGGGCAAGGGGGTGACTCGCAGACATTGGCTTCTTACGCTCAAACATGGCCCTCACAGAAACTTGGCTGGGGGCAGATGACTGGGAATGGGAACTGGTGGTCAAGGTGGAAGGCGGAGTGGAGGGTGGTTCAGACGGGTCAAGGACAGCAGAGGTAGAGCAGTAAGATGCTGGACCAGAAGGAGGGTGGCTTTTAGTTTGCCTGTTGCCTTTGAGGTGTTGCTCCCAAAGTGCTTTGTGCTTGCCGTTCATGTGCCTTCGCATAGAAGTTGTACCTATGTGGCTGTTGGGCTTCCCAAGACTCAGTTTCTGACTGCACTCATTGCAAATGACAACGCTTTTGTCAGAGGCACACACATTAAAAAAATCCCACACTGCTGACCTTTTTGAGGCTGGCAATCTGGCGGTAACAGTAGAAGTCGGCGGCGTTGGCGGCAATGGCGGGTGCGTTGGCCGGCTGACCACAGGTGCCGATACATGTTGTTGCCCTACTGTTCCCTGCGAGCTGTCCTCCCTGCTTCTTCTAAGTCTTATTCTCCTCCTGCCTCTCTGACTCTCCGTCTCGCCATCTGAACTATCCTCCTCTTGCTCTCTTCTACTGGGCACCCATAAAACATCAATCTCCTCATCCTCATTCTCCTCAGATGCATCAATTTCTTCTACAAGCTCACAGAAGGAAGCAGCAGCGGGGACCTCCTCGTCATCACTCATTATGTCCATCTCTGTTGTGTTCTCTGCCAGAATTAAATCTGGTGTAACGTCCTAATCTCCTTCATCTTCTTCTGCCAATAATGGTTGCGCATCACTCAGTTCAAGAAACTCATGTGAAAATAACTCCTCTGACTCCAGTGAAGAAGGGGCGCCGGTGGTGGAGGAAGTGTTACGTGGGGTGCCCATAGCAGTGGAGGATGAGGATGTTGTGGTAAAGTTAGAAACAGTAGAGGATGGGGTGTGCTGTGTAAGCCAGTCAACTACCTCTTCAGCATTTTGGGAGTTCAGGGTCATTGCCTTTTTAAAACTGGGCAATTTCCTAGGGCCACAGGATAGCATAGCAGCACGGCCCCTAGTGCCTCTGCGTGGCGGCCTGCCTTTGCCTGGCATTATTTTTAAAACAACAACAACAACAACTCAGGTGGTGTTTCTAGAGACGGTATTATTATTGATATTTAGACAGAATGTGAACAAGCTCACACAGCTAAGTGGCAGTGGTTTGAAAATGAAGAAGAAGAACACACTGGGCAAACAAGGCCTACAAGGTTAACGTATACACTACTACAGCAGTGGATACGGAATATATTATTGCTGCCTGAAAAACGTCACTCGGGTGGTGTTTCTAGAGACGGTATTATTATTGATATTTAGACAGAATGTGAACAAGCTCACACAGCTAGATGGTTGTTGTTTGAAAATGAAGAACACACTGAGCAAATAATGCCTGCAAGGTTAACGTATACACTACTACAGCAGTGGATACGGAATATATTATTGCTGCCTGAAAAACGTCACACGGTTGGTGTTTCTAGAGACGGTATTATTATTGATATTTAGACAGAATGTGAACAAGCTCACACAGCTAGATGGGAGTTGTTTGAAAATGAAGAAGAAGAACACACTGGGCAAACAAGGCCTACAAGGTCAACGTATACACTACTACAGCAGTGGATACGGAATATATTATTGCTGCCTGAAAAACGTCACTCGGGTGGTGTTTCTAGAGACGGTACTATTATTGATATTTAGACAGAATGTGAACAAGCTCACACAGCTAGATGGATGTTGTTTGAAAATGAAGAACACACTGAGCAAATAATGCCTACAAGGTTAACGTATACACTACTACAGCAGTGGATACAGAATATATTATTGCTGCCTGAAAAAAGTCACTCGGGTGGTGTTTCTAGAGACGGTATTATTATTGATATTTAGACAGAATGTGAACAAGCTCACACAGCTAGATGGTTGTTGTTTGCAAATGAAGAACACACTGAGCAAATAATGCCTACAAGGTTAACGTATACACTACTACAGCAGTGGATACGGAATATATTATTGCTGCCTGAAAAACGTCACTCGGGTGGTGTTTCTAGAGACGGTATTATTATTGATATTTAGACAGAATGTGAACAAGCTCACACAGCTAGATGGTTGTTGTTTGAAAATGAAGAACACACTGAGCAAATAATGCCTGCAAGTGCACTACTATTGGTGCACTACTATGAAGAACAGCAACAGCACTGTACACGTTAAAGAACAGTAAGATAAGTAAAAGAAAAAAAAAATATATGTATATTAAAAAAAATATTTTTCTCGGGTTGGTGCTGCTGAACTACTAGGAGCAGCACAGTAGCACACCAGTCCCACTCCCCAACACTGCTAGACTAATAGCACTGGGCTTATAGTAGCAACTAGCAAAGTAAAAAAAACAAAAAAGAAAATAAAAGCAGTCCTTACAAGGACTATTGGGTTATTACAGCAGTCAGCAGATGAGATCAGAAGAGATCAGTGCCCACAGCAGGCAGCTACATACAGAGCACTGCAGTAGAAGGTAGATTACTAGCCAGCAAAGCTACCCTAAAATGTCCCTCAAATCCCTGCAGACTTCTGTCCCTCCAATACAGAGCAGTATCAAGTAGATTACTAGCCAGCAAACTTACTATCAACTGTCCCTCAAAGAAATCAGTGAAATCAGTAACAGCTCTCTCCCTACACTAGCTCTTGCAAGCACACACAGGCAGAATGAAAAAACGCTGCAGGGCTTCAGTTTATATATGGAAGGGGAGTGGTCCAGGGGGTGTGGGGGTGGTCCAGGAGGGAGAGCTTCCTGATTGGCTGCCATGTATCTGCTGGTCTGGGGTGAGAGGTCAAAAAAAAGCGCCAGGTAAGGCGAACCCAAAATGGCGAACGTCGCGCGACGTTCGCGAACTTGCGGCGGACGCGAACAGCCGATGTGCGCGCGAACAAGTTCGCCGGCGAACAGTCCGCGACATCCCTAGCCCCTAGTAACCAGCAGGACGCTGCCGCCTGAGGCGACAACTCCCCTCATTGGCCTCACTGCAAAGCGCCCGGGCCCTGTGACCCCAGTCCAACCCTGGGCTAACACATATTTAAATATGACTCATGGTTAAAAAAGGTGGGGTGGGCCCTGCTGTATGCTTATTCTCTGCTGTAATCTGAGCCCAGAGCTATAAGTGAACAGACAGGAAGAGAGAGAGACTCAGGCAGGAAGTGATGTCACACCAAGCTAATATGGCAGCTGTTATCCTAAACAAACAGAGAGCTTCCAGAGCTTTTTACTCAGGTATGGTAAACCATTCTACAGAATAAATATAGCATTCTAGCTTGCACTATTGCAGCTAATCTATTGGCAAGCTTTCCTTCTACTTTAAGATACTCCTGGTGAGTTCTGATCCGCTGTGCTACTGTCTCCACCTACTGTATAACAGCTACAGGGCATTGACAAGCTGTTCCTGGCAAACTGTACAAACACTGCATAAAATGTGTGACTGCATCACAATCATTTATTGTCATTTTAAAGGACCTCTATACCCTCCATCAGAATTGTGCTAAACTGTCTCCTATGTTTATGCTTTGTCTCATTACAGGTTATAATTTATATTACAGGTTACCCTGCTTCTAAAAGTTCTATTTATGATCACACTTAATATGACCATGCCCTTTGGGAAGCCATGCCACGTTTTAACCTCTTCTAGAGAGATTCTAAACATAATAGGAGTCAACCGGCCCATATTGGCTTGAAACTCATGATAGTTTGAGTCCCATTGTGATTGCTGCCAGAACATTAATGCCCTTGATAAATGGCCCTGCCAACAACCTACATATATTAATGTTGTTTCTATTTTCCTACGAGGGGCAGATTTATTAAGGGTCGGATTGAAAATTCTAATTCAAATTTTTTTATGATCAAAACTGTCAAATTCAACTAGGGAATTATCCAAATTCAATTTGAGTTTTTAAAATAATTCAAATTCGATTTTCGAAATTTATCATACTCTGGCCCTTTAAGAATTCGAATTTGACTATTCACCACCTAAAACCTGCCGAATTACTGTTTAAGTCAATGGGAGAGGTCCAGGGATCAATTTTTAAATCACATGAATTCGAAATTCGACCCTTGATAAATGGGCCTCCCCGTGTATGGATGATATCTGGGTAATAATCTTGAATTAAACACTAAGGGACACATTTACTAAGGGTCGAATATCGAGGGTTAATTAACCCTCGATATTCGACCCTCGAAGTAAAATCCTTCGACTTCGAATATCGAAGTCGAAAGAATTTACCGCAAATACTTAGATAGAAGGAAAAATCGTTTGATCGAATGGATTTTAATCCATCGATCAAAGGATCTTCCTTCGATCAAAAAAAGCTTCGAAACCTTATGGGGAAGGTCCCCATAGGCTAACATTGAAGCTCAGTAGGTTTAAAGTGGCGAAGTAGGTAGTCAAAGTTTTTTTTAAAGAGACAGTACTTTGACTATCGAATGGTCGAATAGTCAAACGATTTTTAGTTTGAATCGTTTGAGTCGAAGTCGTAGTCAAAGGTCTTAGTAGCCTATTCGATGGTCGAAGTACCCCCAAAAAAACTTTGAAATTCAAATGTTTTTTACTACAAATCTTTCACTCGAGCTTAGTAAATGTGCCCCTAAATTCTATGTTTGGCCAACCCCTAATAACTGTTCCAGAATTAGTGCATGTTTACATAGAAATAAAAATGATGTGCATTCTGGCAAACATATCTGATAGATGATACATTTAGAAACCCAGCAATAATATTTACTTTCTCGAAGGTCAGGTTTGTCGCACGACATGACAGATGAAAAGACTTTCAAGGAAAGAGTAGCTTAGATTTGCTGAAAAACACTTGTGTAAATCCATTATCCAACAATATTTACAGGATAAAAGAGCAGTTCTGAGCTGTCGCTGGCCACCTTCTATACCTTTGTTAACACAGCTGTGGGCCCCTTTAAGGCGCAAATTCACTAAGCGCCGAAGCGCCGAACGCTAGCATTAATTCGATAGCGTATGGCATTTTTCGTTACTGCGCAAATTCACTAACGAACGCTGGTGTAGTTTCGCTAGTGTTAATTCGTACCCTTACGCCAGGCAAATTTTCGCTAGCCACGTAACTACGCAAATTCACTAACTTGCGCAGTGTACTGAACGCTACCTTTTACGCTAGACTTCCTTCGCCACCTCAGACCTGGCGAAGCGCAATAGAGTAGATAGGGATTGTTTCAATAAAGGTCAAAATTTTTTCTAAGTCCCAAAAAACGCTGGCGTGTTTTCTACATGATGGGTGATAGGCTGAAAAAGATTGAAAATATTTTTGGGGCTCCCCTCCTTCCCCCCTACATTTCCTGACTTATGGCAACTTACCTAGACAGTGGGCATATGTGTAGGGCAAAATAAAATTTTTATTTGCTGATTTGAAGGTTTTCTAGGCATTTGTAGTGCTAATACGTGTTCCTCCATTGAAATTTGAATTTGGCGCCGTATGCAAATTAGCCTTCGCTAGTGTAACTTCGCTTTACATAGCGAATCAACGCTAGAGCAACTTCACAACCTTACGCTACCCCTGTGCGCAACTTCGGATTTTAGTGAATTTGTGGAGTGCTGGCGAAACTACGCCTGGCGAAGTGCTTAGTGAATTTGCCCCTAAGTGTTTAAAAGTGTTTGCTATCGAGCCTTTCTGTTTGTAGTGCAAGGTCAGCGCTTTACATACACTGTTTAATCAACAGGTTATTAAAGTGTGTATTAAATTGTGTCCTAACAACAGATTGAAGGCAGTTGTAGGAAAGTGGTAAAGAACATGGGGATCTGCAGCAAATAAAATCATAAATTTGGTTTATATTGTGGGATACAACAGGTTTGATATGACTCTAATCACACAGCAGTTCATTGGTAACAACCTCAATTAAGGTAATTAAGTAAAGTGACTCATCTTTAACCAATAGATTGCAGAAGTCCAGAAGACCAGATTTCCAGGGAATTATATTTTTATTTTAAAGGGATTCTATCGTCAGTACTTAAGTATCGCCTTTACTACGAATCATGAAATACTTTTTTTTTATAATCTGAATCCCATACTTACCAAGGTAACCAGTCAAATGAAAGCATGGCCCTGGCTCCCTCTAAGATCACCAGATGAAGTGGCCATTTGTAAAATGATTTTCCTGCCACAACTATTGTATTTATTCACAAATTCTCCAGTGTATATATCTAAAAAAGTGTTTTCCTGATTAGACTCTGACACAAAACCATTCATTTGGACAAGTTAGGTTATCCTACTCAACAATAGCGTCCTAGACTACAAGACCTAATGGGTCTTCCTAACTGGAGATCCAATTATTTGGCTTCCCAATTGCAACACATTTTAGTGTGGATTAGACAAAACTGATGCTTCCTATAATATCCTTAGTACATGTTGGGGTAGTGAGGCAGTACCTCCACAGGTGTTTTAGAAACCATAGACAACTATGCATGCGCACTCCCAGGGTCGGACTGGGGTGGCGGGACACTGGGAAAAAACCCGATGGGCTCCCGTCTCTTGTGCGCCTTTTCTCCTCTTCCAAAAACACAAGTACTTGCATGTGTATCCATTTGAGGAGAACTCAACCCCCCACGATTAAAAACCCTTAACCAGTAGCCTACATTGCCCTCCCCAGCATAGGTGATCGCTATAAGTGCCCCTAATTCTTTACTTGCCTATAAGTGCAGAGTCAGCTCAGACGCCATTTTCTGGCTCTTCGTGTTTCTTCGGGTCCTCTTCCTTCCCTTCGGTAATTTCCATCACTTCTGGTGCATGCACAGTTGCTACAAACCAGAAGGCTGCTCCAACTGCGCATGCTCCAATCGGTGATCACTTCACAAAGAAATCCGAAGAGCCAGAAGATGGCGTATGTGTTTGTGAACCAGCTCTGGGAAGGGGGTCAGTGACCGTGTAACTAAATTGATCCATTAGTTGATCCAAGTCTTCTGTTTGTCCCTGCGAAGCAAAATCCCTGAGATTCATTAAAGGCAGCTGTTAGATTGGCTATACTTAAAAATCAAATTAAACTTCTATACATTTGTAACAATTTTGGGGTTACATCGGCCAATTTATAAGAATGTTTACAATAAATGTTTATGAAATGTGCTCTGTACGTAGAAATTTTTAATTTGTTAAAAGTTAATGTTTACATTTTACAAAAAGTCCAAATAGACATCACATATATTTCAACCACAGGACCTTAATTATGTATAATTTAAACAAAATGTATGATCTTAAGAAATGGAAATATTTGGATGTGAGGGAAATCTAGTGAATAACGTGGGGGTGAATTTATGACAAGTAGAGAATTTGCTTTACAAAGACTTTTTAATCCACAGCACCCTGGGCCAAAAGAACCGTCTGCATCTTCATTCTGACAATCAATCTCCTTATTTTTGTGCTCATGCGTGTGAGTTTGAAATGTAAGAAATTTGTATCCCCTCAGTAGTTTGCTGGTTTAACAAAATGTTGTGGGGTGTCATAAACGTTTTACCTGCCCTTGTGGGCTGCTACAGTAAGTTCTCTATATAGACTACAGGATTTCTAGCAGAAACAACTTAAAGCTCTAGTTGTAATAGTACACAACAATGTATAAGACTTCATATGACAGTTTTGATTATGTCACTGTGCTCACTGGTCTTTCTATAATCACACCACTTGGGGCTTCTTAGTGCAGACTTACACCCCAAAGGTGGTGCTTGCTAGAAAGAGATTATGATTGAGCACAACTGGCCTGACTTAGGCAGGGGGAGGAGGGGGGAATCATGGCCCAAAATTAGACCAACTGTGAAATTGTTGAATGGTGTAAGACTAAACTGTCGATGACAAATACACACATAACAATATCGCACAATTATTATAATTAGATGACAGTAGTCCAGGATGGTGACAATACAACAATATGGAGACAGTAGGTCAAGACAGAGACAGGATGGAGACAGTGGGACCAGATGGTGACAATAGGAGAAAATAGAGACAGTAGGACTGGATGGAAACAGTAGGGCAAGATGGAGACAGTAGGACAAGATGTTCTCATCAGCATAATATAGAGACAGTAGGGCAAAATTGAGACAGTAGCGCAAGATGGCGTCACTAGAACAAGATGGAGACAGTAGGTCATGATGGAGACAGTAGGACAAGATGTTCTCATCAGCATAATATAGAGACAGTAGGGCAAGATGGAGAGAGTTGCACAAGATGGAGTCACTAGGACAAGATGGAGACAGTAGGTCAAAACGGAGAAAGTAGGTCAAGACAGAGACAGTAGGTCAAGATGGAGAAAGTAGGGCAGGATGGAGACAGTGGGACAAAATGGAGACAGTAGGACAAGATGTTCTCATCAGCATAATATAGAGACAGTAGGGCAAGATGAAGAGAGTAGCACAAGATGGAGTCACTAGGTCATGATGGAGACAGTAGGTCAAGATGGAGAAAGTAGGTCAAGACAGAGACAGTAGCTCAAGGCAGAGACAGTAGGGCAGAATGGAGACAGTGGGACAAAATGGAGACAGTAGGTCATGATGGAGACAGTAGGGTAAGATAGTGACAGTAGGGCAAGATGAGGCAGTAGGTCATGATGGAAACACTAGGGCAAGGGGGACTCATCTCAGAACTGAACATTTTGGTCCCTTTAACAAATGCTACTACAGAGATATGGCTAGGAATATAACCAAGGAATATCTTTCTACAGATAAGATTCTACAATAGCTCAGGGTGCAAATAAAGCAGCTTTTCTGTCATTTCTGATCCATTTGCTAAGTGACTTGTTATATACAGGTTCTTCTCCTCCAAAGGAGCATTCACAAGTGCAGAATGTCCTTCTCTTCCCAGGTGCCTCCACACTAATTATGTCACCAGATGATTTTAGCAGACGGTTATTGTAATGTGTTGGTATAGGGAGCCTTGAAATCTGTGAAAGTGTGCCAAGACTTAGAGGCCAATTTAAGATTGCTAGTGTCTTTCGGCAAAAGCAAGCTTTAAAGAAGCTCCAAATTAGTTGACTAATCATGCAGGGTTTCATACAAAAAAAACCCCTCTACACTCTTCATCATTTCACCCAAATTAGCTTTGAAACAAAGAAAACTTTGGCAGCTGTGTATTTTAAATACACACTGTCTATTTATTATCCCAAGGTACTCCTGTCAGTCATAGACTTGTAAGATGTTCAAGTGGGAAGTGCATGTGGTGGCATCATATGTAGCCTGACCTTGTAACACGGCCTTGACTTGTGCCTTTATATGGTCACAGAGCCCCTCAGTGACTTCTAAAATCCTTATTATTTACAGTAGGAGGTATATTATCCCTTACAAAACAGGAGTGATACTCAGAGTTCCCTGTATAACTCAGCCTGCAGCCTTGTGCCTTTATTTGGACACAGAACCCCTCAGTGACTTCTAATATCCTTATCATTTACAGTAGGGGGTACATTTTCCCTTATAATACATGAATGATACCCTGAGTTCCCTGTATCATTCGTTGATTAACCAGCAAGTCCAGTTGCTCTAGATTTACTTCTACTAGTTATACAAGCATGTGGATGTACCCTCATGTCACAAGGTGCGAAGATTTATTTTTAGGTGCAAATCGCTATATTTCAACCAACCATTTCAGCATTCCAATGCATCAATACGTCCTCTTGTATTTAATTAATCACAACAGGCAGAAGGTTGCTAGGAGTACTTATGGGCACAAATAAGTTGTTGTGCTTGTAAATGTATATGAGTCTTTCCTTCTGCTGGTCCTGAATCCTGAAATGAAAGAGAGAAACCATGCACGCTGTCAATCAATTCATCATCCGGAGGCAATGGCAATTGCCCATGCAGTTATCTGCTAGGGTCCTACCCATTTATATCATAAAAAAACTTTCACAGCGTTACTTGTTGGGATTTAAAAGATTTTTCTTTTCTACGAGTCCTGTGATAAATTGTTCATCTGTTTAATATACATTGATTTGTTTAATTTGTTATTATACTTTTATTTTCTGCTTAATACCGGTTTCAAGCTCACCCTTAAGGTTTGCTGGTCCGGGTGCGCAATGCCCCAGACCCCTCGCAAGGTCACTGGATTCAGCTTCCCAAATGAATGAAGATATAATATCTTACCCGGACTTCGTTGTGACCCAGGTGCAGCCGCCCTGAGTCCGTCGCTACGGGAGAACGAAATGCTGCACACACCAAAATCCTGGACAGCGCACTCTTCGGATCACTCAAGGAATCGCTTGATCATCAAATCATTGATAAAAAACTTGATTTTATTGAATATTTAACATTTTAACAAACTGTATAGCCCTGCGCCATGAGGTCTGACGCGTTTCGTGTCACTGCACTTCATCAGAGACCTCTATCAGAGTCCTACCCAATGACATGACAAAAAAATGACATTGTTTTACAGACACTCAGGACTGATGTTTGTAATACAACTGAAGAACAAGTACCAGTATAAATAAAGTCATTTCTTGGGTTTAAGACAGATATTTGTCCTTCAAGATAAATACAACATGAAATCACATTTCAGCTGTTGATCCAAATGTAGAAAAAATAAATCATGAGAACCAGGAATACTAATGTCTCCTTTCTCTGACATTATTTTATTCTTTTTTTTTTTTGCTTTTTTTTCTTGATACCCAGTCCCAGAATTGTAACCTTTTGTCTACTAATTCACAACTAAATTAAACAAACTTGAGCGCTGCACTGTGACAGAGTGTTTGGCCTAAAAGTGTACAGAGATGTGTGCATTAAAGATGCATTATATAGGGTGCAGTGGGGTGCCTGGTGGGAAAAAGGGATCAAGGTAAAAGGGGTGTGCTCCAGAACCTGGTGGTTCTGGCAAAGGGCCACAGACAGACCCCTGCATTACTCAACTAAAATACTCCAAGTAGAAAATTCTCCATGTACCACTCTTTGCAATCAGCCAGTTCTATATCCTAGTTCAAATATTATGTTCTAGGCTAATATTCCTTAATTTAATCAGTAACGGTCTGTTTGAAACTGTATAAAAAGCTTAGCAAAGTCCAAGTAGATCACATCCCCTGCCATTCCAGAGTCTAGGCTCCTGCTCCTCATAGAAGGTAATTAGTATAACCTCCTGCAGGACCTTTACCTTGAAATTTGTCCCGAGTAAACCAGCTGCTGTATCGTTAGTTACATTATTAGAACTGGTCTACTCATGATGCTTAATACATATGGCTCAGAGGCATTTATTTTATACAGAGCTGTCTTTAAATGGGCTCCTATTCTGATTGAGCAGGGTGAGCTGTACAAATTTATATCAAATAAACTTTTAAATTATGTCTAGTGCTGGGATGTTCCCATGCAGTATGAAACGTGTGACAGACGCAATATACCCTTAGCAGACAAGGAGATTTTTTTTTTTTTTGCATTGTCCCTTTAATTGTTTTTCCAAACTGGCACTTTCGTTTTCTGTATAATCAGCGCTAACATTCACTTGATGGAACACAAGCCTGTAATTATGCCCCATTTATATTCAGAGGAGTTTTATTAACGAGCTGTGACAGCTGCAGGTGCAGCTTTTAGACTTCTTAAAATAAGAGCAAACGGAAACACAAAAGGAATTATCAATTTCTTTCATGATCAGATTCGTCTGAAAATAAAAGCAGGGTATGGTACAGCAGACACCCGTAAATCACATGAATTACATAAATATAACATACAGAGTAATCAGTACTGGTACAAAAGGTGAGGAAGGACCTGCGCAAAAGAGCTTACAATCTAAAGGGGAAGGTAATGAGACACAAGGTACGGGAGTGGGCAACGTTTCTGAATATTAATTAAGATGAGAGGTTTTTTTGGCAGAGAGCCCAGAACACTCAGCACCTGCACTATAGCAGTTTAAGATAAGCAAAGATACAATTGTAACAATTTAAGATAAGCAAAGATACAATTGTAACAATTTAAGATAAACAGGTCTCTTGGGAAACTGAGACTAGTAGTTTAAAGGGCAATTTCCCCTTCATTAACGAAACTGTTATAATACATAAAACATGGCCCTTAAACTCCCAGAAATGCATTTCTTTCCTAACCTGCCAAATTTTGTAAAATGGGCATGGTAATTAGGGGGTGTGGCCATAAAACATGCACCAGATCTTTTTGTCACTCCTTCCATTTTTCAAATATTGGGAGGTATGCAGAAATGTCAAAAAAAGTTCTGCATTGCACATTACTCATGCAAGCCTAACTATACCTGCAAGTGCCCCAGACTGATGCAATTTGGATGAAGCGGATTGCCAACTCAGGACAGCAAGTAAGCGACTAGAATCACTGGGGGGTTACCTAACAATTTGACACCCCTAGTGATTTATAACTTTCCTTCTCATTTAGTCAAGGAATAGGTAAGAGCTTATTGGGCAGCTCAGAGCTGTACTAACAACATCTGGAGCATACCTCCCAGCATTTTGGAAATAAAAAGAGGGACAAAAAAGTTGCAGCACCAGTGCGGCAATTTCTGACCACGCCCATGTTGTAGCCACTCCCCCTAATTACCATGTTCATTTTACAAAATTTGGCAGGTTATGAAAGTTTGAAATAATTCTGTGTTTTTTCCAGTTATTACAGTTTTGCTAATGAAGGTGAATTGCCCTTTAAGCTGTGAGTCTAACTTCCCCCAATATCAATATCTTATATTGTTACAATTACTTATTTGCTTATCTCAAAATTGTTACAAAAGTATCTTATCTGCAGCTGTGGCTGTTCTGGGCTCTCTGCCAAAAGCCAATTAAGTTAGAAACATTGTTTCTTTTTCTGCCTGTTCAGTGCAGAGAAAATCTGGACTTTCCAGTACAAACGAGGGACTGCGGGTTGAGCTGTCAAAAGAGGGACTGTCCCTGTATAAATGGGACAGTTGGGAGGTATGCTGGAGGTCGTCAGATCTTGCATTAAAAATATATTTATTAAATGTATTTTAGTTATTTGCCTTGTTTTTATACCCATGATCAGGGGCACTGCTGTTATGAAGCTACTGCCTGCCTCAGGAGACAGTTAGCAGCAATGAATTTGGTGCAGAAACACAAAATTTTTTTTAATATGATCCGAGCACATAGTGTTTTAAAAATGTGCACACAATAGTAAAATGTGCACAAAAACGTTTTTTTTCCTGCACTTTTCTGAGAAATAAATAGAGGAACATTGGTTACCAGGGGTGATAAAAAAAAATTTAAACCCAAATTCATCTCTTATAGTTTATAAAGCACCGTTGCACTCTCTGCACTAGCCATGCTCCTGACCCCCTGCGGTGTAAACGCTGTGGGGGGAGTGAGGGTTTGCAGCACCGCATTAGTGTTCAGAATCGCCCCTGCACGATTCCCCATTTTCCCCAGAATTCCAGCACAATAACTGTAGACAGATGCACTGTGTAAAGGAAGACTAGTACTAAGTTAAGGGCAAGCCAACCTCTTAATATAATCTTTTCAAGTTATTTGTAAAGCAATTGCTATTGGCAGCAGCATTAGCTTAACTCTTGGTCTTTAAACAATGCTGCAAAGTCTTACGGGTCCATTTACTACAGTGCAATAAATCTGACTTCAAGTTTCCGCATGTTATCGCTGAGAATATTTTTCCGCCAGAATATTCGCAGCGACTAAACAGCAAAGCGCTCAGAAGTCATTGCAATCACTTGCAGTAACTACGTTAACGAACCGGCTTACGTAGCGGTAATAATAATAATAATTTTAGCGAGTATTTATGACCAGAAAACTCATAAACTTTATTGACTGATGATTATACCATCCAACAACATTACCAAAGGGACTTTCATTTGGCATAGTATCGGGTCCTGATTTTTTTGAACTAGATTGTGATTTGTATCGATTTTTTCGCAATATTAAACTTAAGGTGGAATTCCAAAACAGAGAGAGCGAAAATGTTACTGCTGGGTTTGGTATCTTTAAGGGAAACGATTTACAACTGAGGAAATTAAGTCAGTATATACCACGGGGAGACAATGTTTTTGTAGAAGCGTTTATTAAGAATGTGACTAGGGAGATAAAAGAAGTGGAAGGAGAATACAGAAAAGGGAATTTACGTACTATTCCTAAAAACTTAACGGAGGGGGAATTTAAAGGAGAAGGAAAGCTCCAAAACTGTTTATTGCCAACAGATCAGCCACAATAGTGCAAGCTAGAACGCTATATTTATTCTGCAGAATGCTTTACCATACCTGAGTAAACAGCTCTAGACACTGTCTCTGTTTGTTTAGGATAGAAGCTGCCATTTAAGCTTGGTGTGACATCACTTCCTGCCTGAGTCTCTCCCTGCTTGCATACAGCTCTGAGCTCAGATTTCAGCAGGGATGGGAGGAGGGAGGGGGAGAGGAGCAAACTGAGCATGCTCAAGCCCTGCCCTGGAGGTTTATGCTGAAAACAGGAAGTCTGATACAGAAGCCCATGAGTACACAATAAAAGGAAAGAAATGTTGTGTTTCTTTTGACAGAGGACTCAGAGCAGCATTACTTTGAGGGTTTACTGGTGTATTTATATAGACCTTTCTGATAAAGCTTATTTACTTTTAACCATTACTTCTCCTTTAAGGCTTTACAAAAATTAGTGAAAGATCATAGACTTACTATCAAGCAAGCTGATAAAGGAGGAGCACTGGTGGTCATGGATAGAGAGTATTATATCCACGAAATTGAACGTCAGTTGTCTGATGAAACAACATATAAAAAATTGACCACTAGCCCTCAACCTAATATCAGGATGCAGATAAGATCACTTATCAAAAATGCCCGTGATGCAGGTATAATCGATGGACCCCTGGGGGAATTTCTGCAAACAGAAAATCCGATCACACCAGAATTCTATGTTTTACCAAAAATACATAAGAATTTGCAGAATCCCCCAGGGCGTCCTATCGTTTCCTGTGTAGAGTTGATATTGTCCCCATTTTCAATCTTTGTGGATAAGATTATAAATCCGTATGTATTGAAACATTTTTCTTATATCAAAGATACAGGGGACTTTTTGGAAAAAATAAAAAAACACAAGAATTTACCTGAGGACATCGTCTTGGCCACGCTTGACGTGGAGAGCCTGTACACCTCCATCCCACATGATGGGGGTGTGGAGGCTGTCTGCGTCGAGTTGGGCCGGGACGAATCACTGGATGGCTCTCAGAAGGACTTTGTCCTATCTTGTTTAAAATTGGTTTTCTACAATAATTTTTTTCTCTTTAAGGACCAATTTTTCTTACAAATATGAGGTACGGCGATGGGGTCCAATGTGGCCCCATCATATGCAAATATTTATATGAATGCATTTGAGGAGTCTTTTGTTTATACGAATGATTTATACAAAACACATTGTTTGAGCTGGTATAGATTTATTGACGATATTTTTATAATATGGTCGGGGGCCACAGGGGACCCTGGAGGAATTCCATCACCGGATCAATCATACCAGAACCAAACCAAAGTTTACCCTACATAGTGATGTAAATCAGGTTTCATTTTTAGATACCCTTATTAGTCGAAAGGAGAATGCACTGTCCTCGGACCTATATATAAAACCAACTGACAAAAACACCTTATTACATTATAGATCATTTCATCCCATACAGATTAAAAAGTCAATACCTAAATCACAATTTAGCCGAGTTAAAAGAATTGTGTCCGACGGCAGTGCATTGGAATTTCGACTAGATCAAATGCAAACAAAGTTTGAGGAAAGAGGATACCCCACAGAGTTATTGAAAAAACAACGGGCTGATGTAAAACACAATATAAAGAGGCCCCCAAACAACCAAACACAGAGAATTCCATTTGTGTCCCGATATAGTACTATAAGTACACACGTAGAAAAAGCAATTAAGAAACATTGGCCATTATCGAGGGAAGGCTTACCAGATATTGATATATTCAGAAATACCCCATTGGTCTCATATAAAAAATTAAAAACCATAGGATCAATGGCCATAAGATCTGATGTGGGAGGGACACAAACTCAGGAGCGACTGTTGCGGCCAAGAAAGAATGGGACATACCCATGTCTTGGCTGCAATTGTTGCTCAAATTGCTTAAAAAGAGAGATTTTGTATCACCCTAGGAAAGGAACAGCAATTAAAATTAATGGATATTATACATGTGAGAGCACTTTCGTAGTGTATGTGATTAAGTGCCCGTGTGGGCTATCCTATGTTGGACAGACCACAAGAAGTGCTAAGGAGCAGATAAGAGAACACAAGTCCGCCATGAATACTAAGAAAAGCGATCAAGCAGTTGCAAACCATTTCCTTGTTGCGGGTCATGGGGTACAACAATTAAAATACCAAATAATAGACCATGTTCTGAGAATGCGGAGAGGTGGTGATAGAGTTAAAATGTTATTGAAAAAAGAAGCAAGATGGATTAGAAGGTCGGAAACGTTGGCTCCCCATGGCCTCAACAGGGAATATGATTTAAGTAAAATCTATCGGTGAATCTATCTTTTTAATAATGTTTTTAAAACTTAATAATGGAAAATATTTTACTGACAATGTGTTTATTATGTATCTTTTTTACAGTCAATTTTTTTCACAAGGATATTTATGGACACTAAAGAAATATGGACACTTTATTGCGTAAAGGTAGAGAGAAATACTTTTGTACTATGTAGCAGAAGGTATATTGCAACAAATGTGATGGTTTGTGAATGTGTAAGATTGTATTCTGGAAACGAATCACTAGGGGTTACTGTGTGATTATGTATAAATAACTGAGCACAGGTGTTGTTGAGGTGGCTTGATAAAAGACCGATGGCGGTCTGAAACGTTGCCAAGTGTATTGGGGTCAGAAACCCATGTCTCAATAAAGGCATTTTAAACAAAGCAATCTATGGCTGGTGCTGTCGACATCTGTAAATTCTGATGATTATACCATCCAACAACATTGACTGGTATGATTTCTTGTTCATAGGATTCTACTGGCAAAAGGTTTTATATGATGAATAAATGTTTGCGGAAACCAATGTCCCCAAACGCCTTCCCTCACTCTGCGCCGACTAAAATGAAAAACGCCGGCGCTAATCACACGCGGTGATTCTTTTTCCGAAGACGCCTGAGACTTCGGAAATCGCAGCGTGTGATTAGTGCCGATGTTTTTTCATTTTAGCCAGCGCAAAGTGAGGGAAGGCGTTTGGGGAGATTGGTCGCCGCGAAAACAAGGCGATTAGTTGCCAGGCAACCAAATCTCCCCAAAACGCCCAGTGTGGCCTGACCCTAAAGCTAGCTGCCTGTCCCTGGTGCAGACACTTGTATTTGTGTTCTACTACCAAAACCACAAGAATCTTTCATTGTATGACCTTATACACAGCTATACGAATGGAATGTCAGTGATGATTATATTCCGTAATCCCTCGGCCTTCTTGCAACCCACACTAAATATTTAAATAATTAACATGTTTTTCAGGCAAAAAAAATTGTCAACACGCACGTTCACACTACAGCCTTTTTTTTACACACAGGCACTTATTCGCTTATTAGTTTCCTGTTTCTAAAAAGGGGGAATTTCACTGCAGTTTTTTTCGTTTCTTTTATTGAGCAGCTTTTTCCAGTTGTGAAGTTGTTTATACAATATGAAAGCAGCATCACAGGCTCACATTACAATGTTAAAAGGGAAGTTTGCCTTTACGTTGGCTTTCAGTATGTTATAGAATGTCCTATTTGTAATTATTTTCTTTCCTCTTCTGTTTTTTTCCAGGTTTCAAATGGGGGTCACTGACCAGCAGCTAAAAGTACGGAATTAGGGATTTTCTTAATTAGTCTTAAATCAAATATTCTCAATCTTAGGCAGGGGTGTCCGCTTCCTTATATTGCCTGGCTTTCCTCTTATAACCTCCTGGTGGTATGTAATCTGACATTATTGTCAATGCATTATGTCTTTGTTTGATACATATTCATTGTACAGAGCACTTTGTTCAGATGTATTTTAATATATTGCCTATAAAGAGATGTTTCTATAATGCCACCTGTGTGTATGCATAATTTATTTTGAGTGTGCAAGCCTACAATTTTGAAATAGTATTGGTAGTGCCACCTCATGGGGGTGGTTTGGGGTTATTTTGCACTCCATTTAACCTTTTCCTTTTGTTCTGATTTGAGTGCCCTCCGTTTATTTCTATTTCCATTTTGTAGTATCCCATATGTGAGCAGGTGGGAAGGGCCTCATGGAACCTAGGTAGATCAGACCTAGTAAGTGGCAGGATATATACTTTAAAGGAGAACTAAATCTTGTAGTTAGAAATGTTGTACATTATGTTTTGGGCTTCTGTACCAGCCAGAGGCAACCACAGCCCTTTAGCAGTAAAGATCTGTGTCTCCAAAGATGCCCCAGTAGCTCCCCATCTTCTTTTCTGCTGATTCACTGCACATGCTCTGTGCTGCTGTCACTTACTGAGCTTAGGGACCCACTCACAATATACAGTACACATAGAATAGAAATGTCACACTATAAGGCTGATTAGTAATTAATACAGATAATTACTACATGGCAGCACAGAAACCAGTGCAATTAGCATCAGAATTTAATAATTAGTCCTGTAGCATCAGTTTATATTACAGACCAACCTATTTTCTGCTTGATAATTAGTGACGAGCCCTAAGCTTAGCTTCTCAACAGCTGCTCAGAGCCCACTGAGCATGTGAGTGTCACATACACTTTCCAAGATGGTGACCCCCTGTGACAAGTCTGAAGTCTTGTCTAATTTATTATAAACAAAAAACGAACGTTTCGCCTGTTACCCCAGCCTTTATCAAAGTTACAAAGTGCAGTGTAATCAACCCCTAAATACATAATGTTTGGCGGGAACCCTACATGTAAACAACACAGTGACGAATCATATATGTGACCCACATTAATAACGTGGACCCATTATAAAAATCGAATTAAACCATTGTGCAATATTCAAAACACAAACATATAACATAGAACACTTGCGACTTCAATAAAATTGTTTCAATCCGTGTATCTCTTTTGTTTCCCAGGAATCAATGTTGCAAATTGTATTATTAAAAAAAAATATTTTTGTTTCTTCGAGATCTGATGCCTTCTGTACAGATGGAAACTTTTGTTTCTGTATATTATATATTATTTTATGTGTATATATATATATATATATATATATATCCTATATAATAAAGTTGAAGTGTCTCTGCGTCCAGTCCCTGTGTCCGTGGGATTGTGCTACTGCGCATGTGCCCCACGGACCGTCTCTGGCGATTTTTTTTAAGACTACAACAATTCTGTTTTTCATAAATGTTTGACTACATATGTTCTAGCGCCCGTTAATTTAACGGCCTTAATGCCTAGTATACACATAAAGGCCCTACTGTGGGCCGAAACGTTGGACACGTGAGTGATAATTCAATAATAATCACTTTGATTGAATTGTTTGGAGTGTGGATACATTTTTGAAGATTACATGTCATAACTTTGACCCAGCACCCACCACAAACCAGAAGGGATAAAGTGCAGGTACTTTCTGGACTTTTATATTATATATATATATATATATATATATAGTTTTTTGTTTACATTTTTATTTTAAACCTTTTTTAGCTGAATATGATCTGGGGTCTGTACACAAATGGGGTACATATTTTTGCAGCATATGTAACATTTGCCAAGTTCTCGCCCCCTGCTGGTGCATAGGTTGCATTGCAGATGCAATTGAGGGTTCATTTGAAGCAACGTAGGGGGTTCTTCACAGTCAGGACAGTGAGGTTGTGGAATGCACTGCCGGGTGATGTTGTGATGGCTGATTCAGTTAATGACTATAAGAATGGCTTGGATGATTTTTTGGACAGACATAATATCAAAGGCTATTGTGATACTAAGCTCTATAGTTAGTATGGGTATGGGTATATAGAATTTATGTGAAAGTAGGGAGGGGTGTGTGTATGGATGCTGGGTTTTCATTTGGAGGGGTTGGACTTGATGGACTTTGTCTTTTTTCAACCCAATTTAACTATGTAACTATGCATGAACTGTGAGTAATTTGTGATGGTTTGAAGGAATCAGTTTGGTGGAGCAGAACTTTATTAGCAGCTTCATTCAGACATTACAACACCAAATAGAACCTTCTACTCGAACACGCATAGCAGTATATTAAAGGAACAGTAAAACCAAAAATGGTGTTTTAAAGTAATGAAAATATAATGGACTGGTGAGTTTGCCTCAGAAACACAACTATAGTTTATATAAACAAGCTGCTGTGTAGCCATGGGGGCAGCCATTCAAGGCTTAGGTTACACAACAGATAACAGATAAGCTCTGTATACACAATGGCATTCTTCAGAATTTATCTGTTATCTACTGTCTATCCTGTGTTTGAATGGCTGCCCCCATGGCTACACAGCAGCTTGATATATATATATTTTATAGTTGTTTTTCTCAAGCAAACACATCAGTTTTACCAGTGTATTGCAGGGTCAATCCTTTAAAACACTTTCATTTTTTTAGTGTTACTTTTCCTTTTATTACAATGTGTAGACAGTATAAGTCTTGCACACAGTGTCACCTACAGGCCATTTGTATAAACGCCCCACCTTTCTGAATATGGATGAGTGAATCTTTTCATCAAAAATTCATGATTTTCACTGGCGGCAAAAATGTTTGTGAATCTGCTCTCGAATTTTGCCGTGTGTTTTCTTTTAAAGGTACAATCACACGGGGGAGGGGGATGAACACAGTAGCGTTAGAGACTTAGGGGCATAATTAAAGAGGAAGCAGACCCTGTGGCTGCAAGGGGGCCAAGCCCATATAGGGGCCCCATGAGGCCATAAAATGTCTCTAGACATTTTGGAGGCCTGAAAGATAATTTGCTGTGGGGCCCAGTAATATCGAGTTACGCCACTGGTTAGAGTTCTGCCATGAGTTTTGTTTCACCAAACAAAAAAAATAAAGGTTTTTTTTGCACCAATAAATAGAATTCCTCCCTGTAGTTTTTTAACTTTTGCATTATTGTGCTGCTAATGGCTGAAGCAGCAGTGGCAATGGTAACGATTTGTTGTAACAATCACTGCTGTTTATAATGGGCACGGCCTGTCAATCTTGTCACAATTAAAAGGCTCATAATAATAATGGAAATGATGTTGGCGTATATTCGTTGCAACTTAAATTGTTGGGCTTTACATGGATATATAACATTTACTGTATATACTTGAGTATAAGCCGACCCGAGTATAAGCAGAGATAGCTAATTTTACCTACAAAAACTGGGAAACCTTATTGACTCGAGTATAAGCCTAGGGTGCTGGTAAGTTTTCCTAAATTTGGCCACAAAAAAAATTTAATCAAGCAGCAAAGCTAATGTGATGACCATATTTTTTCAGTGTGTACACAACTATATGTTAAACATTCAGGAAGGACATTTTGTATTTATACAAGAGAGAGAGCGAGAGAGCTCAGTAAAATCGTTACAGCTCAGTAAAATTTTCCATAATAAGTATCAACCCGAGTGTTAATGCCCATTTTCTCAACCAGTAGTAGTACTAATCCTCTAGGATACACTGCTAGGGCAGGATTTGGAGACAAATGACAGAGAGAGAAAGACAAGGGAGACACAAGGACCCGTAGTATCGGCACACTATTAACTGCATAACGAACTTCAGAAGTGCGTAAGAAATTCCTACACAAGGACCCGTAGTATCGGCGCAGTAATAACTGCATAACGAACCTCAGAAGTGCGGCAGCAATTCCTACACCCTGCGCCGGACATCACGGCAGTGGCCCAGAAGATGCGGAAGGCTACTGATCATTTTCTCGCCAGGCCAGCGGGGGGGGCAGGTGATCTGAATGGAGAGGTCAAGTAGGAGGGGCTATCGGCGCATGCCCATTTACTGCAGGAACAATGAAATGCAGGGAAAATGGCTTCCGGCTGAAGTAATGAATACAGCCAGGAATGAGGCAGCTGTGCGGGGCACAGGAGGAGATTTCATGAGCACTATTTGTGCGGTTTGGGTAATTCTGCACATTGACTCGAGTATAAGCTGTGGTAGACTTTTTCAGCACATTTTGGGTGCTGAAAAACTCGGCTTATACTCGAGTATATACGGTACTGCGTACGTGGATTCAGAGCAAACACGGATGCCTTGTAATGTACGTGAGAATAAATACAGTAGCACAAGTGATTACAGTACAGAGATGCACATTGGGTTGATTCCAATTCCCCTCTGACCCTTTACACCCACGTAAAGATTGTAAACTTCCTGTCTAAATATTATTCTTGAAGTCAAAATCAGTTTTCTTGATTCCCTTACAATGCCAGAAATCAACTAATTCCGCATAAGTGGTGCAAAGATTACAGGGCTCCACACCTCCACAAGTGCAATTACAGTCCCCACACTTTCCCCCACTGTCAGTTAAGTATAAAACAACTTTCAACTTTTTATTTCTGCCCTCGTTCCTTTTGGTACAAGCTACATTTCAGGCTTCTGACATTTGTTTAAAGGGTTATTGCTGAATCACTCTTACTGTGCCCTCTCTCTCTCTTTCTAACAGCAGCATTTTATTTTTAGCCACTTCTGATTTAGAAATCCGTCACTTTCAGAACGAGATTTACGAAATTCTGGAAAGTTCATGGCAGAAATTCTAACATTCATTGTTGAGTCAAAGAAGGACTCGTATAAATAAGAATGTCCGGTTCTAAGTCTCTGCTTCTGGTAAGATTACCCTGACAAAGCCCATGAGAGGGAAATGTAATGAGAAGGAGGGGATAGAGAATGTTTTCCCTTACAGACCCTGAGCTGATGTCACTTTGCTGCTCTGCTACATTTTCCCTTAACACGTAGGTGGATCTGTACAATGTTAAATAATTCCAATTTTTTCCTGTTTCCATTTGGCTGAGACTCCTGTGAGTCACTTATTCAATCATCTGGAATCAGTGATATTCAAGGACGTCTCATCAAGTCCTTTTCATTTTCACATTCATATTCGGGGAAACTTGAGCGGCTGAGAAGGTTGTTTATTTCTCTAATGAGTTCTGGTGATCATCTCCTGTGTATGGCACAGCATTAATGAGAATGTTCAACTACAAATATATGCAAATACCTTGTACATACAGGGCAGTACAAGGGATATTTATCCAATTTGTGTTACTCCTTTACAGAAAGTGAAGAAAAGGGAATATTCACCCGTTCCAAAAAATAGCAGTGTCTGCATTCTTCTTTACAAACTCAAACATTCACTGTATAAACTAAAATATGTTTCAAGATTTTGCTTTCCTTTGAATGACTGAACTAATATTTAGTTGTATAATCAGTGTTTCTGAGAACTGCTGCACATCTGTCTTGTATGGAGTCCACTAACTTCTGGCACCTGTTACATTCAACAATTCTGCAGCATTTCTTGGTTTTGCCTCATAAACAGCATTTTTGATGTCACTCCACAAATTTTCTTTTGGATTAAGGTTCAGGAATAGGGCCGGCCACTCCATAACATCAGTCTTGTTGGTCTGGAACCAAGATGTTGCTCATTTACTGGTGTGTTTGGGGTCATCTCCCATTTCAAGGACATTTCCTCTTCGCATATACAACATGACCTCCTCAAGTATTTTGATGTATTGAAACTGATCCACAATCCCTGGTATGTGATAAATATGCCCAACACCATAGTATGAGAAACATCCCCATATCATGATGTTTGTGCCACTGGCTTCACTGTGTACTGTGACTTGAATTCAGTGTTTGGGGGTCACCTGACACTGTCTGTGGCCCCTACACCCTAAAAGAATAATCTTGCTTTCATCAATCCACAAAATGGTGCGTCATTTCTCTTTAGACCAGTCAATGTGTTCTTTGGCAAATTGTAAGCTCTTCAGCATGTCTTTTTTTCAACAATGGGACTTTGCGGGGGCTTCTTGCCGATAGCTTGGCTTCACATAGACATCTTCTTATTGTAACAGTATCACAGGGAACTTTGCCGTTTTGGCTATTCTATCCTTTCGAAAGGTAGTTTTCCTTTTTACTCCATGTATTTCAGGTTTTGGTTGCCATTTTATAGCATTTGAGATAATTTAGCTGAGCAGCCAATCATTTCCTGCACTTTTTTTTATGTTTTTCCATCTTCAATCAACTTTTTAAAGGAGAAGGAAAGGTTAAAACTAAGTAAACCTTATCAGAAAGGTCCATCTAAATATACCAGTAAACCCTCAAAGTAATGCTGCTCTGAGTCCCCTGTCAAAAGAAACACTGAATTTCTTTCCTTCTATTGTGTACTCATGGGCTTCTGTATCAGACTTCCTGCCTTCATCTTAAACCTCATTGCCCTGGGCAAGAGCATGCTCAGTTTGCTCCTCTCCCCCCCCCCTCCCTTCTCTGCTGTAATCTGAGCCCAGAGCAGGGAGATGTCACACCATGTTAATACTGCAGCTGCTATCCTAAACAAACAGAGAGTTTCTAGAGCTTTTTACTCAGGTATGGTAAAACATTCTACAGAATAAATATAGCATTCTAGCTTGCACTATTGCAACTAATCTATTGATAATAAAATGCCTCCGTAGCTTTCCTTCTCCTTTAATCCAAGTACACTGTTCTTCTGAACAATATCTGGAACGACCGATTTTACTCACACATACATCACACATTTAACACATTCGCTGCCTTCCTTCTTTAAATAAGAGCCAGAATTGACACCTGTTTTTTTACAGCACGAATGACTTAATTGAACTCCACATTGTTATAATATTGAACAAGCTATTATTTGGAACACTGCTATTATTTGGAACAAGCCACAATTAATGATTTAATAACACAGAATCAGCAGCATGTCATGACTGTTGGGTCTGTTGGTTTTCTATTACTCTACTACACCTACTAGTAAATTATTTGCCATGTAGAAATATAATTCCTATCAGAAACAGTGATTGATCAGATTAGTGATGTTATTCTGAACACAACTGAATATTTGCCATGGGGCAAGCACTGAACTCCGCACCATGGAATAGTAACATGGATATGTCTTGACTTTTTCACTTTTTTACTTTTCCCTATTGCCTTTGTTAAAATACAAGGCTGATTTTCTGAATTATGGGTTTATGACCATCAGAAAGAAGTCAGGAGAGTGGAGGCTATATCTTTATAATGATGATGGTAATTATGAGGCTCATCATTAAGAAGGCCAGTTGTGTAAGTAAAAAAACATATTTAAAGGATATGGAAAGGTAAAATAACTGGTGGTGCCAAGTTGTTAGTCATTCAAGTCAATTACCTGCCACCCCTGGCTCCTCTTCAAAAACACACCACCCTGGGGTACGGTTTGTGGAGAGCCAATTGAAATACTTTACATAGATTTAAGCTTTTCTATGCTAAAGTTCTTGGACCTTCTTGGTAGGCCACAGGTCAAAGAGGAATGGACTACATCCTTCTTTATTCATGACCAAACCTGGAGCCTACAGGGATAATGTTGCCCTGCATGGGCAGATACAACTGTAGTAGGTAAGTGCCCACAGACCCCCTTTCTGAATAACCATCTTTCAAACCGATCAAACTAAGTTACTTGGTACTGAGAATTCCTGCATGCCCAACAGGAAATTGCAAGGACTACACTTGCTTCATGACTTCTCTTTAGTCCAAATCATTAACCCCGCTTGCTATTGGCCAATCTGCTGATATTGCCCTATGGAACACAATGCGATTGGCGGACATGCAGCTGAAGAAGTGGGTGCATGGGAATCACTTTAATATGATCTCATCGTCTACATTATTTTTGTTCAGGTTTTCTGTTTGAAATATAGAAATATACATTAAATATCAACATGTTTTTTTATTGTGTACTTTGTGTGTTTCCTTCTGCTGCCCAGATATGGAATGGAAATCTTTCCTGGGATGTAGGCCAACTAAGCATAATAGACTGTGACTTCAATGGAAGAAAAATATCAAGTACAGCTCAGCAGAGCCATCTTCTGGAAGATAAAGCTCAAGGCAAATGTCAAATTAATACACATGGATTTTTACTGGGAGAAGAGCGAAAGTGTAGCCTAGGGCTTTGCAACTGGAGGTAAATATCAAAACGAAGTCATTAAAAAAAATTCACACATATAACTTTTAAAGTGACTACAAAATAAACATTTTCTGTAAAACTTGGGTATGAATAACTCTTTCATCTACTGCCGTCTAGTGAAGACTTGAGACCTCTACATTACAGATATGTCCATGTCTTCTCTTGCAGGCTTTTAATAGTATCAACCAAATCTGTAACTGTGCTGTCTTTCCTTTCATGTAAACTTTACAATCTAATCCAGTTTGTATGCTAAAGAATAATCTTTGTGATGGCAGAACGAGACTGTATTTAACAGCAAATGAGGTGACAGAATGTATTGGAAAGTTTATTAATATTGCTGGTAACAAGGGAGCAGGAAAGCTGAGTGAGAACTGTTGGAAACAGATGCATCATGGGCAAAGTGTGCAGTGTGTCTGAGGTCTAGAGTTGACCATACATAGGGGTAAATTTACTAAAGGGCGGAGTGACTAACGCTGGTGACGATTCGGTTTTTAGGCACTTCGCCGATTTACTAACAGGTGCAGGCGTACTTCTCTAGCAAAAGAGACAGACACTATCGCTCATTCACACTCTATCGCCACAAGTTCACTAAGATTTTCAAATTAGGGAAACTGTGCAGGATTCCCTTGATTGACCCGGCGATCGGCTGATCGCCGTGGCATAGCTCCACCCCTGATGGCAGTGACACACCCACCTATCTCACAGGCCTGCCCACAGATGCCTCCTTGCCCCACCCTGGAAAATTTTCTGCGGACACCCATGGTCCAGCATACGTCCTATGCCCCTCTGGCCTACTCCAGATAGGATGTTCCTGTTCCCCTAACACTCCGGCCCTCACTGGCAAAGCCTTGGCTCCTAAGCCACTAACTCCTTGTTGGGGTCTTGGCTACCCATTCTAGTGTTCAACTCACTGTCTTTAGTACCTAGTACTCGTACTTGTAGCCTAACCACTATCTACTTTTCAGATGCCTCCATTTACCACCCATGAATGTGTTTTCCCTTTATATACTGTCCTTAATTAACCATCCCTTTAACATCTACTTTACATGTGCTGTTCTTACTGCAGTGCATGTGCCTTTCCCCCAGGTCACCACATGAAGGGGCAAATTCACTAAGATTCGAAGTTGCGCCAGGCGCAACTTCGCCGCACTTCGCCACACTTCTCCAGGCGTATTTTCGCCAGCGCTCCGCAAATTCACTAAAATCCGAAGTTGCGCACAGGGGTAGCGTACGTTTTCGAAGTTGCGCTAGCGTTAATTCGCCAGGCAAAGCGAAGTTTCGCTAGCGATGGTTCATTTACATACGGCGCCAAATTCAAATTTCAATGGAGGAACATGTATTAGCACTACAAATGCCTAGAAAACCTTCAAATCAGCAAATAAAATTTTTATTTTGCCCTACACATGTGCCCACTGTCTAGGTAAGTTGCCATGAGTCAGGAAATGTAGGGGGGAAGGAGGGGAGCCCCAAAAATATTTTCGATCTTTTTCAGCCTATCACCCATCATGTAGAAAACACGCCAGCGTTTTTTGGGACTTAGAAAAAAATTTGACTTTTTTTGAAACAATCCCTATCTACTCTATTGCACTTCGCCAGGTCTGAGGTGACGAAGGAAGTCTAGCGTAAAAGGTAGCGTTCAGTACACTGTGCAAGTTAGTGAATTTGCGTAGTTACATCGCTAGCGAAAATTCGCCTGGCGTAAGGGTGCGAAGTAACACTAGCGAAATTACGCCAGCGTTCATTAGTGAATTTGCGCAGTAACGAAAAATGCCAAACGCTAGCGAAGTAACGCTAGCGAAGTAACGCTAGCGAAGTAACGCTAGCGTTCAGCGCTTAGTGAATTTGTGCCGAAACCTTCAAGATTCACTTGCTTGACACCACTGCCACCTTGTGCTGTTTTTTTACACATTACAGTCTCAACCATTTAACACTTTCAACCATTTCAACATTTTTACAACATTCAACATACACTTGACATATACAATATACACATTTTGATACACACAAACCCAATCACCTTCTTAGAAGGTGCATTCGACCAATACTTTCTGCAGAACCTTTAAATCATTTATTCAGCAGAAAGTGCCACATTCTGCTGAATAAATGATTTAAAGGCATTGCTGAAGGTACTAGTGTGCATTCTCCTTTTGGAAAATCGAATATGAGACTGTACAAACCCATAGGTGTATATATGCCCACAGTGACTGATAACAGAAGGTAAAGAGGCTGCAAGTAAGCAGTACGAAGCACTATGAATACATAATCACTTGGCGTACTTAAATATCAAAATAGGTTTATTTTGAATGGAGTTTAGCCTGTAACCACAAACCTGGCCTCTTGCTTGCAGAAATTAAACATTAACTGTGAATGTCTATGTGAAAACTGAAAACAAATCAAACTTTTAAATCCATGACATTTCCAAAAACACCAGGCAAAAACACAAAGGAACCGTTGCCCAATATACACGCTACAGCGTCTGCTAGAAAATATAACTAGATGAAAGAAAATAAAGTGCCGTTTTTGTTTGTTTCCAAGACATTTTGTAACAGAAACTTGTTAAACAGAGAGAAAGCTCCTTTCACTTGGCCACCCAACTGTTTTTTATGAGCGTGCATGTCAGGATAATGTCCTGTGGTGTTGCAAGTGAAGAATTCAGTACACTCAGGGGAATGCTTATGGGATCCCAGTTTGCTAGTAGTAGAAAAGGTCATGAGACGGTTTGCACTACAATTACAAATATTTTACTTATCATCAGAGGTGTAGCTGCTGCTGGTTTCGGAGTCTTCTTTCTCAACCACTTCTTGGAAGAGATCGAAAGCAAGTGCATTTCTCAGGAATACCCGTAAGCTTTTCTTTTGCAGCTGAAAAAGAAAGCCACGTACTTTTTACACAAGGTTAAACACTAGCAGCTTACACTTATTTATACAGTTATGGGATCTGTTTCCTGGAAACCTGTTATCCAACAAGAACTCCTGTAAGCAATTTTACGAATGACATTGATGATTTTTCGATTTTATATTAGCAATTTTCACACTGCTAATATTATGACAGTGAACTTAAAGGAGAACTAAACCCTAAAAATGATTGTGGCTAAAAAATAAATCCATATTTTATATACTGAACTTATTGCACCAGCCTAAAGTTTCAGCTTGTCAATAGCAGCAATGATCCAGGACTTCAAACTTGTCACAGGGGGTCACCATCTTGGAAAGTGTCTGTGACACGCACATGCTCAGTGGGTTCTGAGCAGCTGTTGAGAAGCTAAGCTTAGGGGTCGTCACTAATTATCCAGCAGAAAATGAGCTTCCCCTGTAATATTAACTGATGCTAAAGACTGATTATTAAATTCTGATGCTAATTGCACTGGTTTCTGTGCTGCCATGTAGTAATTATCTGTATTAATTACTAATCAGCTTTATATTGTGACATTTCTATTCTATGTGTACTGTATATTGTGAGTGGGTCCCTAAGCTCAGTAAGTGACAGCAGCACAGAGCATGTGCAGTGAATCAGCAGAAAAGAAGATGGGGAGCTACTGGGGCATCTTTGGAGACACAGATCTTTACTGCTAAAGGACTGTGGTTGCCTTGCACTGGTACAGAAGCACAAAACATAATTTACAACATTTGTAGCTACTTCTTTAGTTAGGCTTTAGTTCTCCTTTAAGCAACCTGCTACTGTTTGGCCTGGCCACATTAGTCTTTTGGCACTTCCCTTCTAAGCTCTATTGCTCCTGTCACATTGAGACATAGAGCTGAGCAAGGAAGCAACAAGAGATGCTTCCTGATTCATAAATATAAGGTTTTGCTCAATTGACTATTCCTCGTCAAGCCAAACAGGAGGGAGCACTCAGGTTACACATTCATATGCACATACACATATTAGTAGGATATTCCCACAGAAGGAGTCAAAGTGCATTATGAAATAACTGATGCCATTTGACTAATACACAGAAATGGCAGGAGCAAGGGATGCAGGTGGTATGTCCCTTTTAAACATAACGTGTTCAGGCAGTGGCCCCACAGCTGTACAACTTCAATCTCAGAGCTGTTAAGGGACACTATGAATTGTATATTACCAGAATGAGGGCTTGACCTTGTATAGCCTTAAACCAGAGAAACAGAAATGGGAGATTAAGGGACACTCAGCATTGCAGAAACCTTAGATTGGTCTTTTTACAGATGTCCCATCAATGTTTTACAGATCTGTCAACATAGTTTTGCAATATTTAGGACAAGGTTCAATATTGCTGCTCCAGCAACTTTTCCTCAACTCCATTCACAGTTTCATGATTATTATTTTCTAAAAAAAGGCCATTCATTACCTGCTCACTGATGGCTTGGAATCCCCTCATTTCATCTTCTCTTAGCGGAGCACAGGTCTCATCATTTTCACTATCCTCTTGCCAACCCATTTCTCTCAACAGCCTTAAGAAAAAACGGAAAGCTCAAAGTTTTACAGGGAATGCCAGGCCAGAGTTCTGCTCAGAGCCGCCAAGATCATGTTACAGGAAATAACAAAACTCACAAAAATATATAAAATATAGTCCTCACCCACCTTGGCAAGGCACCAGAAATTAAACTGAAGGGGGACATGCCATGTCTAAATGTCTTTATTACAGGAACTGCTGAGACATTCCCTTTTTGCCTTTAATAATAACTTGTTTTAGCATCATACACCCTAGCAAGGGTGCCTGTATTAAAGTCTGTACCCCCCCCCCCAATCGATTTCATTTCTTGTGCATATTTTGCATTGTATTACATTAAAAGGATTTTTTTGTGTAAATTTGGTGTATTACCCCCCCCCCCAATCGAACAGTGGACAGTGAGAAAGAGTCAATTTCTCAGAATATTAATGTTTTAAACTCCCAAACACGAAAGCCCTTAGTCCTTTTATGCCCACACCAATAAGAAGCAGCGTGTGTTGATGTAAACTTGGTTATGACAACATTAACTGGTAGTTTTAAAATCTTTTAAAAATGTGATTGGAGGAAGATTAGGGAAATCAACAGCCATTTCAACTCACATACCTGAGCTCTGCTTCAAGTGAGCTAGAAAGGACACTGTCTTGGGCATAAGCAGAAGAGATCTGTCTTGAATTCAGGGTGTTCCTCTTATCCTCAGAGTTTTTATTCTCATCGTAATTCAGATATATATCCCTTTCAGAGCCATTTTGGTTGTTCAAGTTGGTATCCTCCTCCTGAGAGCAAAGAAGGGATATACAAATAGGAGAGATTATATTATGGGAGTGAAGCGCCTGATATTGGGAATATAACATCAGAAGTATTTGGTACCAAACCTCTCTATGCTCTTGTATCTGATTCCTAGGGACATATATATTATATATCTTATACATCTATATTCAGTGATTCAAAAACGTCTACATGTCAATCTGATTCCACCAATTAATGCACTATAAGCGAAGTTTATCTTAGCAGCCCACGACCCACCAGATTTTGTATATAAAATCATAAAAGCAACCAAGATTATTAAAAAAAAATTTTAATACCTCTTCCAATGAGCATGGAGCCACAGACAGCAGTTCTTCATGTAGCGATGTATTTGGTAAATCATTTTCATGAGGACAGTCTTGATAAAAACTGCTGACGATGTGGTTTTCTTTTGATTTACACTCTTCCTGTAGTTAATGAGAAATTTCTGAATCTGGCCAATGTAGGCAGAAAGTATCTTCAATTTTTGCCAGGTTTCTCCATGAAAAAAAAAATGCCCATAAACTTTAATGTATAGTAAAAAATAAATAAATTACATTTTTTAAAATTCACTATTTTCATTCACTATTGTCATTCCTTTATTTAGTGGTTTGCTTTATTATGGATAATAAAATAAATGGTGAAAGCCAAACAATATTTTCAGAGCCCATTAGGTGAAAATAAAGTAGCTAAAGGGATTATAGAGCAATAATCCCCATCCCCACTGAAGTCATTTGGCCAGGGAGCCATTGAATTTGATTATTTTCTAGATCAGTGATCCCCAACCAGTAGCTCCCAGGCAACATATTATTCACCAACCCCCTTAGATGTTGCTTCCAGTGACCTTAAAGCAGGTGATTATTTTTGAATTCCAGGCTTGGAGGCAAGTTTTAGTTGCATATAAACCAGTTATACTGCCAAAGGGAGCCTCCTGTAGGCTGTCAGTCCACATAGAGGCCTTCAAATAGCCAATTACAGCCCTGGGAAACTTTTTTATGCTTGTGTTGCTCCCCAACTCCTCTCACATTTCAAACTGCCTCACAGGTGTAAAAGGTTGGAGACACCCACTCTAGACGAAGAAATCAGTTGCATCTATTTGTATAATATGATGAATAATATAATGAAGCAAAAGGTCAAAACACAGAGAACACAGAGCTTCTAAAAAAACTCAGGGGTAAGTGTATATAGATGCAAACGACAAGTCGGCCACGCAGATGAGAATATCTTTGGCATTGCCCCATAGCATATTCTAACAGTTGGACACCATCTGTACACCATCATACTTTCTTTTTATAAACCTGGCCTCTAGGTGCTATCCCCACTATACTCTGGATATACAAAATACTTAGAGGCCCATTTAACAAAGGTCGAATTTTGAATTCATGTAAAAAAAAAAAAATTAATTTGAATACACTCACAATTCGACCGGAAGGTTATGTAATGCCTAATAATCGATCTAATGGTTCCGAACTGAAAATTCAAATTCGTATGAATCAAGTTTATCTCTGGAAGGCTATTAACATCTCCAGATGGCTCAACGGACCTCTGCCATTAACATGAACTCAGCAGGTTTTAGGTGACGAATATTCGAATTAAAACTGTTTGCAGGAGACAGGGAAACCTATCAGGTGCCGATATCGGTCCTTTAGACTGATTCGGCAGCTTATCTGCCCATGTGTGGGGGCTCCCGACGGGTCCTCCCGATCAATATCAGGCCAAAATTCGCCCCCAGATATCAATTGGTCAAGTTTGGTTTTTTGTACGATCCAGGACCACATCGGCTATTTGATGCGGTCCTGCAACCCGTCAGAGCCCATTTGTACTACTGCAATCCGATCGTTCGGCACCAGGGCCGAACGTTTGGATTTATTCAATGTTGCCCAGCCATTAGTGGGCATATCGGGTTAAGATCCGCTCGTTTGGCGACCTTGCCAAACGAGCAGCTCTTATAGTGTATGGCCACCTTTAGGTTGCTGGGGAGAAAAGGGGTGATATCACTCCAACTTGCAGTACAGCAGTAAAGAGTGACTGAAGTTTATCAGAGCCACATGACTGGGGGCTCCTGACAATATGTCTAGCCCCATGTCAGATTTCAAAATTAAATATAAAAAAATCTGTTTGCTCTTTTGAGAAATGGATTTCAGTGCAGAATTCTGCTGAAGCAGCACTATTAACTAATGCATTTTAAAAAAAACAAAAAACTAACAAACATTTTTTCCCATGACAGTATCCTTTTAATACATATACATTTTCACAATGCTTCTCAAGACTTACAAAATCTTTAGCTTCAAACTTCTTCTAGTCTTGACAATCCTCTTTTCTTGTCAGGTCAAAAAAGTGTCGCTCTCACTGTGCAGCTGGCTATTCATACGCTGGAAGTGGCTACTATAAAAATGGGGCTGGCCTCATGCTGCCACATGAGTTCTGCTCCAGTCCTGCTCTGGGGGCGCTGGAAATTTTTTTTCTCTTCTTGTAAGGTTCACTTTGTTCATACAAATACAAAGAGGATTGACTACCTAATACTATTTGTTACAACAGGAAGAAAAGAAGGGATGTTAAGTTAAGATGAAAATAATGGAACGAATGTGTAAAGTAGAACATTACCACCAAGAGGGCGATCAGTGGAAGAGTCAAAGGCTTCTGTGGAATTATGACATTGTCTGTTTACATTGAAAGCACAGTCGGACCTTCCTAAACTTTCAGAATACTTCTCGGCATACAGAAATGACTGTAGAATAAAGAACAGACTACAGATGTTCCTATAGTACAAAACATTTCATGATCACATACAGCCAAGTCAAAATATCACATATCAGAAAAAATAATTACTGAAAATTAGTGCTCTCATATGCACAGAGTTCGTTATGATAACCATGCATGAAATGGAGTTGTTCTGATTAACTGGATATGGTTAATTAAATGTAAACCTTTACAACAAATTCATGTAAAATTGTATTAATTTACATGAATTGTTTTTAAGATTCTAAGCTATTAAGAAAGTGTAACTTGCCAATATAAAGAATTTTGTAACTCTAGTGCCACCTGCTGGTCATTTATATTTCTCATGATACCATAGGGAGAACATATTAACAGGGTTGTTCACCTTCAAATTATCTTTTAGTATGATGTAGAGAGTAATATTCTGAGACAATTAGCAATTGGTTTTCAATGTGTTTTATTTGTGGTTTTTGAGTTATTTGGATATTTATGCAGCAGCAGTTTGCAAGTTCAGCAATCTGGTTGCTAGGATCCAAATGATGCTAGCAACCATGAATTGATTTTAATAAGAGACTGGTATATGAATATGAGAAGCCTGAATAGAAAGAGGGGTACTAAAAAGTAGCAATAACACAGAGCATTTGTTTTTAGATGGGGGTCACTGACCCCCTTTTAAAAACTGGAAAGAGTCAGAAGAAGAAAGCAAATCAATAAAAAAATGGTAAAAAAATAAATAATGAAGGGCAATTGAAAAGTTGCTTAGAATTAGCCATTATATAACATACTAAAAGTTAACTAAAAGGCGAACAACCCCTTTTAAGTGTTGTACTTTTCAGCAACTCTAGTCCCAAAGCAATGAAAGTTGACCACACACACACGAGATATGGACCGACAAGTCCCCTAGATGCAAAGTCCGTCTATTTCTATATAAAGTTTTCTATTTTGGTTTGGCAAAATTGTTTGTTGAGGGGAGCATTATCTGATGATCATAAAATTCAGCTGAACGGAACAAACAATTATTCAGCTGTATCTGCCTGTCTGTGTGGATCACAGACAGGGGTTCCAAACACTTTTTTTCTGTTCAGTTGTTTTCAGACTCATCCTAAGAAATAAAGACATTTTTAAATTACTTTCCATTATTTTTTTTTTATAACATCTAAGTTCAACTTACCTGTCTCTGTTGTTTCAGTCTGGCAGCTCAGCAATTCAGGTGCAGAGTTTAAACAGTTACAATTTTGCAACATTTAGTTGATACATTTCTCAGCAGCATCGCTGGAATATCAGCAACTATTGTATCAATTCTAACAGCTGCCTGTAATGAAACCCAGAGATTCTGCTCAGCAGGAACAAAGATAACAAATGTATCGACTAAATGTATCAATTTAGAACAGTTTACAGGGTCGGTGACCCTCCCCCCCTCCCAGAGCTGCTTAAGAAGGTGAAAAATGCCACTTTACACTTCAATATTAGAAAAACTATATATATAGTAAACAGAAAGTAATTGGAAAAAGTCATTATTTCTGGTGATCTATCTGAAAACAACTAGTTGTTTGAAGGGGAACAACCCCTTTAAGTCACCCAACCCAGACTGCGTTACAAGCAAGAAAGCTCTTTACCTTAAAGGAGGATGGAGGTGTAGGAAAATTAAGCCAAGCTGGAGTGAAGTCAAGCTGCGCCATTTAACGCAAGTCACCAGGGGAACAAGGTTTAACACTTCATTGCAGCGTCCTGCACAAAAGAGAGAAAACAAATTATTAGTGAGAAATGTACCCTCTAAATTGCATGCTGTCTGCAAAATCATAGAAAGCATCAGCTGCAAGCAAAACATTTTTCCAACAAACTCAACTTATCAATCCAAATAGGCATGCCAACTACCACCAATAGACAGACCACCTGCTACCGGACCAAAAAAAGCAGAGATTTCGTGTAGGTTGCAGAAAATTTTGCATACAAAGTTTCATAATTCAAATAATCACGGTCATGCCACGATCCTCAGGAGGTATGAGTATTCTGTGCATAGACAGTCCTCCAGAACAGGGAAGCACACAGCAATTCTTGAGAAAGGAGTTTTTACAGCATTTGGGTGGGTGCACAGACTCTCTGCAAAGCAGAGGGACTTCAAGTGTCAGAATACATCACTTTACAATGGAATAACGTGAGAAAGGTGTTCCATCTCACTGCCAACAGGTAGCCTAACATAGGCTGATAAAAGCTGCAGATTGAAGCCTGCCCAACTGACATCTGGATAAAAATTGGCCCGATATTGTTAAATTGTAGCAATGCCATTGGGACAAGGACCTCAAGGTGGGCATACAATACTGTGTCTTTCAAGGTATGGGGGTTCCATTTATTAAAACCCAATATGTAGGAACTTATATATATATATATATATATATATATATATATATAATTCAGTAAGCAGGACCCGCACTCGTTCATATTCAGTGAAATAAAAGTGTCTTTATTCACAGGTTCATTTTCCAACGTTTCGGTCCTCACTGGGACCTTTTTCAAGGATCCTTGAAAAAGGTCCCAGTGAGGACCGAAACGTTGGAAAAGGAACCTGTGAATAAAGACACTTTTATTTCACTGAATATGAACGAGTGCGGGTCCTGCTTACTGAATTGTATTACACTTTGACCAACGCACCACCATCGATTGAAACTAATCCGGAAGGAGTGCGTTCACTGAACCGACAGATTATATATATATATATATATATATATATATATATATATATATATATATATATATATATATATATATATATATATATATATATATATATATATATATATATATACACACACACATACTACTTATCCGCTTAGGAGCCATCTCTGACTATGGCCTCTCATTCACTTCAAACATTCAAACGCTCACTAAATCATGTCACTTTCCCCTTAGCAACATTTCTCAGATTTGACTCTTCCTCACACAAGTGAAAGATCTCATCCCCACCCCTATTTTTAGGGAACAAGAGCACCAGCCCAGGGTAAAGGATAAATTATTATACTCACTGGGGAGGTGCAGAATATGTTGGCATCCAGCCGTGATTTTAACTTTAGTTCTCCTTTAAAAGAACATCACAAAATGAAAGTGTATTTAAAGGGGAACTCCATACAAACATAACTTGGGTTTTTTTAAAAGTAAACATAATTTCAAGCAACTTTGCAATATACATTAAAAAACTATGCAGACTTTTCATGAGTTTTAATGGTTTGAAACAGTTCCCTAAGCCAAGCCCCCTGCTCTCTTGCTGATCTGTCTGAATACTTTGCTGAGCTGGCTGACTACTGTTACTTTGTATCAACAGCCATCTGTCCTCAGCCTGCATCCTCCAAACGCCACAATTCCCTGCAAGTTATTTCAATAAGGAATAGAACATCATAGTGCAATGCATTGTGGGTTATGTAGTTCCTGCATGTTGTCTGTAAGCTGTGGAGAAGTTGTTACAATTTGTAACATCAGTGTTTAGTCCCTCCTTCCCTGCCAGGATTTCAAATGATGCAGAAAGAGAAGAACTGTTAAACAGCTGGAATAAATGCATAGAAAATGGCATTTATTAATACTTTTTGAAGAAACAGGCAACCGTGATGGATATATTAGGGCTTTCTGTGTTATCTGGGCCTCTTTATCAAATTTTGGTTTGGAAGCCGGAGTTCCCCTTTAAGTAATTCAAATATAATGTACTGATTCCCTGCACTGGTACAACTGGTGTATTTGCTTCTGAAACAAGGCTATAGCTTATATAAACAAGCTGCTGTGTAGCCATGGGGGCAGCCATTTAAACACAAGTTACATAGGTATGTTATTGGCTAAGGGACCTATGCCTAGGGTTGCCACCTTTTCTCAAAGTTTTTACCGGCCGGTGGGGGGTGGGAACAAAAGGGATATTCCATGGTGCAAAAAGGGGGTGGAGCCACGTACCGTGATGCAGAAGGAGCGGAGGCACGCCACGCAATGGCCAGAAAAAATTGTAAGTTTTAAGCTAATTGGGGGGCAGGCCAAGGGCTTTTTTTTAAGGTTTTACAAATTTACTTACTACATTGCTGTCGGCCCCGGCCTTGGCAGGTGTTTTTGCCACCCCTGGAAACCTCTCTGGCGCTGCCGCCTGAGCGTCTCAGCTCACCTCATTGGCGGAGCGCCCCTGCAACTGTATCTGCAACCCAAGCCTAATCCTGAACTTCAGTGCCCAACTCATTGATGCTCTGGCTAAATTCTACCAACAATGCTCCAGTTTCTAATGGAGAGCCCTCCCAGAAGAGTCAGTTTTAGCAGAATAGGAGCCAAATTCATCAATATCAATATCAATGTGCTTCCCAGATACTTGTGGCCAAATAGTGTATGTGTTTATGATTTATGAAATTACATTTTGCCTATTGCCAAAAGAAATCCTCTGTACAGATCCCAAGTTATTATTTAACAGACTTCAGAAGGATATACTTTGAGAAGTAGTGTATATCCCGAGTGAAAAGAAGTAATTCCAAATTTTCATTTCTTTCTGTGCCTCTATTGCCTGTAAGATGGTCTGTGGTCCCATTTTAGGGACAGTATTTTAGGGAAGAAGAACAAGGGAGGAGAGCAAAGAGCATAACCTGTTGTCCCAGATTAAATTTAGACTAATACCACTCCCAGCTGAAATAAAAATATCACAGTACTGCTTTCTAGTCATCAAGATTTTCCTCACTCCCTTCATTAGTGACGTCTAATGCCCTGTCTTGCTCTGCTTCTCATCCATGGCTCCTTCTGTATGCCAGAGAAATATAATTCAGTTGTATTGAGCAATCTGAACATAGCCGAACCTTATAAAAGTGGTAGCAACAAAGAACTGGTATGGTACATAACTACATGTATAATAACATACTGTATAATAATATAATCATTTAAAAAAAAACACTAAAACTGATATTTTAACAGTCTGTTTTAAAGGAGACATATAGGATAAATGAAAAACACTAATTTTGTAGGCAATTATGAGTAATAGATGGTGTTGCTTTTACATGGTACTAAAAGTTAATATTATCTTTAAAAAGAAACCCTTTATTGGAGCTCCCTATAAATGTTCACTGGTCCCTGTACTTGTTTCAAATGAGGGGTGGGCATGTCCTAATAGTCCCTGCCAGAAGCACAGTAGGAGGGGCCAATCACAGCCCTGCAGTCACACAAGCAAAGACATGCTTCAGTTCCCTATTAGGTCCTGCTAGCTGCTGATTGGTTCCTGTCCTACAGTGTAATGAGCCGAGAGCTCCAGAATTGGATGCCGGTAAAATTAGTGTGTAGACAGCCAACTCAAGTTATTTTGCCTGGTCATGTGCTTTCAGAAACAGCCAGCACTTAAAGATGGAACTGCTTTCTGGTAGGCTGTTGTTTCTCCTACTCAACGTAAATGAATGTGTCACAGTGGGACCTGGATTTTACTACTGAGTGCTGTTCTACCAGAGAGCTGTTATCTTGTGTTAGGGAGCTGCTATCTGGTTACGTTGCCATTTTTATGCAACTAAACTGCACCGAGTGTACCTGTACGGGGCAGAACACAAGACAGATGCAGAAATCTTCTTTTGTGAGCAGGGGGTAAGAGCAGGGCTGCGGGGTTAATCTTGCGCTGGTGCAAGTAGCTGAGATACTGTAGGTGGTGCTGGGGGGATTCAGGTCGGTAAGAATCGCTCTCTAGCACGGAAAGCAGCGCAGGGCGAGAGTGGCTACATGCCAGTGACTGGGAACTCCGATCGGCCTGCTGCCTGCCTGGAAGTGGAGTTTCGGTAAGTTATTTCTTAATAAAGGATTTGCTATGTTAAAGTTTTATTTGTCTTGGTGTTTACTTTTTGATGAATACTAACGAATTCTTTTTTTAAAAGAATTGATGCTACTGTTCCTTTAACTCTCATGAATAAAGGAGGAAGGAAGAGGATTTAAAATTCAGGGAAAAGTCTAGAACAGTGGTTCCAACCAGTGGCTCACCAGCAACATGTTGCTCACCAACCCCTTGGATGTTGCTCCCAGTGGTCTCAAAGCAGAGGCTTATTTTTGAAATCCAGGCTTGGAGGCAAGTTTTGGTTTCATAAATAACAGCTGTACTGCCAAACGGAGACTCCTGTAGGCTGCCAGTTCTTATACGGGCTACCAAATAGCTAATCACAGCCCTTATTTGGCATCTCATGAACTTCTTTCATGCTTGTGTTGCTCCCCAACTCTTTTTACTTTAAACTGTGACTTGCAGGTATAAAAGGTGGGGGTCTAGAAAATCCAAGGGCTGCAAGGATTTCTATTTACAGTAGAACGCCCAATTTATGTTATTTGGGAGACCAGAAAAAATGGTTTAAAGAGAAGCAATCCCAAAAGTAAAAAAAAACCACTACCTTACATAGACCCCCCTCCCTCCAGTCTAAGTGTCACCCCGGGCAAATGCCCCTAAGTCTTTACTTACCCCTCCGCGCAGATTGTGTACAGCAGAGTTCACGGGCGCCATCTTCTTCTCTTCTGTAATCTTCGGAAAGAGACCGGCTGAGCGGTGCACGCGCAGTTGGAGCAATTTTCTGTTTAGCGACAACTGTACATGCGTCGAAACTCGCGAAAATTGCCGGTCTCATTCTGAAGATTACCGAAGCGGCTGAAGATGTCGCCCGTGAACTCCAAAGCCTAAATCTGCACGGAGGGGTAAGTAAAGAGTAAAGGGCATTTGCCGGGGGTAACACTTAGGCTGGAGGGAGCAGGGTCTATGTTGAAGAGGGGTTTTTGTAACTTTTGGTTTTGCTTCTCCTTTAAAATTTCTGTAAAGTTTAAAGTCAGGGATATGCATTATACACAGGGGAAGCCACCCAAAAATAAGAGTGTGAAAGGAGGGAAAACTTAAAATCAACCCATGTAAAATTCACTGTAGGTTAAATACGATCAGCCCTGCCAGGGGGGTATAGGCTTCATTTTGGACGTTTGTGACGTACTGACAGTATATTATGTGTGTTATGTGCCTTTTCCGACCAAGGAGCCCCCTCAGCAAACATCTTCTTTTCCCCTACACTAAAACCTGTCCCGCTCCCTCACCATTTGTACTAATTGGACTATATGACGTTGGGAACCAACACCTTAGCAAGACTTACAGCTTTTGCGATCCAGGCGCTTGCGCGTCACCGCTCTCTCCTCCCCCCATTCCGCTCTTCGCTTGTATGCTCCTCCCCCTATCTCTTTCTAGTCATAGGTACCCTTCTGTCCAGGCGTTTTCTGATTGGCTGAATCGCTTCATCCGGGGACTTGGCGCAGTTGCAATTCGCTCGTCAAGAGGTACCAATATGGCGGAGGTAAGACGGAAAACCGGGCCGGAGCTAGGGGGTTTGGAGATGGGCTCATTTGAACGGGAAATCCCGGCTCTGATACCCTTCCAGCGTTTGTCTTATTTTGGATTCTGGCTCGAACTCTGCCCATAAGTCCTGCTGGGGCGGATGAACCGGCCAAACTTAGCGGAGAGAGAGTGTAGCGCAAAGACTGGCCAGCGGGGCGGGGAAGTGCGAGAGGCGGCGGCTGGCTGTGGGGGCTTCCGTTGCTGGGACAGTCTGAGTCTCGGCTTGTTGTTAGTAGCGCCCGGATGCTTCCCTTCATCTGTCCTAGCGGCCCCTATAAACTGTAATGGAAGTGTCCAGCCTGCGTATAGTCCGACTCCAACTTCCAATTTTGGGGGGGAAATCTCGCTGAACAACAACTGATGGGGCAGATGAAGCCATTGCTTTGGGTTCCCTAACATTATGGTCCCCAATATTATGTCTCTCTTGGGGTGGGGAGTTCTTTTCATTTATGTACATTTGTCAGTGACTGTATATGTATTTGTGTGTATGTAGCTTGGAGTTTGTGTGTGTAAGTAAGTGTGTGTAAGTAAGTGTATGTACCTTGGTGTTTGTGTGTGTGTGTAAGTAAGTGTGTGTAAGTAAGTCTATGTACCTTGGTGTTTATGTGTGTGTGTAAGTGTGTGTGTAAGTAAGTAAGTCCCATCATAATGACACTCTGGCCTTCCTGGGCGCTTCAGCTCTTACTCCAGTCCTGGCCTCACCTGTCACTGTCCCTTTCCTGGGAAGTGTAGTTCAGCACCAGCTGCTGCCCCCAACATTCCTGGCTCAGGGATAGACATCTGTGACCCTGCCTCTTAGTCATCAGACATTTTATGTGGGAATGGTATATAAACAGTGGCGTCCTTGTGTTGTACAGCGCTGCTGCATATGTTGGTGCTTTTCAAACAATCGTTAATTATACAGTAGCATTTATTTACTATAAAGTAGTGAAATCACTGTATAACCTGTGATTATTCGCTATTTAAGTGCCTATTAGCCAAGTACCTCACTAATTTGTAGGGATGTACCGAATCCACTATTTTGGATTCAGCGGAATCATTCGCCAGAGATTCGGCCGAATACCGAACCAAGTCCTAATAGCATATGGAAATTAGTGGTGGGAAGGGGAAAACATTTTTTACTTTCTTGTTTTGTGACAAAAAGTCGCACGATTTCCCTTCCCGCCCCTAGGATTCCGATTTGGTTCGGCCAGGCAAAAGGATTCAGCCAAATCCGAATCCTGCTCAATTAGGCGGAATCCCGAACCAAATCCTGGATTCGGTGCATCCCTACTAATTTGTGAGGATGCAGCAGTCTGTCTCTGTTTCTCGTTGTAGAACATGTGTGTCCAGCCTGCCGCCGACCCCTGTTGGGCTATAGATCCCAGTATTTGTTGGGAGGCTGGCTGACTGTTGTAATTCAGTGGCAGCTGAAGGGACACAGGATGAATATTTTGTAAATTATATCATTAAAAATGGCTTTTAGTGATGTCATCAGTTATAATTGGAGCTTAACGATGTAATTTTTGTTACATGACTCGCTAAAACGTGTGTATTATAATAAATAAAGTATCCCTTGTTTGAAAATATGAGAATATTAGAAGTTACCTCGGAGTTCCATGACCTAACTCCTCGGTGACTTATAATATCTTATATTTTACAATAGGCGTACTTAAGGAACCTAGGCCTTTATCAAAGTACACAACTCTCAGTGAAAATCCCATAAATACAGACATTGGCCGGAAAACAGCTGATGTGATGTCACCACTGAGCAACTAACATCAAAACATATCATAAATAACACTTGAGTTATAAAATACAATAGTTACTATATCAGGACAATTGAAAACATCCTATCTCATCCACTTCATTTCAACTCAGATAAAAACAAGGTACAATGTAACTTTGTCACATTTTCATAACAGTAACAAAGTACTCTCCGTTACTAAAGTATCGTTCTTTGAGCTACATTTAAAGTGTGTCAAAGGGATCTATAAATCCAGATGTTATGAGTAGTGATGTCATCAGTTATAAACGGTGAGTAGTGATGTAATTTCTGTCACATGACTCACAAAAACTTGTGTATGATAATAAATAAAGTACCCCCAGTTGCAAAATATGAGGATATTAGAAGTTACCTCGGAGTTCCATGACCTGTATAAAAACACTCGGCCTTCCGCCTCGTGCTTTTATATGGTCATGTTACTCTTCGGTGACTTTTAATATCCTTATATTTTACAATAGGGGGTACTTTATTCACTATAAGTAGCGTGGGACGAATCTTAGTTTTGAGCTTGACAATGTTATAGATATAAAACAAAAAAAGGAAACCAGTAACCCTGCTACATTTGCAAAGTGTGGGCCCTTGCTCCACCTGTGTTGAATTTTATACAGGTGGTTATACAGGTTATTTTTTTATTCTAATTATACACATTTCAGTCACATGTCATGAAGCACCAGTCGTATTGGACGGCAGCACTATAAGGAAGTACTTTTCCAATGTTTTGGTGATCCCTCATTCACTGTATTCAGGGTATCTCCAACAGAGTAGCAGCCCTGTCCAGCCACAAACCTTCCAAATTCGATTCAAATAAACTCTGGAGTCCCACAGCAATTCAATGTGTCTTCAGGTGCTTGATGAAGGATATGTTTTATCCGAAACATGTTGTGTGAAATAAAGACACATTGAATTGCTGTGGGACTCCAGAGTGTATTTGAATCGGTATAAGGAAGTATTTTACCAGATATACTTGCCTGTTGTGTATTGAAAACATTGCATTTTTGCAAGATTTAGGAGTCATATGAGTCTTCTGGATTGGCAAGTACATCCTGCAGGTCTTATTTCAAACTGCCCTGGATTAGAAGTTCCGAAGCCAGTTATGAATGGACTCTGATTTAAATTGTTGCTCATAGGAAAAGTTCTAGCATTGCACCTACTGTGTCACTAGTGCAATCCCATTCCCTCACAGCCTTCTGTAGGCGAGTTACACAAGAATGAATTTCTAGGGCAATGTCTCTTGTTTTGTTCCTCTGAAGTGATACTGAAACTATTCTATCAATGTTAGAAATAATTGCTTAATAAGAAATGTACTTTTCAGCACTGTTATTAATGTTTCTCTTGTTTCCTTTTTTCCAGTCATCCTTTGGCAGTTCGAGCCCAGGTTTGTCCTGTTTCTTGCTGTCTGCTGTATGCTACACTTCTTTTCTGAGACCTTAGATCCGGCCTGGAAAATCGACCAATTAGAACTCTCCTTTGTCTGAGCTGTTTTTGGATTTCATTTAATGCTAGTGGTGGGGAACATACTATACTAACCAAATATATTTGCACCGTCTGCTTGTTTCATTTTAGAGGAGAGCATGCTAAATCTTATCCTAAGAAATACCCTATACTGGTAACTATTTATAATTCTTATGGTACAAGGTGCGCTCTAGGGTACTTCTCTGCTGCCTCAATTCGCTGGTAGGGAATTCCCCCTATGCCAGTAGTAGTCACAACAATGTGAAGTACCTTTACGTACCTTGCCTGCATTTAATATTTGTACAATTCTCCTCCAAATGGAATGGAAACACGTAGTTCATCCCTGCAGTCATAATATAGGTTTGTGTTTTAACTAGAGACTATTTGTTGATCTTTAAAGGGATACTGTCATGGGGAAAAAAAATTTTTCAAAATGAATCAGTTAATAGTGCTGCTCCAGCAGAATTCTACACTGAAATTCATTTCTCAAAAGAGCAAATAGATTTTTTTTATATTCAATTTTGAAATCTGACATGGGCTAGACATATTGTCAATTTCCCAGCTGCCCCAAGTCATGTTTTGAAAAAACTGGACCACTTTTATAAAAAAACAAAACAGAACACTTACCCTGGATAAAAGTTAAGCAGTTTTTGGGTGGGATGTCTAATAAACCGACAAATCGGCAACCACTCCCCCCATGATTTAGGCTTTCCTTGTCCTTTAACATAAATCTTGCCAATCTGAGACAGAGATTTATAAGTGATCAATAAATGTTTTCGCTGAGGTATTTTATGTCAGTGTTATAATTAATGTTAGTTAAGATACACGTCAGACTTTAGATCAGAAACAAGTAAGGATCCACCGAATCCACTATTTTGCATTCGGCTGAACCCCCAAATCCTTCCTGAAAGATATTGCCGAATACCGAACCTGATCCAAATTTGCATATGCAAATTCGGACTGAGAATAGGAAAACATTTTTTACTTCCTTGTTTTGTGACAAAAAGTCGTGGGATTTCCCTCCCCGTCCCTAATATGAATTTGCAAATTTGCAGTCGGATTCAGTTCGGCCGGGCAGAAGGATTTGGGTGAATCCCGTACCAAATTCTGGATTTTCTGCATCCCTAGAAACAAGTCTAAAGGTCCCCATTTTGAATAATGATCTGTTGTGGCTATTGGGTTTGTATAGAACGTCTGAACCATCTTTAAGTCCAGGCCATTAGTGTTGTAACCATATGTTTTGTTTAGAATTGATGCTACAGCTCCATTTATCCTTTCCGGTCTGACCATTAAATCTAATATGAGGGTATGGCACCGTTAACCGGGATTAGCAGACCATTTATTGGCTGTGACTCATAGAAGCTGAACCTATATTGTTATAGCTTAAGTATGGATCACTTAAAAGTGCACTACTATTACCTGCTTACATTCATAGATGGATACATAACCCTTTCCATTTTATACTACAACTTGCAGTAAGCAAGGCAAGCTGTCATTTTCAGAGAGCTGGGCAGATAAGTGCAATCTACTTTTATAGGGCTGCTAGATGCAGAAATTTCTAATGACCGTAATCCATGGTAATCATATAATCTCCAGAATTTATACCAGAAGTTATGTAGTGTCCTGGTCAAAGGTGGACATGGAGATCAAATGAATTCTGGCCACGTGATCTGAAATGGGATCCTTGTGAATGTTTGATATTAAATCAGGAATGTTCTAGCAATATAATCTTTAAAAGGGTAGTTCACCAGTAAGTTAATTTTTAGAGGCACATTTATCAAGGGTCGTGTTCAAGTTTTTTTTTTTTTTTTTTTTTTTTTTTTTTAAACTTCCATAAATTTGAAATTCGACCAATCGAAATGTATTATTAAAATCAAATTTTTTAAAGTCAGGCGAATTGAATCCACCCAAAAACTCGAATCGAACTCGATTAGAATGATAAAAACTTGATCCAAAAAACTCGAATGTCAGGAAGTCTGCAAACCTCACCAAATTGATTCCTGAACGTCTCCCATTGACTTATACAGTAATTCGGCAGGTTTAGGTGGCGAATAGTCAAATTCGAGTTCTCAAAGGGTCACAGTATTTGAATTTTCACTTCGACTCTTAATAAATCTGCCCCTTCGTGTGTAATAGATTGTACTTTGGGACCAGTCTTTGGATTTTTTTTATTTATTTTAAATTTTGATTTCCTTTCTGCCTCTGTCCAGCTTTAAAATAGAGGTTACTACCTCCACCAAAAAATGATTGCTCTGTAAAGCTGGCCATACACCTGAAGATTCCATGTGGATCTTTGCAAGACAGGGCCACTCATGTGCCACACAACATCAGATATCTTGGCATTGATGGGATTTTTAACCTGCCCAATAGCTCTATGGCCAACTTTTTCTCTCCTTTCTTTTCAGTCCCTCTCCTATTCATCTTCCAGTCTCTTATTCACACCACTGCCTGGTTGCTAGGGTAAACTAGACATAAGCCACAGGATAGCTGCTAAAATTCCAAACTAGAATTCTGCTCTACAAAGCTAAAAATGTTTTTTAAAAAAACATTGTAAATGCTCAGTCACTGTATCCTACTAAATGTTCATTTTAAGGTGAACTACCCATTTAACCTGGTAGTGAGCATCCTCTGTTTTCATCTGATCTTAGGCTAGACTCTGTGCCTTGTTGCTTATATGGTATCTAGGTTTGAATGCAACATGTAATAGCACCAGTCCCACTTAGCAAGATGTCTCAAAGCTTCTATAAGAACCAGGAATGTGTTTTTGTTTTTCTTTAATATGATTTAAATGTGCATTGTTAAAATTGGGGTTTTTCAAGAGTTGTCAGAATGATGTAAAGACCAAAACCAAACCGAGTTAACGTCATTAAATGTTATTTGGATGCAGTGGTCTGTATGGAATTAAGCTTTCAGTAACGCACACACACCCTATGTCCTTTTGATACAGGTATAGGATCTGTTATCCAGAAACCCGTTATCTAGAAGAACCTTCGATTTATGGAATGGCCATCTCTCAGACTCCATTTTATCCAAATAATACAAATTTTCAAAAATGATTTCCCTTTTCTCTGTAGTAATAAAACAGTAGCTTGTACTTGATCCAAAGATATAATTAATCGTTATTGGAAGCTAAACCAGCCTATTGGGTTTAATTAATGTTTAAAGGAGTTGTTCACCTTTTGTTTAGCTTTTTATTCAGCAGCTCTCCAGTTTGTAATTGGTCCAAATGACTAAATTTGGTGTAAGGTCCAAATTATACCCTAGCAACCATGCATTCATTTTAATAAGAGACTGGAATATGAATGGTAGAGGGCCTGAATAGAAATGTGAGTGATAAAAAGTAGCAATAACAATACATTTGTAGCCTTACAGAGCATTTGTTTTTTAAATGGGGTCAGTGACCCCCATTTGAAAACTGGAAAGAGTCAGAAGAAAAAGGCACATAACTCAAAAACAAAAAGAATAAAGGCCAATTGGAAAGTTTCTTAGAATTTGCCATTCTATAACATAATGGAAGTTAACTTGAAGGTGAACCACCCCTTTAAGTGTTTTTCTTGTAGATTTGAGGTACAGAAATTACAGAACGAACCATTGTCAGGAAAACCCCAGGACCTGAGCTTTCTGGATAGCAGATCCCTTACCTGTAGTTACATCAGAATACTATGTTAGAATACTAAACACAGCAGCCCATGTACATGGGAACATTGCATATTGTACACGTCCCAGTATTTGAGTTTTTTTCCCCTTATATCCCCTCTCCCGGCAAGACTAATGTATGGAGTTGTGTGCATGGAAGAATGGAGTTTCCAGTGGAAGACAGAGTAGCCTGCAGTCATATCCAGCTGTTAGAAACATCATCTGAGTCTCGAAAAATACTGTTTTATTTCAATTTCTTTCTGAAATAGATAACTACTGAAGCATTTCACAATGAAATATTCAATCAGAATGACAAAGAGAAAGTAAAGGTAATTTGTGACACACTTGTTTTGTTTTATTTTTTTCCCCCCCTCTTGTTTTAAGAGTGTTTAAGTGAGGCTGGTGCTGTAAGGAACTAAAGGCAATGATGCTTCCATTAGATTTCAGTTATTGTTTAATACTTCAGTTGTGTGACTTTGGCCAGGCAAAACCAACTCCTCCACTGCAAGGAAAGGCTCTTCATTTCTTGTGACCCCAGGATCCACTTTTAGTTCTGATCTTGTGCCAAAGCATAATCAAAACTTATTATACCCGATTGCTTTTACTTACCCTACAGATGCTTACTAAAGCCAAATATTGCACTGGTGGATATTTGCATGGGACATTTCTAGCGCCTTAGTTGTGCTGTTGCGCGGATCACAATGGGTTTTGTAAGATAATTTGTTTTATTTTCCAGTCGGCTCCCTGTCTTCTGAGGATCATGAATTTGACCCTACTGCTGAAATGTTGGTACATGACTATGACGATGAAAGAACTCTTGAAGAAGAAGAAATGAAGGAGGATGGCAGACATTTCGCAGCTGAAATTGAAGATTTAGAAAAGGTGCTTCTCAAGGATCCTTAAAGGGATTCTGTCATGATTTTTGTGGTGTCGTTTTTATTTCTAAATTACACTGTTTACACTGCAAATAATTCACTCTACCATGTAACATTTTATTCATAATCCAACAAGTGTATTTTTGTTTTTAGTTGTAATATTGGTGTGCAGGCAGCAATCTCATGGCCTTTTTGCCTGGTCATGTGCTTTCAGAAAGAGCCAGCACTTTAGGATGGAACTGCTTTCTGGCAGACTGATGTTTCTCCTACTCAATGTAACTGAATGTGTCTCAGTGGCACCTGGATTTTACCATTGAGTGCTGTTCTTAGATCTACCAGGCAGCTGTTATCTTGTGTTAGGTAGCTGTTATCTGGTTACCTTCTTGTTGTTTGCTGGGGAGGGGCTGATATCACTCCAACTTGCAGTAAAGAGTGAATGATGTTTATCAGAGCACAAGTCACATGACTGGGGGCAGCTGGGAAACTGACAATATGTCTAGCCGCATGTCAGAATTCAAAATTAAATATAAAAAAAATCTGGTCTTTTGAGAAATGGATTTCAATACAGAAGTCTGCTGGAGCAGCACTATTGAGGATCAGATTCAGGAGATTAGACGTCTGGCGACAAATCTCCTCTTCTTTGGGGCGACTAATCTTCCCGAACTGCCTCCTCGGCCTTCCCTTGACATATTAGATCTTCCGGACAGAGCAACAGCACATCGCTTTTGCCAAAAAGACAATAAAAGGTTACCAGAGAGGGGAGCCAAAAGGAAAGACAAGCTGACCGGTTAAAGGGATACTGTCCCAAACGCATCAGTTAGGGTCAGGGCACATAAGCAGATTCGGGGAGAGTAGTCGCCCGGCGAAAAATCTCCTCCTTCGGTGTGACTGATCTCGCCAGCTAAAATATAAATCACAACGGGATGGCACTCGGAGCGATTCATTTTCCGAAGTAGCCCGAAGTTTCCTTGTGTAGAAAAGGAATCGCTCAGAGTAGCACCATTCACCATTTAATTATGTAACAGGACATGGGGATGGACATCAGGTCCCCCATTCTGGTGCACAAACAAGATTCTGAGATGATGCAAGACTTGCCTTAATAACAGTGTCCACAAAATGGCTCCTGCCTGCTTGCTATAATTATGAATTCCTAGACTGAAGGAAACAAGATTTAAATAATGTATACATTGTAATTAAAGTTCATTTTGCTTGTGATAAAATAGGAATTTGAATAATTTTTTGGGGTGGGTGATAGGTCCCCTTTAAATAAATCCAATAGGATTATTCTGCTTCCAATAAGTATTAATTATATCTTAGATGGGATCAAGTACAAGCTACTGTTTTATTATTATAGAGAAAAAGGAAATTGTTTTGAAAAATTTGGCTTACTTTATAATAATGGAGTCTATAGAAGACCACCTTTCCGTAATTCGGAGTATTCTGGATAACGGGATTCCGGATAAAAGATCGTATACCTGTACCTTTCTGTATGGGTGCCATTGGTATTTTGCAAGTTTGTTTGTCTGTTTAAACTGGGCATCTATCTAAAGTGTCAGTAGTACTTTAACAGTTTAACTGAATCTAATGCTCCGATTGACTACCTTGTAGGTGCTCAACGTAGTCGTGCCTTCATTTTGTTCCCTCCTTGTACAGTTGATCATTAAGACATTTAGACATTTGTATTTTCACAGGAAGGAAACATGCCCTTGGAAGACTTGCTAGCGATTTATGTGTATGAAGATACAGATCCAGTAACTGCTGTTTCAAGTGCAGGCAGCTCCCCGAGTGAACTTGCTGATGAGCTGCCAGATATGACTCTGGACAAAGTAAGTGCCATTTTGTGTTCAATTAATCCATATTCGTTGGCTTTTTGTTGCATGGCTGTTGGCTGTATTGAAGCCTATGGACTGTGCACGCAAGTAAACGTCTCACCTACTTTCTATAATATAAGGGCAAACCCTGTTGCTTTTTTTTTTTTCTTCCTTCAAAGGGGAACCGTCACCCGAAAAAATCCTACTTTAATTACACTACATACATTTTGAATTTTGTTTCCTTCGGTCTGGAAACGCCTAATTATAACAAGAAGGCAGGAGCCATTTTGTGGACACTGTTATTAACACAAGCCTTGTATCATCTCAGTTTTTTTTTTTTTGTGCACCAGAATGGGGGACCTGATGCCGTGGCTACACAATTAAATGGTGAATAAAAAGGGGGGAATGTGGGCAATGCAGTGACATCTAGTAAGTGCTGAATGGAAAGTGAAAGTAATTTCCTGTCCCGCCTCTATGCCGAAGGCATAGAGGAGGAGTAGGAAATCTTTGATCAACAGCTGAGATTTTTAAATGAGTTTACAACGATAATAAATTAAAAGAATTTGGATTTCATGTTTAATTTGGAAAGCACTTTTATTATACCGCTTTTTATGTCTAGTTGACCCTTTAAAATCGCAATAATCCACTTCATTTATTTGTAGGAGGAAATTGCAAAAGACCTTTTGTCCGGTGATGATGAAGAAACACAGTCTTCTGCTGATGACTTAACCCCATCAGTTACATCGCATGAAGCAACTGACTTCTTTCCGCGTCCTTTAAGATGTAAGTAGCCCATAGTTAGTCCTCTACACCCATTTTATATGTTTCCGGAAGCTTCTTCGTATAGTGCATTTCTTTCTTGGTAAGACTGAAATGTCTTTACCAGCCCAGAGGTTCAGCAGTCCTATAACGGTAATGATTCATGCCTCCAAGTTTGTGCACCAAAGCTCTCCATCTTGTTAGGCTGTCTTTTCTATGCCAATGGCACTTCACATACTCGGTGTTCTACAGGCTACTGTTTACAAGCTAAATTTAGGGATTATTGGATAATCCGTATTAAAACATAAGCAGAAAGTGATTCAATCTATCGTACCTCATACAGGTATGGGACCTATTATCCAGAATGCTCGGAACCTGGAGCTTTCCAGATAACATATCTTTCTGTAATTTGGATCTTCATACCTTAAGTCTACTGAAAAACCATTTAAACAATAAATAAACCCAATAGGCTGGTTTTGCTTCTAATAAGGATTAATTAATCTTAGTTTGGATCAAGTACAAGGTACTGTTTTTTTTTTATTACGGAGAAAAGTAATTTTTAAATCTGATTTATTTGGTTAAAATGGAGTCTATGGGGCGTGTTTACTAACATTGGAGATAAATATCCAGAGAGAGATTTCTGGAGATGTTGCCCATAGCAACCAATCAGATATTTGCTTTTGTTTTCTAACTTATAGGTGGCTGTTTACTAACATTGGAGATAAATATCTGGAGAGATTGCCCATGGCAACCAATCCGCAATTAGATCTAAACATGCCCCTATGGGAGATGGCCTTTCCGTAATTCAGAACCTTAATAAGGAATAATTATATCTCAGTTTGGATCAAGTACAAGGTACTGTTTCATTATTACAGAGAAAAAGGAAATCATTTTTACAAATTTGATTTATTTGTATAAAATGGAGTCTATGGGATATGGTCTTCCCGTAATTAAGAGCTTTCTGGATAACTGGTTTCTGGATAATGGATCTTATATCTGTATAACTGCCTGTTTCATTAAAATCCTTCCAAAGTGTTAAAAGAACCAAATTTTAGGGATCCACCGAATCCAGGATTCAGTTCGGGATTCAGCCTCTTTCAGCAGGATTTTGATTCAGCCGAATCCTTCTGCCCGGCTGAACGGGATCCTAATTTACATATGCAAATTAAGGGTGGGGAGGGAAATTGCGTGACTTTTTGTCACAAAACAAGGCAGTAAAAAATGTTTTCCCTTTCCCACCCCTAATTTGCTTATGCAAATTGGGATTCGGTTCGGTATTCGGCCAAATCTTTCGTGAAGGATTCAGGGGCTATGGCCGAATCCAAAATAGTGGATTCGGTGCATCCCTACCAATTTTAAAATGACCCTGCCTCAAATGCTCTCGCAGCTGCAGCTTTTTATCCTCGCTAAGCCCTCTTGTTTCTTTCATTCCAAATAAAGCAAACACTACCTATGACGGTGATAAAGAGTCTGAGAGTGAGGATATGGAAACAGACTTTGGAAATTCATCGGAGGACCTCAGAAAGGCAAGTGTACATGTAGTTTTCATTTACATTTCAACATAAAATTAAATAAGCATTTTACTATATATGGTTTTTTTTTTTTTTTTTGTTAGGAGATAATGCTTGGACCACTTCACCAAGCGGAAATACCAAAGTTTCAGGGGAAATGCTTGTCGGATTGCACTGGTAAGTGTTGTGACCTTCTGGCCCCTAAATATCTGATTTAAATGTTAACATTCCTGCTGTAAAAACCAGATTCCGCTTTAGTAAATGGTTTCTTGCTCATATCAAAATCATGTTAAAGCTTCTTATAGGCCACGCTTTCCAGGTCATATAATGAATTGGGGAAGCTTCCAATAAACGTGTTACATTTTAAAGAAGAAGAGAAGCTACCAAGGCAGTTTATTGATAATAGATTAGCCACAACAGTGCAAGCTAGAATACCATTTTTATTCTTTAGAATGATTTTCCATACCTGAGTAAACCACTTTAGACACTGTTTGTTTAGGATAGCAGCTGCCATATTGGTTTGGTGTGACATAATTTCCTGACTGAGTCTCTCCCTGCTCGCTCTGAGTTCAGATTACAGGAGGGAGGGGAAGAGGAGCAAACTGAGCATGCCCAAGCCCTAGCCCTGGAGGTTTAGGATGAAAACAGAAAGTCTGATACAGAAGCCCATGTGTACACAATAGAAGGAAAGAAATGTGTTTCTTTTGATAGAGGACTCGGAGCAGCATTACTTTAAAGGTATACTATCATGGGAAAAAAAATGTTTTTCAAAATGAATCAGTTAATAGTGCTGCTCCAGCAGAATTCTGCACTGAAATCCATTTCGCAAAAGAGCATCCCAGCTGCCCCAAGTCACATGACTTGGGGCAGCTGGGAAATTGACAAAATGTCTAGCCCCATGTCAGATTTCAAAATTGAATATAAAAAAATCTGTTAGCTCTTTTGAGAAATGGATTTCAGTGCCGAATTCCGCTGGAGTAGCACTATTAACTGATGTGTTTTGAAAAAAAACACGTTTTCCGATGACAGGGTGCCTTTAAAGATTTACTGGTATATTCATATAGACCTTTTTGATAAAGCTTACTTAGGTCTAACCTTCTCCTTTAAACTACGTACAGTTAGTGCACTTCTTATGGCTGAATTCTCTCACGATCTGGTAAACCCAAAAATGCATGTGTACCAAAAACAAAGCCCATTTGCCCCGAAGTGGACATCACTCCGGTGCAGAATCTTCCCAAAAAAAATTTAAAATTGGAACAACCAAAAGGGTGGGTGGGAGGGATCAAGCCCGCACCTTTAATGGGTAACCAGCCTGCTCACCCACGGGCTGCCAGCACGGCCAAGGAATCGGAAACGGGACCACTTTGCGGGTATTCCGCGGGTTCCCGACCCGATGCAGGACTCTACCACAAGCTATGTTTTCTGGTGTATTTAGGTGCCGCCCCTTACTCCCTGGCACTTAGGTGGCATAGGGCAAACCTACACACATGGCCACTGCAATAATGTTTTTATTTTACATATCACATTACAGCAGATGAACATGAGGATCAGCTGATCTGGAGTCCAGATGTTCTTCCAGAAAACAAAGTAAAGGATTTTCTACGTGAAATATCAAGAGCTACTTATGAGAAAGATACTGGTGGAGTTCTGTTGAGAGACAATGAACAGGTAATGAAATGCTATATATTTTTTTTACTTTATAGGTGAAAATTAATGTGTTAAGCTAAACCGTCCTCCTTTTTCTTATACAAATAATTGTATGTATTCTTATGTCCGTATAAAGTTCACTTAGTCTGTTACAGATAATACGGATTTGTCTGCCATCAACTTGTGTATTGCACTGAATTGTTCATATAACATCACCATCCCCATTTGTGCAATGGCCACGGTATTTACTTCACACTTGATTTATAATTTGTGAAAGTGCAATTGTTTGTGTGACTTTGGGTTAGATATTTCCCAGGATTCCTTGCCATTCCTACAGCAGGTTACTTGTCACAATAATGATTATTGGCCAGCAAAGCTTCAGTTGATCCACTGATATGAACAAAATGTATGACATGAAAGCTCAATTGCCTAAACCTTTTTCCTTGTAGGCATTGCATGAACTCTTCAAGTGTCGGTACAATATAACTGATGCGTTGGAGCGATACTGCAGCAGTAGAAAGGCATCACAAGGTAAGTTAGATGTTTATAAACAGCTGTAAAAATCAATTACCCTAATTGCACATTTTCTCAATCAAGCTTTCTATGCTTGTTATTGGTAAATTATATTTCTACATGGCAAATAATTTACTAGTAGGTGTAGTAGAGTAATAGAAAACCAACAGGCCCAACATGCTGCTGATTCTGTTTAATTGAATCATTCATTGAGGCTTCTTCCAAATAATAACAGTGTGGAGTTCAATTAGGTCATTTATACTTTGGGGGGAAAAAGAAGAGGAAATTCGCTTAAAATGGGAATTACAAGTCAACGACCCCAAACACACCAGTAAATGAGCAACATCTTGGTTCCAGACCAACAAGATTGACGTTATGGAGTGACCAGCCCAATCCCCGGACCTTAATCCAATAGAAAACTTGTGGGGTGACAGTAAAAATGCAGTTTCTGAGGCAAAAGCAAGAAATGCAGAAGAATTGTGGAATGTAACAGGTTCCAGAAGTTGGTGGACTCCATGTAACACAGATGTGCAGCAGTTCTCACAAACACTGATTATACAACTAAATATTAGTTCAGTGATTGAAAGAAAAGCAAAATATTGAAACGTGTTTTAGTTTATATAGTGAATGTTTGAGTTTGTAAAGAAGAATGGAAGAAAGCAGACATTGCTATTTTTTTTGGAACAGCCTAATATTCCCTTTTCTTCACTTTCTGTAAAGGAATAAAACAAACTTGATACATTTTTCTTTGTTTTGGTTTGGAATAGAATGTGCAGTGTTCCCTATGCATTTGCGTGTAAATACAAGCTATTAAAAAGATTTTGAGCTTTATTCACTTTTTTAAACATACTGCTATTATTCTGAACACAGCTGTGTATATATGTTTATATGTATACACACAAAAATAGACATCATAAATGTTGTTTAACCTTAAAGGGAAACTCCTGCTTCCAAACCAAAGAGGCCCACGTAACTACTAATCCCTAATATACCCATCAGTTACCTGTTTCTTCAAAAAGTATGAATAAATGCCATTTTCTATGCTGAAATTCAACAGTTCTTCTATTTCTGCATCATTTGAAATCCTGGCAGGGAAGGAGGGACTAAACACTGATGTTACAAATTGTAACAACTTCTCCACAGCTTACAGACTACATAACCCACAATGCATTGCACTGTGATGTTCCTTTCTTTATTGAAATCTCGTGTGCAGGGAATTGTTGGTTTTGGAGGATGCAGGCTGAGGACAGATGGCTGTTGATACAAAGTAACAGTAGTCAGCCAGCTCAGCAAAGTAGTTGGACAGATCAGCAGGAGAGCAGGGGGCTAGGCTTAGGGAACTATCAGAAACCATTAAAAATCATGAAAAGGCTGCATATTTTTTTTAAATGATGTATATTGCAAAGTTGCTTGAAATTTTGTTTACAAAAAGCTTAAGTTCTGTTTTTGTGAAGTTCCCCTTTAAAGGGCTGCTAATACAATAACCGTTTAAAGGTTTAGCCAGGCAGGCAAATGAAAGAGGCTGCAGTGCTCACTACATATGCAATTCAGCCTATTCATTTCCATCTACAGGGTTTCCCATAGTTTGTTACAGGTGTTTCCTCCTAAACATATTTTCATAAAATGTGAATGTACTTTTGCTACGATCACTTCAGCACTTTATCCAAGGGCAGACTATCACTTTTTTCTTTTAATTTCGGTTCTTTACATTGATAGATGAGATCACACCTTGGACTGAAGAGGAATGTAGTAATTTTGAGCATGCGCTCGAGATACATGGAAAGGACTTTCATCTGATACAAAAAAATGAGGTAGAAATCTTCTTGCTTTATTTCCGGCTTTTTCGTATTACAAGATCTATTTTGAATGTACATGGACAGTTTGCATATTTCTGAATAATTACACATGGCGCCATATTCATCCATTGTTGCTTACATTTTCAAGAAATGGTTCTTGTATCAGGGGGGTTAAACAGAACCTCAAAGTAGATAATGGTCCTGTCTTCTGAACTTTCTTTATAATTGACTGCACATCCAGTCTGCAGGCTAACAATTGGATTATACTGGGTATTTAAAGGGATTCTGTCATGATTTTTGTGTTTGATTTATTTATTACACTATTTACACTGCAAATAATTTACTCTACAATATAAAATTTTCATTCCTGAATCAGCAAGTGTATTTATTTTTTTAAATCTATAGTATTGGTGTGTAGGCAGCCATCTTAGGTCATTTTGCCTGGTCATGTGCTTTCAGAAAGAGCCAGCACTTTACAATGGAACTGCTTTCAGGCAGGCTGTTGTTTCTCCTACTCAATGTAACTGAATGTGTCTCAGTGGGACCTGGATTTTACTATTGAGTGCTTTTATTATATCTACCAGGGAGCTGTTACCTTGTGTAAGGGAGCTGCAATCTCGTTGCTTTACCATTGTTCTGTTGTTAGGCTGCTGGGGGGAGGGGTGTGATATCACTCCAACTTGCAGTAAAGAGTGACTGAATTTTATCAGAGCACAAGTCACATGACTGGGGGCAGCTGGGAAATTGACAATATGTCCAGCCCATGTCAGATTTCAAAATGAAATTTATAAAAAATCTGCTCTTTTTAAAAACTAATTTCAGTGCAGAATTCTTCTGGAGCAGCACTATTAACTGATGCGTTTTTAAAAATATAATATATAATATATATAATTTTTACCATGACAGCAGTGCTTTCAGTAAACTGCTGCATCCATGGTGAAATAAGGTCTCCAACGATTCCCAATCAGAAGTAATTTGTGGAGGCTGTTCTTAAAGCCATTCTATTTGGGTTAAGGTACCGATTCCATATGGTGTACTAAATTCACCTATGTGACTTTAACACTCTGTTAAATGCAGTAGACCACCAAGGGGTATAGGACTTTAACGCCCAGAACTGCATCCACATATTGTCTGTAGGGATGCACTGAATCCAATTTTTTGGATTTAGCCGATCCCCGGAATTCTTTCGCGAAAGATTTGGCTGAACCCAATCTGAATTCTAATTTGCATATGCATATTTTTTTTTTTTATTGTTTAGTGACAAAAAGTCACACCGTTTCCCTCTCCGCCCCTAACTTGCATATGCAGATTCGGTTCGCCGGCCACAAAGATTCAGCCAAATCCCTACCCCAATCCTGAATTTGTTAAATCCCTAATTGTCAATGCTCAAATTAAACTTTGGTTTTCTGGCTTTTCAACTTCCAGGTTAAGTCTCGGACAGTTGCTGAATGTGTGGCCTTTTATTACATGTGGAAAAAATCGGAAAGATATGAATATTTTGCTCAGCGAACTAAATTTGGAAAGAAAAGATACAATCACCACCCTGGAGTAACGTAAGTAGCACTGGATTTTATCCCTCCCCTAATTTGTGTATCACATGTCATTATTCGCCATTTTCCAGAAAAAAACAGTTACCCACAAACGGTGATAACCCTCACAAATGTTTGGCATTTTTTTTCCCGTTTTATTTATATCTTAGTGATTATATGGATCGTTTGGTGGATGAAGCGGAGATTCTTGGAGCAGTAGGAAACTCATCAGCCTTAACCTGCCATAATAGAACAGATCCAATTCCTGACTCGCAGCTTAATATACTGAACTCGATTACTGCGAACGACCTGACAGGTGAGATGAGGAACAGACAACCCTTTGCTTTGCTCACAATATGGAGCACATTTATCAAAAAATCTTACATGGTACTGTCTTATGGTTTCAAGTAACCTTCATGGCACCAACTCAAAAACGTATCCATGAATTAGCAAGTAGACCAATATTTTTACCAAGATATAAGAAGTTCAACTGTATTAACTACAGACAGAATATCAAAGGCTATTGTGATACTAAACTCTATATTTAGTATAGATATGGGTATATAGAATTTGTGAAAGTAGGGAGGGGTGTGTGTATGGATGCTGGGTTTTCATTGGGAGGGGTTGGACTTGATGGACTTTGTCTTTTTTCAACTCGATTTAACTATGTAATCACAAATGTCCTTCAGTTTGCCGATAGAACAAATTCTATTTGAAAGCGTTAAAGTAGAACTAAAGCTTAACTAAAGAAGTAGCTAGAAATGCTGTACATGAGGTTTTGTGCTTCTGTACCAGCCTAAGGCAACCACAGCCCTTTAGCAGTAAATATCTGTGTCTCCAAAGATGCCCCAGTAGCTCCCCATCTTCTTTTCTGCTGATTCACTGCACATGCTCTGTGCTGCTGTCACTTACTGAGCTTAGGGACCCACTCACAATATACAGTACACATAGAATAGAAATGTCACAATATAAGGCTGATTAGTAATTAATACAGATCATTACTACATGGCAGCACAGAAACCAGTGCAATTAGCATCAGAATTTAATAATCAGCCCTGTAGCATCAGTTTATATTACAGACCAACCTCTCTTTCTGCTGGATAATTAGTGACGACCCCTAAGCTTAGCTTCTCAACAGCTGCTCAGAGCCCACTGAGCATGTGAGTGTCACAGACACTTTCCAAGATGGTGACCCCCTGTGACAATTTTGAAGTCCTGGATCATTGCTGCTATTGACAAGCTGAAACTTTAGGCTGGTGCAATAAGTTTGGTATATAAAATATGGCATTTCTATTAGGGATCCACCGAATCCCGGATTCGATTTGGGATTCGGGATTCAGCTGAATCCTTCTGCCCAGCCAAACCAAATCCAAATTCTAATTTGCAGATGCAAATTAGGACGGTGAGGGAAATCGTGTGACTGTCACAAAACAAGGAAGTAAAAAATGTTAGTCGTGCAGCGGGTTGGGTACCCACGGGTTACCCGAAAAACCTGCGGAACCCTGTGGGATGCAGATAGAAGTTTTGGGAGCGGGTAAAGACGAGGTTCATTGGGTTTGCGGGGTGCGGTTCCGGACGCGAGTCTTCTCAATAGCGAGTTTTACTCCTTTTTTTTTCTAATCACGCCTACTTCCACTTGTCACTTCCGGTTTACAATGACCACACTTCCTGTTTCTTGATGATCAGCAGATCAGGTTGCGGATAAGGTACTGTCAGGTAGCGGGTCAAAGCGGGTGCAAGTCGCTGGTCGGATTTAACAAATTAGTTCCATGCAGGACTCTAAAAAAAAATGTTTTCCCATTCTCACCCCTAATTTGCATATGCAAATTCAGATTAGGTTAGGTATTCTGCCTAATCTTTCGCAAAGGATTCGGGAGTTCGGCCGAATCCAAAATAGTGGATTCGGTGCATCCCTAATTTCTATCCATGGGGTTTTTTTTTTTTTTTTTTTTAGGGTTTAGTTCTCCATTAAGCCATTTAAATCCTTTTAAATGAGAGATACCAAGGTAACTGGATATGGGAAGTCAGATAGATGAACGTATGATTCCTCTGCTGTGGTTTCTGTTTATATTTAATGTTTCATGTCTTTCAGCACTGACGCACAGCGTAGCCACCGTATGTAATTCTGCCGACGTCAACTGCTTGAACGATGACTTCCCTGCTCTGGACGCTTTACCCCGAGTCCCAGTCAATCACGTGCCGGTCGGAACAGAAGACTTGCTTACGTTGCCCAGCAATGGGGAAAGTGATTGTTTTAATATATTTGAGACTGGCTTTTATCCCTCCGAGGTGAACACTTTGAACTTATGCAGCGAGGAACCCGAGAGGCCGGCAAAAAGGATAAAAATGGGAATCTCTGTTCCAGAATCTTTTATCAGCGACGTTTCTGTAAATAACCTCAGTGTGGACTTTGAGAACCACACGCACCACATCACCAGTGCCAAAATGGCCGTGTCCATGGCAGACTTAAGCAGTTTATCCGCAAATGAGACCAGTAGTTTTATAAATTCACACACACTACACCACACGGCCCTTCAGTCGGAATAATTTCTCCAAAAAAAAAACAAAACACCGACTGTGGAGTTGCAGTAAAATCTGATCAAAACTTCGGGTTTGCCTAGTCTTTCACTGGAAGTTTGAACTTTATTTTTTTTTCTTTTTCCTATGACATCAGTGATGTCTTTGTATGTAAAGAACTATATCTTGATTTTTGTCAAGAACTTAATTTCGGTCCATTTACGTGGCAACAGACTATGCTCGGCAGATTTGGGAATTTAGATTACTATCGGGGGGGGGGTTGCAGCTTAATGCTTCTATTTTTGTTAAATTCTGTAGATATCGAGTCCCCATCTGAAAACCAGCACAGAGGTTGTGTATCAAATGTATTGGCTTCTTTGCTTTCAAGCTACCATTTTATTAGGGATGCACCAAATCCAGGATTCGGCCTTTTTCAGCAGGATTTGGATTCGCCCGAATCCTTCTGCCTGGCCGAACTGAATCCAAATCCTAATTTGCATATGTTTTGTCACAAAACAAGTAAAGTTTTCCCCTTCCCACCCCTAATTTGCATATGTAAATTTTGATTAGATTCAGGAATCTACCTTTTTCAGGTGGGTTCGGATTCAGTTGAATCCTTCTGCCCGTCTGAACTGAATCTGAATCCTAATTTGCATATGCAAATTAGGGGTGGGGCATGAAATCACATGACTTTGTCACAAAACAAGGAATTAAAAAAAAATGTTTTCGGTTCAGGATTCGACCTTTTTACAGCAGGAGTCGGATTTGGCCGAATCCTTCTGCCCGGCCCAATTGAATCTGAATCCTAATTTTCATATTCAAATTAGGGGCGGGGAAGGAAATAGTGTGACTTGTCATAAAACAAGTAAATGTTTTCCCCTTCCCACCCCTAATTTGCATATGTAATTTAGGATTTGGTTCGGGATTCAGCCAGGATTCAACCTTTTTCAGCAAGATTCGGTTGAATCCCTCTGCCCAGCCTAACCGAACCCAAATTTGCATATGCAAATTAGGGGTGGGGGAGGGAATAAAGTAATTTTTCCCATCCCTAATTTGCATATGCAAATTGGGGTTTGGTATCCGCAAAGGATTCGGGGTCGGCCGAATACAAAATAGTGGATTCAGTGCATCCTTTTTTTTTTTTTTTTTTTTTTTACAGCAATGGGTTCAGTGGACAACAAAAAAAAAAAAGTTTACAGGTACCAATTTCGATCCCTGCTAAATGTAGCGTATACATTTTTTTTTTTTTTTGTTCTTTTTAATGCGAGCCTGACGTATTCCAATTTGAACTGTGCATTCCTCATCCCCCCACTTCCTTTTAAAACTGTGCAAACCTCTATATTTCTTTACAGAACGATCTTGTCATTGGTCCTTTCAGCCAATCAGGAAGCTTGTCGTAACGAAGCCACAATATAGAGAAAAGCCTCAGCTCAGTTGGCTTTGCAGTTTACAGGGCAGGGCTGGCGGTCAGACTTTCCTGTTGCCGGGAACCATTGGTCGTGTACTTCAGTAAAATGGACAGAGAACTTTTATTTTATTTTTTTGTAATATTCTATTGTATTTTTGGTTATGAGATTTGTCCTCATGGTTATGAGATTGTAAAATAAATTACACACTGATCTGTGTATCTTAAACCTTTTCCTGAGGCGGCTGACGCTGTCGCAGCAGATTCGGTTGCCTTTTAGGATGTACCACTAAGTTTACATGATAAATATATATTATTTACCATTTACAGCTTAGCTTTTCAGTGTTTTTTCTTATTTCTGTAGTAGGACAGAGACCTCCCGCGAACGAACAAAGATGATTTTTCTGTAGAAGGATCGTATTAAAGGGGAAGGAGGGACAACCTAACCTATTCCATAATGGAGCAGCATCATGTATATTAAATGATTTAGAAACTCATATACTCACAATTAGACTGGGAGCTTATTTTAAGGAGAATTCAACCCTTAAAGGAGAATTAAACCCGTAACATAAAAAAACTCCTACCCTAAGTAGACCCTCCTGCCCCCCAGCCTAGCTGCCCCCCCCAGGCAAATAACTTTTTACTTATCCCTCGGTGCAGTTTGTGTCCTCGGTAGTTCACGGCAGCCATCTTCTTTTCTTCGTTAAACTTCGGAAGCAGACCAGCATTTTTGGCGCATGCACAGGAGTTGGAGTTATAATCTGTTCCTGGACAACTGCGCTTGCGTCGAAATTTGCGAAAAATGTTCATGATTTTCGGGGCATGAACAGTTGTTCAGGACCGGAATATTACTCCAACTGTGCATGCAATGAAACTCTGCGCTGCTTCCGAAGTTTAACAAAGAAAAGAAGATGGCTGCCGTGAACTCCAGACGACATAATCTGCACCGAGGGGTAAGTAAAAGGTTAGGGGCATTTCCCTGGGTGGGGCAGCTAGGCTGGGGGGGAGGAAGGAGGGGGGTCTATGTAGAGTAGGGTTTTTTATGTTATGGGTTGAATTCTCCTTTAACTAAAAAAAACCCTACCCTACGAAGACCCTCAGCCTAGCTGCCCCACCCAGGGAAATGCCCCTAACTTTTTGCTTATCCCTTGGAGCAGATTCAGTGATTGCAGTTCACCGCAGCCATCTTCCGGGTCTTCGGAATTCTGAAACTGAGACCAGTGAATCGGCGCATTCACAGTTGGAGCAATTTCCCAGTTCGCAACTGTGCATAAGCCGAAATAGATGGAAATTGAAAGAAGACATGAAGACCCGGAAGATGGGTGAACTGCGGAAACTGTGATCCCTGAATCTGCACCGAGGGGTAAGTAAAAAGTTAGGGGCATTTCCCCGGGGGGGGGCAGCTAGGCTAGAGAGAGGGGTGTCTGTGTAGGGTTGCCACCTGGCCAGTATTTTACTGGCCAGGCCGGTAAAAATGATGGTTGATCTCAATGTTATTAATAGGGAAAAAGGTTAAATATATAGGAAGGCTGGTATTGTTTTCCATAAAAGGTGGGAACCCTAGTTGGGGGGTAGGGTTTTATTTAGCTATGGGTTGAATTCTCCTTTAAGAAAAAATTACAATGGTTCTGACCTGAAAATTCGAATTGTATTCCATTGTTCGAATCGAGTTTTCCTCCTGAAAAAAAAACCTCGAATGTCAGGAAGGCAATTAACATCTCCAAATGGCTCATCGGACCCCTGCCATTGACTTGTACATGAACTCGACAGGTTTCAGGTGGCGAATATTCAAATTAGGACTGTTTCCAGGGTCGAGGTGTGAGAAATCTCACATTTGAATAGGGGGGATTAAAACTCGAATGTGTGAATTTTGAATTTCAAATTGACTATTCGACCCTTGATAAATCTGCCCCTAACGGTTCACTTTGTTCATTGCTGTCCAATACATTGCAGTTGTGTGTATCTTACTGATTTAATGCAATACGCAACCCTACCAGAGTCTCTTGCATTGCTCCTCACTTTGCCTTTCCAACCATTTTTGCAGTCCTTTGGCCAGTAAGTGGTTAACCCCCTTCAATGCAGTTTGGTACCAGTTTTTTCAACTCTGTAATAGGTTGATTTATTGGTTATTTACCTTTTTTGTTAACGGAAGCTTCAGCACTGATTAAAACCAATATATCGATTTTTTTTTTGCAAAGGTTCATGTGTTGGGTTTGTGCTAGAAGTGTCTAGAAGGGGGATGTCTCAGCAAGGAGGGGGCTGGATGTGGTATGTATTCTCTTTGTGTAAATTTGAGAGTTAGGTTATTTATTACATTTACTGTGAAATGCATTAATGGAGAAGCTACCAAAGCAGGTTATTGCCAATAGATTAGCTACAACAGTGCAAGCTATAAGACTATATTTCTGCAGAATACTTTACCATATCTGAGTAAACTGTTATAGAAGCTCTCTATGTTTGTTTAGGATAGCAGCTGCCATATTAGCTTGGTGTGACATCACTTCCTGCCTGAGTCTCTTCCTGCTCACTCATAGCTCTGAGCTCAGATTACAGCCAAGAGGAGGGAGGGAGAGAGGAGCAAACTGAGCATGCTCAAGCCCTAGCCCTGGAGGTTTAAGATGAAAACAGGAAGTCTGATACAGAAGCCCATGAGTACACAATAGAAGGAAAGAAATGCTGTGGTTCTTATGACAGAGGACTCAGAGCAGCATTACTTTGAGGGTTTACTTAGTTTTAGCCTTTCCTTCTCCTTTAACATCAGCTCTGAGTGACTGTTGCTTTGGGTTCTTAGAGAACTATCCAGTGTGTGTGGAGTTTTTGTTGCCCCTGTTGTTAAACTATCTTGAAAAATGTATATTTAAAATGTAATTTAATATAAAAATTCTGCTTAGTTTCTGAAATAAAGTTTATATTCACTATCCCTCTCTCAGCATCTGTTTCTCTTCATTCTGTCTTCATGCAGCAGTTGGGTGTCAGATTCATTGACAGTTAGATCCAATATATCGTATGGGGGGGGGGGGGACTTGTTTTGCCTAGAAGATGTATTAGAGCTCACTCAAATAACTGATTCCAGAACAAACATAATCTAACGAAATAACTGCCTTTTGCACAAATCCTGCATGTAGAGAGACATGATGTCTGGTAATTTGAATAAAGTGAGCTCTAATACATATTGGATCTAATTGTCAATGATTATCTGACACCCAACTCCTGAATGAAGAGAAACCGATGCCGAGAAAGCAATAGGGAAGATGGACTTGATTATTTCAAAGACCGTACAGAATATTGAATTGATTGTATTTACAAAGCATTCAGTAGTTGTGGAACAAATCCAGGGCAGCAACTTGTCTGCAAAGTTCTTTATTGGGAAACTGAGTTACACATTACAAACATTGATTGTATTTACAAAGGTTTTCTATTTCAGTATGATGAAGCTTATATCAAATTTTCATTTTCACAATAGTTCACCTTGAAATCATTTTCCTAGCCATGCTTCCCTCACTATTGAATTCTGGGAGTAGGATGAACTTTTAGAATTATTATTTCCATAGGAACGTCTGACTGTGTGTAAACCATTTCCACTTATTCCAGAGGCTAATGCAGTAATCTGATCAGTTTATCTATGCATCGCTAGACTATTCGTAACCTGCAAAGAAACTGCCTCGCGTTTCTCGTCCATAATTTTGTTTGTCGGCAAGTTGTACAGACACTTTCATTGGGCAGTTGGTGCTTTTGTTTTTTTTCGTTTTTTTAAAGAGGAACCATCGCAAAAATTAAAATTTAATATAAGCTTCCTCATACTGAAATAAGAAACTTTTTAAATGCAATCAATTAGAAAGTCTGTACCGTTTCTGAAATAATAAAGTTTATCTTCACTATTGCTCTCTGCATCTGTTTCTCTTCATTCTGTCTTCATTCAGCAGTGTCAGATGAATGATCCAATATATCTTATGGGGGGAGGGGGCTTCCTTTCCTAGCCTTTTGCACAAATCCTGCATGTAGAGAGACATGATGTCTGGTTATTTTAATAGACTGAGCTGTAATGCATATTGGATCTAACTGTCAATGATTATCTGACACCCAACTCCTGAATGAAGACAGAATGAAGAGAAACAGATGCTGAGGGAGGAATAGTGAAGATAAACTTGATTATTTCAGAAACAGTACAGAATATTTAATTGACTGTATTTAGAAAGTTTCTTAATGCAGTATGCTGAAGCTTACATAAATTTTTTTTTCTTTATACCAAGTCTTAGGAGATGGTTCTTCAGGTTAGCCAACAGTCACGCTAGCAGGCTGTGCTTTAAAATAGAGTCTTGCAGCGGGTCGGTTACCCGCAAAAAAAAAAAAGTACCCTGCGCACTTTTCAGGTGCGGCTATAGATTCGTGTCTGCGGGTTGGGTTGCAGGGCTCTTCTTGCTGCAGCTGTCTCCCAGCAGCGTGCTTCTCTCCCTCTTCCTTCCGGCTATTGGGCACTGTTGATGATGTCACTTCCAGTTTTCAACAACATCACTTCCGGTTTGATAGTAGTCGGCGGGTTGTGGGTCGGTTTGCGGATAAGGCAGTTGCGCGCGTGTGTCGGGTAGTGGATCAAAGTGGGTAAATAATGTGGTTTGCGGGTCCGGTCTTTAAAATAATGTCCCAAGTTACATGTGATTTTATCTCTTTGTCCTTTCATTTCTATAGAAGTCCCTTTTGTCAGACTTGAAAGGCTTTGGAATAAATTCTAGGCCAGTATATAGTAGAGGTCCATCCAGAGAGATGGCAGGACTTGTCATTGTTGTGTTACATTGAGCCTTCACGTGACTTAGTCATTTTAGGATCTTTTCACAGATATTCTGTGATTGAAGACTCCTAGATGCATCGTCATCATCATCATCATCATCATCATCATCATCTTGTTACTGGACAGTCAGCGCCTGTTTACAAAGTATAGTAATGTTTCTGTGCCTGCTCACCGTGACACACGTGTACCACTATTAACTGTACCCGTGTAAAATAGCTATTTAGTTTTTGTTTGTTTGAAATTTTTTGGGAGAAAAAAAAGTTTCAGTTTAAAGGACTGGTTCACTTTTAAGTTAGCTTTTAGTATGTTCTAAAATGGCTAATTCTAAGCAACTTTTCAATTGGTCTTCATTATTTATTTTTTAAAGTTTAATTATTTGCCTTTTTCTTCTGACTCTTTCCAGCTTTCCAATGGGGGGGGGGGGGTTCACCGACGCCATCTAAAAACAAATGCTCTGTAAAGGTGGCCATAGACGCACAGATAATATTGTACGCAATACATTTTTGTATGATATTCGGTGCATGTATGGTGGGAAATGAGCCGACCAATATCAGTAGAAGACTTGGATATCGGTCGATCAGGCTGGACAGAAAAGTCAAACATCGGTCATTGTACATGTGTGTATTGAAGGAACGATCTTTATTGTAAAAGATCGTAATTGTTACATCTATGGCCACCTTAAAGGTGGCCATAGCCGTAGAAATCCACTAGTTTGGCGATGTGCCAAACAAGCCGATCACTCCGCGACATTCCCAATTCGATGTGGGAATCGCGGAGTCATCTGCTTGTTTGGCACATCGCCAAACGAGTGGATTTCTACGTCGCTAGGGCCCAATGATCAGATTATAATGGATCCGATACGTGCAGTCGGATCACGGGACCTCATAGATGCGGCCGCGATCCGACAGGATTTTTTTAACCTGCCTTTTTAACCTGCCCGTTCGGGATCTGGTGGACTTTCAGGCAGCTCTCGATCGGGGAAGCCCGTCGGATGGCCCCACACACGGGACAATAAGCTTCCGACTCTGTCTGTCGGCAGCTTTTATCGGCCCGTGTATGGGGCCTTAAAGGTAGCGTAGAGGTAGAGGTAGCTTTCAAGGGTCGTATTTCGAATTCATAGGTTTTTGTTTTTTTTAAACTTACATGAATTTGATTTTAAATTCGATTGGGGGGTTATTTTAGAAAAAAAAAATCTAATATGGCAAACTCGGACGAATTTTAACAACCCGTAAACTCCAATCTAATTTGACCGAACTCGATCCGATTTTTTTCTCTGGAAAAAAAAAAACTTGAATGTCAGGAAGGCTAACTGTTAAAGGACCAGTAACATCAATTTAAAAAAATGTCATTAGTATACAACAAAAAAACACAGAAAAATTAAACTTTGAAATCACTCAGTCTTAATTAAATAACTTACCGAAACTCCGCTTGTGCTCCTTTTCATAAAAGGCGATCCATCGTGTGGCGCTCTATTTCTACTCCCTGCCTTCCTTATAGGAGATACAGAGGGAGGATAAATCGAGCACCGCACGATGGATCATCGACCTGTCGCCTTTTCTGAAGAGGAGTGGAAGCAGAGTTTTGGAAAGTTATTAATTTTTTTTTACTTTTCGTTGTATACTAATGAATTTTTTAAAAAAAATTTGATGTTGCTGGTCCTTTAAGCCAATACTTAATAAAATCCTTTTTTTTATGTTAATCAGTATTGCGGTCCTATTTGGCAAGTAAAGGAGTTTAAAAAAATAAATAAAGCATTTTTAGAGTTAGCGTGAAAAGTCCTGCAAACATGAAGAATCTCTTGACTTTTGAACTCTTTAAAGGATAAGAAAAGGAAAAAAATAAAATCCCATTTTTACTTTCTTTAATGAAAAATAAACCTATCTCCAATATACTTTCATTAAAAAATGTGTACCGTTTTTATAAAAAAAACCTGACTGTATGCAGTGAAATGCTGCCTTCATTTACTGCTGTGGATAGGAATTGTCAGATGGTCCCTAACTGTTGAGCAGGGAAACAATCATACTTATAAACAGCAGGGGGAGCCCCCGCCTTACTTCCCAGCCATGCAGAACTCAAGCAGCTTTGTTTATGACGATCCCTAAGCAGCCCAGACCACACTGAGCATGTGCAGGGTCAGGGTCAGGCAAAGATGTTTAACAAAGTTACAAGATGACAGCCCCCTGTGGCCAACTTTGAAAGCATAAATCATTTGTTTGATTAGGCTTGTGGTGCAGTAAGTTCATGCTTATGTTTAGTATACAAAATACAGCATTTCTAGCCTTATTCTATTTTACATTTTCCTTGTCCTTTAATATAAGTTTTTTTTAAAAAAAAAAGCACAATTCCTCTGGGAAACAATTCTTTCTTCATCAGTATTTTCCCTGCGGACAAACAAAAAAAAAAGCTAGATTTTTATATAAATACATTTTTTCCATAGAACTGTTGATTTCCAAGGAGTCTGCCGAGGATCTCTTGTTGCTTTTGGTGGAACTGGTGTTGTGCCCAGAGCAATACTGTGTGTCGGGGAGGTTGTAGCCCGACGAGATCTGTTCAGAACATTCTTGCCAATAGTTGAGGCTGTGTGGGGATTCGCGCTGTCTTTAAGTGTAAAATTTAATGATGATTCAGATTTTACTGTCAATACCTTTTTTTTTTTTAGTTCCAAGACCTGCTTAGGAATGAAGCCTGGACTGGGAAACGTTTCTGACCTCGGCACAATGGTTGAGACATAGTAAATTGGTGAAAGCATCTAAATTTCATAAATAAAATATTTGTATTATGGAACTGCGACTTCATTCATAAATTTTTTTTTTTTTTTTTTTTTTTAAAAAACCTGTATTTCTTGCATTTTTTTGTTTTAGTGCCATTTTGGGATGGGTTTTTGCCCTTGCTCTGCTTTTTAATGGTGAAAAAAGAGGAAAACAAGTTTAGTTTATGATGGAAAGTCATGATTCCAATACACCCTAGTGGGATCCCACTGATTGTTCACTGATTGGAACAATCTCTAGCAAGTTTAATTATGTACAGGTATAGGATCCCTTATCCGAAAACCCGATATCCAGAAAGCTCAGAATTAAAGAATGGCTGTCTCCCATAGCCTCCCACTTTATCCAAATAATCCAAATTTTTAAAAATGATTTCCTTTTTCTCTGTAATAACAAAACAGTAGCTTGTACTTGATCCCAACTAACATATAATTAATCCTTATTGGAAGCAAAACCAGCCTATTGGGTTTATTTAATGTTTAAATGAATTTCTAGTAGACAAGGCATGAAGATCCAAATTACGGAAAGATCCATTATCGGGAAAACCCCAGGTCCCGAGCATTCTGGATAACAGGTCCCATACCTTTCTTATAAAGTGCAGTGCAATGGATCAAATTAGATTCATCCAAAATAAATTTTATGATTCAAACTAAATAATAAAGTGTAGTGCAATACAATTCATTCAAATAAATAATTTTAACCAACAGTTAATGATTTTTTCCCAAGTTGGAATGTGGAATAATTATAAAACAAAAGAGGTCCCCAGACAGAGGTTTAAATCCGCCCTAATTATTAGTATAACCGCGTTGCTCAGATTAGTGCACAAAATGATCTAGTCCAACTCCAACATCTAATTAGACTTAGAGATTAATTCATAAAGTTTAAAGTGCTTGAGAGTGTTAAATTATTAATAAATAGTAATAAATACACTGAATTAGATTAAAGAGTAGATTAATTGAAAGTGACCGCAATTCATCAGATAAAAACTGGAATCAATGCTCAACTTCATGAAGTAAAGAGAGAAATTGGAAAAAGGAGAGGTGCGGGCACATTTACTTATGGTTGAATATCGAGGGTTAATCAACCCTCGATATTCGAACGTCGAAGTAAAATCCTATGACTTCGAATATCGAAGTGGAAGGATTTACCGAATTTCCTGCGATCGGTCGAAGGAAAAATCGTTCGATCAAACGATTCAATCCTTCGAATCTAACGATTCGAAGGATTTTAATCCATCGATCGAAGGATTTTTCGTCTATCACAAATTTGTTAGAAAGCCTATGGGGACATTCCCCACAGGCTAACATTGGTGCTCGGTAGGTTTTAGTTGGCGAAGTAGGTGGTCGAAGTTTTTTTTAAAGAGACAGTACTTCGACTATCGAATGGTCGAATAGTCGAACGATTTTTAGTTTGAATCGTTCGATTCAAAGTCGTAGTTGAAGGTCGAAGTAGCCAAAAAAAAATCGAAATTCGAAGTATTTTTTCTTCTATTCCTTCACTCAAGCTTAGTAAATGTGTCCCGTGGAGTTGTCCCAAACTACTGCCTATATTTTTCTATCCCAGGGACACCACAAAGGTAGAGAAGGCAGAGTAACCGGGACTGTGGTCTCAAATTTTAAGCTAAGCCCTAAGCTGTTGAAGGCTATTGCATCCTAAAAAAACACAAATCCACGGCCTCCTGCGAATTCAGTATAAGTTGAGGAGAAAGTATCACAAATTTCCAATTCCACCACCCTACTATGTTAGTATTGACCCAAATAGAAATTAATAAGAGCAGCTTAAAGATTCCGGATCAGTAAAATCAAGAAACCGCTGACGCACGTTTGGCAATAACCGCTTTATTAAGGCGTAAGAGGGGTTCCCAAACTTTTTCATGACTGTACCTTTTAATACGTCATCTGAAGGAAGCTACTGTTTTTGAGGATGGATAAAATGTTTGTGTCTGTAAAACAGGAAGATTCGACACAAACTATTGGCATAAATGAATTTAGTAGTGTTACATTTTTGTATCTCTTAGGGATGCACCGAATCCAGGATTCGGTTCGGGATTCGGCCTTTTTCAGCAGGATTCGGATTCGGCCGAACCGAATCCGAATTTGCATATGCAAATTAGGGGCGGGGAGGGAAATCGTGTGACTTTTTGTCACAAAACAAGGAAGTAAAAAATATTTTCCCCTTTCAACCCTTAATTTGCATATGCAAATTAGGGGTCGGATTCGGTTCGGTATTTGGCCGAATCTTTCACGAAGGATTCGGGGGTTCGGCCGAATCCAAAATAGTGGATTCGGTGCATCCCTAGTATCACTACCACTCTGCCATCTTGGATTCCCCGCGCAGCCATTGTATGGCATGATTGAAAAAGATGAAATTGCTTACTACAGCTAAGTTTATTGATCTCATCATTAAGTCCCATTAAAGGTAACTTAAGAGTACCTCTTTGAGTTATCTATATAATACTTGGATGCCTAGGATGGAGTATCCGGGGAACCATTACACGGACAACATTTGGCTCAAACTGCAGCTGACTGTGAGTAATTACACAAGTCCCATTAAAGGTATTGGTACATATGTATGTGACCTCCAATTGCCTTTACCAACTCAGAACCTCGTCTTACCACTTATCCATCCATAGGGCCAGTTTGCAAAGATACTTGCACAAGAAAAACACACCATGAAGGGATTTAATTGTTCTTCGTGATTCGGTATCAATGGCCAACACAATTACGCCGCTTCCAATGCTCTCCTCAAAGTTATTTCTGAAATGATTAAATAACATTTTCTGTCCTTTGTAAAAACCAGGCGGATTACTTATTCTTTACGGCATTCTCTTAAATGTGATCTCTTTAAGGGGACCCTTCAGCCCAAAAAAATATTCAAAATCCTATTTTATCACGTTAGTCAAGCAAAATTAACTTTAATTACATTATATAAATTATTTGAATATTGTTTCCTTCAGTCTGGGAATTTATAATTATAACAAGCAGGCAGCAGCCATTTTGTGGACACATCATCTCAGAATCTTGTTTGTGCACCAGAATGGGGGAGCTGATGCCCATCCCCATGCCCTGGCTACACAATTAAATGGTGAAGAGAACGGGGGAATGTGGGGAGAGCAGCAATTTCTAGGAAGTGCTGAATGGAAAGTGAAAGTAATTGTCTGCCCCGCCTCTATGCCCAGGGCATAGAGAAGTGGCAGACAATATTTGATTGACAGCTGAGATGTTTAAATGAGCTTACAACAGCTATGAATGCTTTAATAAAAAAATAGAAATTGGATTTCATGTTTAATTTGAAAAGGAGTTTTATTATACAGATTTTTATGTCTGGGTGACAGGTCTACTTTAACCGACCATCAAATGGTAAAGTTGTGTGGCACGTCAAACCCAGAAATAGAGAATCAATGGCACTGGTACTTTTAATCTCGGATGGAAATTTATTTTGTCTGGCATATAATTGTATTCAGAATAGTAGCAGTCTGACATCACTAATCTGATCAGTCGCTGTTTTGGTAGAAATTGTATTTCTACATGGCAAATCATTTACTAGTAGGTGCAAGAGTAATAGAAAACCAACAGACCCAACTGTCATGACATGCTGCTGATTCTGTGTCATTGAATCATTCATTTAGGTTTGTTCCAAATAATAATAAAATAGCTTGTTCCAAATATGTGGAGTTCAATTAGTGAGCTCATTCATTCTGTGAAAAAACAGGTGTCAATTCCAACGCTTATTGAAGGAAGGAAGGAGCAAATGTTGTGCATGCTGGTTATAGTACATTTCTCTCTGAAAATCTGAGTAAAATGAATATCTCAGTACCTTGATTAAAATGTTGATTGGAGAGGGGAAAACATATAAAGTGCAGAAAATGACAGACTTTTTTCAAAATGAATCAGTTAATAGTGCTACTCCAGCAGAATTCTGCACTGAATTCCATTTCTCAAAAGAGCAAACAGATTTTTTTTATATTCAATTTTGAAATCTGACATGGGGCTAGACATATTGTCAATTTCCCAGCTGCCCCAGTCATGTGACTTGTGCCTGCACTTTAGGAGAGAAATGCTTTCTGGCAGGCTGCTGTTTTTCCTTCTCAATGTAACTGAATGTGTCTCAGTGAGACATGGGTTTTTACTATTGAGTGTTGTTCTTAGTTCTACCAGGCAGCTGTTATCTTGTGTTAGGGAGCTGTTATCTGGTTACCTTCCCATTGTTCTTTTGTTTGGCTACTGGGGGGAAAAGGGAGGGGGGTGATATCACTCCAACTTGCAGTACAGCAGTAAAGAGCGATTGAAGTTTATCAGAGCACAAGTCACATGACTTGGGGCAGCTGGGAAATTAATATGTCTAGCCCCATGTCAGATTTCAAAATTGAATATAAAAAAAAATCTGTTTGCTCTTGAGAAATGGTTTTCAGTGCAGAATTCTGCTGGAGCAGCACTATTAACTGATTCATTTTGAAAACATTTTTTTTCCCCATGACAGTATCCCTTTAAATGCTTTAAAGGAGACCTTTTATATAACGTTCATATTCAGATATATTACTCATCCTTCCTCAAAACATGTAATGATGCAGAAAGAAAAACATTTTGAAAGCATTTTACCTCCTAAAACTGTCATTATATCAGAGCTGCAGAGAGAGGTTTACCGTTCAGAAGCTAGGCTGAAATGAAGAGTGGGAGTGTCTGTTCATTCTCTCACAGGAAATGGTCACAGCACTGACTGACTGGCTGAACTCTGCAGGGAAACTCCTCCCCTCCCACCCTCTGTCCTGTGTGTCCCAGCCTGCGCATAACTTATGCTGCTGCCTGACCATTCACTTATAACTATATATCTTACATGCTCAACATAAAGCAATAGATGTGAAGGATAATACAAATTGTAATAGTTCTGGAACAATTTATTTAATTGCAGGGAGTTGCAAGGGAATAAATGCAACTGTTGGTGTGGAACAGTTTATGGTCAGGCACAGGGAGTTGCAAGGAAATACATGCAGCTGCAGCTGTTTAGGAAAACCTAAATGACGTTGATTGCTTTTTGTATACAACATAATACCGTGTAGAAAATGACTATGCTATTTACACTCCTGATACGCATTGCACCCAGAAAAGGATAAAAAACTTTTAGTATCAGATTGTTTTATGAACACAGCAGCTTGCTTTTCTTTTTTTCCACCCAATCATAGTAGGGCAAGGGAGAGGAACAAACAGTGAATGGAGAGGGGAGGACAATGAACAGGGCAGGGAGGGAGAGAAATAAACACTGCAGAGGGGGGTTAAATGAACAGGGCAGAGAGGGAGAGAAATGTTCAGTGCATAGAGGGGAGGGTGGAAAGAAACAGGACACAGCGGGATAGAAAGGAGCAGTTCAGGGAAAGGGTGATCTGATGTCTGCAGGGAAGGACTGAGTGTGACATAACAAACACCCACTCCTCCCTCATTGGTTGCTGCTCTGTAAATAGGCAGAAGGTGCAGGCGGCTCTACAGCCGGATACTGCACACAGTTTTCAAGCTAATAGACGTTTTTGACCCAAAAGGTATTAAAATGAAAACCATTTCTTTTCTTTTTCATTATTTTGCATGATTTGATGCATTGTGAAAATATATGCTATAAGTCCCCTTTAAACTATGGAGTGCATGGTAGATGCCTTGTCGAAATTCAAAGCTTTCTGGATAACAGGCATTGGCGGCCTGGCCCACAGGGATAACAGGAAAACTCCCGGTGGGCCCAGGTGTCAGTGGGCCCTCCTGCCTATTTTATGGCCATTCCCTATTTCTATGAGAACAAAGGCTAAATAGATGGAGTAATAGATTACAGTATGTAGAGAAAAGAGACTAGGAGAATAGAGGTTGAGTGAGGAGAGAAAGAATAATAGTACTTTTTTGGTTGGCCCCTGGTGTAAGGTATTTTGGTTGGCCCCTGGCCTAAGGTTTTTTGGTTGGCCTAAAGTTTTGGGCTGGGCCCCTGGTGTCCCAGTCCGACACTGATAATGGGTCTCCAGTATCCCATGCCTATATAAGTAGCATGAATGATTCCCCTGCATTGAGCAATGGAAAAACCAGTACATTACAGCACTGCATTTACTGATGAGAATGAGGCACAAATCAGCTTTATGGTGAGTACAATTTTCAGAATAACTATCTGGAGCGACATTTCCTATAGACATTGATACAGACATGAAGGAGATAAACAGAACTGAAATTTTAGAGCCAATATTTGTCCAAAAACTTTTATTTACTATAAAGACAAAAAACACCAAAAATAGGTACAAAGTATACTTTACAATCAATTCATGGGATAAAAACCTTTAATAATTAAAATATCTTGATATATTTAAAATAACAAAGGAAAGATTGAAGCCAAATTTTCTTAACCCAGAGTATTTGTTTTGCACAGTGAGGCGCTAAGAGAAATTAGCCCTTGAGCCCTGGAAGTCTTAGGAATCAATCAGCAAATAAAGTCTCATTGTGAAAGTGAACTTTGGTAGAAGAGAATCTATAGGACACCTGAGGTAGTAGAGACTGGAATAAAACAGCAGTAGGCATTATTTACAATTTAAGAATGTACCAAATAACATTAAGAACAAAAATAATTACACAATACAAATTTTCAGTCCAGCTTTGATCCGAAGAAATTAGATTACATCTCAATCTGCATAAAAAAAATAATAAAAACACGCGATTACCAGCAAGCTGAAGGAAAACAAGCACACAGGGCGGAGCTAGCGGAGGGCGGAGCTAAGGAAATAATACTGATTTGCGGAGGTTCATTTCTGCCAAGGAAAGCGACAATAGAATCTTCCAGTAAATAAAATCATGGTCGAGTGTGGGACAAGAGTGAAGAACAGAGTTTTCAAGGAATTGTTCAGTATAAAAATACAAACTGGGTAAATAGATAGGCTGTGCTAAATAAAAAATGTTTCTAATATATTAGCCAAAAATGTAATGTATAAAGGCTGGAGTGACTGGATGTCTAACATAATAGCCAGAACACTACTTCCTGCTTTTCAGCTCTCTTGCTTTCCACTGATTAGTTACCAGGCAGTAACCAATCAGTGACTTGAGGGGGCACATGGGTCATAACTGTTGCTTTCGAATCTGAGCTGAATGCTGAGGATCAATTGCGAACAGTTATGTCTCATGTGGTCCCTCTTCAAGGAGAACCAAACCCTTAATTATAAAAACCCCTACCTTACATAGACCCCCCTCCGTGCTCCCCCCAGCCTAGGTGTTACCAACTGTAAATGCCCCATAGTCTTTACTGACTCCTCGTTGCAGATTCAGCACATCGGTGCTCACGGGCGCCATCTTCTTCTCGTCGGTCTTCTCCTGAAAGTAATCCCAGTATCGTCGCATGTGCAGTTGGAGCATTTTCCCAGTTTTTTTTTCACAACTGCACATGCATCGAAAGTCACAGAAATGCCGAAGTGAAGGAAGAAGACCCGGAGAGGACCGAAGAGCCAGCAGATGGCGCCCATGAGCTCCGCTGAATCTGCAATGAGGAGCAAGTAAAGACGTAGGAGCAATAACGGACAGTAACAGTAACCTGGGCTGCGGGGGAGCAGGGAGAGGGGTAGGGGTTATTATCATTAAGGGTTTGGTTCTTCTTTAAAATTGCCGACTAACTCAGAGTTAGAGAGCTGCAAAGCAGGAAGTAGTGTTCTGGCTATTATGTCACTCCAGCCTTTATACATTACATTTTGGGAAAACTATATTAGAAACATGTTTTATTTTGCACAGACTATCCATTTACCCAGTTGTTATTCTTACACTGAACTGTTCCTTTAATAAGGGCGTAGCACGGGCAGAGGCACAGCCATATGTTTTATGCCGTAGCATAGGGATAAAGCACAATTCAGTTCAAGCTACCAAGTTTCACATTTAAAAGAAACAAAACTCATTTTTTACTCTTTGGAAAACACTGCTTGTTGCACAAAGGAGGAACGTCCAATTGGAAAAAATTCACATTACTTCAGCGCAACCGCTAGTTTTCGAGCGTTTGTCTTCCCCGTCGGTGGGGAGTAGAAACGATGCTGAAATGTCAAATAGCTTATTTTTACTTCACCCTGAGTCTCGGGATACCAAATCCGTTTTCGCTGTGCAATGACCCAACTGGCTTCCAAAGAGTTAAAAGTGAAACAGACACAACAGATCCTAAATGCCAGACGGGGTTCAGTGCGCACGCACACGACTGATTTATCAAGGGTCGAATTTTGAAGAAATGGGAGTTTTTTTGAACTCCCATAACTTTGAAATTCGAATAAAAAAAGACCAACCTAAATTTATTAAAAAATTCAAAGCTTTTTTTCTGCGGGTGAATAGGCTGTATTCGATCTAATTCGATTCCTTTTTTCTTAAAAAAAAAAAAAACCTTTGAATTTTCAAAGTCCACCAATTGATTCCGAATAGGTTATAGAAGGTTATAGAAGGTCCCCCCACGAGACAGTACATGATAAATGTCGATATTCGGATTTTTTGCAAATTCAAATCGAATTTTGACTATTCCCTAGTCGAAGTACACAAAAAAAAAATAGTTCAAATGTGAGTTTTTTTTTTTCTTGACCCTTGATAAATCTGCCCCATACACACGCATGCATACACACACGCGCCGCTGGCCCCTCCGGCTTTCAAGCTCATGCAACAGGAGTTTAAAACCGTAACCAAAGAAAGGAAAGCGAAAGCTGCCATTTTCCTTCAGTTTTACATGCATAAAATACAAAAAAATTTAAATAAAACACTTAAATTGCAACACAATAACAATATCACCAGCTACACAGATGCAAGTGACCTCTAACTCCTTAAGCGCTAAAGAGGTTTCAACATTCAACCCAGCGCTAAAAGGGGCGGAGCACATTTTCAAGTAGGTTTTTTTTTTTGTCCATCAATTTTTTAAAAATATATAGAATGCTTGAATTGCATATTAGCCAGTTCCTATTCATGTTGTAGACCAGAAGGAAAACAGCAGATAAATCAACCAATCAACAAAATATATAAACAACAATTGTGGTTATTACAGACATCTGATTTGGTTTGGAACACGTCTACAGCTTTAAATGCCAGGCAGTAGAAATATAAAAAAAAAATAACCTGAATATATTCAAAATAAAGAGAAAAACTTACACATTCCTGCTCTGTAGTCTTAGAGGCACATTTTTCATGGGTCGAATTTATGTTTTTTTTTTTTTTTTTAAACTGGAATAAATTCGAATATACTCAAAATTCGATTGGGAGGTTATTTAAGAAAAAAATTGAATATCTTAAACTCGATCGACTCAACTCGAATTGAATTTTTTCTCTGAAAAAAAACTTGATTGTCAGGAATCTCATAACATCTTTAAATTGATCACTGGACCTCTACCATTGGCTTATACATGAACTCGGCAGGTTAAAGTAATGAATAATCAAATTCTAATTCTTAAAGGGCCAGAGTATGATAAATCTCGAATTAAAATCTAAAAAAAAAAACTCGAATCCAGTTTGGATAATTCCCTAGTTGAATTTGACTGGAAAAAAAAATGGAAAATTTTTTTGAAAATTCTAATTTTTAATTCGACCCTTAAAAAAATCAGCCTCTTAATGTGAAACAATCCTGCCCCAACGCAGCACAAAGCAGTCGCACAGTAGGTTCCAAAGCAGAGTCCACACCAGAAAGCTCTTCCTTTTCTCAATGATGCTCCTCTGAAAGAAGTTCATTTAGAAGTGACACAAATCAGAAGTTTTAGCATGTTGAGAAATAGAAATTTATCTGAAGTTCGTCTTCATAAATATTCTGACGGAGGGTTTTGAACCATCAACGGTGGGAATAGCGTTGGTCTTGCAACTGATAATACCAGAAACTTAGTGCATATGGTTCTCTAAGCATTGTTGAGCCAATTAGTAGAGTAGTTGAGCAGGCACTCAATCAACCATTCCTCGACACAGACGTAATCAAATTCAGGTAGGTTTATTGGGTTCTATTTAGGCATCGCCTTACTTACTGAGCCTGTCATTAAGTATCCGCCGAGATCCGAAACGCGTAAGGTGATGCCTTAACAGAGCCAAATAAATTGACCAGAATTTTATCACGTCTGTGTGAAGGAATGGTTCACTGAGTGCCTACTCAACTATACACAGGTTTGGATCCGCTCCATTAGCTGAAGGTTCAGGGCAGCGCAACTGGACCTCCTACTATACTTGGTGAGTTAACTTCATGACCTTATTTCCATTTGATTGTTGACCCAACTGCCTGTAAAGGTTTTAACATTATGGAAAATATATATAAAATTGTTCATGGATATTAGTTAATTTGTTTGAGTCCAAATTCAAGTGCCCAACTGCAGCTCAGCTAAAAGTTTCTAAGGGAGCAGTCGGGTTGAATCTACGAGGCCCTTTTTCTTTAAGTTCCTCCTCCTAGACAAAATCACAGGTCAACAAGATAGACAGACGGGGGGCCGGACGGTGGGGTCTGCTTCCTCTATAGCTGATAAAAAAAACTCCTCCTCAGCTGATCTCTCTTACCGACGAGAAAGGGGGAAGCAAGTCAAGCGAGGTGAGTGGAGTAAGTGTGGGACGGAAAGTGAGCAGGGAGGAAAAGGGACAGGAAGTGGGCGGGAGGATGGGGATCGGAGTGCGCCAGGTACCTCTAAAAAAATTTATACAGGAGAGCCCGGCTCACTCTAGTTACGTCACTGCATAGGTGTCTGCCCCCTATATGGTTACACCATTGGGAAAAGTGCAACATGCAAGGAATAGATTTTCACAATCTAAGTGCATTTAATTCAAACCTAAACCAGGCAAAACAAAGTGACCTATAGAGATACAGAGCAGCAAAGTCCTGCACGAACCAATTTCTAAGACCCTGACCCGACTCCGCAACCCGTGTATTTACCCACTTTGATCCGATACCCGACCCGCCGACCACCATCAAACAGGAAGTGATGGTGCTGCAAACCGGAAGTGACCTCATCAAAAGTGGGCGGGACAGAAACAAGTTTTGTAAAACTTTAAAAGGAGTAAAATATAGACAATACTACATAAAATAAGAAATTTACATGAGACCAGCGATCCACGGGTATACCAGCACCTGAAAATCCTCCCCTCATTCCACAGGGTGCCTGCTTTTTTTTATGGGTAACCCGCGGGTACCCGACCCGCTGTAGGACTCTAGAGTAAAGCAGTCGTGTCCCAGTTAGTAAAATGTACAGTCACACAACAAGCATAATGGGCATGGGCCAAACATTGACAAAATGTCTTGCGTAAATGAATCGCAATGCGAAGAATATGGTTGCTACCAAACAAAAGTGCCACCGTTTCTACAGAGGCAGCACATGATCCCCTCTGGCTTAGTTTTGTGTGGAAGAGATTTCATACACCAAAACTAGGCTCCTAAATATCTGCTGACGTGGCGTTACACCAATTTGCAGTCCAAAAGAAGAGCAAGAATGGCTTTCCCTCCCCATTTACTCAACACCACTAGATGTCTTTGGGAACATTTGAAAATATAAATCGTGTAAAAATCTCTTTGAAGTGCTGCATAAACCTGCAGAGATCAATAGCGGCCATAAAATACTGTGTCGGTAAGTAAAACATTATGTTGCCGTAATTCAGTAATTATGACGAAGTCTTACTTGAAGCAAACTTGAATGAGATAAATGATGAACTAAACAAGAGTTTTTGGTAGTGGACTCAGACTTCTGGCACCTACTGTATACAAGTGGCGGTCCTATAATATAGTACAAAAATACTCTCTTTCTATTACACATGAAATGATTTCACTTTACAACGAGGAAAAGTAATACAGGGGTGAAGATGTTTAACCACGTGATTCAACAGTGGAAAAATACAGTGTAGACACTATTTACACATTGCAATAATAATATGGCCGCTTCTACTGTTCTCCCTCAGAGCAACTGGAGAGAGAGGTCAGTTCTTTGTCATGTGACTCTATATGAGATACAGTCCTTGAAGAGAGCTTCACAGACACCTGAGGAACACCATCTTGTTCACAAATATACGTTTTCTTTCTGGGGCTACAAAATTAAATTTGTATAGATTTTGGAAAGCCGCAACTACTTCTGGCCATATGACCCTCGTCTAATCTGCAGAGCGGGTTTCCAAAAAGGCACATTTTTTTTTAAATAGATATATATATATAGATTTTATATAAATCTTATTAGAGACAGTTACGTCTCCATAATCTCAAGCTTTGGAGATCCTGAATTGTCTCACACAGGCCAAGGGCTTCCACACAGCAGTATATGTACGGCTTAGAAGATGGTAATGCCCTACACCCGCGGGATTTCTGTCCTCTCGGTCAATAAGAACCGGAAGTTCTCGGACACCTAATTCTCTACCACTTTGTTCGAAAGACCGGGTGCTTCAGTAGTTCTCGGGATGGTGGTCTATCTTGGGGCTGGAGCTCCAGACATCGAAGGGTTACATCCCGCAATCCTGGAGACAAGTGTGATGGGATTGTTGGGGCCATTGTAGCACTTGCAATCTGGGTATTTAAAAAAAAAAAAAAAAAAAAACGAATTAGTAAACTCGTGAATGGTAAACTCAAATACAGGGCCAGCAGAAGAGGGCACATGTTTTGCTGTAGAGACCATGTATCCAGTCACAATTAAGTCAAAGGCAACTGGACATCTAGGGGGTTCTTTACTAAAGTCCATATTTTTGGTCAAAGTTTTAAAGGGGGAAAACACCAATTTTTCAAGATTTATTAAACCCTGATGCTTCTAAAAGTCCGGAGAAAAAAATTCCATCTCAAACCTGCAGAGGTCATGTAGAAGTCAATATCAGATGTCCCTTTTACTGTTGGAAGAGATCATGATCTGCGCTTGGTTTTGTACGATAATCCGAATATATTTTAAGGTTTTCAGGTGATAATCCGAAAAAATTTGAGTTTTTGGGCGTCAAATCCAAAACTATCATATAATTCGGATTTTTCACAAAAGTCTTTTCCTGCACCAGATTTTTTTCCAGTTAGTTTACTGATAAATAAGGTACAATTGTGGATGGGAGTTTGGTCGAATAAAATAATGAAAAAAATTAGGATTTTCGTAAAATAACCCCCTTAAGAGTTTTTCTTGAAAACGTTTCAACACACACGCAAGTGGCTTCTTCAGATTAACTGTTGGAGCTGAATTGAAGAAACCACTCGGATGAGTGGTGAAACGTTTTCAAGAAAAACTCTAAATGTCCAGTTGCCTTTGACTTAATTTTTACTAAATACTGTATATCATGACCTGGATAAATGAGAATCTTCACAGACATGTAGAGGCCATAATGAAGTGGCAGCTGAGGCTTTTTAGCCTGCAGAAAGCAGTCAGCAATAAGTAATCATTAAAGGGGGAAGTAAAGTCTAAAATAGAATAAGGCTAGAAATGCTGTATTTTGCATACTAAACATAAACTTACTGCACCACAAGCCTAATCAAACAAATAATTTATGCTTTCAAAGTTGGCCACAGGGGGCTGTCATCTTGTAACTTTGTTAAACATTTTGCAAGACCAAGACTGTGCACATGCTCAGTGTGGTCTGGGCTGCTTAGGGATTGTCATAAATGATCAAAACAGCACAAGTCAAATAATATCTGCCAGAAGCCGATATAGCAAGACTGATTAATAATCAGAATATACAGACTGCACTGGCTCCTGTGTTGTCATGTAATCTAATGTGGATTTTATAGTTTCTGTATTTTTCAATACAAACTTTCTCCAACTCTGCAGAACCAGTGACTGCAGCAAAATTATCCTTCAATGAGAATCCCAGTTTATGTGTTTAAATCTGGCTCCATGATCTTTGTCCCTGCAGCTGGAGTTGGAAACAAAGGGGATGTAAAGGCAAAAATAAAATCCTATACAAATCTCTACACAGTCGCCGATTGCTCTACAGGGAAAAAAACAAAGCTGCTTGAGTTCTGCATGGCTGGTAAGTAAGGCGGGGGCTCCCCCTGCTGTTCATAAGTATGATTGTTTCCCTGCAGAGCAGTTAGGGACCGTCTGACAATTCCTATTCACTGCAGTAAATGAAGGGAGAATTTCACTGCATACAGTCAGGTTTCTTATAAAAACGGTACACGTTATTTAATTAAAGTATATTGGAGATAGGTTTCTTTTTCATTAAAGAAAGTAAACATGGGATTTTATTATTTTGCCTTTACATACCCTTTAAGAGAAGAGTTCACAATTAAAACCTTTAGTTAATCACCATCAAAATGTCAGTAATTGCTCGATTAAATGAATGGGGAACCACAAACAGACCAGAATGGAGGTACATGCTTACTAATTGCACTCTGCTGGGGGGCACAGGATACAGTCTGACAAATCCAGGTAAGCCAGTTCTAGCAGCTTCAAGACATACCACTGCATCACTACGTACTCTTAAAGGAGAACTATTGCAAAAATGAAAATTCAATATACGCTTCAGCATACGGAAATAGGAATCTTTCTAAATACAATCAAATATTCTGCATTGTTTCTGAAATAATCAAGTTTATCTTCACTATTCTTCTCTCAGCATCTGTTTCTCTTCATTCTGTCTCCATGCAGGAGTTGGGTGTCAAATATTCATCGACAGTTAGATCCAATATATCTTATGGGGGGGGGGGCTCCCTTTCCTAGCAGATATTTTAGAGCTCACGCAAATAACTGATTCCAGTACAAACAAAATCTAACAGAATAAACGCGTTTTGCACAAATCCTGCATGTAGAGAGACATGATTTCTGGTGATTTTAATAGAGCGAGCTCTAATACATCTTCTAGGCAATGACATCCCCCCATAAGAAATATGGAATCTGTCAATGAATATCTGACACCCAACTGCTGCATGAAGAGAGAATGAAAAGAAACAGATGCTGAGAGAGGGATAGTGAAGATAAACTTGATTATTTCAGAAATGATGCAGAATATTTAATTGATTGTATTTAGAAAGTTTCTTATTTCAGTATGCTGAAGCTTATATTAAATTTTCATTTTAGTTTACCTTTAAGGGTGTTGATAAAAGCTGCTGTCCTTCCAGAAAGAGTTGACAGTGTATTGTCCCCGTATATGGGGACTGCCCAACCGATATGTGGTCGAAAGTTGCCCAGATATCTATTGGACAGGTATTTCATCCCAAAAGAGCACAGGAGCATAAAACCAACCGCTACGTCATCTTATTAACCATTCCCATACGCATTTTATTACCTTGAATATGAGTGCAAGATGGTTAGAGTGTTTTTCTGCATTCCATGGAGGCTTAGCTCCTGCCATTTCTATTATACTGCACCCAAGACTCCACACATCACAGCTTCTTCCGTACTGCTGCCCTCTCAGCACCTTTATAAATCAGACGGGGACGTTTGTTTTATAGTATTCAACAATATATAAAACCACTACATTTTTTACAGCCACTGTAAGGCAGAAAATTATTAAAAATATATATATATATATTTTCAAAACTTTAAATATTTACCTCAGGTGCCATGAAGGCGATTGTTCCTAACAACTGCCCCTGAAACTCGCCTGCACCAGTTCCCTTTGACGCCAACCTCGCCGCCGCTCCAAAATCAGCGATTCGCAGCCTCTGCCCGGTGCTGTCGATCAACAAATTGGCACCTAATAACGGAAGAAATGAGACAATCGTCATGTACTAAATGAAATATTACATTAGCCATGGAAACTATGTTTATATCTTGGAGAGATGCAATTGCAGATGAATTTGTAGGTAAAATGTTATAGTTCATATAGGTGCTTTTTGGCATCACATATTTAGTAGGATCCTGTTAAAAATTCATGCTATTTAAAGGAATAGTGCTTAGATAGAGTTTACTTTTTGCATGAAAATAATGTTTAATAATTTGTAAATTAAGAGTCTTGGGAAAAAGCTTAAAAAAAGAAAAATAAATTCCCAAAAAATGGTGGCTTTTTAGGTTTTCATGGAGACACTTTTTAGTGTGACAATTCTTATTTATTTTCTGTCAAACATCATAACTCCCGTGTTACTTCATGATTCTAGATTTACAGTTAAGCGCCACTGACCTACAAGACAACACAGGGTCTATTGTCCTTTACCTGAAAGTCTAAATAAAGGGCACCGAATACATTTGTAATACACCCCACATTAGAGCTGCAAACTGACCCAAGCCCATTCTCCAATTGCAAATTGCTTCGGAATACCACTTTCTACATCATACTAAAAGTTTTCTCAAAAGGTAAATAACCCCTTTAATGAATAACGCATACAGTTGGATAAACCCATCAGGGCACCGAAGTTCCTACATAGTCAAAGCACAATCCACAGGTCTCTGCACTTTATATACACCATTATTTTGCACTTTTTTTTAATCTGCAGAACATAGAATGCAAAATCTTTTCCTCTTCAAAAGACGCTGAAGGTTTCTCCATTGATTTACTGCATATAGCAATGACTGGATATTTGCTCAGGGTCTGACTATCTTGAATAAATCCAACCCGAATGGTAAGCGCTTACCTTTTATATCTCTGTGTATAATCTGATTCTCATGTAGGTAAGATAGACCACGTAGCAGTTGTTCGGCATAGTTTATGATAACCGATTCCTTGAATGGTCCATATTTGCTGAGCAAATGGGCAACAGAGCCACCTACAAGAGAGCTTTGTAATGAGAACCTTGTACAAATAAATAAACTTCTTTTACCCCGTATTGTGCCTGCGTGACCTTACCTGCCATCCATTCAATGAACAGATTGTAGTTGCTCTTCTCACAAGTGGCACCCAACATCCGTATAATATTAGGATGGGACAGGTGACTCATCATCCTTATCTCTTCTCTGAGGGCTTCAACCACTACTTCTTGTTCAGTAGATGTATTCCTCACATAGGTTACCTGTAAGAGCAGTCATCACCATTATAGACCATCCTTTAATACTTCTTCTGACCCTTTAGGCACGCCATAATTGTGTTACATTTATAACATGCGTGTGTGAATATGAACCAACATCTGCAGCTGTTGATATTGTTAAAGGGGAACTATCGCGAACATGAAAATTTAATAGAAGCTTCAGCATACTGAAATAAGAAACGTTCTGAATACAATCAATTGGAAATTCTTTATTGTTTCTGAAATAATCATGTTTATCCCCCTCTCTCCATCTGTTTATCTTCATTCTGTCTTCATTCAGGTGTTGGGTGTCCGATATTGGGTGACAGTTAGATCCAATATATCTTATAGATGGGCTAATTTTGCCTAGAAGATGTTTTTAAGCTCACGTTATTAAAATCACCAGAAATCCTCTCTCTCTCTACATGCGGGATTGTGCAAAAGGCAGTTATTTTGTTAGATTTAGTTTGTACTGGAATCAGTTATTTGAGTGAGCTCTAATACATCTGCTAGAAAAGGAAGCCCCCCTATAAGATATATTGGATCTGTCATTGAATATCTGACACCCAACTAGCGATGCACCAAATCCAGGATTTGGCCTTTTTCAGAAGGATTCGGTTGAATCCCATGCAAATTAGGGGCGGGGAGGGAAATCGTGTGACTTTGTCACAAAACAAGGAAGTAAAAGATGTTTCCCCTAATTTGCATATACAAATTGGGATTCGGATTCGTTTCCGTATTCGGACGAAGGATTCGGGGGTTTGGCCGAATCCAAAATAGTGGATTCGGTGCATCCCTACACCCAACCGCTGCATGAATATAGAATGAAGAGATAGAAATGCTGAGATAGGAATAAGTGAAAATAAACTGCCCAGAAATGACTACACATCCTGAAAGCAAAAATGTTCAGCTTTGCCTATATGTAACCCACCATGTGGGTGGCCAATCAATCAATCAGCATGTTACACAACTGGGCCAAACAACCAGATCTAAGCATGTACAGCCAGTCAATGTGGACATTCATTCATAGCTGATATGAAGGAAAGAGTGTGCAATGCATCCCAATTAAAATAAAGCAGTTCAACAATTTGTTAAAAAATGTAATTCAGACTTAACAGCTCCCTGAAATGAAATGGGCTAAGGCACTACACGACAGCCTGAATAGATGCAAAAAAATGCTTTATATGGAGACATTAATTCTTACTTAAATTATTGTTCTGTTTATGTCAAACTTTCCCTAAATAATTAAAGTGCATGGCTCAAATCATTAATAAAAAAAAAGTGCACACAAATAATCGTTGCTGAAACACATGCATTATACAATAACTAGCACAGGATGAATGGTGCCTGCATTACAGGGCTATATAAATTTATGTTCAGTGCAGAAGAGATGCAGAAGATGATCACCTGTTTCACAGCCATTAATGTTCCGGTTCCAACATCCTGAGCTTGATAGCAGGAAGAAAATGCTCCTAAGCCAATCTGCTGGCCCTTGAGCCATTCCATTTCCTCCCTGTAATGATTTCTTGCTTTGGTATGTCCAGGCAGGGTCTCTGGTGTCTGCATTGGATACATTACAGATTATGTGTCTCAATAACATTTAAAAAAAATCAATCACTAAAGAAGGCTGACCCTCTGCTAACCAACCATGGGCAAACCTAATATTAAATTTCTGAAGACATGGGCCAGTACAGCAGTGAAGAGGTTCAATAGCTTTAGGCTAGTGTCAGATGTAGTAGAACTCAGCTCTGGAGAAATACAGGCAGAGAATCTCGATTTGCTTAGACCTGAATACATTGCCTCAGCTCAAGTGTAGATAGAAGTGGCACAGAAAACACAAGATTTTGGATTTTGTGCTAAAATTCACCGCACTTGCACCCAAACTGAGCCAATGTATTCAGATGCAGGAGCATAGACCAGTGGAGAAGGGGATTCTCAGCCTGCATTTCTCCCCAGGCAGATATCCATAATGTCTCGCGTTACCCACATGCAAAGCAAAACATAACCGGCACAACATACAACTTCCAACTTACGTCCTGTTGAATGATGATGATGTCTTCCCCATTTTTAACTTGCAGCTGGGGTATGACTGGCAGTGCATCCTGAGATGCTGACATTGCCAAAACTATAGCCAGTGCTTCTTCCTCCTCGGCTTCCATTTTCTCCTTGCACTTCTGATTGTGATTGACATCATCTTTGTATGTGTCGTCAGTCTCTGCCCGCTCAGAAGAAAGCACAGCAACTTCCGACTTAAAGGTGACAGAGCTATCACATGCAGGCATGGATGCTTCCAGCAGATCCTCCATGCTGGAATTGAGCTCTGTATTTGCATCCAGTCTGCACTTCTCCTCTACAGGTGTAAAAACAGTATCATCGCTTGGAATGACGGCGCTGATATTACTGCCACTGTTATCGTAAGGGGAAACATTTAGGTCATGAATCTGAGCCTCACCAGGTTTCCCTAGGTCTCCCGGGGTAGGTCGTGAGGGCTTTGGCCTGTGTATTTGAGGACATGGCAGAGGTCTTGCTTGAGTAAAAACAGGGGAAAGTTTTTCAGGCTCTTTACTGCCAGAATAGTGCTTTTGTATTTGAAGGGAAAATTTCCTCTGAGTTTGAGGGGAAGCTGAAGAGAGTTTACATGGGGTTAAACCCTGAGACCATGGCTTTGTAGCATCTGTGACAGGACCAGCTGGCACAGGAGGAGTAGAAGAAGGTGACGGTAAAGTAGGGAAAAAGGAATGAGGATGACTGGAAGACGGGGAATTCAAGCATTGACTGTGTGGTCTGCGTTTTGTCAGAATAGCAGGCTTTGGTTTCTCGGCTGGTGCAGAGGAGGAAGGGTGTGCCAATGACATTACTTCCAGTGCCTCACGTAAGTCTTCTGGACTTGAGGCAGATTTTGAGTCACTCACTTCTTTTGCCACTTTCCCTGACAGCTGTACAGTATTATCTGGAGAATTGCTTTGTGAGGTTGATGGGGTATTGGCTGGGGCAGAAGGCTGCACAAATGCTTCCCTACGGCCTTCAAATGCTTGAGAATCTTCTACACCTTGCTGGATTACTTCAACAATATCCATCTCTTCAGCTATGGCCATGAGCCGGCGGCGCATGCGAATGTAATGTGTAGAGCTCGTTACACTTAACATATCCAGCAGCTTCACGAACACTTGGGGAACCCTCGCTACCATTCTTGCTGCACTTAAAAATACTCTCCTGGATAATTTTCCCACCATGGAATGAGAGTTGTCAATAGACTGCAAGGCAAAATTCAGCAGGGACAACAGGTTTTTATATCTGCAAAAAAAAAAAAAACACAACAATTTCAAATATAACATCAGTACAAGGCTTTATTCTTGTATGCTTGGACCTATAAAATCCGTAATCATTGCTGTTTAATACATCATGTTATCATCATCCTATATGTTGCAATGGAGACTTTAATGACTACATTAAAATGTCCATTAAGGATAGAAAAATAACCCATTATTAACCAATAAATTAAATTATAAATCCCTTGTTTGGGTTAAAATCCACATTTATTGGTGCTGTATGATTAGACTCTCAATTACAACTTGTACCTACTGTATATTTTAATATGTCCCCACAATAAATTACAATATATTACCAAAATTGAATCAACCATGATTTAGTGCAATTGATTAAACCTCCTTCAACAATTTCAGGTATCTAAACTGCAAGTTCTCAATTGTCAAAGCAATTGTTTGGACTTCAATCCTTAATTAAAGGAACAGTATCGTCAAAAAATAAAAGTGTTTTAAAGCAATGAAAATATAATGCAGTTTTGCCCTGCACTGGTGGTGTGTTTTCTTAAGAAACATTACTATTGTTTATATAAATAAGCTGCTGTGTAGCAATGGGGACAGCCATTCAAAGGAGAAAAGGCTCAGGCTCTCCAACTACTATTTAATTAAGGATTGAAGTCCAAACAATTGCTTAGACAATTGAGCACTTGCACTTTAGACACCTCAAATTGTTGAAGGAGGTTTAATCAATTGCACTAAATCATTGCTGATTTATTTTTGGTAATATATATAATTATTGACTGTTTATTGTGGGGACATATTAATATATACAGTAGGTATAAGTTGTAATTGAGAGTCTAATCATACAGCACCAATAAATGTAGATTTTAACCCTAACAAGGGATTTATAATTTAATTAATTGGTTAATAAGGGGTTCTTTTTCTATCCTTAAAGGGACACTGTCATGGGAAAAAATGTTTTTTTTTCAAAATGAATCAGTTAATAGTGCTGCTCCAGCAGAATTCTGCACTGAAATCCATTTCTCAAAAGAGCAAACAGAATTTTTTATATTCAATTTTGAAATCTGACATGGGGCTAGACATTTTGTCAATTTCCCAGCTGCCCCATTTCATGTGACTTGTGCTCTGATAAACTTCAATCACTCTTTACTGCTGTACTGCAAGTTGGAGTGATATCACCCCCTCCCTTCCCCCCCAGCAGCCTAACAACAGAACAATGGGAAGGTAACCAGATAGCAGCTCCCTAACACAAGATAACAGCTGCATGGTAGATCTAAGAACAACACTCAATAGTAAAAACCCATGTCCCACTGGGACACATTCAGTTACATTGAGAAGGAAAAACAGCAGCCTGCCAGAAAGCATTTCTCTCCTGAAGTGCAGGCACAAGTCACATGACATGGGGCAACTGGGAAATTGACAAAATTTCTAGTCCCATGTCAGATTTCAAAATTGAATATAAAACAATCTGTTTGCTCTTTTGAGAAATGGATTTCAGTGCAGAATTCTGCTGGAGCAGCACTATTAACTGATTCATTTTGAAAAAAAATTTTTTTCCCATGACAGTGTCCCTTTAATATACAAATCAGCTTAATTTGATGTATTGGATTGTATTTTTTCCAATTGGAAATCAGCTAGCTTCACTGCAAACACATTGGCAGATTTGAGTCCTCTTTGGTTACCTTCTGGCAAACTTTATTTGCATGGGTGTGGTCTGAAAATCTGGCTTGTCTGCCTTAAGTTACAAGACCTCTCAAGAACTATTTTTGAATCAACGTGAAGGACTGACTAACTGGGTTCATGTGCATGTGGAGCTATGGACACCGTTAATGTACTTGCATTGAGTACTTTACATATAACACTGCAATGCACAGCTCATTCCAAGGGTGGCAGAAAAGATGCATGAATGCGTTTACCTGTCAACCACTGCATCTGCCTGCATGATGTCTCCACTGATGATGTGAGGATAAAATTCAGCAGGAAACTCCAAAAGCAGCCTGTCAATTAGACAAAGGCGGCCAAGTAGTGACTGCCAGTTATTAGGCTCTACCTGCGTTGCTAGAATGCAATGCAAGACATAATCCACCCCACCGACACCGATGGAATCTGTGAAAAACAAAACAAGATCAGTATGACAATTTAAACTGCTGTGCATGAACACCTGAACCTGTTCAATTTCCTTTCTCTAAAAAAAATAACAATTTAATTAATACAGTATCTATACCCTACATTAGATGGATACCAGCTCATTATCTGACTTCTGCTTTGTTTTAACCTGCTTTAAAGGTCCATAAAAGAGGCTTTAGGACTTTCATGCTGAAGATTGACACCCAATACTGAAAGTGTATTAGAGTTTTGATATAGATTTATCTACAGGTAATTACTCTTTTTGACCAACCAAAATATATATATTTTATATATTTATAAAAATCTTGGAATAATTGGAATGGTAATTATTATACTTTTAGGGGTTTAACAACAAAAGGTTAGATCACAGAACAATCCAACTTCGCTGGCTGATTTCTCATTTGAAATGCTGAACCTCAACTCCCAAAATCTATTATTTCATATAAAAAACAAAAACAAACACAGAAAACATACCAGATTTGAGTATTTCTCTTCCAACTGCCAACTCTCCAGCTTGTCCTTTGCATAGTTCCAACAAAGTGGACACTGAAAGCTGACTTGTCCGGCTATAACAGAGGAAATGTCACTGTATAATAAAGTAACTGTTATTCTTTGGAAGGGGTGGATTCTTCATGGGGTTACTATTAAATAATGTTACATTAATACCACTAGCGTCTAACTAAAGGAAACTGCAGAGCTGTAAGAGGCAGAGGTACAAACTATATCACAATCCCCATCCCCCTTGCTTGCAAAAGTGAACTGCCTATGTCTCCCAAGCAACTGGTTGGAGAATGTAAAATAACTCTGCCTGCCCATACAGTTATTAGTTACAGTCCATTTCAAGGGAGCTAAACCCAACCGCTCAGCTTCTCTCCATGCTACACGAGTAATCCATCCCCACAGGCACACATACAAATTTAAAAAAACATGGAGCAACAGGGAAAGGCAGATTAATTAATAAAATATCACCTTTGAAGTGGACCTGTCACTAGGGTTGCCATCCGGCCGGTAAAACACCTGCCAGGGCCAGGATTACAAATTTACCGGCAATATAGCCGGTAAATTTGTAATACCCTTAACAAAAGCCCTTGCCATTAAGTGGAAACTTACATTTTCTTTGGACTTGACATGGCCTCGCCCCTTTTGCGGCATGACCACCACGACCCCACCCCTTTTTTTGTGTCACAGCCCACCCCTTTAGTTCCCGCCCCCACCACTGGCTGGTAACTTTTTTTTTTAAAAAAAAGGTGGCAACCCTACCTGTCACCCAGACACAAAAAGCTGTATAATAAAAGTCCTTTTTAAATTAAACGTGAAATCCAATTTCTATTTTTTATTAAAGGAAAACTATACCCCCCAAACAATGTAGGTCTCTATAAAAATATATTGCATAAAACAGCTCATATGTAAAATCCTGCTTCATGTAAATAAACCTTTTTCATAATAATATACTTTTCTAGTAGTATGTGCCATTGGGTAATCATAAATAGAAAATTGCCATTTTAAAAAATAAGGGCCGCCCCCTGGGATCGTAGGATTCACTGTGAGCCAATTAACAGACAGAGTTGTGTCTTTTGCTTCCACACTTCTTCCTGTTACAGTTAGAGTTGAAGTATTTCTGGTCAGGTGATCTCTGAGACAGCACAGACGCCACTCAAGGCAAGAGATGTAAAAGGGCAATATTTACTTAAATATATATTCCAGTTTGGTAAGATTCTTTAATATGCCACTTAATATGATATGATCTATCTGTTGCTTAAGTGTTCATTTTGGGGGTATAATTTTCCTTTAAAGCATTCATAGCTGTTGTAAGCTCATGTAATAATCTCAGCTGTCAATCAAATATTGTCTGCCCCTCCTCTACGCCTTAGGCATAGAGGCGGGGCATGCAGTTACTTTCACTTTCCATTCAGCACTTCCTAGATGTCACTGCTCTCCCCACATTCCCCTATTGTCTTCACCGTTTAATTGTGTAGCTAGTGTATGGGGATGAACATCGGATGGACAAACAAGATTCTGAGATGATACAAGACTTTCCTTAATAACAGTGTGCACAAAATGGCTCCTGCCTGCTTGCTATAATTATGAATTCCCACAATGAAGGAAACAAGATTCAAATAATTTATATAGTGTAAATAAAGTTCATTTTTTTGACTAATGTGATAATACAGGATTTTGAATTTTTTTTTGGGTGACGGGTCCCCTTTAATAGTCCATTCAATTAATCCAGCGCATTACAGTGAACCATGGATCATGTGCTTTACACGTTTGTGGCATCTCACCACTTCCTCTGAGGAACGTGTAAAGCACACTGTCCCCGGTTCAATGTTGTTATACGCTGGATTCATTTAAAGATAGACTATTAAAGGTGATTAAAGGCATACATATTTTATCATAGAAAACTGCACTCTTCAGACATACCTGTTGGCATCTGCACATTTTACAAGTATAGTTTCCACCACTGGATTGAGAAGTCGCTGCAGCTTCTTTCTTTCTGTAAGTGTATGGCAAGGAGTATACACCAGCATGGCTCGTAATGTTTTCTAAATACAACAGAAGAGAGGTGATACTGGTAAACTATATGCCTAAGTAGGGAAAGAATTATAATTACACAAACAAATTTAAATGCCCTACATGCATCTACAGTATACCCAATATTAATCTGTATTTTACAAAAATTCTACTCTATTGGTATAAATTCAAAAATGGCAATAGTTTTGTTTGCAGGTTGTTCTAAGGCAGGTCCACTGCACGCAAACAGAGCCTGCTCAAGGTGGGCATATGGGGGTTGATATAAGATGCCACCCTGCCCCCTTCAGACAAAGTCTGCAGCTTATTGGTCTATATATGGGGCCTTCCTGACCTATAGCTATTGAGCAGGTCAAAAAACTGTCCTGAATGAAGATCCAGTTTGGTCTAGCATGGTCATCTTGCTTTGAGATTTTGAAACAGAGCAAAACACATCGTGCTCTGCCAAGTTTTCTTCACTACCTCCTATTGGAGATGAGGCCTGCAGAATTAGGCAAACAATGCCACAGTCTTTCTGCAGAGTGATCGAAAAAAATGCCATCCGCTTTCCTGCCGCAATGCTTTATTGATCTTAAATCATTTTAAAATGATGGCTCATAATGAACCTAGTTGTTCCGTTCCAAGTAGTAATAAACTACTTTCAAAGTTTGATTTTGGTAAGACACCAAACATTTTTTTGTTTCTAGACATCAATTATTAAATACTGCAAGTAAATGACTTCACTAATTAAGCACAAGCCTTGCTTTTTGACCACTAAGCTATAACTAATGGACATATTAAGTTGAGGTTATAGTGCTTGAGTCATTACCAGGTTCTCCTCCAAACCCCTGGAGCATTTTACAACACTGATTTTGGTGCCCTTCAAACATGTACAGAGATAATTATCAGCATGATTACGTTAAATTTCCAAGAATAGCAAGAAAGTATTAAATTCACTTACTAAAGCTGCGACATACACCTTGTAGACTGGGTCGGCACACACCATGGAGAGCACACTGCAGCAAGCCTCCACCACAACATCCCCTGAGATACTAGACTGAGATGGGCCACTGGCAGTATTCAGGGTTGTACCACTTGTTGTAGTCCCACTGCCACTGCATAAATTTCCAGTGCTTTCACCATTTGCCAACAGCAAGGCCCCACTGACATCATGGGAGAGGCGCCTCAGGGCCATTTCTCTGATATTCCAGTTTCGAGAAAACAAACAGCCCACTAGCTCCAGTCCAAAAACCTGACAATATAAATTTAAAACACATGAATCAAAGATAAATCCAAATGTTTTACTAGATCATCTACATGTCTACATTCTTCCCCACCAGATTACCTCTCCCTCTCTCTACTTCATTCATTAATGTAAATATTCCCATGCAGGAACCACAAGCAGGTTCTGTAAAGCACCACTGTGCATTTTAAATGAATGCAAGTAGAGAGGCTTGAGCTGGAAATTGGATAAACTTAGAAGGCCAATGACCGAATAACTAGTTTGATAGATACGATTATCGAGAACCTTTCATTATCTGCACATTTCAGCTTTATTTAGGTAGATCACTTTGTGCACTTAAGTCTTTTGCATACTTGACAATTTTATGATCATACCTTTGAAAATAAAAATACAGATTTTTTAAAAATATAGGCAGATGCTAAACCAGTACTGAAACAGGCGTTAATCAACTGCCTTTCCATTATTTTTAAACATTTACTTATCTTGGAATGCTGCCACAACTCCCTTTTTGTGTATATCTGTAGTCTAACAATTATTCTGCAGGGGGAATGGCCAAACTTCCAAGTGGTTGTAGCATGTGCACCCATCCCTTTAAATGTGGTCTTATGCCTTTAAAAAAGGGTGTTGTACTGGCAATGTCTCTCCTTTAAAACCACAAGAGAGCAGGATTGGGCCTATGTAACCAATGCTTTGATTTTGGTAATCTCTCTCCTATAAAAGCCAAGGCAGAAAAGGATTAAGCCCCTCACTGAGTCCAATGCCCTGGTCAAGAGACACTTCTTTCACAAAGCAACCATGCAGCGAGGTACCAGCCTCTGAAAAATACGACCAAAAGCTAAATCATTAATGCCACCACATGGGGTGACGTTATAGTGCGGCTTGACAATTTTAGGATTGTGACTTTGTAACTAAAAAGTTTTGGAAACTATATGCACTTGCCCACATACTAAATTAATAGTGAAAGGGGGTGCAGAGATTGGGCATAGATCAATCCTCTAGCTTTCATATGCTATTAAATATCATCCAATTACCTCTGTGGAGTTTTTATGCCCCTCACTGCCTCTTACCTGAATCCATGGTTCGGCCATATCTTTATAGGCAAATGGAATATTTTGCACCCCATAGTGTGTAAGATTCAGGCTGCTGTCCTGTGACCTCCTTTGGGAACCAGCTGTAGGCTGCTGTTGTAGAGACTGCTGTTGAACAGTCCGAAGAATAGGAGGAGAATCCACAGGCCCTGGTAATTCAACGCTATGAATACAAGATGTAAATATATTACTGTGCTAAAAATGTAAATCATATCATATTGTGCCTAAATATCAGCAGTGAGAAGGAATTTGTACTGTATTTATGAACAGGCATTATTGTCCATGCACCATTGCTTACAATGGCAGAAAATTGTTCAGTCATGTCTTAGTGTGCATAGAATATCTTTGTTTTAATTATGTATGCGGTTAGTACGAGTGATGGCACCGGTTGCTTGCCATAGCTTATGTATTCTGTAGACTGGCTGCAGCTGAACAATGTCATCTGCTATACTCCATAAAGAGTAAATAATGATAAGACAGTTAGCAAAGTCACCTTACTTAAAACGGCATACAAAATGGCACACGCTCACCTGTTGAAATCTTGCGACCTCCACTTTGACCGACAAAGAGGACAGATAAGAGATTCCCTATTTCTTCTGCACTCTTCTGCCCCTGGAGAAACATACAATGTTGCTTAAGAATAAAGTTGACATTTAGAATGAGATTGTACCACTACTGGTAGGAATGTTGCAATGGAATTTACAAGAAACCCAATTGGCGGCACAAATCCTGCAAAGAACAACAAATCGGAATCCCATCAAATGCAATTTGTGGCTTTTTGGGCCAAAAAATACTCACTGGCAACAGCCAGTTCTCATTCATTTCAGTAACAGTGTGCAACGTGGGGTATCTGCATTGGCTGAAATATTGGCTGAAATATGATTAAGGGTTAAAAGGGTTGGAAGATTTAAATTATTATGGGTAGACTGTCACGGTTGGGGTTGTTCTATCTGGATAAACACTTGCGAGGGGACATGATTACTCTTTCTAAGTACATTAGAGACCATTATAGACAGACAGCAGGAAATCTTTTTTTTTTTTTCCATAAAATAGATCTCTACAGTCTGCACCAAAAGCCACTCATTTAGACTAGAAAAAATGAACTTTCATTTGAAGCAATGTAGATGGTTCTTCACACCGAGGACAGTGAGGTTGTGGAATGCACTGCCGGGTGATGTTGTGATGGCTGATTCAGTTAATGACTATAAGAGTGGCTTGGATGATTTATTGGACACGTATAATATCAATATTGTGATACTAAAGAGGGCAATTGATACAGATATTAAAATATATAGTTTATGTGAGTATATGGAGGAGTTAGCGCAAGTGTGTATGTATGTTTGTGTGCTGGGTTTTGTTCGGAGGGGTTGAACTTGATAGTCTTTTTTTCAACCCAACTTAACTAGATAACTATGATGCTGCATTTTTATATAAGGTACGCCCTTCCTAGCAACATCACATAGGGTACCTGCATTCAGGGTAATACCTTAAATCTCTAACATGTGCACACAGCTAGGTGAGAACAACAGTAAAAGCCTGTATGGTTGGCTATTCCCAGCACAGCGCAGGCAAAGCAGTGACTGATTCACACACGTGCTTAAGATTGCTCAGCACATTCACGGTGTGCAGGCAATGTGTAACACAGGGAATAGGCCTTAAATAAACATGAGAAAATGCCTCTCACAATCAGCTTTTCAACAAAAATATAGTGCAAAGAGTACAATAAATGTGAGGTAGTGCTCATTAATGTGCATCCAAGTCTGTAGGGAAATGGCTCGGGTAAATATTGAATAGCAAATAGAATACTTATTTTTAGATTCTGCTGCAAAATGGTGTATTTAAAAATGCAATGGATAAGCAATATATTCTACAGTTCATTGGGTGATGAAGACTAAAAGAAAATAATTGTATGTCCATATAAGTAGTGGGTGCCCAGAATAATTATTGGGTGACTATAGACTTTTTAATATATACAGCACATTTTAATGTTACCTACTTTAAATTACAGAGGGAGGGTTTTGCAGAACGCCCACTAGCTGGCACTGCTGTAACACAACGCTAACCAAAGTGAAGTGAATACTCTATTGCCAGAAATGTATTGTATGTAAAAAATGTAATGCATGTAAAAAGTATTAAAGGGATAGTCACATGTTCCAGTTTAATAGGTGACTCTACCTCCCCAGCCCATTGCTATTTAGTTGAGTTGACCACAAATACAGTTTTAAAGGAAAACTATACCCCCAAAATGAATACTTGAGTAACAGTTTATATCAAATTAAGTGGCATATTAAAGAATTTTATCAAACTGGAATATATAATTAAGTAAATATTGCCCTTTTACATCTATTGCCTTGAACCACCATTTTATGATGGTCTGTGTGCTGCCTCAGAGATCAGCTGACCAGAAATACTGCAACTCTAACTGTAACAGGAAGAAGTGAGGAAGCAAAAGACACAACTCTGTCTTTTAATTGGCTCATGTGACCCAACATGTATGGTTTGTTTGGTTTTGTGCACCGGGGGGCCATTATTTATTTAAATGGCATTTTTCTATTTATGATTACCCAATGGCACATACTACTAAAAAAGTATATTAATATAAAAAATGGTTTATTTACATTAGGGGTGCCCAAAAGGTAGATCGGGATCTACCAGTAGACCTTTAGCTGGTGATCATTAGATCTCAAGACACTGTCAACAAACAGCTTGTCTAAATTACCCTCCTATTACATACTTTTCATTCAGATATTTATTATGCGAACATTACATAAGAAATAGTTGTTTCTTAAAAATAGCAATATAAATCAATATAATAGTGAAGTAATATTTTCCATGGAACAGAACGCTAACAATGCTTTTATGGCTGTAGATCATAATGGGATAACATTACTAAAAGTAGACCTCGTATTAGTAAAGTATGGGCACTCCTGATTTACATGAAGCAGCTTTTTACATATGAGCTGTTTTATGGATTATCTTTTTAGAGAGAACTACATTATTTGAGGGGTATAGTTTTCCTTATAAGAACAGAATTGTAACAAATTGGTATTTGGGGTTGTGGCCACGTACAAACAGGCTGATGCAGTATATCATTTTATGTTCCAGCCCATCAGTACTTTGCCCCACCCATTAACCCCACATCAGCTACAATTTCCCTGTTCTTGAGGCTGTGTCGAGGCAACACAGATGAGAATCAGAAGGCTGAAAGACATCTTTCAAATGTAGGATTAGTGCTGGGCACATTAATATAGTCATAGCGACATGTTTCTATAAAACCTGAAATGTGTTCTGATCCCTTTAATACTACTACAGGGATACTAAAACCCCAGAATAGTAGTTAACATGCAAGCAATATTACAGGATTGGCATGGTGAGCTGAGCAAGGCTTTCACCTGAAATAATCTTGAAATGACAGGTAAAGTTAAGTCTCTTACAGTCTTCCAGCCCATTGACAATTTTTTTAGAAGATTTGAAGTACACACCAGTTGCGACCAAATTCTATGAGAATGTTATAATAAGGCAGGTCTGTGGTATTTGTAAAATGTTCACTGCCCTCTTTCTAGGCCACATTCCCCATATGTTATGTTTCTAGAGATAACTATAACAAACAAGAGGAAGTTGGGCTCACCACTAATTTTTAAAACCATTAGGAAGGGGTGCAATGAGGCTGTGACCACAAAATGCACATAGACAAATACAAGTTGAGTGCAGAGGACTCTTGTATTTGTTTCTAGAGATTATACTAGGCACTGAGACAGAAAATTGTTTAATGCTACAAAAAAAACAGACTGCTCAGCACCATTAAATCTAATAAAATGACAGTGGTAAATCAATTGGTGTCATGCAGAAGTGACGTACAAATTGACATGCAGTGGTGGTGTAACTTGTTTCTGCAGCCTTCTTCACATACAGTCAGGCTCTCCTCGTCCAGCATCCCCAGCAAGCAGATCGGGCACATCTGCTCCTCCTCATCTTTCATGCTAAAAACAAAGACATCAACATTTTATAGATGATTTAATTAAATATAAAAAAAAAGATACATTCAATCTTACACATTTTTAATGCAGGAGCACTTTGAAATTCGTCGACCCTAAAAAAATGACCTTAAATTGAGTAAAATGTTACATTTCAGGCAGCAATACATTCTGCTAATGTTGTAGTACAACTTCCAACATCCTTCAACATATAATCAACGGAGGATGAATGCAGAGTGTTATAATAACTGTGAATGGTGAATGAATATGTTGCTATGGAAATTTTATAAACTGAAAAAAAAATGGTTTTCTAGGTCTCAGATTGTTGCTTTTAAACAGCTTCTGATTGGTTGAAGTGGGTTACTACACTATAAGCAAACAGTGCATAAACGTCTAAGTCTACTAATCTGCTTCCTGACTGAATATACAATGTCCGGATGTGCTACAGACCAAAAGTTTTGAGTCTGCCCTACAAAAAAAGGTCTTTTTGATAAAATATATCACATACTGAAAATAAATGTACAGCAGAATAAAGAAATCTGTAGAATAAACAAACTGCCTGGTGAATGCCCAGAGCTCACACTGGGTAATTTAATCCACAAGACACTTTGATGCCAGCTAAATTGATAAACTGATCATTATGTTTGGCCAAGACGCTAGAGCAAGTAATGAAAGCAAATCCCACAGGCTGGCACACACACAACACATTTCAGAAGTGATTCCTTAGTACAAACCTGGTGTTTGAACTAGATGTAGAGGTGGATGATGACAATGTATGTGAATTGGACATGCGTGATACAAACTTCTGGATGGTGTTACGAGATGGAGCTTTGATCCTTGAGCTACGTCTACTGTGATATTTCTGGAACAAACTCTCAACCTACCAAATAAAAAGAAAATAGCAATGACTACAGTGAATAAAGTACCCCCTCTTGTAAAATATAAGTATATTATAAGTTACAGAGGAGTTTCATGACCATATAAAAAGACGAGGCCAAAGGCCTATGAAACTCTGAGGTAACTTCTAATGTCCTCATATTTTGCAACAGGGGGTACTTTATTTATTATTATACACAAGTGTCAGTGAGTCATGTGACAGAAATTACATCACGACTCACCTTCGGCCTCGTGTTTTTATATGGTCATGAAACTCCTCTGTAACTTATAATATCCTTATATTTTACAAGACGGGTACTTTATTCACTATATAAATTCCCAAGCTTATCAGCAACACACAAACTATAAAAAGTGACTTTATTTGCATAAAACTGAAATCTACTTACCTCAAAATTCTTCAGTGCTTTTCTCCACAACATGGTGTCAGATGGTTCTAACTGGAAGACTCTTAACATGACGAACAGAAGATGGATGCAGAATGCTCCCCTGCCACAGCTGCAGGCCTGCAGTAAGGAAACATGTTTACGTGGAATTGCAGAAGTGAACAGATACAAAAAAATATTACTAGAAGCTACAAACTAAAAAATATGCAAAGATGATAAGGGCAAGGCCAGACAAGGCGTTTTTCCATTGTGTTTTTTAAAAAAAAGCTCCATCTGGCGTAAATACGCATTAACTGCACTACCACTGAAACTAATGGAAACGCACTAAGGCAATTCTCCCAGGGCGATTGCAAGCTGAAATCCGCCACGGGACACCAGTATTAAGTTTTTTTAGCAGAAACGCCAATACGTCAAGAAACTTCCAAATCAAGACTCTATGGGATCTGCAAGTTTGAAACCACACTTGTAAATATGCAGCGTATTTTAAATATGGCGTCCAAATTCTTACGTTGTGTGTTGACTATAATTCCTGCTCCATTTTGCATGTAAATAGTTTTTCTTTTTCTAAATAGATTTTCTATTTCCAGCCAGCGGAATTATGGGGAATGAGAACAATGAGAAATGCATGTTGGGTTACGAAACTTACCTGCTGAAAAACGCATGTCGCGTGTGGTTTCAGTGGCGTATTTACGCCTGACAGAGCTTTTTTAAAAACACAACGTAAAAACGCCATGTCTGGCCTTGCCCTAAGTGTTATTTTCATGAGGGCAATGGCACCCACAACACTTTCTTTGTCTTTGTAGAATCACCCTGAAACTGAGTGTATAGCCTCCCACTGGCTTTAAAGTGAAACTTCTAGTAAATTTAGGTAAATGGGAGCCAGCAGGGGCTGAAATAGGCTGGAAAAATAACCCATGGGCATCAGCACACAATAAGAAGTAACAACCTGTAAACACATCACAAACAACACTATTAGAAAGTACCTTTTGCTACACTTTGACATGATCTCACATAATCCATGTGGGGAGAGACAGACAAAAGCCAATGCCGTGAAAACTTAGCATGCAAACAACTTTTTTCTTTAAAGGGGAACTATCACAAAAATGAAAATGTAAGCTTCATCATACTGAAATAAGAAACTTTCTAAATACAGCAAATTAAATATTCTGCATCATTTCTGAAATAATCAAGTTTATCTTCACTATTCCTCCTCATTCTGTCTTCATGCAGCAGTTGGTTGTCAGATATTCATTGACAGATGATAATAGCAGATGAATTAGAGCTCACTCAAATAACTGATTCCAGTACAAACAAAATCTAACAAAATAACTGCCTTTTGCACAAATCCTGCATGTGCAAATCCCATTTAGACTGTAAACCCTCTGGGGTAGGGTCCTCCAGCCTTTTGTCTCCTTGACACTGAGCACTTAATCTGTATTGTAATTATATTTTATATTTATGTGAATTGTATTTCTAATAATGCACTTATTGTTACTTTTTATTTCAACGATCCCTTGTTTGTTACTTTTAATCTATTGTTTTGCTGTACAGTGCTTTGCCCTCAAGGAGCGCTATACAAATTAAAATATACATACATACATGTAGAGAGACAGTATGTCTGGTGATTTTAATAGAGTGAGCTCCAATACATCTTCTATGCAAAAGGAGCCCTCCTATAAGATATATTGGCTCTAACTAAAATGATTATCTGACACCCAACTGCTGCATGAAGAGAGAATGAAGAGAAACAGATGCTGAGAGAGGAATAGTGAAAAGAAACTTATTTCATGAACGATACATCATTTTTAATTGATTATATATTTAGAAAACATCTTATTTCAGTATGCTGAAGCTTATATTAAATTTTCCTTTTTGTGATAGTACCCCTTTAAGTAGAAAGAAAACAGCAGGAGTTTAAAAAAAAAAAAAACATTACCCGAATGAGTCATTTCTCATCTTAAAAACAAAATAATGAGTGCATGAGCCTCTGGGGTAAATTCATACAGCTTATTATGTTTACCTGTGACTTAAAAGTGCTTAATAGTGCATTTCTTGATTGCTAGAAGCATTAAGTATGCCTATAAACTACTGAAGTAAGATTTCATTAACTTCTTATAAAAACATATGTAATTTTGGTGGGAATGCCAAAACTAGAACTACATATTTACATTCAAGTTGTTTCCTTCCCATTCCTGTAAATACATTTAAAGGGGTGGTTCACCTTTAAAGGACCAGTAACTTCAAAACATTTATTTTAAAAAATTCGTTAGTATACCACGAAAAAAAAAACCACCAAGACAAATTAAACTTTAAAATCACACAGCCTTTAAAAAATAACTTACAAAAACTCCGCTTGTGCTCCTCTTCAGAAAAGGTGATCCAGCAATCCATCGTGAGGCGCTAGATTTCTCTACCCTGCCTTCATTATAGGAGATAGCAAGGGAGGAGAAATCAAGCGATGCACGATGGATTGCGCCTTTTCTGAAGAGGAGCCCCAGCGGAGTTTCGGTAAGTTATTTCTTAATAAAAGCTGTGCGATTTTAAAGTTTAATTAGTCTTGGTGGTTTGTTTTTTTTCGTGGTATACTAACGAATTTCCTTTAAAGTAGAACTGTCACCCAGACATAAAAAAATAAGTCCCTTTCAATACATTTTTTTTTATTAATGTATTCATAGCTGTTGTAAACTCATTTAAAAATCTCAGCTGTCAATCAAATATTGCCTGCCCCTCCTCTATGCCTAGGCATAGAGGCGGGGCAGACAATTACTTTCACTTTCCATTCAGTACATCCTAGATGTAACTGCTCTCCCCATGTGCCCCCCCTCTCTTTACCATTTAATTGTGTAACCAGTGCATTGGAATGGACATTATGTCCCTCATTCTGGTGCACAAATAAGATTTTGAGGCTTGCCTTAATAACATGTCCACAATATGGCTCCTACCTGCTTGCTATAATTATGAATTTCCAGACCGAAGGAAACAAGATTCAAATACTTTATACAGTGTTATTAAAGGAATTGTTCAGTGTAAAAATAAAAACTGGCTAAATAGATAGCCTGTGCAAAATAAAAAATGTTTCTAATATAGTTAGTTAGCCAAAAATGCAATGTATAAAAGCTGGAGTGATTTGATGTATAACAAGTCAGTCAGAACCTGCTTTTCAGCTCTCTTGGTTTACACAGACTGGTTACCCTGGTTACCAGGCAGTAACCAATCAGAGACTTGAGGGTGGGCCACATGGGTCATATCTGTTGCTTTTGAATCTGAGCTGAATGCTGAGGATCAATTACAAACTCACTGAACAGAAATGTACCATGTGGCCCCCCTTCAAGTCGCTGACTAACTCAGAGTTATAGAGCTGAAAAGCAGGAAGTTGGATTCTGGCTATTTTATTAGACATCCAGTCACTCCAGCCTTTATATATTACATTTTTGGCTAACTAACTATATTAGAAACATTTTTTATTTTGCACAGCCTATCTATTTACCAAGTTTTTATTTTCACACTGAACTATTCCTTTAAAGTTTATTTTGCTTGACTAATGTGATAAAATAGGATTTGGGACATTTTTTTTGGGTAACAGGTCCTCTTTAAGATAACTTTTAGTATGTTATAGAACGGCTACTTCTAAGCAACTGTGCAATTAGTCTTCATTATTCATTTGTTATAGTTCTTGAATTATTTGACTCTTCATCTTTCAAATGGGGGTCACTGACCCCCATATCAAAAATAAATGCTCTGTAAGGCTACAAATGTAATTTTATGGCTACTTTTTATTACTCATCTTTCTAGTCAGGTCTCTCCTATTCATATTTCAGTATATTATTTAAATTAATGCATGGTTGCTAGGGTAATTTGGACCCTAGCAAACAGACTGCTCAAAATGCAAACTGGGGAGCTGCTGAAAAAACCTAAATAACGTAAAAACCACAAATAATAAAAATCAATTGCAAATTGTCTCAGAATATTACTCTCTACATCAACTAAAAGTTAACTCAAATGCGAACAACCCCTTTAAGGGCAATGGTATGCAAGGAGTTGGTATACAATATATATAGTGTTTTGCCACTTGAAAGATTTCCAGCTCTGCAGGCAGCAAAGTACTGAGAATTTTTCTGTTATGCTTTAAGGGTCATTGCATGGACCCTGTCAGTGCACCTGCAGATCAGGTGATTAACGATTGGAAACGTAGCTATGAAAGTGTTCAAGTGATAACGAGTGAGGTTACCTGCAAGTGCACAGAAAGGGTCAAAGTAATTACCGTACAAGATAATGCATGGCTGATTCCTAGTGCTTTGCTGCCAGCTGAGCTGGAGATGGGCAGCAAAAAGCTGACACTTGCTGGTTGCTGCCTGCTTTCTGCTTTGGATACATGCTACAATCTGACTTTCAAAGCACTTCTTAGAAAGTAGGATAAGGAATTTTATTCCACTTAAAAATTAAAACTGGAGATTCGAAAAGAAAAAACAATGAAATGTGAACCTGGTGATGCCATGCAGTTTTAAAATTGGACAGTATCCTTTAAAGGAGAACTAAAGCCTACTGAACTTATTGCACCAGCCTAAAGTTTCAGCTTGTCAATAGCAGCAATTATCCAGGACTTCAAACTTGTCACAGGGGGTCACCATCTTGGAAAGTGTCTGTGACACTCACATGCTCAGTGGGCTCTGAGCAGCTGTTGAGAAGCTAAGCTTAGGGGTTGTCACTAATTATCAAGCAGGTTGGTCTGTAATATAAGCTGATGCTACAGGGCTGATTATTAAATTCTGATGCTAATTGCACTGGTTTCTGTGCTGCCATGTAGTAATTATCTGTATTAATTACTAATCAGCCTTATATTGTGATATTCCTATTCTATGTGTACTGTATATTGTGAGTGGGTCCCTAAGCTCAGTAAGTGACAGCAGCACAGAGCATGTGCTGTGAATCAGCAGAAAAGAAGACGGGGAGTTACTGGGGCATCTTTGGAGACACAGATCTTTACTGCTAAAGGGATTTGGTTGCCTGGGGCAGGTACAGAAACCCAAAACATAATGTTCAACATTTCTAGCCTACTTTTTTAGTGTAACTTTCTTTGTCCTTTAAACAAAAACAGATACGTTTAAAATGATTTGCATGCTTACCTGAGGTCCAATAAAAACTCTGTATTTATTGTCTGGGCTGTCGCCACCAATTAGAAAGGAATTGGGTCCGATCTGCTGAAGCAGATAGAGTCTTGCACGCATAACTTTATGAACCCTTCGACTGGTTTCCTCAGGACTGAAAGGCGAGAAGCCGTCAGGAGAGGGAGCTCTTCGAGGTGGTGTGACACGTCCACTCTGAAACAGGGAGAAAAGAAAGGAGAGTATTCTTAGATATTTTAGCTTGTACAGAATTTTGAATTGTTTGCTGATTCACCCTGCTGCAGAACAAATAAGGCATGGCATTTCCCTTGGCCTAGTTATAAAGGGAAATTGTAATAAACCATATTCTATCACAGAGGAACTTACAGGGACTGGAGAAAGGCCTCTCCGTTTCACTCCTGGTGATTCTGGCTTTGTGGATTTGGATGAGCTGGATGAACTGCTGGGAGAAGGACTTCGTCTTCCTTTATGAACATGGGACAAGCCATTCAGCGACCCTTCAACGGAGTCTGCCTTGAAAGTTTCTGACCCGTCAGCCTTTACAGGAATGGGTTTAACGACCTAGATCAGAGGTAAATAGTTGTCATTTACTCTTTACTTTACCCTTTCAAATAATATGCTGTGCCCTTTTAGTGCAATTTCTATTGATAATGTGGGAGAAGCCACCCACACATAACAAAATTCAGTGTGTAATATATGAGATGAAACTGGATATGAAACAGCTATGGAGTCTGTTGCCACAACAGACATCAGGTTGTGCATCAGTCCATAAAGGAGTGGTTCATATTTAAGGTAACTTTTAATAAGTTATATAGAATGGACAGTTCTAAGCAACTTTTCAATTGGCCTTCATTATTTATTTTTTTATAGTTTTATAGTTATTTGCCTTTTTCTTCTGACTCTTTGCAGCTTTCAAATGGGCGTTTCTGACCTCATCAATGCTTTGTAAGGCTACAAATGTAGTATTGTTATTGCTAATTTTTATTACTCATCTTTCTATTCAGGCGCACTCATATTCATGTTCCAGTCAATACATGGTTGCTAAGGTAATTTGAACCCTAGCTACCAGATTGCAGAAATGCAAAACTGAAAGTGATAAAAAATGACAACCAATTGCAAATGGTCTCAGAATATCCCTACATCATACTAAACATTATCTCAAAGGTGAACAACCCCTTTAAACATTAGAGGGCAGTGTTGCTCCATGCCCATAACTTATCATGCAGCTAATACATACCACAGGACCTCGCCTGCTTTTCCTCTCCAACCATTCATGTTTCCAGGCTGGCATGCAAGTTGCCTTGAGTTTTTCCCTGATCATGCGCTCCTCTGGGCGGTCATCCATTTTCTGTAGCCCCCTGAGTGTTTCTTTATTCTCCATGTCACGGCTGCAGGAAAGACAGAAGATGAAACATTAGACAAAGTGGTTGTGTTGAGCAGCAGACAATTCAGTGCATCCGTGAGCCCACTATCCTTCTCCTAGAGTCATTGAAATTAATTCCGACTGACTGGAGCGAAACACGTAGGCAATCCCTCTCTCCAATCGTAGTTTGCTGTTTTGGAGCAGAAGAGCTGCGGGGCATTCAGTACATCAAACAGGGAAGCAGAAGGAAACATTCAATAACTATCAGTGCATTGTGAATGCATTCTGCTGTTAGAGAATAAAAGCCCTGCACATCTCTAGCTGAAATGCATTTAGCAATAGACCAGAGTGGGTTGTTAAATCTCCAAAATAAACCAGTCATTTCCAAGAGGGTCCAATGTGGACAAACAATTCCTCATTTTGCTTAATTTTAAATAAAATTGCATATATTCAAGTTGAAGGCACACTGGTATATTTTAAAAAACTAGAACCCAAAAGAATGCCAACCTGTTGGGCACCCTTCAGTGATTCTAATAACTAACCTCTTGATCCAAATCAGTGGGGTTTATGTTTAAAAATTAATAGCATTAAGGCATGGAGATCCAAATCGTGGAAAAGTCCCTTACTGGAAATACCCCAAGAATTCCATATAATAGATTAAATAAATGTATACAGGTAAAGGATCTGTTATTCGGAAACCCATTATCCAGAAAGCTCTGAATTATGGAAAGGCAATCTCCCATAGACTCCATTATAATTAAATAATTCAGATTTTTTAAAAATAATTTCCTTTTTCATTAGTAATGAAACAGTACCATGTCCTTGTTCCCAATTAAGATGCAAAACAATCCTATTGGGTTTAATTAATAGTTGATTGATGTTTTAGTAGACTTAAAGGAGAAGGAAAGTTACTTTGGCAGATTATTGCCAATAAATTAGCCACAATAGTTCAAGCTATAACACTATATTTATTCTGCAGAATGCTTTACCATGCCTGAGTAAACAGCTCTAGAAGCTCTCTCTGTTTGTTTAGGATAGCAGCTGCCATATAAGCTTGGTGTAACACTTTCTGTCAGTGTCTCCCTGATCACTCATAGCTTTGGGCTCAGATTACAGCAGGGAAGGGGGAAAGGAGGGGGGATAGGGAGAGAAGAGCAAACTGAGCATGCTCAAGCCCTAGCCCCAGGTTTATTGTGAAAACAGGAAGTGTGATACAGAAGCCCATGAGTACACAATAGAAGGAAAGAAATGTGATGTTTCTTTTGACAGAGGACTCAGAGCAGCATTACTTTGACAGTTTACTGGTGTTTTTGTATAGACCTTTTTGATAAAGCTTACTTAATTTTAGCCTTTCCTTCTCCTTAGGTGTGAAAATCCAAATTACAGAAAGATCCCTTATCAGGAAAACCCTAGGTACCGAACATTCTGGATAACAGGTTCCATACCTGTACTTCTAGCACAATAAATTCTTCAGAGATCAATGGCCAACTCATTATTTATTGCTAAACTAGAATGACCAGCATACCAAGTGATAGTTTGATGGCAATTTCTCTATGTATATTTGTGATAAAAACTATTTATTAATTGAAGCTCCTAACAGAACATCTCTAGTAACTAATAAGTAGAGAAGGTTCTGTCATTGACCAGATGTAAAGTAGTATGTGACCAGCCAATCACAGCTCTACATTCACACAGGGAAAGACATAATGCAGTTCCCTGTCAGGTCTGCCAAACAGATGAGCAATGATTTGGAGGATGCCAGTAAAAGTGCCATCACCACAGAACAGCCTGAGAGACCAGCCAGCAAGAAGGGTAACAGCTGACAGATAACTTGTAAGGTTTTTCACTCAAGCAGCACAAAATATACAATCTACATTAAAGGAATTGTTCAGTATAAAAATAAAAACTGTGTAAATATATAGGGTGGGCAAAACAAAAAATGTTTCTAATATAGTTAGTTAGGCAAAAATGTAATGTATAAAGGCTGGAGTGATTTGATGTATAACATAATCGCCAGAACACTACCTCCTGCTTTTCAGCTCTCTTGATTTACACTTGGTTACCAGGCAGTAACTAATAAAAGACTAGAGGGCGGCACATGGGTCTTAACTGTTGCTTTTGAATCTGAGCTGAATGCTGAGGATCAATTACAAACTCACTGAACAGTTATGTCCCATGTGACCATCCTTCAAGTCCCTGACTAAAATAACTCAGAGTTAGAGAGCTGAAAAGCAGGAAGTAGTGTTCTGTTCTGTTAGACATCCAGTCACTCCAGCCTTTATAAATTACATTTTTGGCTAACTATATTAGAAATATTTTTTATTTTGCAAAGCCTATCTATTAATGTACTTTTTATTTTTTCACCGAACTGTTCCTTTAAAGATGCCTTCTATTTTATAGATGTGTAACACAATGGCAACTCAGGAAGTCTGGCGCTAAACATTCAAGTTACCCGGATAAAGGAACCCACCGCTCTAGGAACTCCGGCCAAGGCTCAGGAATGCCACATTAGAAATGGAACATTACAGTGGAAATTAGGTATAGAGATATTAAACATTTGTTACCAAATAATTTATCAGAGCAGAAGCATCTACTTTGGCTTTCTTTTACAAATGGACATGCCCATAAGGCTTGACTCAAGAAAAGTCAAGGCAATACCGTGCTAACAAAAACCCAGCATATGGTAGGCAGACATGAATGCTATCCTTCAGGCAAGAAACAGCTCTTAGAATATCCCTTTCAATTAACTAGGCCAAGAAACTGGATAAGAGCAGAGCTTTCAGAGGCTCCCTGTGTTTATGGTAGAACTCTATTAACACAATACAGAACTGAGTTTTCTCCAACATGCAGCAAAAAAGAAAAAAAAACTACCAGGAGATAACCACAGAGACATACAAGATATGTTTGTGAATATACAAAAATGGGAAAATGTATATACTGTTCCAAAGGCTTTGCTTGTAATATGCACATTAACATTTAATCATCATATGCTCTCGACACCAATTCTAGGTGGAATTAAGCTTGCCCCTATATAGCTGGCCATACATTTTGGTAACGTTCAGACTACAAACCAGAAACAAGAAGAGGCAGCACATCAGTAGAGATCCAGTTAGTAGGTTTTTGAGTCAGTCAGTTAAAGGTGACAAAACTATCACAGTGATAAGAGCCACAGGATGACTGTCCCTTGCAGGAGATAAATGCATGACCTCTCATAAGACCAATGAAGCGGTTGTTCACCTTTAAATTAATTTTTAATAACAAATAGTGATATTCTGAGACGATTTGCCATTAGTTTTAATTTTTTACTATTTGTTTTCAGTTTTTATTAAGCAGCTCTAAAGTTTGCAATTTCAGCAATCTGGGTGCTAGGGTCAAAATTACCCTAGCAACCATGCATTGATTTGAATAAGAGACTGGAATATGGCTAGGACCTGCATACAAAGATGAATAAAAAGTAGCAATAACAATACATTTGTATCTTTACAGAGCATTTCTTTTTTTAGATAGGGTCAGTGACATTTGAAAACTGGAAAGTGCCAGAGGAAGGAGGCAAATAATTCAAAAACTATATAAAAAAAAAAACAAAAACTAAATAAAATGATGAAAACCAACTGAAATGTTGCTTAGAATTAGCCATTCTACAACATACTAAAAGTGAACCAACCTTTAAGGGAAACCCCTTTATAGCTGCATATTATTGCTCCATTCTTATACCATTTACTAAAATCAATGGGGCAAATTCACTAAGATGCGAAATTGCGCCAGGCGCAACTTCGCCGCATTTCGCCAGGCGTATTTTCGCCAGCGCTCCGTAAATTCACTAAAATCCGAAGTTGCGCACAGGGGAAGCATAAGTTTGCGAAGTTGCGCTAGCGTTAATTCGCCAAGCGAAGCGAAGTTTCGCTAGTGATGGTTCATTTGCATACGGCGCCAAATTCAAATTTCAATGGAGGAATACGTATCAGCACTACAAATGCCTAGAAAACCTTCAAATCAGCAAATAAAAATTTTATTTTGCCCTACACATGTGCCCACTGTCTTGGTAAGTTGCCATGAGTCCGAAAATATTTTTGGGGCTCCCCTCCTTCCCCCCTACATTTCCTATCTTTTTCAGCCTATCACCCATCATGTAGAAAACACGCCAGCGTTTTTTGGGACTTCGAAAAAAATGTGACTTTTTTTGAAACAATCCCTATCTACTCTATTGCGCTTCGCCAGGTCTGAGGTGGCGAAGGAAGTCTAGCGTAAAAGGTAGCGTTCAGTACACTGCGCAAGTTAGTGAATTTGCGTAGTTACGTCTCTAGCGAAAATTCGCCTGGCGTAGTAGGGTGCGAAGTAACACTAGCGAATTTACGCCAGCGTTCGTTAGTGAATTTGCAAAGTACCGAAAATGCCAAACGCTAGCGAATTGACGCTAGCGTTCGGCGCTTAGTGAATTTGCGCCAATGTGTGCAGCAACAATGGCACTTCTAGAAATTAGGGACGCACTGAATCCAGGATTCGGTCGGGATTCAGCCTTTTTCAGCAGGATTTGGCCGAATTAGGGGTGGGGAGGGAAATCACGTGACTTTTTGTCACAAAACAAGGAAGTAAAATTTGTTCCCCTTCCCACTTCTAATTTACATATGCAAAGGAGGGTTCGGATTTGGTTCGGTAATCGGCCGAATCTTTCACAAAGTATTCGGGGGTTCGGCCGAATCCAAAATCGTGGATTCGGTGCATCCCTACTATAAATACATAATTTATCCCAAAGAGGTAGCGGAGAGAACTAAACGCAAGGAAAAAAGCACAGCATACTCAGGGGTTAAAATTATGTGCAAGCAGGCAAAAAAAGGAACATCCCCTATGTCTCCTTAAGAGTAGATGCAAAACAGTGTTGCTATTTACAGGCCACTTGGTGCAACATTAAATACAGAATCATATGAAAAATCACAAGTGTCGGTATAAACAGCACGTGTGCTGCGTTTAGAAGAAATTTCCCAAGCCTGCCTGGGAAATGAATAGCAATTTGAGCTCAAGTCATATCACACACTAATTGACTAATACAACCATTTTTCTGCCCAGGCTGTAACGCGGCATTCTGTTTGCTAATTCTAAAAGAGTTGCTACTGGGTTTCACACTACAGGTAGTCAATTAGGAGCAATGGCATGTGTAAAGCTAGGTATACTGGCATGTATTACTGAGCAACAGTCGCCTGATATACCTGTACACCCACAATGGCAGGCAACTAATATTCTAATGATTTGTGATTCTGAGAATATTGTCATCAGCCTATGGACCTATTAAAGAGGTGGTTCACCTTTAAGTTAACTTTAGGGGGCACATTTACTAAGCTCGAGTGAAGGATTCGAAGTAAAAAAAAAACTTTGAATTTCGAAGGGGTTTTTTTTGGGTACTTCGACCATTGACTACAAATCGAACAAGTCGAAGTAAAAATCGTTTGACTATTCGACCATTCGATAATCGAAGTACTGTCTCTTCAAAAAAAAACTTCGACCCCCTACTTCGGCACTTTAAACCTACCGAGCTACAATGTTAGAAAGCTTATGGGGAAGGTCCCCATAGGCTAAGCTTTTTTTGATCGAAGGAAAATCGTTCAATCGATGGATTAAAATCCAGGATTTTTCCTTTGACCGTTCGATCAAAGTATTTGCAGTAAATCCTTCGATTTTACTTCGATTGTCGAATATCGAGGGTTAATTAACCCTCGATATTCGACCCTTAGTAAATGTGCCCCCACATATGTTACAGAATGGCTTATTCTAAGCAACTTTTCAATTGGTCATCATTTATATTTTTATAGTTTTGGAATTATTTGCCTTCTGGCTCTTTCCAGCTTTCAAATGGAAAAAAAAAAAGCATTATCAAGTTGGTCTTATGAGAGGTCATGCATTTATCTCCTGCAAGGGACAGTTATCCTATGGCTCTTATCACTGTGATAGTTATGCAGCCATACACGGGCAGATAATGCTGCCGATATCGGTCGTTTAGACCAGTTTTTACAGCTAATCTGCCCGTGTATGGAGGCTTCTGACGGGTCTTTCCAATCGATATCTGGACATGATATCGTTCGGGCAGTTTGATTTTTCTTCCTACGACCCATCGGAGCCCATTGCGCTCGCCCCCAATATAGCCCTTCCATAGTGGCATATCGGGGAAAAGATACGCTCGTTTGGCGATGTCGCCAAACGAGCGGATCTTATAGTGTGGGGATTTCTACAAGCATTAGAGCTGCACTTTCAGACCGTCTGGCAGATGTTGATGAGACTTAACATTAAAGCTTGTGCCTGTAGCACAATGTCTGCACATCCCATGGAACAGATGCAGGAAAAAAACAAATTCTTCTTCTGGTTTCTTTAATAGTTTTTGAATTATTTGCCTTCATTGGACTCTTTTCCAGCTTTCAAATGGGAGTCACTGACCCCATCTAAAAACAAGTGCGAACAGATTTTCTTTCTATTTAGGCCCTCTTATTGCTAGGGTAATTTGGACCTTAGTAAACAGACTGATGAGACTGCAAACTGGAGAGCTGCTAAATAACAAACTACTAATAATAAAAAATAAAAACCAATAGCACATCCGAATATTACTCTACATCAAACATTTAAAGGTAAACAACCACTTTAATCTCATGACGGGAGAACCTCTTCATGCACGATTGTAGTCCTTTACATACATATGAATAGGAAAGTAGTCTACACTGATCTACTGTGATAAATTGGAACAATAAAATGTTAAACCACTTTCCTTGAGGAGCAAAAGGGCAGTTCCTGAAAGGCATTTTGATTCTTTTAGCATTTACTCCTAAATGGTAACATCATGACAATTTGTCCTGCAGTCTATAGACAGGCTGCTCTGCTGAGAACACTATGGAAGAAACCTTTATTATGAACAAAAATAAAAGCTGAATTAGGCTTACTAAGTAGAATAAAATATGTAGCATTACAAGAAAGAAAACCAGTTGGCAGCAGCCTCAAGAGTAACCCTATCCTTGCATGCCCATTATACTAAATGGCCAACAGGTTCAGACAGGCTGACCCAAACAACTGTATTCAGCATGGAGAATACATCATTAACAGCCATCAATAGTTACCAGACCATCGAAGGAATGGATACCAATAAGGTTTCAATGGATGTCACTGGTGTTTCAATGAGTGTTAAGTAATTGGCATAACTTGTAGTAGTGGTTTTACAAACAATTGTAAAATAAATGAACAAACCTGCCACTGGAACAGTAGACACAACAGATGTAGTAAGTGTTCCACATATTTAAAAACGTAAGGAATGTGTAGACTGGCAAGTTGAATTTATTGGAAGATAAAGAACAATTGGCCTGAGTAAAGGATCTCCCCAGTAGCACCAAAGCCATCAGGGTTCATGTCTAAGCGACAGCTGCTGTAACAATAAAATCAGCCATGGCCCAGACAGTTGTTTGTGAGCACTGACTATAGGCGGTATCATAGGTTGCATCTAGGACAACCAACTGTAGAAATAAGTTCTAACGTGTATGTAAAGGACTGCAATTAAAAATTGGTATTTAATCTATGAAAAGCAGGGGTTAAACTATAAAAAAAAGTGAAATGGATTGTTAATTTCCACATTTTTTTTTTTTTTTTTTTAAGAAGACGTTGTTTTCTTTCTGCTTCTGATTTCCTGCCCATAGACAAATGACTTCCTGCCCATAGACACACACGCGCATGTGCGCGCAACATTTCCATTGAATTGCTAGATCAATAGTATTCGGTAAATAGGTTAATATTATAAGAAGCATGTTGACCAGCAGGCAGCAGTCAAACGTCCTTCCGTAAATGTCAAAGTTCCCTATAGTACATAGTGGGAAATATAGTGCCTGAAGCTTACATAACATTAGGCGTATAATACTCCAGGGAGCAATACACTCTGGGTTACTATGGAATGTAGTGACAGGCAGAATTAAGCATTTGGACTACTGCGGTTTTCCATCCAATGGTAGCAGCGGTCAAAACTCCCATGTGTGTCACTAGCTTTATGCTATAATAGACTGATTAGGCAACCATTCTAACTACTGGGTAATTTTAAATAGGGGAGTACAATGGGTTTTAGGGGACAGGTGAGCATTTGCAGGACTGGATGAACTTAGGTGCACACTGGGTGTCATTTATAAACAATGGGCCGCAATTTATGGCAACCAGTTTAGTTTCATAGTAGTTCTACCCACAGCTGGCTGAAAAAAAAGTGAATGATTGGTTGGTTTCTAAATAAGCACTAGTATTTTGCCTCACGTTGACTGAAACGCGTGGCAAAGGGTTAAATATTTATTGTAACTGGATAATGTTCTTTTGGGCAGGGCCTCTTGAATCAGTAATAATTTTGTATATAATCAGTTACAGTATATTTAGTGGATTTACCAATTTATTGCATTACCAGATGTTATTTTGTTATTATGAGTTTTTATACCAGCGATTTAACATGGGCAGTAAAATGCCCAGCATGGCACTGCCCTAAACTGCAATATATTACAGTTATAATCTGTATTTCCTGAGTTTGCTATGGGTCGGGTAGACGAGTACCAAAGCAATTGAGATCCACCCCAGCGTTTTAATTCTACCGGCAATAAAACAATAAATCAAACAAGGTGCTTAATTCTTCGCAAACCAACTTTTCACAAAGTCACCATGCTGATTACCTGACTTAATTTGGCCCTGAAAAAAGGTTTATAATATGTATTGCACTATAAATCACTTGTTCCCAAAAGGCAAGAGCACAAAAGAAAAAAAAAGAAAAATGCAGGAACTATCTCCCCCTCTCGTGTGACAGTGAGTCCAATTTACTTTCACCCAGCACAAAGGTCTTTTGTTTCCATAATGCAGGTGGGAACAGTGAAGGCTTATTAAAAAATCCAAGAAACTGAAACAGCTTTTGTGAAAGACAGGTTGTGTCTGTGGAAAAACAGGTCACGTGGATGGGGTTTATCAGCTTCTGCTGGGAAAGTTCACTGATTTAGCTGCTGTGCTTGGCCACAAACATTCACTCTCACAAAATCAAACTGAACGAAACAGCAAATCAACCCGAAGAGAAGACTTATATTATGCCACTCACAATAAAATGCCAATATTTTGTTCATGCAATTGTCGAGGTTCATGGGGGAAGAGTTATGTTTTAATAAATAATCTGTCTGAGGTTTTACGTACCTTTGTGTGGATGCTAGGGAATCTGACAAATCCCATAACTGTACAATGTAAGTTACATGCATCCAGAATCAGATTCAGATGCATTCATATAAACTGTATAAATAAAATCACTTGGTCTGTCAGTCATACCAAAATCACAGGCATGCAGTTAGCAGTCGGACAATTGCAAGAATAGGCCAAACATTCATATAGTTACATAGTTACATAGTTAAATTGGGTTGAAAAAAGACAAAGTCCATCAAGTTCAACCCCTCCAAATGAAAACCCATCATCCATACACACACCCCTCCCTACTTTAATTAAAATTCTATATACCCATACCTATACTAACTATAGAGTTTAGTATCACAATAGCCTTGGAACATATGACTATGTTTTGCTTCATTTGTAAATGTTTAAATGCAGAAGAGCAAAAAGCCCTACCCTGTGGAACTGTACACCATGCTGCGTGTGTTCCATGCATACAAAGCAATTTTATGAAAGGGAAATAAAAATTGTTTGCATAAACAGTCACCTTATAAGAATCTAGCTGTCAGCTATAAAAACTGCCATGCTGATTATTAGGATAGCAGAGGACACATGAGATTCATAAAACATCCATCATCGCCCACTCCTTCATAACAATGGCGCCATTTCAGCCAAAGCTTTCTCAGCGAAACTGATAGGAGCAGCAATCCATCAGCATGGCAGCAATATAAAAGACCATACTCTGAAGTTTGCCATTATAAAAAAGCCCATAGGGTGGGAGACTTGTGCCCATTCACCTGATGTGCAGTGGAATAAGCAGAAATTCACACTACGAGGGGGGTGCAGAGCCATAGGTAACTAGGGATGCGCAGAATCCAGGATTCGGTTCGGGATTCTGCCTTTTTCAGCAGGATTCAGGGGTTCGGCCGAATCCAAAATAGTTGATTCAGTGCATCCCTATAGGTAACTGGGCTGGCAGATGAACCCACAAAGGGGCTTTATTCAGAACATCAATGGGTTCTTGGCTCATATGTATTACTGCCCTGCAGTTTGACTATTCAAACTGATAGGAAGGGGATCTGCATTCACGCACAACACATAATAAAGGTAGGCTGCTGAATAGCTGAGTGGCCATCTTGCTTTTGTGAAACAGGCCAGACAAATAAACTGCACAAGAAGAGCGAGGAAGGCCCAGAACCCCCAGTATTTCCTGACAGGGGAAGCACTCGGACACACACACTGACAGGTCCAGCAGCTCAGAGGATTTGCAGCTCACAGCTTCACACTGAGATGTTGGTTTCTCAGGACGGCCTACACACTAAGACAGACAGTCAGTTTGAATTGGACTGACCATCTCACTCACTGTACAAAGGACAAGCACACAGGAGATGAAGGAACGGACACAGGCAATGGTGTGAGGTGTGCACCATGTGACCCATCTCTGGCTTTTGGAGGGAGATGCTACTCAGCAACTTAAATCAGATGTTTTCACCTTGGTTTTGTGTAATCTACTTCTCAAGTCCAATTTTATAAGGGAAAATGTATTTTCCTTTCTTTAATAACATTATATTTTCCCAATGGAGCAAGTGATAAGTAACGCGAAAGCCAAGTTCTTTCTCAGTCTAAGCAAACGGGGCATGTTTACTAACATTGGAGATAAATATCTGGAGAGATTTCTGGAGATGTTGCCCATGGCAACCAATCAGCAATTAGATTTAAACAGCCAGCAAAGATCTGATTGGTTGCTATGGGCAACATCTCCAGAAATCTCTCCAGATATTTATCTCCAATGTTAGTAAACATGCCCCCTAGTCTGTTTTCTTAAATAATGAGGCAATACTGTGTGTGAGTACAGCCCGGTTAAAAGGAAAACATAGCATTTCGTCCCGTGCTCCCCAGCGGTGGAAAGCATTAATAAGGACCACAGTGTGAAACGCTAGTGAGTAAGAGCCCTAAAGTCTCCCGCTAGGGTTGCCATCTGATCTGCAAAAATTATGCTTGAAACCAATGTTATTTATAGGGGAAATAATGTATATATACATATGGGTCAATATTTTTTTTTTTCAGAAAAGGTGGCAACCCTATTTCCAGCAGATGGCAATTACAATTAAGATTGTCAAGTTTGAGAAAGACACTATACAGCACCAGTAATGTTGGCTATTTGGGCTGGGGGATCCTAAGGGGCTATTGCAACCCCCCTAGTGGAGGAGGCTAACTGGAGATGGCATTTATGTGTGTAGGGGGCTGCCTTCCTACACATCAGGTATCACTTAGAGAACTTGCTTGACAAAGAGCGGAGTGCCACTCGAAACGTTGCATAATGTTGCTGTCCAAATAAGAATAAAGACGGTTTTATTGAAAAGGGAGTGCTGTCTACTGGATGGAATTTGTATACCCTGGAGCAGCCGTTGTGAATAGGCTACTAGACGTGCACCCAATATCAAATTTGGGCAGAAAAGTGAGTGCGGTCTGTTTTGCTTTTTTATCACTTAGAGAACTTGACAGGTCTTATTTCAACCAGATCTACTAAGTAACTGTGACAAATTTAATAAGGATAATCTTACTAAAACCATAAACAGCAACAGAACTGGGCAAAACAGGTTATTAAAAACAGCACTTCAGAGTAAAACATATAAATATTTTTTCCGGGCACTAAACTGTAATAGTGCCTAAAGGTGGCGTTATTGCTGCTGCCGTGATAGAATAGATAGAAGGGATAGAAGCAGTAAGTTAACAGGAGGCCAGATCTGGAAAATAAACCACTGCCAGGAAATTCACGGCCATCAGAAAGCCGCTTAGTAGCTTCTATGAGATGAGGGTAGTTACAGTTGTATCACGTCACAAGGAACATGTTACAAAAACAGGAAAGCAAACAATAACGCTTGGTATAGCAGCTTGCTGAAAAGCACAAAAACAAATGAACGTTACATGTGGGGAAGCTAGAAAGCAGGGAACTAGTCAGTCTAATAAAATAAACTAATTGGCCTTTTGGAAATTCCCCAAATGTAGCAGTTACTTATGTTTCAAAAAAAAAAATAAGCAAAACTGTATCACATTTCTTTTCCATATAAACGGTCAGCAAATATGCCCCGACAGCCACCACATTGCTCTCATATCAGCATCATCACCTGATTCAATAGTAATTTACGTCAAAACAAAATACTTCAGTATAAACAAAGATTTATGACTTGATGACACCTGCAGCTTATACTCTACAAAATTTGGCATAGAAAAGAAAGAAGCATCTAATTCAGGGACAGACAGAGGATGATAAAAGATGTATGGAGCACTAAGTACTGGAAAAGAAACTGTACAAATTGTATACACCTCTCAACCCAATAGAATTCATTCTGAACAACCGCTGGACTATCCTTTCCACTGTACAACAGAACACCACAATGTGACTGGGCATATTCTGAAAAATGCCATCTGCATTCCCTGTCATCATTTCAGTCTCTGCATGGATGGTACAAATCAGTAGGACCGCCAATATACCTTATTGCCTTGCAAAAACATTATAATTAAGTGCCTGACTTGAGGGTATAACATTGCTACATCATGGAAGTATATGGAATATTCACGCTCTGTACTATACTGTCTCTTGGAAAAGAAAAAATTGTTGCGCAGAATCCTCGTACAGTAGCGCTGCTACTCAGCACAGAGAAGCATATACTGGATAGATTTTTATGTAGCTGAGGCAGCAAAAGCAAAGAGCAGATGGAGGTATGAACACAGATGCTGCTCTCTTTTTTTTCAGCCTGACATACATGCTGACCAGAAAAGAAACATGAATAAAGCAGTTTTTTTAATCCAAATGTATGCCCAATCCTTTAATCCTGCACAATGTAACAGAAACAGTATTTTATATCCAAAGGGATTTGGGCATAAAAGAACCTGCTTTGATTCTGAGTTACTTTGTTTACATCCTGAAACATGGTGGGCAGTTTCCTCCCAAATAACTAGCAGTGTCATGTATTGGAGGGATTCCCACTCTTCCTCTCTATATTGGTTTACAGAAGCTGTGCATAAAGATCTAATTCGGATTTTCTACTTAGGCTGACCTACTGTGCATGCAAACATTCACTAGTGGCATACATTATCTGCAAAATATTTCATGATATCGGCCGTTTGAAAACAAAACAGGTTACTAGCACATTCCTCCTGCTTTGGGTTATTTTACAACATTTACAAATAGTTATTGAACTACCTTTTTCGTGTACTGATGATGCACTGATGAGAGGAACAACACAGAAAGGCTCAACTTGATGGACAGTTGGTTTTTCAACCATGATTAACTGCGTAACTCTAACAGGGGAGCGCAGGAAGGAAAGCACACAGCTAAATGGTCCTGTACGAACACAGGTACATGTAAGCACCCAACGCAACATGTTGCGTTCCACCTGCATTGGGCACTTACATGCTCCTCTGTCAGTACAGGCCCCTTTAAATGAATCAGATGCATTCCTTCCCGTGTTCCCCCGTGGCTATGCGCATTAAAACAGAACGCAGGGGAGCACAGGCTTCATTGTCCGTCAGTATGAGCCCAAAATCTGCATTTCTGTGTTCTATGTTAATAAATGATAACTGTGTCTGCCTGCATTTAATTAAGCTGTGGTCACCAGATACTAACTTCAAGTCAAACACAAATGATCAACTGGTGACTTGTTACTACAGGTTCTTAGACTTGATGTTGTAAAGGGGTTTACAAAAACATGCCCTTTAAAAAAAAATTTAAACTAATAAATTGGGTGGGATTTCCCTGCTAAAGTAAATAAACACTATAATCCAGCCAAACCTGAACCCATACAAACTCTGACTAGATTTCACTATAGGCATTTGTACAAGCTTTAGGCCAATTCTTTTCAATGCAGGCAGAGAAATGCCAGAGGAGAAACTGCGTATGTTGCTTGATGCTGCCTTTGTCTTTTAGCAATGAATGGAATGGCCCGCACCTCTCATTGTGCATATTTTGGGTCTGAATTGCTCAAGTGGTGGATGCCATTCCTGCTACTGCTTAAAGACTGGGCTCTGTTGGACAGTATTTGAGTCTTTACAACTGGCTTTTTCCCCCTTGGTCAGACAAACAATTTAACTAGAATTCCCGGTGAAAAAAGTGCAGCACAAATGCCAATCAGAATTGAATTGCCACAATCACTGTACCATGTCTATAAAGAAAATATTTTACACATCATTACTAGTGTCATTAAAGAACTGAGAAACACAAAATGTGTGTGCTCAATATTCAACCTGCGTTGATTAGCTTTGAAAAGCACGACCAGCATATCTGTTCCACGTCCCATTCTATGCATTGACCTCTATTTCATACACAGTGCATGTCACAGAAATGCTACAAAAAAATTGCTGTTGTTTGTTTATGTCATGTAGAATGTGGATTGCTTCTATGAATGAATCTGATAACCAACACGGATTGCTCTGCACAGCTACTGATGACACCCACGCAAGAGCAATTGTTGGTGAAATGGCATCAGTAGGAAGTGCATGCTGCTAATTATATTTGTTAAAATATTTTGTGTGAAATTGTCCTTAATTGGTGACATTTCTGCTTTTTGTAAAAGACAAACTACTCCCTTTCTACAGCCTATGTAATAGATAATACTACTTAAAACAATAATGTAATGGATCATATAGGGCATAATTTCACAAACTCACCCCTCCAAAACAATGAATGCAGGCAGTAAACCTAGCTTCCACTTACATGCACAAATGCAAAGGTATGCACAGGACATAGGGACGCCCATTTATCAAAGGTCACATTTTGAATACTCACAATTTGACTGGGAGATTATTTAAGAAGAAATATGAATGTCCAATATTGATCAAATGGTTCCGACCCAAAAATTTGAATTGTATTTGATTCATATTCGATTCGTAACAAATCAAGTTTTGAATGTCAGCAAGGCTATTAACATCTCCAAATAGCCTGGCAGGTTTTAGGTGGCAAATATTAGAATTAGGACGGTTTCCATGTTCGATTATAAATTTTGAATGGGAGAGTCATCACATCTTGAATAGGGGGATTAAAATTTGAATGTGCGAATTTTGAAACTCGAAAATTCTAATTCGAATTTTCTATTCGAACCTTGATAAATCAGCCCATCAATCTCTGTATAACGACAGAATATGCCCCACCCATCTGTCAAACTGTTTTTGTTATGAAAAGCACAGAAGAATAAAGGAGTGTAAAAGAAAAAAAAGGAATAAAAAAAAAAAAAAAATAATGCATATTTACTCTATAAACCTTAGGATTCAATGTAAATTATTTACGTTTCAATGGGTTTTCATTGTTTATTCTGTAACCTGTTAATCTAAAATCCAACATGGTAAATTCTGGCAGCAGAGAGGTAAAGTCAGGAGAACAGCCCTTGAAATTGGCAGCAAAACTTTCTTGTATAAAGCCGCTTCGAACCTTAACAAAGGAATTATAATTGCAGGTGGTCCAAGCCTTTAACGTTTGATCTTTCCTTAGGCCTTTAACTCATGCACTGGTTCTTAATCACGCAGATCCTTCAAGTCCTACTGGCTGCGCTCGTTCACGGCTTCCCACCCCATGACCTGTCTTTCCTCTTTCAAGTTTAAAACATATTACTAATCTCCAGTTTCCTCTTATGCTGCAGCCTTTTCAGTTTTTAATTTGTGACCTTTGCAGTACAAGACAGATACAAAAGGGCTACCCCTTGTGGATGGCAACACAAAAATTGTATTCTTGAAAATAAATAAAAACAAATGAAACATAGTGCTGGGAAAAGTAAGATCTTATTTAAAAACTTCAAGCAACAGGTGAAAATCATAAGAGGGAAGGAAAAACAGGCGAGTTCAGGGAAGGGACACACTAAAACTCAGGGAAGAAATAGAACAGGTCATAAAACATCGCATAATAGATTTCTTCAAGCAGAGACCAAACAGCAAGGAAAATAAGCTGCCGCTTAAAATGCTTGTTTCCTTTCTAACTTGGAATTCCAGTAACAGGGAATTACCGTATATACCCGCGTATAAGCCAAGTTTTTCAGCATCCAAAATGTTTTGAAAAAGTCTACGACCCGAGTAGCTGAGATTGCAGTCACTTTTAATCATTCCTATACCAACAGTTCACTTGGGGAGAGACTGCAATATCCCACAATGCCCTCTGTTGGTTATATGAAAGAATAACAGTGCGCCCTCTGTTGGTTGTATGAAAGATTAACAGTGACTGCAATATCACACAGCGCCATCTGTTGGTTGTATGAAAGAATAACAGACTGCAATATCACACAGCACCATCTGTTGGTTGTATGAAAGAATTACAGGGACTGCAATATCACACAGTGCCATCTGTTGGTTGTATAAAAGAATAACCGGGACTGCAATATCACACAGCGCCATCTGTTGGTTGTATAAAAGAATAACCGGGACTGCAATATCACACAGCACCATCTGTTGGTTGTATGAAAGAATAACAGGGACTGCAATATCACACAGTGCCATCTGTTGGTTGTATAAAAGAATAACAGGGACTGCAATATCACACAGTGCCATCTGTTGGTTGTATAATAGAATAACCGGGACTGCAATATCACACAGCGCCCTCTGTTGGTTATATGAAAGATTAACAGTGACTGCAATATCACACAGCGCCATCTGTTGGTTGTATGAAAGAATAACAGTGACTGCAATATGACACAGCACCCTCTGTTGGTTATATGAAAGATTAACAGTGACTGCAATATCACACAGCGCCATCTGTTGGTTGTATGAAAGAATAACAGTGACTGCAATATCACACAGCACCCTCTGTTGGTTATATGAAAGATTAACAGTGACTGCAATATCACAAAGCGCCATCTGTTGGTTGTATGAAAGAATAACAGTGAGTGCAATATCACACAGCACCCTCTGTGGTTATATGAAAGATTAACAGTGACTGCAATATCACACAGTGCCCTCTGTTGGTTATATGAAAGAATAACAGTGACTGCAATATCACACAGCGCCCTCTGTTGGTTATACAAAAGATTAACAGTGATGGCAATATCAAACAGCACCCTCTGCACATGGTAGTGGGACAGTGGGACAATGCACACAGTAATCCGGCAATTCTCTGTCACCATCAGCTTTGCAAAGAAGTCCGGTTGATCGCTGGGGGGGTCGCTTTGGCAGAATGTGCGCTGCTGGGAGACAGGGCTGTAGTTGTGTCTAGGCTTATACGCGAGTCAATAAGTTTTCCCAGTTTCTGTAGGTAAAATTAGGTACCTCGGCTTATACACGGGTCAGCTTATACACGAGTATATACGGTACCTGACTATTACAACAGACAACAGAAAGAGGAAATTACCTTTTGGAAAAACAAAAGACTCAAAGTATTAAAAGAATTTTGGATTTATTGCTCCTCAGTAGTGCTGAGCGAAGCTGACCCGTTTCACCAAATTTCTCCGAAATGCATTAAAGTCTAGTACGGGTAGGACTACATGGACGTTTTTGGCGCAATCCGACGGGCTGTGACAAATCGCATGTGACAGAAATAAGGTAAGAGACAGAAATGTCGGATGAAGTTGCAGCATTGATCTGACGCGGCACGCCTGTTGGATGCAGACGCATGCGTATTGTCGCAGAGCGTCAGATCGCGCCAGTCCTACCCTTCCTGTTGTGTTATGTGGCACGTCAAATTTTTTTTCACCCATTGAAGTCTATGGGCGTCATTTTTGAGGGGAAACGCAACGTAAATTATCTCTCATCACTACTCCTCAGTAGAAACACCAGCAACTAATGAACTTGGATGTCCCCAGACCTATCTTTTGTTTAAGGTGAATTAGCTATACCAGGGATCCCCAACATTTTTTACCCATAAGCAGCAATCAGATTTAAAAAACAAAACAAAAAAGTTGGGGAGCAACGAGAGCATGAAAATGTTCTTGGGTGGTGCAAAATAAATAAATAAATAAGTGCTATGATTGGCCACTTGGTAGCCCGCATGTGGACTGGCAGCCTACAGGAGGCTCTGTTTTGCAGTACACCTGGTTTTAATTTATCCAAAACTTGCCTCCAAGCCTGGAATTCCAAAATAATCACCTGCTTTGAGGCCACTGAGAGCAACATGTTGCTCATGAGTCACTGGCTGGGGGATCACTGGGCTATACCATAGCATCATCATGGGTGATACACCACAAAAAGGGTCCGCTGCTTAACTGTGTTGCAGGTAAAAATACAAATTGTCTCCAGAAGCAACGTCAGCAGTTTGGAGCTTTACAACAGGGATTCACCAATTGAATCTGGAGCAGTGAAAATGGAGCAATTAAGGAATTGCACTTTACCATCTGGCAGACTGTTTAGTACAGGGTTCTTACTGCTCAAACCCCATAAAAGCGACCTAAATTTTTGTCCATGTCAATGAATATCCCGCATGGGTGAGATATATTGAGTCTGATATAGACTTTTGTTCAAGACCCTGATGGAGAAGATTTTGGGGAAGATTAATCAAAATGTGAGATTAGAGCTGGCCGCTAGTGATGTGCGGGTCGGGCTTTTCTCGACCTGCACCCTCCCGACTTCCGGGTCCCTTTTATAGACCCACTACACAGATGATGTCACAAAAGGGGCGGGGCGAGAGGCATGCGTCTATAAAAGTTCAACGCAGAAGTTGGAAGCCGGCATTTTGAAGGTCGAGTGCAGGGAGAGCAGTCAGAAGAGCTCAACCCGCAGCCAACAACGACCCAGAGAGGGAGGTGCGGGCCAGCCAGAACCCGCCCGATCCATAGGTAAACCCACAGGTATTGGGCCGGCCCGCACATCACTACTGGCCACAGAAAAATGCACCCACTTTCCATTCATTTGTATGGGATTTTTAGAAGTCTTTTTATCAAATGGTGAACTCCATTGATTAATAGACTTTTAAAAATCCCATAGGAATGAATAGAAAGTGGGTGGGTTTTCTGTGACAAGTACTAATCTCACATTTTGCTAATTCTGACCCTTTATGCAAGATTTAGGTACTACAGTTAAAAACACAGTTACATTTAGCCAGGCTCTGAACAGTACAGACAATATCAAAGTAAATTAGCCCTTACGTTGTGATATGCAATTTTAGGATGTGGTTAGCAAGTCAAACTTATTTCACCAAGGAAGCATAGACTAATTTTCCACTCAGTTAGCAGACCAAGTACTTTTGAGTGGGGGGGGGGGCGGAAATGCTCCTGAAATAAAAAGGGATATTAAGGTCAGGATTTAGATTCCCATAAAAGTAAAAGGCATCAATGTCATGGATGGGCTGTTGTGTTTTACTTGGACTGGTAAGTGTTTTTCATGCTCTCATCTCAAGCAATAAATAGATGAATAAATAAATAATTGAGAGCATCTGGGAAAGAAAGAGATGTTACAGGCTGTAATGTTCAATGTATAGAGTGTCAAAAAATTCAGCAGCTCAGAGCTATAACAGATGCAACTGTGAAGGGTGTACTGCTGAATGCGTTCAACATGAATTCTCTATACAGGTATGGGTTCTGTTAACCAAAAAGCTGCAAGGCCATCTCCCATAGATTTCCTTATAATTAAATCATTCACATTTAAAAAAAAAAAAAAATTCCTTTTACTGTATAATAATAATAATAATAATAATAATAATAATAATAATAATAATAATAATAATAAAACAGTACCTTGAGCTTGATCATAACTAAGATATAATTAATCTTTATTGGAAGCAAAACAATCCTTTTGGGCTTAATTAAGGTTTAATTTTTTTTGTAGACTTAAAAAGGGCACCTGTTGGGCAAAAATATTATCCCCAACCAAAGATGAGGGTTAATCGAGCATGCACTCCAGTCGTTCTTTTTTTTGTTTTTTAAATTGCCAGTGCTCCCTCCTGGCGCATGTAAGCGCCGAACGCAGGTAAAATGCAACATGCTCCGTCCCAACCTGCGTTCGGCGCTTACATGTGTCTGTGCGAGTACAGCCCCATTGAAAAGAATTCAGTGCATCTACTCCTGCACTCCCCTGCGGCTGAACGCATGAAACCGGAATGCAGGTAAAAACCGCTCGTCTGTAAGAGCCCTGAATGCAGCGTCCACTGTATAACCAAAGAAGGTTTTTCTAATCAGGGAACAGAATGCAATTGTTGCTATCATAGTCCAGCACTGAAACAAATGAAAAAGTTTTGTTTTATAATGTAAACAACCTATAATAGGGATCGGAAACCCGTGGCTCACTAGATGTCACTGACCCGAGTACAAAAAGTTCATGTTTGTTGCTGAAGTTCTAGCTCAAGAGTAGGTGACCACAGGAATGGAGGGAGAAGTTAAATAACACCTGGAAGAGCACAGTTTGCCAAATTCTAGCCAAAAAGAAAGCAAGCAACTTTACAAGATTTAACTATAAAGTTAAGAGAAATACAGTGTCAGATTTCAGATGCAGAGGCAGCGCACAAGAAATAATAACTGTATTGCAATGCAAACAAATCCCAACTGATTTTTACACTCTGGTGGTGCAAGTTGCCACAAGCTTTGTTGGACTCCATATCCACTGGTGTTTAAAATACCCCACATGGCAAATTGCTAGTTTAAAGGTTTTCCCCACTACCTGACAACAAATGTGACAATTGCTCTGTGGGATCGGACCCAGAGATGGGAACATCAATAGAGAAGGCAGTAGCCCCTCACTTACTGTATGATATGAATTATTAAGCAGTATTATTTAAGCCATAACTTCCATTGTAATTGACTACAAAAGGGGCTTTTCAATGTCCAATCAAGTTCCATGTTCCTGTCTCTGGTGTTTCAGTCTGGCAGCTCAGTAATCCATGTGTAGAATTGGAACCATTGACTACATGAGTTGATACATTTCGCCATGGCCTCTGTGGAATATTAGCAACTATTGTATCAATTATAGAACAGGCGCCCATAATGAAACTCGGGGATTGTGCACAGCAGGTCCAAATATAATATATCAGGGATGCACCGAATCCAGGATTTGGTTCGAGATTCGGCCTTTATCAGCAGGATTCGGCTGAATCCTTCTGTCCGGCCGAACCAAATCCGAATTTGCATATGCAAATTAGGGGCAAGGAGGGAAAGCGTGTGACTTTTTGTCACAAAACAAGGGGAAAAAAAATGTTTGCAAATATATGCAAATTAGGATTCGGTTCGGTATTCGGCAGAGTCTTTCATGAAGGATTCGTGGGTTCGGCCGAATCCAAAATAGTGGATTCAGTGCATGCCTAAAATATATTGACTAACATATCATTTAAAACATTTTTCAACATTAGAAAAAAAAGATTACAAATAAAAATAAACTTAAAAAGTCTTTATTTCTAATGAACTACCTGAAAACAACTGAAAAGTGTTGAAAGGTAACTGGAAACATAGCATGCATTTTTAAGGGGTGTTGTTCCATTTTAAAGGAACTATGAAACCAATTTGATATTTCTGCAAAATGCACTGTGCAAAGCTAAACAGCGATCATCAGTTCAGTCTGCACATCTGAACACAGGACACAGCTGAAAACTGAGCATGCTGAACATCTTTAAGCTGGCCATAGAAACAAAGATCCGATCGTATGAATCGAGGATTCGTACGATTTTCGGACCGTGTGTGGAGTGTCGACATTTTTCGTCCCACGGAGATTGGTCGTTTGGAGCACCGGACAGGTTAAAAGATTTCTGTCGGCTGCTGATAAAATCTCTGCATGTATTGCCAATCTGACGATTTTCAGTGGGAGACGGTCACTAGCTTTGGTCAGACATAACCATCGTACGATTGCTGTCAGGGGCAGAACATTGCTGATCTGTACTCTTACTACTTTATTTGATCGGAATGGTTAGTGGCAGGTCGGGAGATGGGGAAGTCTGATCGTTCGAAGATTCGAGCGATCAGATCTTTGCATCTATGGCCAGCTTTAGACTCACACAACTTAACCAAGTCATACACTTCAAGATCTGCATGTGTTTAAGATCCATCTATTAAGATAATGCACTGGCCAATAAAGGTGGCCATAGACACACAGATCCGATCGTACGAATCGAGGATTCGTACGATTTTCGGATCGTGTGTGGCATGTGCCGACTTCTTTCGTCCGGCGGAGATTGGTCGTTTGGTCGATCGGTCAGGTTTGATTTTGACCCGACCGATCCCGCCGGAGCTCATGGCACATCGTAATCTGATCGTTCGGCCGTACGGCCGAACAATCAGATTACCCCCGATATAGCCATGCCTGTTAATGGCATATCGGGGAAAGATCCGCTCGTTTAGCAACATCGCCAAACGAGCGGATCTTTGCATCTATGGCCACCTTTAGCTGCAGACTCAAGCTAGCCATATATGCAAAGATAAAGTTGTATGTGGATTGTCCCAACATTTTTCGTACCATGGCGATTGGTCGTTTAGTCACACACGTTACAAGATTTATGTTGGCTAACAAAAATAAATCTGCATTGATTGCTTATATGAGAATATCCTTGTTACTGTCACTACTATTTGTCAGACATAACTTTTGTACGATTGTTGTCTGTCAATTCATGGTCTGAGTTGTTCTTTTTTACTACTTTTTACTACTTTATTCAATCTGAATGGTTAGTTTTAGGTTGGAACGATCATCCATTGGACATGAGGATAAAATCTGCACGTCTATGGTCGGCTTCATCCTGGAGGAACCAAGTGTGGGGCCAGCTTTAGGGCTGGGACACACTGGGCGATTTGGGGAGATTTAGTCGCCTGGCGACTAATCGCAGTGACTTTTCTCCCCGAATGCCTCCCCTCGCTCTGCGCCTGGCTAAAATGAAAAATCGCCTGCGCTAATCACACGCGACGATTCGTTTTCCGAAGTCGCCTCACGAGGAAACTTCGGGCGACTTCGGAAAACGAATGGCCGCGTGTGATTAGCACAGGCGATTTTTCATTTTAGCCAGGCGCAGAGCGAGGGGAGGCATTTGGGGAAGATTGGTCGTGGAAAGTTGCCAGGCGACTAAATCTCCCCAAATCGCCCAGTGTGTCCCAGCCCTTACTGATCACATAGCACAGACTACATTTATTTGAAACCCATTTGAGAAAGCTATGGCATTGTGTTTGGAGAAGGGCAAATAGAGAGTATCAGTGCACAGACTGTTTACTTCAAAGGGTGGTGCTTGAGCCCTCAGGCAAAAGTACAATGTACATTCCATTTTTAAAAATCACATGGCAGTCGATGTTTACAGGTGTCAGTATCACTTTATCCTCTTCTGGGAAAATGAATATGTGCTACACTGGCCATACAAATGCAGATTTTCCGCTGTATGCACATTGACGGAGCATGCGTAGCCCTTTACAAAACAACTGATCGAGCCAAACAATATCCTACCATTTTTTACCAGGCAATGTGAAAAATAACAGGCCTGGCTGTACTTAGCCACATGATCAGCTCAGCCCACAAACAAGCAGCTATGGGCAGGGACGGGGCAGAAAAAGGTCAGAATCCTTCAGTAGCCAGTGATACAGCAAGACCAGCAAATTGCCAGCGTGTACATGTGTGCAGCAAGGGACTGAAAGGCAGGGAATTCTAAGCAGAAAACAAAGAGCCATTTGGAGGTTGTGTTGTGATGACACTGCACAATGGCGCGGTTTGGCTTGTCTCAAGGCAGAGTCTGTGCATCAGTGCTTGTTTTAAAGTAATTGTTCAGTTTAAAAATTAAAACTAGGTAAATAGATAGGCTGTGCAAAATAAAAAAGGTTTGTTATATAGTTCGTTATCCAAAAATATAATGTATAAAGGCTGGAGTGACTGGATGTGTAACATAATAGCCAGAACACTACTTCCTGCTTTGCAGCTCTCTTGGTTACGGACTTGGTTACCAGTCAGTAACCAATCACTGACTTGAGGGGGGCACATGGGTCATAACTGTTCGCTGCTGAATGCTGAGTATTAATTGCAAACTCGCTGAACAGTTATGTCCAATGTGGCTCCCCTTAAAAGTCGCTGACTAACTCAGAGTTAGTGAGCTGCAAAGCAAGTAGTGGTGTTCTGACTATTATGTTAGACATCCAGTCACTCCAGCCTTTATACTTTACATTTTGGGCTAACTATTTTGGAAACATTTTTTTATTTTGCACAGCCTATTAAGCAGTTTTTATTTTTACACTGAACTGTTTCTTTAAATACATATGCACACGTTAACCATGGAGGTACGTGTGGAATAAGATGCAACTACATACAGCCAGCACTTTGTTTTGTTTGCTATCATTTATTACTTTTTCCACTTGCCTTGCAACTATTGACCACTTGTGTTAAAGCTGTGACTGCTGGGCAATGTATCAACTAATGCTTCATAATGGAACAGTTTAGAATGTCATACCTCCCAACTGTCCCTTTTTTCGGAGGGACAGTCCTTCTTTTGACAGCTCAACCTGTAGTCCCTTATTTGTACTGGAAAGTCCCTATTTTCTCTGCACTGAACAGCCAGAAAAAATTGACTTTTAGCAGAGCCCAGAACAGCTAACAGATGCAAATAAGATACTTTGTAACAATTTTTAGACACAAAAAACTGTTTAGATAAGGAGAATTATTTTAAAACTTTCAGAAACTGACAAATTTTGTAAAATTAACATGGTAATTAGGGGGTGTGGCCACAGAAAGGGCATGGTCAAAAATTAATTTGCTGCGCTACGTGTGAAAAAAATTTTTTTAGGGGGTCACGGAAAAGTCTTTGTACATGAGCAAAAAAATCCATCCTGATAATGACCCTCTCTGATCGAAACTCATAGATGTAATTATGGAGCAATACATTTTCTACTAAATTTTTTCATTTTTTGGATGTTTTTGAGTGCTTTCTATGATGGAATAATATTAATAATGGTGAGCACCCTGCCAGTGAGATTTTGGAATTTGAGGATTTTTTTAGGGGGGTCATGGAGAAGTCTTAATACATGAGGGGAAAACGTTGAGAAAGGCAATAGCACCATCACCCTTAAGTGATGTAAAGCAAAGATTCTGCGTTTTCAAGCTACATATAACTTTATGGGACAACACATTGCCTAGCAACTTGTGGTGTCAATTGTGGCTGCCACTCAAAAGGGTTAATGTCATAAATATATATAAAAAAAAAATCAACTTGTATTCAAAAGTGCAACAAGAAAAAAAAAATGGAATTGCTTTTTGAGTATCACTCTTCGTCATGTAATATATCCCACAGGACAGTGGTGGGACTGTGCCAAAGTTTAGTTTGTGTTGCAGGTACTGAGATTCAAAAAAGGTTAACTTTTAATGAGAATCTTTCAGGACCTGGGGTTTTCTGGATAACAGATCTTTCTGTAATTTGGATCTTCATACCTTAAGTATACTAGAAAGTGATGTAAACATTAACTTAACCCAATAGGCTGGTTTTGCTTCCAGTTAGGATTAATTAAATCTTAGTTTGGATCAAGAACAAGGTACTTCTTTATTAGTACAGAGAAAAAGGTAATTATTATTTTAAATTTGGATAAATTTATGGAGTCTATGTGACAGCCTTTTTTCCCGGATAACGCGTTTCCGGATAATGGCTCCCATACCTGTACTTCTATAAAAGGTAAATATGAGATGTCGTAAGAAAGGTAAAGATACCCTTATTTAGACCTCTTCAGAGCAAAACTTGTGGTAGAAAGAAATCTTCTCCACAGGATTCCGGTAAATGAAATCATAAGGGTCAACCACAGGACTGGCTCAGAAATCATGCACATGCAACCTTGCCGTTACCGTATATTTGACATGCTATTTTCTATAACGGATTCCTAGATATTTCTTTGTTACTTGTGATATGTAACGAGAGAGTTCTATTGCAGCCATTGCAAGCCTATAGCAATGATGAAATTCCACATTGTTTATCGTTAAATATTTCCTTGTGGGATGTTGTCCTCTGCACTTTATTCAAGGAATTCACTTGGGTTTCCTATCAGTAGAAAGCAATGTTAGCAGACAAAATATGCTTTTATGTTGATAAGCATGGATGTAATAAAGGATAAAAGACTTAAAGGGGAACTAAGATCAAGATAAAATTACAGATCAGCTTCACAGGCTATGGAAAAAACAAACAGAACCTAGTGCGATATTGTTAACATTCAGTGCAGTCACCAGTGGGTTACAAAACAAATCTGTGTGTCTTGAACCATAGAAAGCCTATGCACAGATATTTCTTGTGCTTCCAAAGTGCTATAGTGATTTTTACAAAGTAATAAAATTATATTACTATGTATATTATATATATTATTTATATTATTATATATTACTAGTAATTATATTACTATTATATTACAATGCAGAATAAAATTATAATTAAATAAAACAAAGTGCTTGAAGAACTTTTTTTCAAAAGGTAGAGTGAATTAAAGCAAGCTGCATTGCTGTTGTTTTTTCCATAGCCTGTGGCGCTGACCTATAATTTTATCTTAATTTTGTGATCCGGTGGAGGAACTGTGAAAAAAATTGGCAAAGGAAAAAATTGAGGGGTTGCTTTCCCTTTAATGTTGCAAATTTTGTTTGTTTTGAAATTTCAAGTCTGCTATACTTAAAGGGGAATTAAACCAGTTTATGAAACAAACTTGAACATCATTAAAAATTGCGGTTCCAAATTGCAGGAGATGCTATTCTGTTGCATTCTAGGATCAACCTATAGGCAAAACAGGCCAGAGGTGGTACTACAAGTAGCAGCACAGTACAGTACTTAATAACTGCAGTCACTTTAGAATTTATGAGAATTTTTTTTTTACTCTAATAAATTCAAATATACTCAAACTCATATGGGAGGTTATTTATGAAAAAATTATTATGAAAAAACATCTAAAATTCAATTGAATGGAAACAATCCGAAAAAATTTTGGTATTCGAATCAAATACCAGTGAAACTCGAATCGCATTTTCCTCCAAAAAAACTTGAATGTCAGGAAGGCTATTAATATGGGACCACGGACCTCTGCCGTTGACTTGTAAACAAATTCACCAGGTTTCAGGTGGCGCATATACAAATTAGAGCGGTTTCCAAGGTCAAGGTGTGATAAATCTCACATTCAAATTGGGGGATTAAAATTGGAATGTGTGGAAAAAAAAAATTCAAAAATTAGAATTCAAATTTTCATTTACTATTAGACCCTTAATAAATCTAACCATTCGAATCACTGAATTTGGAGGTGAAGATCAGTTATGATTCCTGCTGAATAAAATGTTTAAAATAATCAGGTGGCAAAATTTTTTTTTTATAAATGTATATTTTTTTTTACAATCTGAAAAATAGTACAGTGTATGGGGTAGATTTACTGAAGGGCAAAGTGGCCGTTGATAGCAAAAATTCACCAGAAATCCAATGCAAATTTTACAGAATTCAGAGTTTCCTTCAACATCTTAAGGCATACACGGGCCGATAAAAGCTGCGATCTTGATCCGGCAGGTTAAAAAATCCCGTTGGATCGCAGTCGCATCTATGCGTGTATGCGGCCCCACGATCCGACAGCCCGTATCGGATCCATTATGATAGGGACCGCTTCAATGTGGGCATATCAGGAAGAGATCCGCTCATTTGGCAACATCGATAAACGAGCGGATCTCTACATCTATGGCAATCTTTATACCTGGCGTATGTCAGTGACATTGTATCCTGTATGCTGACAAGTCATAAAAGTTCTAAAAAACGCTGGTGTTTTTTTCGTATTTTAAAGCGGGATCGTCTTCCAAAGTTCTAATTATTGAAAATGTTTGTGTTAATTTTTTTTTACCAATTACAGGGGCATCCCACTTTTGTTTTAGGGTGGGCTCAAGTCTAGGGCATTAGAGGATCTATTTAGTCTTTATTTTGCTTCCTTAGACATTTGTAATAATAAGTGGCCACTTCAAGCATTTGCCCCAACATCTCTAATAAAGACGTATAGACGACCTATATGTACCCGCCCAATTCAAATTGACCTAAGCGCAAGTGTACTAATGAAGTTTCTCTAGGCAGAAATGAAAGCTAGCAAAAGTTCGCTATGAAATGCTCACACTGACGAATTAACGCTACAGACGCAACTTCGCATTTTTTTTCCAAATTAGAGTAGTGGTAAATTTATGAATGGCAAAGTGGTGCAAAGTGTGGTGGAGCCTTCACTGGCGAAAAGTCGCTCTTAGGTGAATTTGTCTTCCACAAAAAGCACATTTACTGCAGTGATACACAGAGGGAGATGGTAGCTGTAGTTCACACAGAGCTGTAGGACTCCAATTTGGACATACCTACTGTACGTCATTGCTACATACAGGACAAATGGAGTCTGTGGGAAACCAAGAGCACCTGACCAGCTGCACAACACTGTAAGCCTCAACTTATCAACTTTCTATAACCTTGAGGTCAGTTTCTGGTCCCAGTACTGAAACTGGGAAATAGACCAAACATTCCAGGCATTCACCTGCTGCTCAGTGGCACAGATTTTCTGAAATATTAACTTTACCGGCTGCTTACACTTATTAAACACCCTGAAATATAACAGTAGTCTTAACCAGGACAATACCTTAGGTACATTAGATACATGTTTTGCAGGCACATTCCTGAGTTATTCAACCTGGGCATTATAAAGCATTTACTTGAAAAAACATTTAAAATTTTTTATAGTATAGTAGAGCGTCACAACAAAATTAACACAGCATAAACATCTGATATAAGAGTTACGTCCCAAAAAGGCAATAAATTGCCCCAGCTGAAGCTTTAGGGTCTGGCCACACGGGCAGATTTGTCGCCAGGAGAATCTCCTCTTCTTCGTGGCAACTAATCCCCCCCATTCTGCCTTCCTGACGGCTAAAATGAAAATCACCTGAGGGCAGGCACTCCATGTGCCTGCTCCCAAGCTTTTTTTTTCATTTTAGCCGGCAGAAGGCAGATCAGGGAGATTAGTCACCGCGAAGAAGAGATTTGTCACCTGGCGACTAATCTCCCCGAATCTGCCCGTGTGGCCAGACCCTTACTGGATATGTGATTATCCTCATGACTGAATCCAGAGCTGCCACCATATAGGATTAAATCAGCGCAGTTCACTGAATTATACTGAAAGAAGATTAAGGTTACTTTTATAGGGATGTGGGAAAGAACTTTGGACAGAAAGAATAAGTAACGTGCAATGAAAAAAAGCCCACAGTTAAATGTAAAGTCATGAAACAGAGTACAGTATAATACCAACACTAAAGTAGGGATGCACAGAATCCAGGATTTGGTTCGGGATTCAGCCAGGATACTGCCTTTTTCAGCAGGATTCGGCCGAATCCTTCTGCCTGCCCGAACCCTAATTTGCATATGCAAATCAATTTTTTTTAGAAATTCTTTCCTTTTTGCCTGTAATAATAAAACAGTATTTTGTACATGGTCGAAATTCAGATATAATTAAGCCTTATTGGAAGCAAAACCAGCTTATTGGGTTTATTTAATGTTTACATGATTTTCTAGTAGACTTAGATTAGTGGCCCAGCAACAAATCTCCTCTTATTCGGGGCGACTAGTCCCCCCTGAACTGCCTTCCCGCCGGCTAGAATGAAAATCGCTGGTGGGATGGCACTCGGAATGCTTTGTTTTCCGAAGCCACCTCACGAGGAAAATTCAGGCGACTTTGGAAATCGCAGCGCTCGGAGTACCTCACGAGGAAACTTAGGGTGACAAAATGCTCTGAGTGCCACCCCGTCCCGGGCATTCTGGATAACAGGTCCAATACCTGTACTCCTGTATAAGTGTGACAAAGTAAATTATTTCAGGTCTGATGACATAATCAGGAAAATTAGACAAATAGGCTAACACCATGAGCCATGGGTTCCCTTCACAAATCAGCTATTTGCATGCTTGGGAATCTGCATGATCTGGAAAATATTCAAGATGGTATATTGCCATATTAATATGAGTGGGTTCTCCAGATATTCTTAAATGAAGTGGACAGTTTATGCCTCCTGTCAAACTCAGCATTGCCAAACAATGTGTTTCAAAACATGCACAAGCTATAAAAGAAAACCATAGCTATAGTTTTAGCCCAGAACAGCAGCTAAGCATTTATCCAGCCAATATTTTGGATCCCCTTACAGCAGCCTGCCCTACGAATTGATTGTCACTACCTAGTGAGAATCGTTACTCATAAATATCATTAGGAAGCATCATGGAAGCAAGCATTTTTAGGGGATAGTCACAGAGCATGGTGGCATGTAGCAGCTATACCCCACAACCATATCAGTGGGAAGCAACCCACCAACATGTCAGCTTAAGTATACAATTATGGTAGTCAGGGCTTTACTAATGACTTCCTGTGGGAAAGAAGCACCCGTGGGGTAATTACCTATGGATGCCTGAAATTACTTATCAAGCAGGAAGTACACAAAAACTGTAATATATAGTGAATAAAGTACCCCCTCTTGTAAAATATAAGGATATTATAAATTACCCAGGAGTTTCATGACCATATAAAAACACGAGGCCGGAACTCAGAGGTAACTTCTAATATCCTCATATTTTGCAACTGGGGGTACTTTATTTATTATAATACACAAATTTCAGTGAGTCGTGTGACAGAAATGACATCAGAACGCACCGTTTATAACTGATGGCATCAGAACTCACCGTTTATAAGGATATAATTTACAGGATATTCATGGCTTTTGTGTATTATAAACATTATAAAAGCACTAAATACAGGACAGCAGTGCTACCTCTCATGGCCACCAGAACTATACCTAGTAACAGCTCTCTATCCTAAAACAACAAAGAAACCTGGGTTTTGCCAGTGTGGCCTTATTTCTTCATGCACGCCTCTAACCTGTAAGCATAGTACACTTCTCATAATTCAGGATAATCAGATAAAGGCCTTCACCAAAGAAACAGGAAGGGGTCCTGTTATAACAAGTGGTTGTCCCGGCTGTGCTGCACTTTTCGAAACAGCCGGGCCCCCCTTGACAGCGTCAAAGCTGTTCTGCTCTTTTCCGAAATCTCGAACTGCTGAAGACCCGAAGTGGCGAAAAGACCAGATAGTCACGAAAACAACTGAAATTGAAGTCCTGAAGCAGCAAAAAGACCCTAAGTCACGAAAGGAGGCAAAGTTGAAGTACTGAAGCCAGATTTCAATTCTACTGAACACCAATGTGTGCTTATTTTTTTTAATCCCCTGGCCACCAATGTATTATTTTAATACTCTATAGGCCCCTGCCAGCAATGTTTTTTTTAAAAAAAAAATACTCTTGTGTGTGTGTGTGGGGGGGGGCATTTACTTTTTTAGCGCTGATGTCTGTGTGGTCTTTTAACTGTGGTGTGGAGTGGATGGGATCTGGGGTGGGGCAGGCCCCAAAAATTTTGTTGTACGGGGCCCAGTGATTTCTAATGGCAGCCCTGGCCACAGGAGATCTGGTTGTGAGAAGAGACACAGCGACCCTATGCTATACTATAATACCACTGAAATGGACTACAGTTGCACATTAATATTGCATTAACCCATAGTGTTATTCACCTTAAAATGAAGAATAAACTAAAAGCTGCCTTGAACAGATACATTAGCAATATTTACTGCTTCAATAGTGAGGATTTGAAATTTTTTTTTTTTTCTATAGAGGCTGACTTGCTGCTTCACATGTGGACAAGGCCAAAGCAACGATGTAAATGCAACGAAACAACAGAGATTTTTAAGCATGGAAGCAGGAAAGTACAGCCTGATCATCATACTGGAAGGAAAACTATACACAGGTTGTGCAAAAACATTTCAAGATGAATGTGCAAAGGATGTCAAACTCTTTTTTTAAGTCATGTTTGATTTTTTTCATGGAATCACCTAAAATGACAGTTTGCCTGTCCCCTCTTTAAGTGCAATTACCTTGTGAAAACCTAAAGATTAATAATAAGACCGACTTCTGATAATTTCAGGTTGCTGTTGGAGTCATGTAAATAACTCCATTGTCTACATTGTTTTTTATCCCTCTTCAAAGTCACTTTAAAATCAATAATAGATGGGGAAAAAACATTTTCAGGCTACTGAGTGGGTGTGCCCTCTAAGATACATCCTGGTGATGGGGTGCAGATGAGAATGCCAGAGAGAGAGAGAACATATATAATATAACCAGAATCACAGACTTGTGATATAAAATCAGAATAAAGCTCACTATACATGTCCAGATTTGGCTGGGGTGATTAGGTCAACTTTAAACATCTTGCTAACTGTCTAGGGATGTATGGCAATCGAGGAGGGTTAGATAATGCTGCGGAGCCTGTAGAATTAAAGGGATACTGTCATGGGAATTTTTTTGCTGCAGAAGAATTCTGCACTAATATCTGTTTCACAAAAGAGCAAACAGATTCTTTTTTTATATTTCATTTTGAAATCTGACATGGGGATAGACATATTGCCAGTTTCCCAGCTGCCCCCAGTCATGTGACTTGTACTCTGATAAACTTCTGTCACTCTTTACTGCAAGTATATCAGCCCCCCCCCCAGAAGTCTAAGGATAGAAAAAAGGTAACCAGATAGCAGCTCCTTAACAGAAGATAACAGCTGCCTGGTAGATATAAGAACAGCACTCAATAGTAAAATCCAGGTCCCACTGCAAGACATTCAGTTACAATGAGTAGGAGAAAAACAGCCTGCCAGAAAGCAGTTCCATCCTAAAGTGCTGGCTCTTTCTCAAAGCATATGACCAGGCAAAATAACCCAAAATGGTGCCTACACACCAATATTACAACTTGAAAAAAATATACTTGCTGGTTCAGGAATGAAAATTTATATTGTAGAGTAAATTATTTGCAGTGTAAACAGTGTAATGTAGAAATAAAAACTTCTTCATAGAAATCATGGCCCTTTAAAGGGGTGGTTCACCTTTAAAGGGGCGGTTCACCTTCCAACACTTTTTAAAGTTCAGTTGGTTTCAGATAGATCATCAGAAATAATTACTTTTTCCAATTACTTTCTATTTTCTATGTGTTACTGTTTTTCTAATATTGAAGTTCTGGGACGGAGGGTCGGCGACCCTGTCAACTGTTCTAAATCGATACATTTAGTGGATACATTTCTTATCTTTGTGCCTGCTGAGCAGAATCCCTGAGTTAAAGGCAGCTGTTAGAATTGATACAATAGTTTCTAATATTCCAGAGATGCTGCTGAGAAATGTATCAACTAAATGTAACTAAATTGTAACATTTCAGAATCTGCACCTGAATTACTGAGCTGCCAGACTCAAACAACGGGACAATCAACTTTAAACTTAGATTTTGGAAAAACAGTAAAAAAAAAAATGTAAAAAAATAAATAATGGAAAGTGATTGAAAAAAAGTCTAATTCTGGTGAATAATCAACTTGAAAAAAGAATTATCTGTCCAAAAATTCTATTGCTTGGCTGAAAGGAAGTGAAGAAAAGTCAAAGATTCTCTTCACTTCCTGTTGTTTCAATAGTTCAGTGATCACCCGAATCAGTGTAACAATAGAAAAACAGCAATCACTCTTTTACTGTATCCATCCATTCAGCTAAATGGCTGATCTGTAGTGTACAAGACAAGTAATGCATGTCACTTAAAGTATCTGCACGGCATCTGAAATCCACAAAATAGCAGACTAATGCAACAACTGTTCCACTAGTTAACAACTGCATTATTCAAATAAAATATACTGCGGCAAAACCACCATGCATTCCCTACCAAATGTAGCTGCCCTGCAATGCATTGCTGTACATACAATCCATGCGGACAGACATATGAGTGAAACTGGTCTAACTGAAACATTTGCAAACATTAAAGCAAAAAAAGAATGTAACTTCCTTTGCTGAAACAAGGAAATTAAAGGGATACTGTCATGGGAAAAAAAATTTTTTTCAAAACTCATCAGTTAATAGCGCTGCTCCAGCAGAATTCTGCACTGAAATCCATTTCTCAAAAGAGCAAACAGATTTTTTTATATTCAATTTTGAAATCTGACATGGGGCTAGACATTTTGTCAATTTCCCAGCTGCCCCATGTCATGTGACTTGTGCTCTGATAAACTTCAATCACTCTTTACTGCTGTACTGCAAGTTGGAGTGATATCACCCCCCCTCCCTTTCCCCCCCCAGCAGCCAAACAAAAGAACAATGGGAAGGTAACCAGATAGCAGCTCCCTAACACAAGATAAGAGCTGCCTGGTAGATCTAAGAACAACACTCAATAGTAAAAACCCATGTCCCACTGAGACACATTCAGTTACATTGAGAAGGAAAAACACCAGCCTGCCAGAAAGCATTTCTCTCCTGAAGTGCAGGCACAAGTCACATGACATGGGGCAGCTGGGAAATTGACAAAATGTCTAGCCCCATGTCAGATTTCAAATTTGAATATAAAAAAATCTGTTTGCTTTTTTGAGAAATGGATTTCAGTGCAGAATTCTGCTGGAGCAGCACTATTAACTGATGCGTTTTGAAAAAAACATGTTTTCCGATGACAGTATCCCTTTAAGTAGTACTATGTATGGTTTTTTTATTTGCCATGTATTACAGGCATGGGATCCGTTATCCGGAAACACGTTATCCAGAAAGCTCCGAATTACGGATTTATCCAAATAATCCAACTATTTAGAAATAATTTCCTTTTTCTCTGTAATAATAAAACAGTAACTTGTACTTGATACCAACTAAGATATAATTAATCCTTATTGGAAGCAAAACCAGCCTATTGAGTTTATTCAATGTTTACATAATTTACTAGTAGACGTAATGTATGAAGAAACAAATTACAGAAAGATCTGTTATCCTGAAAACCCCAAGTCCTGAGCATTCTGGATAACAGATCCAATAACTGTACTACAAGCCAACAATGGATTCTTCACAGAAATAAAAAAGATGCAAATAAAACATACAGCATACGTGTCAAAGGCAATGTGTGTTCATAGCAAATAGTTCATCATAATGTAAACCTGCACACACTAGAAATACAAAGAGCCAGCAGAAGTTAACACTGCCTTATAGAAATCATATGACTTAGAAACACAAGGAAGGATTAAGAACTTTGCCCACAACATGATAAGCTACACTTACCTACAAAGATTAATTTCCATAAATAGTAGTGTTGCCACTGGTAAATCAGCTTCTACTAATCGGCTAACTTCCCATAATTTCACATGAGGGTTCCCACATCTTCCCAAAGTGACAGGTAACCCTGGCTGGGAAACACAGGAGGAACAGACGGGGTATTGTGTGCTACAAATGGAGAAGCAAGACGGGAGAGAAAGCAGCTGACAGGAAGGGAGAGATTCTGCATGACTCCTAGGTTTGCCCAGTGTAATTGCAAAAAAGAGGGGAACATTACTCCACATTAATTCCACTTGTACCCGACTTCTACACCGTATAGTCATGATAACAAGATGAACCTACGGACATTTCTGTGTCTTTCAATGCAACAATGCAAATGATACATGTATTTTTCTTGCATTACTGGAAAGTCTGCATACACAGGAATAGTGGCATCTCTCTCTCTCGATATATCTCTATAGATATATATAGATATATATAGATATATATAGATATATATAGATATATATAGATATATATAGATATATATAGATATATATATATATATCTCTGTATCTCTATCTGTATCTATCTCTCTCTCTCTGTATCTCTCTCTCTCTGTATCTCTCTCTCTCTGTATCTCTCTCTCTCTCTCTCTGTATCTCTCTCTCTCTCTCTGTATCTCTCTCTCTCTCTCTGTATCTCTCTCTCTCTGTGTATCTCTCTCTCTCTGTGTATCTCTCTCTCTCTGTGTATCTCTCTCTCTCTGTGTATCTCTCTCTCTCTGTGTATCTCTCTCTCTCTGTGTATCTCTCTCTCTCTGTGTATCTCTCTCTGTGTATCTCTCTCTCTCTGTGTATCTCTCTCTCTCTGTGTATCTCTCTCTCTCTGTGTATCTCTCTCTCTCTGTGTATCTCTCTCTCTCTGTGTATCTCTCTCTCTCTGTGTATCTCTCTCTCTCTGTGTATCTCTCTCTCTCTGTGTATCTCTCTCTCTCTGTGTATCTCTCTCTCTCTGTGTATCTCTCTCTCTCTGTGTATCTGTAGCTCTCTCTGTAGCTCTCTCTGTAGCTCTCTCTGTAGCTCTCTCTGTAGCTCTCTCTGTAGCTCTCTCTGTAGCTCTCTATCTATCTGTCTATAGAGAGAGAACAAGTATATTCGGAAAGGAACATACTGAAATAGATGCAAAAAATGGCAACAACTAGTATCTCTTGCAGGCTAAATGGGTGTTATACCAAAATACACATGTATAAAAAGAAAAACACAGCCAGTCAAAATGAACATGAACCAGTAAGAGAAGTTAATCTCCGTCGGAGCACAGCTAAGTATATCTGACCACAATGATCTTTGGAAGTACATTTAAGATTTTGCATGCACTGCCCAGAAACGTTTAGATCGGGATTTTTCCAAAAAGCATCCCTAAAGTCCTAACTGTATGTGACTCAGAGGCAGCTAGAAACACATACACAAGCTCACGGCTTCTAAATCACTCAATGAAAAGAAACAGGAAACAAGCCTTTCCACATCGGATCATGGGAGTTCACAACAGCAAGACCAGTTACAGACCAATTAGGCGATCAGACAATGCTGAATCTGAAATGTGGCTGTCCAGCCATAATCCATCTATTGCGGAACTACAACTGCCGGTAATCTAATCGGAAATAGCCATCGTTGTTCAGGAGATGCTAAGAGTTTTTTTTAGCATGAAAACTGCTGATGCACTAGAATAATAAGGAATAGTTTCCCTATTTAGCCCCAACTAGTTATGCAGCCCCCCTCCTGAAAGACAATCATGTGCCAATAAGAGTAGCTACCAAGAACGAATGCTAGACCAGTGAATGCCAGCTTAAAGAAACTATTAGAGCAATCTCTGAGGAGTTACACAGCCAAGGGAATCTCATTTCAAGCAATTCTCACCTGACAAGCAGCAGAACTTATAGATCATGCCCCTCACATAGAATGAGGATTGGCTGGCTGGCAGCTGCACACCACAACAACACCTTTGTGTTACTACTCTTCATCTAGCTGTCAGAGGGATGTCACAACACTTGTAGTACAACAAGAGCTGGGGAGTGTGCAGCTTGGGCATCCACGATATACATAGTAATAAGACACCACCCCCCCCCCTTTAAAAAAAAAAAAGTGCTGTTGAGATACTAGGCAAGGGTGCCCACTATACCTTGCCATGTAGCCAGCCCTTCTGAGACTATACCATGTAACACGAAAGCTACAACTGAACTTAGGGTTGCCACCTGTTCGGTTTTGACCCGACCAGTTTAGTTTTTTGGTAGGCCGGTCAACTTTCTGTTCGGTTTTCAGCCTTATGAAACCCGAACAATAATCTGGCCAATACACGAAAAACATTTAAGATACTCACCCCAACATGGCTTAGTTAAGTGCAGTTAACTTCTTATTACTACAGAAAGCAAATCAATCAACAAGAAGATTTTATTTCTAAATTAGCATTGCTGCATTTCAGAGCTTTCTGGATAACAGATCTCAGATAACATCCTGTAATTAAAGGATTGGGCTTAATCATCAAGCAGGATATAGATAGAGATAGGGTTGCCATCTGTGTGGTTTTTAACTGGGCACCAACACTTTAAAACATTGACAATGGCATGTAAGTGATGTAACAACCTCACCCCTCATAACTCCACCAACATCATTGTACGCACCTCTGACGTAATCATGCCTGTTCCTACATCACATTCCCCCCCTGTTCGGGTTTAGTCATCGGCAAAGGTGGCCACCCTAACTGAACTATAACCCCCAGGGAGTTTAACACGAAAGGCTTCTGCTCTATCTTAATATTAACCTCGGTACAATGATCAGGGCAAAAGAGTTCCGTGACATTTAAGTTGAGGGCAGGACTAAGACTGTAGGAAAGTAAATGGCACAGGTGGAACAAATCTGGCCAGTCTATTAGATGAATGGACCGGACATGCTGGAAGTTGTAGTTCAGTGACAATTACAGGAGGACACTGCAGCCCAGCAGAATGTAGTGAGTAGTAACGGGCTGTAAGTGTTAAAGTATATCAGCTGCACACTTCTGAACAAGTGCATGGGGCATTAACCCCCTCTCACCATGTGCTGGGGGTCGCCGACGTCTCCTCGGGTTCGCTGCCCGGGCCAGACTCCTGTTCTCTCGCTCCCAGTACGTGCGGAGGTTCCGCCAGCTTATCCAGTTCCACACTCCGAACTTTGCGCAGCTGCTTGCGCCTCCAGTACGCTCGCTGCTCACCCCCTCCCTCCCCGGGCGCCCCTTCTGGGAGTTTCTGCCCCACTGTTTCAGGACTACCGGAGACCTCTACGCCGCCCGCGGCCGCAGTTAATCCAGACGACGCGCTCCGACTCCCCGCCGCGGCCGCCATCTTCCTCTGGCCAGGTTTACATCCGTAGCGACAACCCAGGCGAGGGGTGTGGTCAACATGTCCTGGGCGTAGTTAGCCAAGTACAAAACCTGCGTAACCTGAGGCGATAATATCGGACAGATGCGCAAACAGCGTAGCCACACACACACTAACATAAGTTAAAAAGCAGACGATTTGGGCTTTCTTTTGCTTCTTCAGATATCACCGCTTGTCATTAGAAATCACATTTTATCTATCTACAGCCATTTCCTTATTACAATCACTTTCTCTCCACCACTGCGTGTCCAATGAGGATCGCGGCTTTACGTAATAGGAGTAACCTACAGGTAAAAGGTACAGTATCGATCGGTCTTACGCAATTTACGTTATGGGGGCGCGTTGTTGGAAGTGGGTGTGGCCTGTGATGTTCCTGACTCCCACACAAGGCGGATGTGAGGGGAGTGCATTGAGTTTGAAAACTGTACCTGACAGCAAAGTACCGCTCAGTCTGGGGCAGGGTTACCAGGTCTAATTTTCAAAACCAGCCAAGTCAGCTACAAAACCAGCCCAAAACTAGCTGAGAGGCATTTCAAAAGTAGCCCAAACATAGCACAGTATGTGCACTGGAAAAAGTCTAAAAAATACATGAATATATGTGAAAATACGCCTTTTTCAAATTGTCACTGTTTCGCAAACTTGAAATGAAGCAAAATGGGACAGATTTGGCCGTCACCAGGGACTAGCAGGGGCGCTCCGCCAATGAGTCGAGCTGAGCCGCTCACCTCAGGCGGCAGCACCAGAGAGCATTCCAGGGGCGGCAAAAAGCTGCTCCTGCACCTTTAAGAGCTGAATTTCCGTTTTTTAAACCGGAAATTCGGCTGTACTATTGCAAGAGAGCGCAATTGCGCTCTCCGCAATAGTGTTCCTGCCTCCCCTCTCGACAGGTAAGTCGGTGAGGGGGGGCGGCATTGCAGGAGCCGCCTCAGGCAGCTCCTTCGTCAGAAACGGCACTGGGGACTAGGGTTGCCACCTGGCTGGTATTTTACCGGCCTGGCCGGTAAAAATGATGAAGGATCCCAATATTATTAATAGGGAAAAAAGATAAATATATAGGAAGGCCTGTATTTTTTTTCCAGAAAAGCTGGCAAACCTCCCAGCGACGTAACTACAGAGGGGCCCCAGGAGGTATAGGGGCCCCATAAGGCCTTAAAGGGGTGGTTCACCTTCAGGTTAACTTTTAGTATGTTATAGACAGGGCCGGGCCGTGCTGACAGGGCACCCTAGGCACCCAGCAGGATACCCCCGCCCGTGTGCGAGCACATGCTCACGCGCCGCATAACAAGGCATGTAATGAAGGGGAAGGGCACGTGAGGGAGTGACAGAGGGGGAAGTGCTAGAGTGGAGGGTTGGAGAGGAGAGCGAAGGGGGCGAGAGCAGCAGGGGAGGTAGCTGCCAGGACTAGTAGGTAGGCAGAAAACGTTTGAGTAGGTACCTGCCCAGCGCCCCCACTTCTTTGCGCCCTAGGCAGGGGCCTCTTCTGCTTCCCCTAGTTCTGGCCCTGGTTATAGAATGCCCAATTCTAAGCAACTTTTCAATTGGTCTTCATTATTTATTTTTTTATAGTTTATGATCTATTTGCCTTCTTCTCCTGGCTCTTTCAAATGGGGGTCACTGACCCCATCTAAAAACAATTGCTCTGTAAAGCTACAAATTTATTATTATTGCTACTTTTTATTACTCATGTTTCTGTTCTGACCCTCCCCTATTAATATTTCATATACTAATTCAAATCAATGCATGGTTGCTAAGGTCACTTGGACCCTATCAACCATATTGCTGACACTGCAAACTGGAGAGCTGCTGAATAAAAAAACGAAATAACAAAAACGATAATATATGAAAATCAATTGCAAATTGTCTCAGAATATTACTCCCTACATTATAGTAAAACTTTACTCAAAGGTGAACAACCCCTTTACTACATATACAATTTCAATACACATTGGTAAAATAGCTCAACCTCTAGACATTTTGGTGGCCAGCAGATGTTTGCCCAAAAATTGTCTGAAATTGAGGAAAAAGTCACTGCTTAACTAGACTGCTAGACTGCTTAAAGGAAAACTATAGCCCAAAACAATGTAGGTCTCTATAAAATTATATTGCATAAAACAGCTAATATGTAAAACCCTGCTTCATGTAAATAAACCATTTTCATAATAATATACTTTTTAATAGCATGTGCCATAGGGTAATCCTAAATAGAAAATTGCCATTTTAAGAAATAAGGGCTGCCCCCGGTATCCTTGGATTCACAGTGCACACAAACAAACCATACATGTTAGGTCACATGAGCCAATTAACAGACAGAGTTCTGTCTTTTGCTTCCACATTTCTTCCTGTTACAGTTAGAGTTGTAGTAAAATGGCAATATTTACTTAAATATGTCTACCAGTTCCGTAAGATTCTTTAATATCCCACTTAAGGTGGCCATACATGATAGATCCGCTCGTTTGGCGATGTCGCCAAACGAGAGCGGATCTCCCTCCGATATGCCCACCTTGAGGTGGGCAATATCGGGCTGATCCGATCGTGGGCCCTAGGGTCCAACGATCGGATCCTAGTGTTCGCAAACGGGCGGTCGGATCACGGGGCCGCATCAATGAACAGATGCGGCCGCGATCCGACGGGATTTTTAATCCCATCCGATCTGGCCGACTTTCGCCAGATCTCGATCGGGGGCCCCCATGCACGGGCCAATAAACTGCCGACTCGGTCTGTCGGCAGCTTTTATCGGCCCGTGTATGGCCACCTTTACTGTTATATGAATCTGTTGCTTAAATATTCATTTTGGGGGTAAAGTTTTCCTGAAAGAGTGATGGGAGACTGGGGTACAGAGCCCAAAATTTGGTAACTCCCAACTTCTACACAAGTCAGTCCCATTGCATGCTGGGTATTGTAGTCTTACGTTAAATTTGACAGTTGGCAAATTGTTAAACAAAAATGACATTACCCAACATGCATTGGGAGGCACAGTCATAGCACATTAGGGCCCAAAAAATAGCCCAAATCCATACCTTGGCTAGTTTGTACTTTCAAAATCTGCCTGGGCTTTAAATTAGTAGCCCAATTTGGCCTGAAAAATGCCAACCTGGCAACCCTGGTCTGGGGCAGTAGTGTTGGCTCTGTTCTGTAGGTTGTTCTAGGCAGGGCTGGATTTACATAGCGGGCACCCCTAAGCCTGCTGATTTTTACTGCCCCCATCCCCTCCCCTTTATTCTCACAAATTTTCATCATCAGGACCAGAGCAATGGGGATTTAAAAACTATTGTATCTCCTGCGCATCCCCAGTGTTTCTGAACCAATGTGGGTGTGGTTGGGCAGCATGCCGCCCCCTAAAATCCTGCCGCCCTAAGCCCGGGCCTTTGTGGCCTTTCCATCTGGGCCTGCTTCTAGGGCAATTCCTATAAAATGCCTTTGGTAATTGACATTTAAGCGCGCGTCAATTGTTGGTGCCTAATATTCATGTTAGGCATATTCAAACTGTTGCCCAGACCTGATTTTGTTGGTAATCGAGTAGGGACCCAACTTTTTTCAGTAGCTATTTAACTGTCTGTCCCTTCCCCCAAATCAAGCAGCCTTAGTGATCTTCATGCTGCTTCTATTCAGTTGGTCGCCTTAAAAATCGGGAATAATCTCAAATACTTCCAGGGTAGCAATAACAATACATTTGTAGCCTTGCAGTGCATTTGTGTTTTAGATGGGGTCGGTGACCCACCTCCTCTTTGAAACCTGGAAAGAGTCAGAAGAGAAATCATTTAAAAAAAACTATTTAAAGGAAAAATGAAGACCAAACGAAAAACTGTTTAGAATTAAGCATTTTATAACATACAAAAAGTCAATGTAAAGGTGACCCATCCCTTTAAATGGTGTTGGGAAACATGCTCTTGTCCTGCCAGTGTCAAAAAAGATTCAGTAGCCATATTGTTCATATCTGCTTTGAGCCATAGACATATTGACCAATAAGTCTTAAAGGAACAGTAACACCAAAAAATTAAAGTGTCTAAAAGTAATGAAAATATAATGTACTGCTGCTCTGGGGTGGTAAAACTGGTGTTCTTGCTTCAGAATCTCTTCTATAGTTTATATAAACAAACTACTGTGTAGTCATGGGGGCAGCCATTCAAAGCTGAAAGAGGAGAAAAGGCACAGAATAAACGCAGATAACAGATAAGCTCTGTAGTATACAATAGGATTCTTCAGTACTTATCTGTTATCTGCTGTGTATACTGTGTTTGGATGGCTGCCCCCATAGCTACACAGCAACTTGCTTTTATAAATTATTACAGTCTTTCTGAAACGAACACCAGTTGCACAAATGAAAGACAAAAGTATATTTTATTGTCATTCCTTTAAAACACTTTCAGTTTTTGTTTATCCAAATGACTGGAGTGAGTGCACATGCCAATAGCGCATTGTATCAGTGGTTACTTACCTGCTTCACTGAGTATTACTTACCTGCTACACTGGGTGGCATTTGTAGCTCTTCAGTGTCGAGTCTTGACATATAGTTCTGTTATATGTATGTATATTGTTTTTTGTTTAGCGCTGCTTGAGGGCAAAGCAACAGAACAACAAATTAGTAGAAGAAATAGGGGGTCACTGGAATAGTAAATACAAATAAGTACAAAATATAACGCACATAAATATAAAGTACAGTACAGATTAAGTGCTTAGTCTCAAGGAGACAAAAGGATGGAGGTCCTTGCCCCTTAGAGCTTACAGTCTAAATGGGAGGGTAACTTACTGTCAGGTATTGCTGGGATTCAAGCCGGGGACCTTTGGGTTTCTGGCTCAATACCTTAACCATTTGGCCAGGTGAGCAGCGTGTAGGGTTGCTTGCTATGTGTAACCTGGCCTCTGCAGTCCCAGCCCAGCTGCCGCCTGATTGGCCTCTCCAGCCCCAGCTCAGCTGCTGCCTAGTTGTAATCAGCCAATCAGGGCTGACTCTTCCCTATTTAAGGGCAGCACTTAGACCACTCCTTGCCAGAGCATTGCATGGTTTTTCCTAGTACTGCGGCAGCGCCCCTAACTAAGTAGTTCTAGCTCTTTTCCCTTATTCCGCCTTGTCTGCCTGTCCTTGTCTTGCTTTACCCTATCTTGTACCTTCCCAACCTAGACCTGACCCTGCCTTGCTTGTTCCTGATTTCTGCTTCCTGTTCCACCTTGTACCTTGCCCTGACTTCACCTTGTACTGACCTTGTCTCGCCTGCTCCTGATTCTTGCTTTCCAACCCTGCCTTGTAACTTGTACCCCTCTCTTGCTCCAGTCCTCTCTTGCTCCAGTCCTTTCTTGCTCTCTTGCTCCAGTCCTTTCTTGCTCTCTTGCTCCAGTCCTCTCTTGCTCCTGTCCTCTCTTGCTATCCACTCTAATCTCCTTCTGCTCCTGTCTTGCTATCCACTCCAGTCTCCCTCTGCACTCTATCCCCAGTTTGATCTGATCTACACCCGCATCGTCCTGTCCCATCCTGTCTGTTCCTGTTGAGTTGTCGCCCTCTTCTTCCTGCCTAGTCCAGTCCTGAACTTCGCCCTCTCCGTCCTGTTCTGCACCTGATCCAGACTGACTCTTTGCCCTCATCAACCTGTTCCTGCTTTCCCTTCAAGTGTTCCCTAGGCACATACAGCTCCTGCCTCAAGCAGAGGATTTGGCATGGAACATATAGAGAGACAAGAGATGAGATGTAGTTAGGTGCTGAGGAGGAATGAAGGGCTTTGAAGGTTACGTGGAGGAGTTTATAAGTTATTCTCTGTTTTATAGGAAGCCATGATAAGGACTTCAACAGGGGAGGGGCCTGTGCCCTTTTGGATGAAAGGAGGAGAATTCTAGCAGCAGAAGTTATAACAGCTTGTAAAGGGGAGTTAGAGAGGCCAGTAAGTAGAAGGTTACAATAATCTAGTCGGGATGGAATGAGTGCATGCATGAGCATCTTGGCCGTTGCAGGAGAAAGAAAGGGTGGTCTTTGGCAATATTGAGTAAGAAAAAGTTTTTGACAGTGGTGTTAATATGATCACAGAAGGAGAGAGCATTCTGTGTTGACTGGGTTAATGAGCATGCAGGGTCAGACTGGGGGGCCCGAGGCCCAACGGGCTGCCGCCTTAGGGCCCCTCCCTACGCCGTCCATGTGTACGTACGTCCGCACGCATGCCTGCACATGCTGTGTTCTTCGGGCCAGAGGCCCACCGCAGATACCACCGCAGGGCCCCAGCTGTTAATGAAGACATGTATAAATATATTTGGTTATCATTGTCAGTATTTATATTGTGGAAACAAATGACAACCAAATTTACATAAATATATTCATACACATAATCTAAACAGCGCCTATACTTACAGACTGACTCACAAACATACAGTGAAACTGTTACTTCTACACTTCTGAAACCTTAGCGCAGAACCACACTAGAGATTTTGTTTAAGTGGTTAGATCAACAGATTGCATCTGACAATATGGATGTAGTTGCACATGTATAAAAATAATGGAAATTAATCTGATCAATAAACTAAATAAAAGATTTGCCATCGGACACAACATGATTGTTGGAAAGGAAGGCCGCATGCCATGTTTTCATCTGGTAGACCTCCATTTACATTGAAATGCATTGATTTTCGGACGTAGATGAATGAAAACAACAAACCATCTGACCGTATCTGATCATATTTTACATTAAAACATGAGAATCAGATTTTGTAGCATCTTGTGCTGTTACATGACAAGATCTTGTAGGTCACATAAAGTCTGCCATACCAAAATCTGTACAAAATCTCCTGTGTAGTCCTGTCCTTATACTCACTCCATTTCTTAGACAAGTTACAGCCAAAATCAAATCAAAAGAAAATGTCCTTGTTATTTTTTAAAAACTCACTTTCCGATTGTGTAGAGGTATAATTACCATTTGCCTTGCAAAAGCTTATGTGAAATCCACGTCGGCAAGCCATCATTTTTTGTTTTTATAATTATTTTTTTATAATTATTTTTAAGAAATCTTTCTCGTAGCAATGAGATGTGCAAAGAGCTGCCTAGGGACAGTGGCATAGGCCAGCGCACTCCTATCCCCATTCTCCCACCCACTTCCTGCCTCCGCCCACTCTCTGCCCAGACTCCACCTACCCTGCGCAGACTCCACCCCGTGCTGACACGCTCTGCTTCCCCGCTACAATAGAGCAGCTGGTGAAGGGGGGGGGTTGCTGTTGGCTATAGAGGAAGCAGACCCCACAGTCCTGACCCCTCCTTTTTTCCTGGCCCCCTCTGCTTCCTCTAGAGATTGCCTATGAAGTGCTAGGTTAGCATGAAACGCATTAGGCTCAATGTAGGGAGTATTTGATATTTTAAAATGACTTAATAAAACTATTTTTTATCTTACAAGCATTCATGTGGGATTTTTTTGAAGCAAAACAGAATTGATTTGGAAATCATAGTGTGATGTGTGATTGATTTGGCACTAAGCACTTTAAAAAAAACACTAGTTGCACTTTAACACCTTATTTATTTAAATTAATTCTTGATAATAGTTGGGGAGTGTGGGGTTTTACCACTGTCTTATCTAAGAAGAAGTTACAGCCAAAAGTAAATCCCTGGACCAAAGGGATGGGCTTTCTGAGACCACAAAAAAGTGCCTTCCTGCCTTGGAAATAACTTTTATATTGTTTATAAAAGGCATCTTTTCTGGAAATAATCCACCTAGCTCTTACACATGGGACTGAGCACAATGTGACAGGAGGGTTCTGTGACATATAATATACTATAATCATATGTATGGTGCAAGTACAATTTTGTAATGGACATGCTGTGCAAGCTACTGATTTGTCATCAATTCAGGGACATTGTGCACATTTGCACCTGAGTAGTAACCCAAAGCAACCAATCAATGGTCAGCTTTTTCAGACAGCTGCAGGTTGAAAAGAATCATTTGACTGGTTGTCAAGGTTACTGCCCATAATTAAGTACATTGCAGGTATGAAACGCGTCAGCCCTATGGAGAAGCACTTATACTTATAACTATGATTAATAAAGACTCGTTTTTTTTAGGGATGCACCGAATCCACTATTTTGGATTCGGCCAAACCCCCGAATCCTTTGTGAATAATTCGGCCGAATACCGAACCGTATGCAAATCTTAATTTGCATATTCAAATTAGGGGTGGGAAGGGGAAAAAATTTTTTTACTTCTTTGTTTTCTGACAAAAAGTCACACGATTTCCCTCCCTGCCCCTAATTTTCATATGCAAATTAGGATTCGGATTCGGTTCGCTTGGGCAGAAGGATTCGTCCGAATCTGAATCCTGCTGAAAAAGGCCGAATCCTGGCCGAATCCCGAACCGAATCCTGGATTCGGTGCATCCCTAGTTTTTTTTAACTAATATTTTTGGTCCTTTGGACTCCTTTGATGGCCAAAGAGCCCTATCCTTTTCTTGAATAATCTGGTTTGCCGCTCCACCACAAGTTCACCTTGGTGAGTTATTTACTTCCCTATTCTGGAGCACCACTTAATCCTTGTTTTTGCCATGGTTACTGCCCAGTGTTTATAAATGGCCCCCAATTAAATCATCTGAACATCCTTGCCACAGATGCAACTCATGACAGATGCAGCAAGAGTTTATTGCCAGAGCATTTTTAGATTTTTATGACTTTTATTGAATGTCGGTATTCTGGTTTCACTTGCTGCCCCCTTATTCCATTCTTAAAAACTAAGATGGCAATTCTTAGCTCTTTAAATGTAAATTCTTATAAATGCACCTTATGTGTGCTGCAGTATTCTTTCTTGCTCTTTTGCTGGACAAATAAAGTGTATTTCTCTTTGTATTCCCAAACTGATTTGAGCTCTTGACATTGTAGCATACCACTCTGCATCAGGCTTTTGTTTTGCTTGCGACGGTGATCATTTCTGTTGAAAAATATTCTGTTGTTAGCAGGGACCTATCAGAACAGGATAACAGGAATAGTTAATGCAAAGTTATACATTTTCCACAAATGTTGATATGGAAAGTAGGATCCGCAATTTAAAAGCCTGGCACATTTCTAGAGACTAATATTTTCTTGGACAAATGGTTCAAAACATAAAGCTGTGATTGATAAACAGGCTGTGATGTACAGAACAAGAAGAGATGCTACAGAAGCAGATATTGCTTCTTATATTAACAACACCAAAACACATTAAGGAATTAAACCCCCAGATGCTTAGACTTAACTAAACATACATAATTATTATTAAAGAAAAGTCATATTTATTAATCAATTATACCTTTAGCCAGCATAATTAAAAACACCCTAACCCATAAAAACAAAGACAATGCATATTAGATCAAGGTGCCCCTTGTATATATAATCCCATTCAGATATAAATTATTGACTCATAGAATCCACTATTAAAAGTTCCAGATGTCAATACCAGGGGAAATTAGATGTATAGGTCTGATTCTGCAGATATATTTTGTCCATTGGTTGATTCCAAAAGTCAAGTAGTAAATATGTATATACAGCATGGATTTTAAAACGACTAGTGATGCACCGAATCCAGGATTTGGTTCGGGATTCGGCCAGGATTCGGCCTTTTTCAGCAGGATTCGGATTCGGCCGAATCTTTAATCTTGACATTTGACTTATTTATGATGTTGTAGTGGTCATTATGTGGTCCATTTTAAACTCTGTCCCCCAGTACTAATTGCCATCATGACTGACTCCCAGTCTCCTATAGAATCAAATTCAAACTACTCACATTTAAGGCCCTTAACAGTGAAGCCCCTACCTATATTTCATCTCTGATCTCCAAATACACTCCTTCACGCAACCTTAGCTCTACTTCTGACCTTCACCTCGCTTCTCCTCTCATCACTTTAGCCCATTCTCGTCTACAAGACTTCTCTTGGGCTTCTACTTTTCTCTGGAACTCTCTGCCTCGAGCTGTCAGACTTTCTCCTTCTTTCCAAACTTTCAAACGCTTCTTAAAGACCCACCTGTTTAAAGAAGCTTATTCAATGTACCTTAATCAATCATTGCTGTATCGTAAATCACAAAATTGTTTATGCAAAGTGAAGCCTTCTGAAATCAGAAGGTATTTACTTGTCTCATGTCATACAGACAGCACTGCCTAAATACCAAAAAAACTGTTTTGATTCTCCCATAAGGCATCATGGGCAGAGACATGCAAATCACTCCTTTATGTCCCTTTGGCCAACTATGCATCCAGAACCGCTGGTTTATATCACAGATACAGCCAAATGGTTCAGAGCCATATATCCAAACTTGCAGACAGCTTGTTTTGATCTTGTTAGATCTCATCAGTGCAAGATATTGGAACATGGCTTCTGAAGAGTAGAACTTGGAGAGTAGCAAAATGGAAAACTGAACCTAGTTAGGATAAGAAGGGCTAAAAGGAGTCAAAAAGCCCTTTGGCCAACTATGCATCCAGAATTGTTTCTAAAATCCTAATATCTCAAGTGTACCCTATCTGTCAGAGCCGGGTCAACCGAGCCAGGAGCCCCAGGCAACCTGGCTGGCCACGGTGCCGGCTGAGTGCGTGCTCTAGTGCGCATGTGCGTAACGGCGTTATTGCGTGCATGCGCGAAACTGCACTATGGCGCGCATGCACGAAACTGCGCTATGGTGCGCATGCACGAAGTTGCGCTATGGCGTGCATGCGCTAAACTACGTGTGCGCAAGCGCAAAAGCGCAATTAAGAAAAAATATCCACAGCAGCCGGGGAGAGACAGGGCCGGACAATGGGGTGGGCGACAGAGCAGGTACGTGCCTGGCACCCCCCCAGCTTTGCGCCCTAGGCACGTGCCTACTCTGCCTACACCTTGTTCCAGCCCTGCTATCTGTATACTGTCATGGGAAAAACATTTTTTTCAAAATAAATCGGTTAATAGTGCTGCTCCAGCAAAATTCTGCACTGAAATCCATTTCTCAAAAGAGCAAACAGATTTTTTTATATTCAATTTTGAAATCTGACATGGGGTTAGACATATTATCAATTTCCCAGCTGCCCCAAGTCATGTGACTTGTGCTCTGATAAACTTCAATCACTCTTTCCTGCTGTACTGCAAGTGATACCACCCCCTCCCTTTTTCCCCCCAGCAGCCAAACAAAAGAACAATGGGAAGGTAACCAGATAGCAGCTCCCTAACACAAGATAACAGCTGCCTGGTAGATCTAAGAACAGCACTCAATAGTAAAATCCCATTTCCCATTGAGACACATTCAGTTACATTGAGAAGGAAAAACAGCAGCCTGCCGAAAGCATTTCTCTCCTAAAGTGCAGGCACAAGTCACATGACTGGGGGCAGCTGGGAAATTGACAAAATGTCTAGCCCCATGTCAGATTTCAAAATTGAATATTAAAAAAATCTGTTTGCTCTTTTGAGAAATGGATTTCAGTGCAGAATTCTGCTGTGGTAGCACTATTAACTGATGTGTTTTGAAAAAAACATGTTTTCCAATGACAGGATCCCTTTTAGTTTGTAAACTCTAATTTGTAGGGCCCTCTAATTCTATTTTACTCTGTAAACCCTTGTTTGTTATCCACCATTTATTCCCTGTTTGTTATAACCAAGGTAAAGCACTGCGTATCTTGTTGGCGCTATATAAATAAATGATGATGATGATCCAGGTAATATGGATAAACCCGTCTAATGTGCTGTAGTTGAGGGAGCAATTAGGACACCTCCCTTCTAATATACAATTAGCTTAGATTATTTTACTTATTTTATGTGTGATTTATGTCCTGACACGCTGTTCAAGAATAATAAATCTCAATATTTAGATACTGAACAGCATTAGTACTTATCTTTCCATTGTCTGTGAAACCGAGACTAGTGATCGGTGAACTTGGGGCGTTTTGCCGAAAAATTTGTGAATTTCCCGCAAAATTTGCGAAACGGCAAAAAATTTGCGAAACATCGTCGGAGTCTCGTTTTTGACGCCGGCGTCCAGTTTTTTTTGACGCCTACTAATTTTCGTGGTGGTTTCACTAACCGAGACCACTAATCACCCGCATTCCAATGCCAAGATGATATACTGTAGTCAGATCCAGCCTTGCTTCCTCACTGTTCGTCTGGCCAGCCAGGTATTGCTTCTTCTTCCATTTAATTTTATTTAGAATTTTCCTTTGATACCATTTCCTCATTTTTCAAGGCTGCTTGTTTTTCATGAACATGGCAGTAATCAACTTTGCCTGTTACTCCTTGTGTCCTTGTGAATAAGCTGTCTAAATATCCAGAGTTAATTGTCCAGACAAGCCTTCCAGAACACGATTCCCTTCCATTACCTATATCCGGTAGGCTATGTTATATGTAAGCTGTAGTGACTTATTTGAGTATATGGCGCAAGGGTGGGGGCTGAATCTGTAAGTGAAACGATTATGGGCTACTAGATTTGTAGGACCCTCAACTATCTTTTTTGCTCTGGAGCAAACTGGCCTGACCTTCTTCATTTCCTTTGAGGAAGAGTAACTGTGAATGCATGGACATTCATTTATATCTGTCCAAGAATGTTATATATATACTATGTTTACTTTATTCCTAATTCATAACTTTGGTATCTGATCAGCTACATAAATAGATCCTAGGAAAGGTCAAATACTGAACTTTTCATTGGCAACAGACTATTAACACTAAAAGGATATTTGTTTGTCCTCTTTTTGTTATCTATTTGGGAAGGTCAAAAACTGTCTTTGTCCTCATATTATAATTCTTTTTACCCTTCATTGTGTTAGATGGTTACAAATTTCCACTGTCAACCTGTGTCGAAATCATATAAATATGAGTCACAGCTAAGTTCAAGAAGGGCTAGAAATGATTAATGTAATCTGGCATGTTTGGATATTAACTAAGCAGGAAATACATAATAGGCCACGTATCTTCAGGGCTAAAGAGTACTAAGTATCAGGGACACATATCTTATAGAAATGTGATTTCTGTAAATAACCTTTATTGGGGGTTTTTTTTTACTATTAAAACAAAAAAAGGAAGGAAAATGTAAACCATATAGAATACTATATTTGATTGGTTAGAGTAAACCAGGGAATGCTTATTGATTTTCACTGAAATACAGCCGTCAGTAATCTTCAAATAACAGCAAATAAAAGGCCTTCATCTGATCTTATGAAAGAAAGCCACATACTACATGATACATTCACATCACAGGTACTTTTGATGTAGGCCTTTTATAGGGGTAAGTGATACAAGTGCTGGCTCAAATGGACATTGAGGGAAAAGAGACAGACACTACGCCAGGCGTAGTTTCGCAAGCGCTCCGCAAATTCACTAAAATCCGAAGTTGCGCACAGGGGTAGCGTAAGGTTGCGAAGTTGCGGTAGCGTTGATTCGCTATGTAAATCGAAGTTAAGCTAGCAAAGGCTAATTTGCATACGGCGCGAAATTCAAATTTCAATGGAGGAATACGTATCAGCACTACAAATGCCTAGAAAACCTTCAAATCAGCAAATAAAAATTTTATTTTGCCCTACACATGTACCCACTGTCTAGGTAAGTTGCCATGAGTCAGGAAATGTAGGGGGGAAGGAGGGGAGCCCCAAAAATATTTTTGATCTTTTTCAGCCATTTCACCCATCATGTAGAAAACACGCCAGCGTTTTTTGGGACTTAGAAAAAAATTTGACTTTTTTTTAAACAATCCCTATCTACTCTATTGCGCTTCGCCAGGTCTGAGGTGGCGAAGGAAGTCTAGCGTAAAAGGTAGCGTTCAGTACACTGCGCAAGTTAGTGAATTTGCGTAGTTACGTCGCTAGCGAAAATTCGCCTGGCGTAAGGATGCGAAGTAACACTAGCGAAACTATGCCAGCGTTCGTTAGTGAATTTGCGCAGTAACGAAAATGCCCAACGCTATCGAATTAACGCTAGCGTTCGGCGCTTCGGCGCTTAGTGAATTTGCCCCAGTATCTCTAGCATCTGGGATCTTCCCAGACAGGCAGACAAGAGAGCCAGTGTCTTGCACCCCATAGGAAAGATTGGCTTTGGGCAAGGGGAAGCAAACAGATAAATAAAAGTGGCTCTGTTGTCTGGAATATCTACATGATTCCAAATAACAAAAAAGTATCAGTACTGCTTTAACAAAACCCCAAATTATAAAATCAATAGAACACATTTGATTAATAATTTTGTATTTGAATGCAGCCCTGCAGTTTGGGGAGCCTTATTAGAGACAGTAGTGTAATAGAAGTCTGCATCCATGGCATCCAGTCTAATGCTTGCTTTCAAGCAGGTGACTATTAAATACTAGACCAGGTGTAAATGTTGCAACTTTTATTGCATGACCTAGATAGAGTTTTATAGGACATCTTGATAGTCATACAGACTGTCCGTCAAAACAGAAAACATATTTCTGTTCCCGAGATCTTTTTGCTAATGGATGAATATCAAACTTAGGCACTGTGGTGTCTTTGCATGCTGCACTTTCTCAATTAATAAACCCCATGGTAGGGCCACTACCCATGGTATGGAAAAATGCAGGATACTATGAGAGGTCCTATTGCAGGAAACAGATAAGGGGAAAAAGAGAAAACAAATTCATTTGGGAAACTGATACAATTACTGAAAACCTTGTAAAAACAGTGGAAAATCAGACAATAAAAATAGTGTCCTAAATCTAACGACCAGGCGTGGAATTACCACCTGTAGGGGAAAACATATTTTGCCTATGCTAAAGAATCATGAAAAACAACACTGGATACATTGTTATCACAGAATATTGGTCTGGTTTTTTTAAATAAAAATCTGCTGTTTATTAAAAATCAGAAATAAAACAAAGAACTGCAATGTATTTTTCTGACTTATGTTTGTTTTTGTGTTTCTGTATTTCCCAGTTAACTGGTTATAATATTTTTATTTTTAAGTTATATACATTGTTATTCAATTATCAAGCTGCACAATGGAAGAACATTTGCATCAGTAAAAACAAACATTCAGAAATTATTTTGCATCATGGCTAAAGAAACAGTAACACCAAAAAATTAAAGTGTTTTAAAGTAATAAAAATATCATGTAGTGTTGCCCTGCACTGGTACAAATGATCGGTTTGCTTCAGAAACACTACTATAGTTCATATAAACAAGCCGCTGAGTAACAATGGCGGAAATTGAAAAAAGGCTATATGGCACAGGATAAATAGTGGATAACAGATAACATTATGTTCTACAGAGTTTATCTGCTGTGTAACTTGAACCTTTTCTTTGATTAGCTGCCCCCATGGCTACACAAGAGCTTATTTATATAAACAGTAGTAGTGTTTCTAAAGCAAACACATCCGTTTTACTAGTGCATGGCAACACCGCATTAAATTTTCATTACATTAAAACAATTACATTTTTTGACATTACTGGTCCTTTAAGCATATAGCATCAATATTGTAGCACCTTAGAATAGAGCTTTCAAAACTATAAATTTTGGGGCTGCATAGCAGTGGTTCAGGGGGCATATTAATGACCACTTAGGGTGTAGCTTTGGGTGAAGGCCTATTAGCTCTCCTTCCTATCACTGGAACAAAACTTAAAAGTAAATTATGGCAAGATTTGGGGTGAAACTTAATTTTTGCCCTAGCTGTTTTACTGCTGACTTTATTAATGACTTAGGGGAGGGTATTGTAAGTAATGTATCAGTGTTTGCAGATGACACAAAACTATCCAGCCCAATTAATTCCATCCAGGATGCAGCAGGATCTTGACAAACTGGCAATCTGGGCAGCTAAGTGGAAGATGAGATTCAATGTTGATAAACAAAAAGTCATGCACCTGGGATGTAAAAATAGCCAAGCCACTTATACCCTTAATGGAACTGCACTAGGCAAATCCATAATGGAAAAGGACCTTGGAGTCCTCATAGATAATAAGCTTGGCTGCAGCAAGCAACGCCAGGCAGCAGCATCAAGGGCACATAAAGTATTGAGCTATAAAACGGGCATTGATTCACTGGAGCAGAGGTATTCTTCAACTGTATAGAGCACTTGTAAGGCCCCATCTAGAATATTCTGTACAGTTTTGGTCTCCATCACTCAAACAGGACATTATTGTATTAGAGAGGGTACAGAGAAGAGCAACTAAGCTGGTAAAAGGTATGGAAAATCTTAGCTATGAGGAAAGACTGGCCAAGTTGGGGTTGTTCATGCTGGAGAAGAGGCGCTTAAGGGGTGATATGATAACTATGTATAAATATATAAGGGGATCATATAATAATCTCTCTAATGCTTTATTTACCAGTAGGTCTTTCCAGCTGACACGAGGTCACCCATTCCGATTAGAAGAAAGGAGGTTCCTCTTAAATATTCGGAAGGGGTTTTTTACAGTGAGAGCTGTGAAGATGTGGAATTCTCTCCCTGAATCAGTTGTACAGGCTGATACATTAGATAGCTTTAAAAAGGGGTTGGATGGTGTTTAGCAAGTGAGGGAATACAAGATTATGGGAGATAGCTCATAGTACAAGTTGATCCAGGGACTAGTCCCATTGCCATTTTGCAGTCAGGAAGGAATTTCTTCCCCTTCTGAGGCAAATTGGAGAGGCTTAAATGTTTTTTTCCTTCCTCTAGATCAGGGGTGCCCAGACTTTGTTACATGGGATCTACTCTCGACGCCTGGCCCCCATACGGAATTGTTTGACCATGCCCGTTTGTGTGGCCGCACCCCCTAATTACTATGTTCATTTTACAAAATTTGGCAAGTGAGGAAAGTTTGAACACACTCCCTGCAGTGATGAGAGGCAGTGCTACAGGCCCGCCGTATGATTCCCCACATACAACAGTGCTCGACACAGAGCGCGTCGAGCATGGCCACAATGCATTGCCATGGTAACTGATGTGGTAATCTCAGTATCCTTGTGCCATCTAGGAAGATCCAGTAGTGATATAGATATATCTAATAGTAAAATTTCTGAAGTTCATTGAATAGAGCATGTGAGTGTTAATACATGTATACCTGTTTAAATGCCACTTCTCCAAAAAAATCAATATTTAAGTAATATTTTCAATGGAACAGAATGCTAAGCATGTTTTATTGATGTAGATCATAATGGGACAACTTCACTAAAAGTAGACCTCACATTAGTAAAGTATGGGCACTCCTGCTTTTAAAGGTATCATTACTGAGATTAATTGGCCTCTGCATTTGTAAACCTCAAATTCAAACATTAAACTGCTGCATTGTTCACACCTGTAATCCCCTGTGTAATCTCCTCTGTAATCCCGGCTGCCTGCCCTGCTCTACCAGTGTGTGCCATACTCTGCCTGCCCTATGCTCCTGTGTGCGTGTGTGTGTGTGTCATACTCTGCCTGCCCTATGCTCCTGTGTGCGTGTATGTGTGTGTGTGTCATACTCTGCCTGCCCTATGCTCTATATGTGTGCCATACTCTGCCTGCCCTATGCTCCTGTGTGCCATACTCTGCCTGCCCTATGCTCCTGTGTGCGTGTGTGTGTGTCATACTCTGCCTGCCCTATGCTCCTGTGTGTCCTCCACCACGTAGACAAAATAAAAGTCTGGCTCTCTGACAGAATTGGTCCAAATCATTTATTTCCTTCTTAATCACAAATTCACATATCTTGCAAATAAAATTTAAAAGCTTTTCGTTAACAAAACAGTACACCTTTGAGCAACATTTCCCCTAATTATTTGTTAGGCATGAACACAAAAATGTTCTTTTGTGGTGGGTGAGTCCAAGCCAACATAAATATATATGTGGACACATCTTCGAGAGAACATTGTCTCTAAGGTTGTGTTCCATGAAATTGGTTTGCAGCCATTAAAATAATGGAGCAGCTTAATTGCTGGGCATACCACATGAATAGACAAGCTTCTAATATCCAATAAAACAGAGATATTTGACCAGTTCTGGACTATTTATTTATTACGCATGCATCCCAAGAATGTCTGAAGAAATGTCAACAAGCAGGGCATCATTTAAGACCAGCAGTAAGTCAGACCTTAACATTTATGCATTCTTTGGCATGCGGATTGTTAGTTTTCAGAATCATTATAATAATGTCTAATTCGTGGAGAAAACGTTTTGGGCCCATCAGTGGAGTAACTAGATCTTACTGGACCCCACAGCAAATAATTTTTCAGGCCCCCAAAATGTCTAGAGATTGACCTGTTTTACCAATATTTATTGTATATGAATTAGGGCCTCGTGGGCCCCTATACCTCCTGGTACCCCCAGCAGCCGCAGAGTCTGCTTCCCCTGTAGTTACGCCCCTGGGGCCCATTAAAATGTAAGTTAATACCTAATAATGGGACATTGTTACATTGAGTAAGCTTTGCTCTATTTTCAAATGCAAAGTTTAAATAAAAATAATATTCAGTGAAATGCATGTGGGATTTTTAGTGGATTCGTAAATGATACACAAGATTCTTCCAAAGATACGCGAAAAGTGCATTTTTCAGTTCAATGATTTAAACAGCAGCCTTGTCTGTTATGCATCCCTGGTTATGAGCATGCATCTTGACTGAGATGTAACTTTGCAAAATGTCTCTTACAGTGTTATTACTCTTTAAAATTTCCATTTCTTAGCTTTATATTAAATATATTTGTTTCTGCCCTTGTTCATAAATGCTACAAATGGCCTATGCAAAAACCCTGTGGCTAATCTACACGTATTGTTTACTTTTGTCAATGTGTGCCTACCGGTGTTTGTTTCCAGTTCATAGTGCTCTACAGAGACACTGACAATTGCTTATGAGAGGACACATCCTTAAGTACATCAAGTCTAGACAGAATAAGCACATAGTAACTAACAATAACTATAACAGACACTATAACACAGACAGCACTTTATGTGCAGTGTAAGTGCTCTCAACCTCCTTGCAGAGTTAGGATTAAGGGTATAGCTGGCAGGCTGGCATTGGCACTACAGGTATGGGATCCGTTATCCGGAAACCTGTTATCCAGAAAGCTCCGAATTACGGAAAGGCCGTCTCCCATAGACTCCATTTTATCCAAATAATCCAAATTTCTAAAAAGGATTTCCTTTTTCTCTGTAATAATAAAACAGTACATTGTACTTAATCCAAACTAAGTTATAATTAAGCCTTATTGGAAGCAAAATCAGCCTATTGGGTTTATTTAATGTTTAAATGATTTTCTAGTAGACTTAAAGGAGACGGAAAGGCTAAAATTAAGTAAGCTTTATCAGAAAGGTCTATATGAATAGTCCAGTAAACCCTCAAAGTAATGCTGCTCTGAGTCCTCTGTCAAAAGAAACACCACATTTCTTTCCTTCTATTGTGTATACGTGGGCTTCTGTATCAGACTTCCTGTTTTCAGCATAAACCTCCAGTTTCCCAGCTGCCCCAAGTCATGTGACTTGTGCTCTGATAAACTTCATCACTCTTTACTGGGGGTGATGTGTATAGCTTTATTATTTTGGGCCTGTCATGGGGCTGTTTTGTCCTCTGTGCAGTTGAAATGCCAAGACCTAATTTGAATTGCAGTCTGTTGATCCCTGGACTGGTATGTGCAATTAAAGGGAAACTATACCCCCAGCATAAATACTTAACCAACAATAATTTATAGCATATTAAGTGAACTATTAAAGAATCTTAGCAAAGTGAGCTGTATATCTAAGTAAATATTACCCTTTAACATCTTTTCCCTTGAGCCCCCATTCCGTGATGGTCTGTGTGCTGCCTCAGAGATCATCTGACCAGAAATACTACAACTCTAACTGTAACAGGAAGACGTGTGGAGATAAAATACATAATTTAATTGGCTGATATGACCTAACGTGTGTGTGTGTGCCCTTGGGTTGCATACAAACATATGACCTTTATGTAGCTGTCATTTTTAAATTGACGTAAGCATTAGTATATTAACAGAGTTTCGCTAGGAAGAAAGTAACCCTAGAGAAGAAGTTTTCGATGTAAAAAGTACACCAGCGTTCGTTTGCCAAGATGAAGTTTAGCATTTTGTTGAATATGCATAGTCATCAAGAAATAACGTCTGACATAGTTGTGAGAAGTATGGCGAAGATTTCCAAAGCGAGTTTTCAGAAGTAAGTAAATCTGCCCCATTGTCTCCTCGATGCAGAGGCAGGTCTAGCGCCCTAGGCAGCCTGACCACCAAACTCTCAGCCCTCTCCTTAATATTGCCAACCAATTGCACGACAGCCTGGCACGCACAGTGGGGTTGACAGTAAGTTTATAATCGGACACGGCTTGGAACAGGGGTAGGCAGCAGAATACGTATGTCCCCCCCCCAATACAGCCCAATTGTTATATTTTCGTGGGATAGTCCCGATTTTGACAGCTTATCCCACAGTCCCGGACTGAAATGTCCAGAGTTTCTCTTTGATCTCCTTCACTGAACAGCCAGAAAAAGATACAAAGTTTCTAAAACCTAATTGGCTTTTGGCAGAGAGCCCAGAATTCGTGGCAGGTGCACTTCGATACTTTGGTAACAATTTAAGATAAGAAAATAAACAGTTGTAACAATTTAAGATAAGCAGGTCTCTTGGGGAAACTGTGAATTTAATTCACAGCAATTCACCTTTATTTCTTAAACTGTAATAACACAGAAATGTGTTCAAACTTTCCTGCTAAATGTTTTAAAATGAACATGGTAATTAAAGGGTGTGACCACAAAAATAGGCATGGTCAAAAAATTTAGACTGTTGATAAATCTTTTTGCCCCTGTTTCTATTTCCAAAATGTTGGGATGTTTACCCCACTGCCATTATGACCTAGGGACAAGCTTCTTCTGCCTGCCCATAGTTCAGGCCCTACCTGAATGTCTAAAAGTCATATTTTCTTGTCCAATTTCAGTACAGTAAACATTACCAAGATAAAAGGTATAATGCTGTTTGTATTCGTTACAGTTACTGTATATTCTTTCCAACGTGTTTGAAATATCTGAAATTACAGCCATTGTAATCAGGCCAAAAAGTGTTTACATTTTTAGTGAATACGTTAGATATATAAAAAAAAAAATTCTTTGACGTACACATCCAATGCCCTTGGGTAGATTTTTAACCCCTACAATTAAAGGACCAGTAACAGCAAAAATTTTCTTAAAAAAATTCGTTAGTCTGCTATGAGAAAAAGACGCCAACACATATTAAACTTTAAAATCGCTAAGTCTTTATTAAGAAATAACTTACCGAAACGCTGCTTGTGCTCCTCTTCGGAAACGCCAGGCGACACGGTGACGATCCATCATGCGGCGCTTGATTTCTCCTCCCTGGCTATCTCCTATAAGGAAGGCAGGGAGGAGAAATGGAACACCGCACAATGGATCGCCTGAATGGATTTCTGAAGAGGAGTGCAAGCGGAGTTTCGGTAATTTATTTCTGAATAAAGACTTAGCGACTTTAAATTTTAATATGTGTTGGTGTCTTTTTTTCATAGCATAATTACGATTTTTTTTTTACAATTTTTAAATCTAGTGCCAAAGGAAACCTAATTTTGTTATTGGCGTAAATCATAGATAAAGCTGAGTATCAGGGTTTACAGGACATTTAAACAATGGAAATATGGGGACTGGATTTTCCCTGCTGTTCCCTAGAGAGTGAAGTTGAATACACTACACACTACTGCAGGCAAGTTTGCAATGTTTGGATTTTAGCCATAGCACCTACAGTATGCACTATAATATTATATATCTTATACAAGTATGGGACCTGTTATCCAGAATGTTCTGGACTTGAGGCTTTCCCGATAATGGATCATTTCGTTATTTGGATCTTCATACCTAAAGTCTACTAGAAAATCATGCAAACATTTTGCAAACATTTTGCTTCCAATAAGGATTAATTAAATCTTAGTTGGGATCAAGTACAAGGTACTGTTTTATTATTACAGGAAAAAAAGTTATTCATTTTTAAAAATTTGAATTATTTTTACTAAAATGGAGCTGGCCATCCAGAGCTTTCTGGATAACAGGTTTCCGGATAAAGGATCCCATTCCTGTATTGTCTATAGTTAAATAAATAATCTGCAGTCATGCAAAGGTATGCTCATATCTAAAAAGAAATCAATGGAATGCACAAAAATGCATTGTGATCAAATGATTCTGCATACAGTAATCAGATTCAGTTCTTTTATAGTCTCTTTCTTGGTTTTTTAAAGCTATTTATAAACAGAGTAGTGTGTTACCGCTGGCGAATGGTGTTACTATGCATTGCCTTGTATGGCCATTCATATGGGAAACTTCCTGAGGCAGGAAAAGTGGGAACTAAGCCCAGTTTGAACTCTCACATCTGCTACTATTTAGTGTTTAAATATTAAATACCAATGTCATACCGTAAAGTTTAATGCTGCATTATACAATGCTCTAAACACAATGTCAGACCGGCTCTCAAAGCTTATAGGGACATTTCATAAGAAGTCTCCTGTAGCAAAAAATAGAGACCTTGCAAATTGGATATAATAGCTTCTACTATAGGTATGTAGTCATCCAGAATGCTTGGGACCTGGAGTTTTCTGGAAAAGGGGTCTTTGTGTAATTTGGATCTCCACATCTTAAGTGATAAAAAATTATTTAAAGATGGATTAAACCCAATAGGAGTGTTTTTCCTCCAATAAGGATTAATTATAACCTAGTTGGGATCAAGTACAAGGTACTGTTTAATTAATACAGCGAAAAATAAAAATGTTAATTATTATCAAAATGGAGTCTATGGGAGATGGCCTTTTGTAATTCAGTGCTTTCTGGATAATGGGTTTCTCTATATGTGTTTTAAGAGAGGCAGTTCTCAGTATTGTCTAAGATAGGGTATTTTGTGATGTTTTGTAGTCACAACAAGTAGCCCTTAGATCAGGGGTCTATAACCTTTTTTACTCGTGAGCCACATTCAAATGTAAAATGAGTTGGGGATCAAGACAAGCATAAAAAACTTCTTGGGGTGCCGAATAAGGGCAGCGATTGGCTATTTGGTAGCCTCGATGTGGACTGGCAGCCTACAGGAGTCTCTGTTTGGCAATACACATGGTTTTTATAAAGCTAAAATTGCCTCCACGCCTGGAATTCAAAAATAAGCACATGCTTTGAGGCGACTGGGCGCAACATCCAAGGGGTAGGTGAGCAACATGTTGCTGGAGAGCCACTGTTTGGGGAAATTAATTATTTGGTCAGTCTCTTACTGTGAGCTGGCCTTCATACCTCTAGTGTGTTTGTATAGGTCAGTCTCTCTCTGTGAGCTGGCCTTCATACATCTAGTGTGTTTGTATAGGACAGTCTCTCTCTTTAGCTGGCCTCCATACCGGCAGTGTGTTTGCATAGGTCAGTCTTTTTTTGTGAGCTGGCCTCCATATTTGCGGTATGTTTACATAGGACAGTCTCTTTCGGTTAGCTGGCCACCGTATCTGAGCATGTTTGCATAGGTTATTTGCCTTCCATTAGCTGGCTTTCATATCTACAGTGAGTTTGCATAGCTCAGGCTCTTCCTGTGATCTAGCCTCCATATCTGCAGTGTGTTTGTATGTGTAAGTCTCTTTCTTTAAGCTGGCTTACATACCTGCAGCGTGTTTGCATAGGTCAGTCTCTTTCTGTGTCAGGAACTCCCTGGTCTCTAACCAGGAACCTGTTGTATATCTACCATTGCTCCTCCTGCATGAACCACAGGAGGCAGTGTTGCAACAGCCTGATCCTGGCATAATATCTTCCTTGACGCTGCTTCCATGTCCATCTTCCCTCAGTCTTGTCCCCTGTCCAGCTGCCAATTTAAGCCAGCTTCCCTGTCCCCTCAATACTGGATCATTGGCCAACCTGCCTTATCCCAGCCTCGTGTCCTGTTGATTGTTTTTATGCTCTTGATTTTACTCTAGTTCCTGTGATCTTGTTCCTGACCCTGTTCCTAATCCTGTTCCTGCAACCCTGTTTCTTTTACCCTACTCCTGCGTAGTAAGTCCTGCTTCTGTCCCTGTCTCCTTTGGTTCTGACTCCCCGGTTTGATCTCGCCTGAATCCTGACTCTCAAATTTGTCCCTGTTCCTTCTGGTTCTGACTCCCGGGTTTGACCTTGGCGTGTTTCCTGACTCTGCAAGTCTCTGACTCTGCCTTTCCCAACCTTCGGCCTTTGTCCTAGTTTACTTTTATCTGCCACTCGCCATTGATCTAATCTTTTTTTTAATAAATATCAGTGAACTTGCAGCAAGTAAGTCTCTTTCTGGGAGCTGGCCTCCATAGCTGTAGTATGTTAACATAGGTCAGTCTCTTTCTGTGAGTTGGCCTCCATTTTTGTAGTGTGTTTTCATAGGTCAGTGTCTTTCTGTGTTCTGGCCTCCATACCTGTAGTGTGTTTGCATAGGTACATCTCTTTCTATGTTCTGGTATTGATACCTGTACTGTATTTGCATAGGTCAGTCTCTTTTTGTGAGGTGGCCTGTATGTCAGTTTTTACCCTTTAACTATCAATGCATAACCAGCATTAGTGTCCATAGCCAAACAACCACCGGATTGATCAAATGGAATAATAATTCAAGAGCAAATAGAGGGAACTGCAAAAGGAGCAGGAACTAAATGTGCACAAGCAAATCTGATTCTGAAATATTCTGAAACATACTTCATGTATCCTGCCCTGGTATTTGCTTGTACTGGGGGAGAGAATTTAGAGGAATTTATAGACAAATGGCAGGGGACCTTTTTACCCATAAAGTGGATCACCGTACCAGAGGCCACCCCTTTAGACTAGAAGAAAAGAACTTTCATTTGAAGCAACGTAGGGGGTTCTTCACAGTCAGGACAGTGAGGTTGTGGAATGCAATGCCGGGTAATGATGTGATGGCTGATTCAGTTAATGCCTTTAAGAATGGCTTGGATGATTTTTTGGACAGACATAATATCAAAGGCTATTGTGATACTAAGCTCTATAGTTAGTATGGGTATATAAAATTTAATTAAAAGTAGAGGGGTGTATGTATGGATGCTGGGTTTTCATTTGGAGGGGTTGAACTTGATGGACTTTGTCTTTTTTCAACCCAATTTAACTATGTAACTATGTAATTTCCCATTGAGCCAAAATGCTGATCAAACATCCAGTGTGGGAACATTTCAAACATGTCACTTTGACAGGTGACCAGATTTTATTGAGTGTGCCAACTGGCATAATAGTGACAGATGTCTCCAGCTTACTGATATTTCTGAGAATGAATGAAAGTAAGAGCAAATGACCAATATAGATTAAATGTTGTACAATATAGATTAAATGTGTTACCACGCTTCTTTGTTTTTTTTTTATAGTGCCTGGTGATCTACATAGATAATATGAAGAACCACTCTTTTTAGAATCCCTGGGGGTTGGGGTGAAGCACCTGTTCCTAGGCAACTAAACCCAATGACAATGGAATGTGAAACAACCCAGATTATAGTGACATCGGCAAACATGCAGAATACAATGATACTTAAAATGTCTATGGTATTCACCTAGTAACCCGAGGTCAGAATTCAGAGTCTAAACTGTTTGGCCCATGCAGAGATCAATGAACCTTTGCAGGAGGGAAAAGCTTTAAGTTCCAAATCATTTAGTTATGCCTGCAAAGATTCATTTATTTTTGTTTGTTTAAAGGAGTTCTAGAAGGTTTCTTCTCAGTAATAGCTGGCTCTTCACAGTGGTCTACAGTCATATCCTGCCTATAATATTGAATATGCAATAAACTCCACTACATAAGATTGAATCCATTTAATGCCTAAGCCTAAAATGTATTTGTCACAAACAATATATTTTCTTCAGAAGTATAAGCCAATTGCAAAGTCAACACAAATTAATATTATTAACATGTATTTATAAATCATATTACACTGCACTTTACAATAAATTAGTTTATACAGGATAACATATGAAGCAACCAATAACCAATAGCAACCAATAACTAATACAAGAGGCCCAAAAAAGGTTACAATCTAAAAGGAGAAGGGGTTGAGGCATAAGGTGTAGGAATGGGCAAGATCAAAAGTAAGCATAGGCAATTGCATTTAGCAGCACGAAAGTTATACTAAACTAAATAAGGCTAAGCCTCTCTCTAAAAAATGTTTTAAAGGAATTGTTCAGTATAAAAATAAAAACAGGATAAATAGATAGGCTGTGCAAAATAAAAAACGATTCTAATAAAGGTCGTTAGCCAAAAATGCAATCTATAAAGGCTGGAGTGACTGGATGTCTAACATAATAGCCAGAACACTACTTCCTGCTTTTTAGCTCTCTTGGTTTCCACTGATTGGTTACCAGGCAGTAACCAATCAGTAACTTAAGGAGGGGGGCACATGGTTCATAACTGTTGCTTTTGAATCTAAGCTGAATGCTGAGGATCAATTGTAAACTCACTGAACAGTTATGTCCCATGTGGCCCCAGGGGTGATCCTGGCCCCTCCGCCGCCTGAGGCAACAGCAGTTGCTGCTGCCCCCCCTCCCCCAGAAATTCGCTCTTAAAGTACCAGGAGCAGCATTTTTGCTTAAATTGTAAGCTCTATTGGCCAGGGACCTCCACCCTACTGTCACTTTTAACACATGACACTTAATCTCTATGTTTATACATATTTAATACTATGCTTGTTACTTATTTAGTTTTTGTTATTTTGCTGGTTGTCCCTGTAGGGACTTTTGTACTCTGTAAAATTGAACAGTATTGAGCATTCAAACAGGGATTTCTAAAATCAGTAACAGCTGATATATTTCAGGATTCTCTTATTGTCAATGCTGCACTCCCAATGGACCTTTGGCTTCCTCAACCATCTATGACTTGGAGCATTCCTGGCTGATATGAATGTTCAGCCCACAGATTTCCAATTGGATCACAGACAGGATTTATCAGTGTGGCTTCCTATCAACCACATATACAGATTGATGCCGTTCTTGACCTACTGGATGTACTACTAGAGCTTCAGTAGGTCAAAAAAACCAACAGATTATGAGTAAGGGAAGGGAATTTTTTGGTCTATGATTAAGTGACTCTGGAATAGGAAACATGTATGGCTACAGAGATGAGAGTGCAAGAGCAAGAATAAAACACCACTAAGTGCTCATTCAAAAAACATCTGTGCCTCTCTGTGCGTCCCAGGACAAACAGCTCAGCCCTGTCCATAGGGCAAGCAGTAAGGCAGGGCCTGATACAAGCGGAGGGTCCTGCCACTTCCCTACCTTGCATGTAGGAATGATGCATAAGGTAGGGGCAGGTTGGGGACAGGTGAGGGGATGCCTATATTTATTATTATAAATGTTAGTTGAGTAAAGTCAAACAGGCAGTAGTATCACCAGTACACAGAGCTGTCTTTATGGGGAGGATACAAATAAAAGCAACTGTACACAGGTTCCACTCATTCGGGGTTCCAACCATGAGCAAAGTAAGATGGCGCCAACAAGATTACAGGGAGGACAAATTATTGAGTTCAATAAAAAAAATATCATACCTGGGAATATAAATAGTGACAAAACACATGCCTAAATCCACAACTGCTGTCATACTTTCACATTGGCTAAACACTATTGCATTTAATCATAGTAAAACAGTTGATTGCAAACTAAAATCATATTGTTTTATTCATTCGGGTGGTAAAATCTTTACCGTTACATTTTAAAAGAATCCAAACAATTTCCTTGAATACGTCAGATACCTCCCAACTCCACCCCATTAATTTCTTATATCAGTGATCCCCAACCAGTGGTTCATGAGCAACATGTTGCCCACTATCCTACAGTATTGGATGTTGCTTCCAGTTGCCTAAAAGCAGGGGTTTATTATTGAATTCCTGTCTTAAAGGCAAGCTTTATCTACATAAAACCATGTGTACTGCCAAACAGAGCTTATCGTATGCTGTCAAGAACAGCTAATATTTTGCACCCCTGGCACTTTTTGCATTCTTATTGTGCACTCCAATTTTTCTTTTCTTTACATTTGAATGTCGCTCATGGGTAAAAAGTTTGGGGCCCCTGCCTTAGATGATGCCATTTGTATGGCTAGATGCAGTGCCGGCTCAATCCGACCGGGTGCCCTAGCTGACCCTGCGGCAACTGCGCTCCCCTCGTGCTTGCACGCATGCTCCCCTCCGTGTGCGCACCCGAACGTAGTGCGTGCACACATGGCCAAAGCACCAGAGGGGAAGGCAGGCGAGAGCGCCGGAGGTAAAAGCACTGGAGAGGGATTGAAGAGTGCCAGAGGGGAAGGGAGAGGGAGGGTAAAGCGCCGGAGGGGAGGGGAAAGAGCTGGAGGGGAGGGTGAGCAGCGAACATGGACTAGGGGTAGGCAGAAGACAGGTACCTGCCCAGCGCCCCCCTTTCATTGCACCCTTGGCAGGTGCCTCTTCTGCCTACTCCAAGTTTCAGCCCTGGCTAGATGGCAACAGTGTAATAGGCCCACACTTATACATTGGCTGAGAAACTGCTCCGTGTGACAGTAGCCTGTTGTTCCCCTTAACGTTGTGACAGTCGTTTGCACCCCAGTATTCATTTTAAAAATCAACCCTTAGTTTGGACACTTCTTTCATGATAACTGCCTTTTTATGAGTGACTTTACTTACATGAGAGATCAGATAGCAAAGTCTCAGAAGATTAGAATCACATTTATAACCATCAGCAGGAAGGCAACTTCAAACTGCTTTGTTTCCCTATTACCAGATGTACTTCCTGTGTGATATATTTAACCGTGCTTTATAAAAACCAACTAGTAGAAAACAAAGTCTGTGCCTTGGCTTTACTGTAAAGATACTGTATCACTTTAGAAGTGCCATTCATAAGATAATTGTTTCCATGCAGTGTTATTGTTTACAGAGATACAGTTTATACAGTACATGGTCAAAGATTATCTAGAAAATCTGCAAAGCCACAGCTCAGAAAACAAACTGCAAAGAAAAGAATTGTTTTGCTCGAGAATTATTTTCTATGCAAATTCACATTGCATGATTAGCCTTTCAGAAATTATGGATTCAGAGTATCACTATAACCAATATCCAGTATCACAGATCAATATATCAATGGTCCAATGACCTAAAGCTTGGTCCCTAATGCCATGTCAGACTGGGACACCAGGGGCCCACCCAAAAACCTTAGACCAGGGACCTACTTTCAAAACTATTATTCTAAAGGTGGCCATAGATGCACAAGAAATTTTTTTATATGATATTCGGTGCGTTTATGGTGGGAAAAGAGCCGACCGGTATCAGCAGAAGACTTGGATATCGTTCGGCTCGTCAATTGGGCTGGACGGAAAATTTTGATTGGGGGCCTTTGAAGGCACCCAAATATTGCCCATTGTTAGTGCTGAATTGTCAGGTACAGGTTGAATTCTATTGTTTCTACCTGTATATCGGACGATTCAGCTCTACACGTGTGTATTGAAACGAACGATCTTTCTTGGAAAGATCTTTTCCAAGAAAGATCGTAATTGTTATGTCTATGGCCACCTTAACTCTCCTCACTCAACCTCTACTCTCCTCTTTACATACTATAATCTATTATTCCATACATTTAGCCTCTTTGTTCTCATAGAAATAGGGAATGACCATGAAATAGGCCAAATGTTTAGCAGCATGAGGGACCACTGACACCTGGGCCCACCAGGAGTTTTCCTGGTATCCCGGTGAACCAGTCTGACACTGCCTAATGCAGTGATATTTTCCAAGGTGTTGCTAACCCCACTAACAACTCTTTGCCAAGATTTGGTCTTCTCACTTTGGTTCTACCCCTGTTCTAGATATAAACACACTGACCTAATTCCTTTCCCCATCTGAAACACTTCTCTGGGGCATAATCTCTACTAATCTCTGGATTCACAAATGCTTCCCGCTAAAGCGGACCTGAGAAACTGAATGTAGCCAGCTTGTTTGTACCAAACGGGAAATTTAAGTGACTCCCTCACTATTTGTTGAGTTATACACCTTTTTGTACTATTTTTCATGCTATAGATTCTTAGCCTTTTGCATATTGTCCCATTAACTTCACTGAATTATGCTAGGTCTAGACTGGTGTAGGAAATAGTTTAATTTAATTAAAAAGACATACGTTCATCTAGTTCAAACTTTTCTGTCCATATAAAACGTTCCTAACTGCTAGTTGATCCAGCAAAAATTCTGACGCCTCTCCAATTTGTCTCACAGGGGAAATTTCCTTACTGACTCCAAAATGGCAATGGGACCATCGTGTACCCAATATCTCATGACTTCCATTTCTCACGTGCTAAAAAACCATCCAACCCCTACTTGAAGCTGTCTAATGTATCAGCCAGCACGACTGATTTAGGAAGAGGATTCCACAACTTCACAGCTCCCACTGTAAAAAACTCTATCTGAATATTTAGATAAAATTTCCTTTCTTATGATTGGAATAGTTGCCCTTTTGTCTGCTGGAAGGACCTTCTGGAAAGTAAATCCGTTTATTGTATTATCCCCCTATATAATAATAAATTGTTATCTTATCCTCCCTTAAGTGCCACTTCTTCAGCAATTTTTATCATAACTGAGACTTTCCGTATCCTTTACAAGCTGAGTTGTCCTTCTCTGGACATGACATGAATCTGGCATAAAATAAATTACACGCTTTAGTAATTATCCAACCATTATTATGTAATGCATTATGATTATCATGATAATATGATGGTAAGAACAAAAACAGAGATTTTATTACTATACTATAAACTATATTTTAGACCACACAGTAGCTAAAAATTTAAAAATGCAATGTTAAGAAATGAATTGCTATACACTCAAAGAACTATTGTCTATAATCAAAATCAAAGTAATTTCCTTGTGTTGACCCAACGATGCGTGGAATATTCACACTTATTCCTGCCAATACACTTGTCTTTCATGATTCAGGACAGCTCCTCAGTGACAAGTAACATATCTGCAGTTCTCTGATATGGGAGGTTTTTTTTTCCCATGCCTCAGGTATTACCTTGAGAATTAAAAGGTGAAAAATAAGGTATTGTGTTCAGAGATGTCTTTGCCAACCTAATTGCTTAGGACTGCAGATTCTCATGTTTTGCAGCCCCTGAGGCACAGGTTGTCAAGAGTCAAGTCAGTTCTCAGGAGCACGTAATGGGAGGAGACAGGGAAAAACCCTTTGTAGATAATGGCAGGACGCTCTAATGTGTATAACTAGTAAAAAGATCAAGAAAAAAATAATGGCAATAATTTCAGGGTAGGACAACTGCAATCTTCAGTAGAAGTTTGTGTAAAATAGAGGATGGGTAAAAGGCTGGGAGAAGGATGAACATGAAGAAAATGTTTAAGTCAAGGAGAGGTGGGAAGTGTATACATGAGCTGACAAAACATGTCAGATTTGATTGATTATTCTTCATGGAAGAAAGTGATACTTTCAGCTGAGGTTCAAACAAGCTCAGAGCCAAAGGCACACAAATAGGACATGCTTTAAAGTCTGGCCCCATTATGGGCTTTTAGCTTAGCAACTCAGCACATTGCCTGCTTATGTTTATTAAAGCAACATGGGAGTCTTCTCTGTTGTCTGTCTCTTTTCTCTCATATCAACAGAATTATGAGCTTTCGTGGTGGTCCAAATGATATTCTCAGTCATGAAAAAAACAAGGAATTAGACACTACCTGAACCATCAACCTAAATATGGTGTAACTTTAGTCCCAGCCAGCTGTCCCTTTTACTTCCCTCTCTCCCAACAAACGGGCCCCTAGGGCTCTATTTATACAACATTGGAGTAATAATCTTTATTACTCACTTTGCCAGTGTCTGTTCAGAGGGAATTGACAGTTTGCGTGAACCAGAAGGGAAATTAGAAGGATAGTAAAAATAGTCCGTGTAGCGATAACAGTTATGTCAAAATGGTAAAATGTTACAAGAATCCATTTTTTTCAATAGGGTCAACAGAAATATCAGCTGCTAGGAACATTTTAATTTTTTTTACATTTTTCCTGAAGAAAATGAGAGAAATTGGATTGTGCCGGGCTGAGCTATGAACACATTTGAAAGAAGGGGAAACGAGAAAATGACTGACGTGAAATATGAAAAAGGACATCAAAGCTATTTATAAATGGAGAAGTGAGAAGTAATGGTTGAAGCAGAAATGCATTGCAAATGTGTTGAAAATTGAATTCTATTGAAGCAAGACCTATATAAATAGGAGAAGTAAGAAAATGTGTGACTTTGTCCACTTCAACTACTTTTATAAATAGACCATTTAACACTAAATAATGCTTATCTGCAAAATAGAACTAATACAAATCTGTGTTCTAAGTGTCATGATGTTATACTTGTAATAACAAAGTATCCGATGGCACAGTTATCTGCAGTATTATCCTCCTGTAATAGAAGCCTATTATTATTTTATTTATTATTATATTATTATGTATATAGTACTGACATGTATGCAGCACTTAGATTGTTCTTTATTTCTGGATTTGATTTTGACCTGGGACCTATCTGCCGTGAGTTAGTATGTTCTCCTTGCATCTGGTTTCCTCCCACACTCATACATACAAACTCTACTGTCTAGATCTGATAGGATGGCACTAAGCAGCCAATCAGGAACAGTGTGACTATTCCGAGACATACATTTAGGGTAAGGGCACACCTGGAAATTCGGGGAGATTTAGTCGCCTGGCGTCTAATCGCCTCCTCTTTGGGGCGACTAATATCCCCGAGCTGCTTCCCCGTGGCTTCTGTCTGCTTCAATGAAAAAACGCCTGCGCCAAAGCACTCGCTGTGCTTCGATTTCCGAAGTCGCCCGGAGTTTACTTGTGAGGAAACTTCGGGAGACTATGGATATCGTAGCGCAGCGTTTGCATTGCAGCAGGCGATTTTCATTTTAGTCGGCGGAGGGCAAGGGGAAGGCAGTTCAGGGAGATTGTCGCCCCGATGAAGAGGAGATTTCCCCGAAGTTAAGCAGTATTAGAGTGATGACAGACGCTAAGATTCCAGGTAGATTAGTTGCCCAGCGACAAATCTCCTCTTCTTCAGTGATTTGACGAGATGACACTCGGAGTGCTTCATTTTCCGAAGTCACCCGAAGTTCCCTCATGAGGAAATTTCAGGTGACTTTTCGGTGAGATTAGTCACCCGAAGAAGAGGAGATTTGTCGCTGGGCGTCTCAGTGTGCGTCATTACCCTTAGGGAAAAAATTTGACCTGTCTAGTAGTCTAACCAAAACCAAAAGTGAGCTTTGACTGATCTAGTACAGTTGAAACAATGAATACAATCATCTAATTGCTTGCTTTGCCCCTGTTAATACATTGTATTCACGGTACAATTTAATACCCATCAGACACAGAGAATTGTCACAGAACAGAACTGTTTGCCATACAGAAGAGCACCTAAATAAGCATTTTTTTACCGACATTTTAAGCACAAGCACTTTATTTGTGATTTGCCCTCCTGATCTCATAACAAGGTACCGGATATAATAAAGCATTGCAAAATGAGATATATTATGTGTTGAAATATAGTGTTATCAAGTTAGTACTCACTCCAAGTCCTACCTTAACTGACCTTCAGACTGGGCTTTCAAGAGCATATTGTATATAGAACAAATAAACACTAGGCTCTATGATCAATATGAGCTGGTGATACACACCTCCTCCATTGAATGAAAAGAGTTTCTACATAGGAGCGCTAAGGAAATAAATTAACTCCTCTAATCCTAGGGGCAAAGGAGCCCAAATTATGGGGTTGGCCTATCTAGAAGGGAAAGAAGAAGTTTCTGCTGGTCCCAGGCTTGGGGCCAGTTTGAATGAGATTTTGCTTTTATTTTCTGGTTGAATTTTATAATTGCAGAGGATAAGGTGTATGTACTACACTTTGCCCTTGTTGGCCTCAAGTTCGGTAAGTCTGGCCCCAGGGTTAAAAGAGGCATAGTGCCGTCATAGCTTTGTCTGCCGCATTCATTTTCTTATTAAATTAACACAAATTATACCTACATATTATGGGTATTACAGCCCCTAGGTGAGTTATATGTGCACCACATTGACATTTTTGCTGCTTCTTAAAAATAGAAGCTATTGGCTATAAATAAGTGCTGCTTACGGGCTTGGAACTACATGGACAGGAAGTGAGAATGAAGTTTCACATACCTTCACCCTTGCTAGGAATCTCACTAATGCAATTCAGCAGAGGTGATATCTGGCCAAGACTGGGGGGGGGGTATATATGTTGATTTTTGTCTTGGTAACAGCATCAATATACAGTAGGTCTGTGTAAGTAACTGGGCTGATAAAGGCATGGGCATGCACAAGGTTTCAAATGGAATAGAAGAAAAACAAAAATGGGGTTTATAACTGTTACTTGTAGATGCCTAAAAGGGTTTCATTGTTCCCTTTGGGAGCATAATATGCTAATGGCCCATAAGAAAATTCTGACAGCTGTTCGTAGCAATTGCTAATCGCCAAGGGGTAAAATATGGAAAAAGCATGAGGATTTTGGGGTCCCCAAGAGTCAGCTTGCTCCTTTTTGGTGGATTTATAGACTTATTAAGGTTGCAGCATGACAGGAGAAATACACATAAGAGAGAATCAGCGGCTCCATTCACTGAGAAAATATTTAAAATATAATGCAGGCAGACACAAATCTTGTGTTCCCTTTTTTGTGATGTTATAATTGTTTTGATTCTGCAGGTCTCCAATCTGCCATTTAAATATATTTGCCAGGGCCTCAGTAACCCTAGAAACCAGGGGATGGTTGAATCATAGTCTGTTAGGTTAATATGAGGGTGTTTGAGCAGAAACACAAGTGTAAACAATATACTAACAATACATTTCTACAATCGGTAGTTCTGCAGACAGGAGACAAAATGCTCAGAATTGGCCCCTTACTGATTTCAATGGCAGTTGCCTCAGCTCACAAGTGCACACATTGTAGCTCATTAACATTAACTACTAATTGCAAACTGTCTCTGTATATCACTGTTTACAGCAATGTTCAACTCCAGTAAGAATGCCAGGTAGGGGGTCAATTTGCTGACATACTGTTTGTTTAGGGGGCCATAGATGTAGAGATCCACTCGTTTGGCGATATCTCGTTTGCCGATGTCTCATTTGGTGATGGCGGATCTCTCACCGATATATCCACATTGATGTGGGCAATATCAGGCTGATCCAATTGTGGGCCCTAGGGCCCAACGATCGGATCATAAGGGATCCAATACGGGAGGTTGGATCACGGGACTGCATACATGCATAGATGCTTTCGGCCAGATATCGATCAATGAAGCCCGTCGAATGGCCCCACACACGGGCCAATAAGCTGCCGACTCTGTCTGTCGGCAGCTATTATCGGCTCGTGTATGGGGGCCTTTAGTGTGCCTGATTATATCAAAATGATGATGTCGTACCCAGAAGTCTATTGCAAATAGAGGGAGGCAGAGACCAACGGGACTCCAATTGGTCTAACTTGGATACCTTTTCATCCATAAAATGATTTGGGTTTTTAATTCCATTTTATAAAACATAGTAACATTCAATCCAATTAAATATTGCTCATATTAAAATGATAGTTGCTGCATTCAGCAGATATTTTCTATGCATTTGTAGCCTGATTCCCCGGACAGCAATCACAGGGCTAAATATCAGTGTACAGCTTCGGGGGAAATTAACATCTCGCCTACACACTCCCTTACACATTTCTATACACAGTTCATTATGTCTTCTAGTTGCAGAGCAAAGTTTGCCAAGACACTTTAGTCTTCTTTAAGGGCTCTTACAGACGAGCGTTTTTACCTGCGCTCCGTTTTTCTGCGTTCAGCCGCAGGGGAGCGCAGGAATAGACGCATTACATTTTTTCCAATGGGGCTGTACTCACACAGGTGCGTGTAGGCGCCGAACGCAGGTTGAGATGCAACATGCTGCATTTTTCCTGCGTTCGGCGCCTACACTAATTAGATTTTCGAGATTTATCATACTCTGGCCCTTTAAGAACTCAAATTCAACTATTCACCATCTAAAATCTGCCGAATTTGTGTTTAAGTCAATGGGAGAGGTCCAGGAATCAATTTGGAATTGTTTGCAGCCTTCCTGACCTTTTTTCGGGTCGATTCAATTTATCTGAGTTTTAAAAAATTGATTTTATTAACAAATTTTGATTGGTCAAATTTCGAATTTATGGGAGTTTGGGGAGTTTTGAAAAGTCACATGAATTCAAAATTCAAGCTTAGATATATGTGCCCCCCTATGTTTGTCATTGTTGACTTGCAAAAATAGTCCATTTATGGTTGATGTCATATAATATGTTTGGAGGGGCCCAGTACACACCCATAGCAATCCATCCCTGTACTAGGTCACCCACTCCACTCGTGTCCCCACTAACCAGTTGGTACCACCCATTATCTTTTAGTTAGTAGAGCAGCAGGGGAGCATAGAGGGCAGGCAGCCAGCTCCTTCTATGCAATCTAAATTATAGAGGAAGCAAATCCTGTGGACCATTCCCCCCCTTGTTTTTTTTTTCAAATAATCACAGCCTCCTTTTAAGCTGAAACTGTTCTCTTTCTACTCTACTTCCTTTCATATTGCCTATATTCTTATTTTCCCCTTCGTGCCTTTCTTTTCTTCCTCTCCCTTTCATTTTTGCCCTTCCACCCTTTTGTTTTTTTCTTTCCTTTTACATAGTTTTCTTTTTACTTTCCTTTATACTTTTCCTTTTTATTTTCTGCTTTTCCTTTCTCCCTTTCTCTCTCACAGATTTAATTAATCTTTTCTTCTTCTGCCAATTGCCATTTTGCCTTCTTCTTTCACCTTGTTTCTGTCTTAAAAAGGTGGTTCATCTTCTGGTTAGCTTGTAGTTTGTTAGAATGTCCTATTATTAATACATTTCAAATTGTTTTATTTATTATGTTTTTTTAATTATTTGCCTTCCTCTTCTGACTCTTTTCTGCTTCCAAATGGTGGTCACCGGCCCAGCAACCAAAAAAACTATTCCCCTGTGAGGCTAAAATATGATTATAGTTACATTTCACATTTTCACATATTCCTGTCTCTCTTTCAAACTACTGCCCGGTTGCTAATTTAAATTGGACCCTAGCAACCACATATTCCAAACTGGAGAGCTGCTGAACAAAAAGCTAACTGATAAAACCAAATGCAAATAATAATAAATGAAAACCAATTTGCGAATTGTCTCAGAATATCACTCACTACATCATACTAAAAGTTATTTTAGAGGTGAACAACCCCTTAAATATTATATTCTCTTTTCTTCTTACTCTGGTATTCTCCTTATGCTTTTTTAAAATTCTCTCAGCTTTCCCTACCTAGTCCTCTTTTGTTGTCTCCCATACCCCTTTTTAATGTTTCCACTCTGCCCCTTTTTCCTACCCCTTTTATTTTCAGTCCTGACCTCAACTTCTTTCCATTCTCTTTCCTGTGCTCTTTTTCCTGTTTCTACTTTTATTGTTTTTTTTATAATTTTTCTATTCCCATTCTCCTCTTTTACTGACACAGAACAATGATAGAGCACAGTTACCTGACAGCAAACAAATATGCTTTCATGCAGCTGGTCATTTTTTTTTAAAAAAAGGACATTTCCAGGAACAGATTGTCAAATCAAGGGTCTGTGTCTACACGTCAGGAACAGATGAAAGCCGTGAACAAAGTTATTTAAATACACTCACTGTTTTTCTAAACATCTATCATAAATGGTGGGAGATTTTAATCAGCAGATATAGCTCTACAATGTTATTGCTTCCCCATATAAAAATAGTGAAAACATTTTTAAATGCTAAAATATCCAAAATAAGTACAAATAATATTTCCACGTAAAACCTTCAGTGTTGGAATCCTGTTTCTGGATTTTTGTTATTCAAATGTGTATCTAAGGTTAGAACTATCTTCCTCATATATTTACATGTAAAAAATGCAATGCAGTTCAATCACAAAGCTTCTGCCTATAATGTAAGAGGAGAAGCAGTAAGAGAACATTGTGCTGAGACTGAGAAGAAACATGCCCAAGGCTGAGTTTCTGTTAAAACTTGTTCCCTGAGATGCACTTTCATCTGCTGTTTGCTATATCAGGTGCTGGACTAACAATGAAGCTTTGTGCTCTATGCAATTTAAAAAAAAATCATCCTGCACTACCCAAATCTTCCATGTGTATAATAGCAAAAACTAGGAGGTGCAAAGTTGTGCCCCTTAGAGTCCACACACTTAGTATTTGTGCTCCTGTGCATGGTTAGTTCTGTGCAGCACTGACAGGTGCAAGGCAGCCATGTAAACCCTAAGCAAGTAAAGAGCTACACTCATGCACCCTGATGCTCCTCAGGGCCAGAACTACTAGGATTCAATGTGGGGGGTGCACTTGAAGGAGGGCCGAGGCACAATAACAGAGAGAACTGCACCTGGGGAGGAGGAAGCAGCAGGGCCTGTGTGGATGCAGGGTAAGAAGAGGTTGCAACATAAACCATATTTGTGCTAATAGAACTTGGCTTGGCTCTGCCAGTCCCACATTGCATGTCCTATATGTGCAAGGTACAGGCATTACTAAGGCTGCTGGCATACAACCCATGTAATGCCCCCTCAAAATGCTATTCTATCAGACTTAAGGGATGCCATGCTCTTTCTGGGCACAAATGGAGGGCTGGTGGTGGCAAAGTGCTAATAACACACATTCTGCCCCTTACTCCTCAGTTGAAAAGTTTTTCTATTGGCAATTGCTTTATTTTATTATAGAAATACAGATATGTTGGTAGCACCAGTAGCACTGTACATGCACAGGATTTCACATGTATGTGGCGCTGCTTCTGGATACATGACCAGGTCACAATTGTGCATTAAGGTGTAAAGTAATAGTAGTGGTATAACTACAGAGGAAGCAGACCCTGAGGCCACAGGGGCCATGGTCTTTTACCTCTGTGGGGTACTCACGGGTCACCTACAGTATATTTTTTTGTGCGTTGTTGATTACCTTTGTTTTTTTATTTTATTGGGCAGTGGCATAACTACCAGGGGAGGAGGGGGTGCGATTGGGCCAGGGCCCGCACCCCCTCAGGGCCCCCCCCCGGCAGCTCACGCGCCATGATTCCGGCAGTTCCGAGTGTACGGAACTATGTAACTATGTAAAACTGGATCAATAAAACAGAAATTACACAGCAACAATTGGTGAGTGCTCTGATTCTTTTTTGAATTTTATTATATAAATGTGGACAATAAGTGGTTTCCAACCCGTAATCTGTAGTATAACAAGAGGTTAGGAGCCATTTATGCTCATTCTCCATCAGCTGGAGGTTCCAGCATTTCTGTCTTGCTATTGGTTGCAAATAATTTTGGTCCTCCTATAAATGCAGGCTATGATTTGCAAGCCATAGGGTAGTACAATGTTTGTACAAGGTTGACTCTCAAGGTCATTTAGTGCTGCTATCTTTATATATATATATATATATATATATATGCACATACTGTTTTGATTTGTACATTGTGCTCTAAGCCCTAAAGAAAAGGTGCTAAGTGGGTTTATTTTGTTCAGACTTAATAAGAAGGTATTCAGTGACGGCACTTGATTATATCATCTCATCATACACTACTATCCTTCAGGTATAGGATCTCTTATCCAGACTAATTGAGACTTGGAGTTTTCCCACATAAAGGAACATTCAGTAATGTGGATCCCCATACCTTAAGTTTGTTGAAAAACATTTAAACATTAAATAAACTGAATATTATTGCCTTGCCACCACTATGGGGTTATGCAGCTTAGTTACCATCAAGTACAAGGTATTATTTTTATTATTACAGAGAAAAAAGTAATCATTTTTAAAAACTAGAATTATTTTATTCAACTTGACTCTACGGGAGATGACTCTGTAATTTGGAGTTTTGTAGATAACAGGTTTCCAGATAAGGGATCCCATACATGTACATGGTGCTTTACATTGTGGAGACTAAAATCTACATGCTATACCCTTGTGGTTTAGTAGTTTTCACAATATTCTCTTAAGGAAAACCATGACCTTAAAAATTACAAATATTTCAGTTGGCTCTAATAAGAGTAAAGGGAACATCCCTTCTTATTCCCTGGTTATCTCCAAACATACAGGGAGTAAATAGCCCATGAGATCATGAGAAATGCCTGTTACACTGTAAAAAGCAACTGATAATCTTCCCACCTGTGCCAAAGAGAAACCTGAATAATTACAATAACCTTTGTGGGAATCCTTATCTAAATTATGAGGCATGAGGCAAGGATGTGTAAGTCTTTGCATTTTAGAGATATCTGCTGAAATGGGATTAGACTTGGCTGAGCATTAGACATGATACCAACGTTGTATTTCTCCTAGGAGCAAAACAGCAAGTCAAGTGCAGAACATCTGCAAAATAGCAAGTGGAATTGTAGTGGAAGTTGTACTGTTTTACACTTGCCCTGTATTGAAGTCATACAGTAAACTAGTTCACAATATATTCTAGTACCCAAAGCAACAGCACAATGAGGCTCATTCCCCTGGCTGTCAATAAAAGGGGCATAATATTCTTTTAAGCTTTATAAACAGGCAGTAGCATGAATAAATAATTGGTCAATGTGCCATGAAGAAGTACAATGATCATTTCACTCTTTCTCAGTAGTTAGTCCTTCTTCTGAGCTATAATCCTGACACCTGACAAAGTCATCAGGTATCACACAGGGTTTCAAAATACAATTTATCGGATTAAAAAGTTAAGTATCAAGTGACAGGTCATAGGAATCAGAGGAGTTTATGGATTATGACTAATACCTGATCCTGATAGCTGGCAAAGTAAGTTGTTAAGTACCACACAATCTTTCTTAATGCAGGTGCTTGAGAGTGTTATAGTTTTTAAATGCAGCCATTAGACAATTAGGTTGAAAAAAATACATGATTCTACCATTCTTAGCTAATCCAAAACACTCTTATCCAGAGGAAGGTAACCAGTCCACTTTCTTCCCTGTACATTTTTCCAAATAGCAGTGGAGGAGGAGGCAAGGTCATTAAACTTGATCCATGGGTTGATAGGTAAGTTCCCTTACAGGGGATGAAAAGGCAAAAAACTAAAATCCAATTTTTACTTTCTTTAATGAAAAAGAAACCTACACTATATCCCATGTAGTTTAATTAAAAAATGTCTACCATTTTTATAAGAAACCTGACCGTATGCAGTGAAATTCTGCCTTCATTTACTTGCTCTGACTGCAATAGATAGGAAACTTAAAATGGTCCCTAACTGCTCTGCAGGGAAAGTATCATACTTTCAAACGGCAGGGGGGAGGGACTTCCCAGAACTTGAGCAGCTTTGTGTGTTTCCATCTAGAGCAGCCGGCGACCATGTAGAGATTCATATCTGCAGCAGCCAGAGCAAGTAAATGAAGGGGGAATTTTAATTCATACAGTCAGGTTTCTTACAAAAACTGTACAGATTATTGGGGTTAGGTCTCTTTTCAGTTAATAAAGTAAAAATGGTATTTTTTGCCTTTACATCCTCTTTAATGTTTGCAACTCCAGCTGCAGGGACAAAGATCATGGAGCCAAATTTAAACAGATAAACTGGGATTCTATTTGGAGGATTTTTTTGCTGCAGCCACTGGTTCTGGAGAGTTGGAGAACGTTTGTATTAAACAAAACAAAAACTATAATATCCACATTAGATTGCATGACAACACAGGACCCAGTGCAGTCTGTATATTCTGATTATTAATCAGTCTTGCTGCATCTGCTTTTATGGCAGATATATTTGACTTGTGCTGTTTTGGTAATTTATGATGATCCCTGAGCAGCAGCCCAGACCACACTGAGCATGTGCATGGTCTTGGTCTTGCAAAGATGTTTAGCATAGTTTCAAGGTCTATTTTATGGGCCATCTTGGATGAGATGTACACAGACATACGTGCTTGCCTCTCTCTCTTTATATAGGGGACTTCTCACCCCCTATGGGTGGCATGTGTCCTCCTCAATCTCAGGTTGGCCTGCATGTTTGATGGTTCTGTACAGTATTTGTTATTTCCTAGCACTGCACACTTCTGGACAGAGTTCTCTGATGCTGTTCCTGGGATTTGTTGGAGTCATTCTCTGAGTTCAGAAGTCACAGCCCCCAGTGCCCCCATTTGCATGAGAAAGGCATCCAGCACTTCATTTAACCTCACCAGCTAATCACTTATTACTACCTGGTTCTGCTGCAGGGTCTGCATAATGTACAATATTTATAGTAAAGAAAGCCATTCAGTGAAGGTGAAATCTTTTCCCTAACCTCCATTCAAAGCAAACTTTCTATTAGCTTTAACAATTGCGCCACACGGTTACAATAAAAATGGGAATATAAAGATAAAATACAAAAGAAGGATAAAAATGGGAAGATAAATTTATTAAAGATAAAATAAAAAAGGAGGATAAAAATGGAAGGATAAAGTTGATGAAGATAAAATAAAAAAGGAGGATAAAAATGGGAGGATAAAGTTGATTAAATAAAATAAAAAGGAGGATAAAAATGGGAGGATAAAGTTGATAAAGATAAAATAAAAAAGAGGATACAAATGGGAGGACAAAGTTGATAAAGATAAAATAAAAAGGAGGATAGAATGGGAAGATAAAGTTGGAAAAGATAAAATTAAAAAGGAGGATAGAATGGGAAGATAAAGTTGATAATGATAAAATAAAAAAGAGGATAAAATTGGAAGATAACATTTTGCATGTAACCATGTGAAAGCTTGACAGTAATATTGTGGGGCCATGGGGCAAATGACCCAAGCCTTCAGCATCTGTCTCATGTAAACAAGTTCTAGTTTTCAGTTACTATCATGGGGTTACCCTACCTACAATAAAGTAGACCTTATGCCACTCTTCCTGATACCTCTTATATAAAATAATAGGGGTCATTTGCAACTACTAACACAGTTGCAGAGCTGCAGATTTCCATTTTTATTTAAGTATATGTGGCAAATTACTGCAGTTTTTGCAGTTTTTACTTGTGTAGAAATATATTATGACGGAGCCATCCTTTTAGGGATACAGTACATTAAATACATTATGCATTCAGACTGGCAGGGAGAGTTGAAAGGTCTAGGTTTTCCCACCAAAGCTATGTGATAGCAGCAGCGGAGTGGGTGTGAGTGAGTGTGCGGAGGGGTTGTGAACTTTTATATTTTTACAGTTACTGCCATGACTTCGCAATCACAGCAGCAGTCAGTGGGGATAGAACATTGCTGCAATAATCATATGCTAGAATGTGGTTCTCAAAGCAAGAAAGCCTTTCTGTGAAGCACAGACATTACAGAACAGAAAGACTTCTTTATTCGAATTGTGTAGGAATATGCATGTCGTCTTCATTACTGGGAATTATAGGCATGTCCAAAAATGCATAGTAAAATACCTATCTACAATCTAACATTAAAGGGGAACTAGCGCGAAAATTAAAATGTAATATAAGCTTCAGCATACTTAAATAAGAAGTTTTCTAAATATAATCAATTAAATATTCTGAACTGTTTCTGAAATAATCAAGTTTATCCTCACTATCCCTCTCTCCTGTCTTCATGCAGGAGTTGGGTGTCAGATATTCATTGACAGTTAGATCCAATATATCTTATAGGGGGGCTCCTTTTAGCCTAGAAGATGTTTCAGAGCTTACTCTATTAAAATCACCAGACAGACATCATGGGGCAAATTTACCTAGGGTCGAATATCGAGGGTTAATTAACCCTCGATATTCAACTGCCAAATTAAAATCCTTCGACTTGGAATATCGAAGTCGAAGGATTTAGCGCAATTTGTTTGATCGAACGATCAAAGGAATAATCGTTCGAATTTTAATCCATCGATTGAAGGATTATCCTTCGATCAGAAAATTGATAGTAAACCTATGGGGACCTTCCCCATAGGCTAACATTGGCCTCGGTAGGTTTTAGGTGGTGAACTAGGGGGTCGAAGTTTTTTTTAAAGAGACAGTACTTCGACTATCGAATGGTCGAATAGTCGATTCGAAGTCGAAGGTCGAAGTAGCCCATTCGATGGTCGAAGTATTTTTCCTCTATTCCTTCACTCGAGCTAAGTGAATGGACCCCTAGTCTCTCTACATGCAGAATTTGTGTAAAAGGCAGTTATTTTGTTAGATGCACGATTGTTGCCCTCTAACCTCACAATAATTCAACGGATTTGTCGGATCGCACTAAAATCAGTTATTAAGGAAAGAAAAACCTAACGTCTATGGTGAGCTTTAGTGTTTGGAACAGCAGGGGGCTTCTCTTGACTTCTTTATCCACCTATGCATCATAGGCTGACAAATACTGTATGGTGCACTGACAAGTGAACTTTTCCAGCATAGTTGATCTGCAAACCAACCAATATTGGTTGACCTCTATTAGGGATGCACGGAATCCACTATTTTGGGATTCGGCCTAATCCCAAATCCTTTGTGATTTTAAGTATTACGATTCAAATCAGCCAGGGACGTGGATTTGGCTGAATCATGGCCAAATCCCAAACTGAATCCTGCATTCGGTGCATCCCTAACCTCCATACATGCACTGAAAATCCCTTCATATGAGAACTTTACACTTAAATTGAAAAAAAGTACTCATTCTTCATTTTTATTTATGTGAGAAGAGGCAGATTTGCCTACATTTTGTGGACAAATGTGTTGTTTACCTGTCTTTTTCACATGATTCAGCCTGTTAAGATTGCCACCTCACAAAGAGCCATTCTCTACAGCTGTCAAGTTCCTCCAAAGAAAATGTAATAATGTATATATGTAATAACTTGCCCTTATGGAAACCCACCAAATGGAGAAGAATCTGTGCCAGACCTTATAGTCATTTACAGAAGTGAAAAAGATTTTCAAATTACTTTCAGACGTACATAATACATTGTAAATACAAAAGTGAAGATCTTACTGGATAAAGCTAGTTCCATTCTGCCTTTGACCTTCCCAACTCAAAAAAGTTTCAGATCGACCCCATTGTTTCACCAAAGTTAATTTTAGAGTCAATACCTGTAATATAAAGTTCTTTGCCACAGTACATTTTGAAAAAATGTATGTAATCTTTACCCATTCATTCCATTGGTATGAAAATTCATAGGTCTGAGTTAGAAGAAGAAGACAAATACAGATATGGGATCCAGCATACTTGGGACCTGGGGTTTTCCAGACAAGGGATCATTCCATAATTTGTTTTTTTATACCTTAAGTCTATTAGAAGACCATGTAAACATTAAATAAACCCAATAGGCTGGTTTTGCTTCCAATAAGGACTAATTATATCTTAGTTGGGATCAAATACAAGGCACTGTTTTATTATTACAGAGAAATAAAGAAATCATCACAAATTTGGATTATTTGATGATAACAGAGTCTGTGGAAGATGAGCTTCCCGTAATTCGGAGCTTTCTGCATAATGGGTTTCCGGAAAACCATACCCGTAATTCATTAAAAACTATAAAAAAGAAAAAGTGAGCACCAATTGAAAAGTTGCAAAGTAAAAGTGAACTTATAAGTGAATCACCTCTTCAACTGTCTAAAAATAGGAATGTTTCCTATAGAAAATGTAAAAATGAGACCTTTTTTTAGCGTAGATTCTATTGTTGAGGTGTAACATGCAGAGAATGGTTTGGAGGTTCTTCTTGCATGTTTTCAATCACTGAGCATTTCGGTGCAGTCCAAGCATGGCAAAAACGAGTAGATTCCTTGACTGAACTGGAGCCCCTTATAATCCTCCTATTAAACTAATAGCACCTGCAGGCCAAGTAGACTTAATCCTACAAAGTGTTCATATAAGACCTGTTGATGGATTTAATATTTTCATTATAATACATTTTCATTACTTTCTTATTAAGAATTTGGTTAATTACTTAAATAGTACCAATTCTGAAAATAACTTTGGTTATTTTAGTCACACCTAGATTTTCTAGCAAACAGGCCTAAAAGCCGCAACCCTCTACTTTATTAGTGTTACAGAGTAGAAATGTTTGTGTAAATGAAGTCGTGTGAGGGCAGAACTGTCAAAAATCTTTTCTTTTATGTTTTAAGGCCAGATCTTGATTTACTAATGCCTTAGAGGAAAACTATAACCCTGAACAATGTAGGAATCTAAAAAAAATATATTGCATAAAACAGCTCTTGTGTAAAACACTGCTTTATCTAAAGAAACCATTTTCAAAAACATATACTTTTTTAGTAATATGTGCCATTGGGTATTCCTAAATAGAAAATTATGAGCTGCCTTCTAGGACCATGCGATTCAGGGATCACGTGATCTCTCAGGCCGTACAGAGACCATCAAAAAATGGCGACTCAAAGGAAAAGATGTAAAAGGGCAAGATTTACTGATATCTGTATTCCAGTTAAGTAAGATTATTTAATATGACACCCAGACATAAAAAAAGCTGTATAATAAAAAGCCTTTTAATATTAAAAATCTTTTTTTTATTAAAACATTCAGAGTTGTAAATTTATTTAAAAATCGCAGCTGTCAATCGAATATTGCCTGACCCTCTTTTATACCTTAGGCATAGAGGCTGGGCTGGGCTGGCAATAACTTTCACTTTCCATTCAGTACTTCCTAGATGTCACTGTTCTCCCCACATTCCCCTGTTCTCTTCACCATTTAATTATGTAGCCAGGGCATGGGGATGGACATCAGGTCCCCCATTCTGGTGTACAAATAAGATTCTGAGATGATACAAGACTTGTCTTAATAACAGTATCCACAAAATGGGAGCCATTTTGTGGACACTGTTATTAAGACAAGTCTTGTATCATCTCAGAATCTTGTTTGTACACCAGAATGGGGGACCTGATGTCCATCCCCATGCCCTGGCTACACAATTATGTGTAGCCAGGGCATGCCCTGCTTGTTATAATTATGAATTCCCAGCCCAAAGGAAACATGATTCAAATAATTTACATAGTGTAATTAAGGTTCATTTTGCTTGACTAATGTGATTAAATAGGATTTGGAATAATTTTTTTGGGTGACGCTTCCCCTGTAATATGATATCTGTTGGTTAAGTATTCTGGGGGTATATTTTCCTTAAAAGTGATCTAAAAGGGGTCATTTATTATTAGGAAGGCAGTTTGCAATGTGACATTTTTTGTAATTAGGACATTTCCTTCCTTGAATAAGGCATTCCCCTATTAACACTTCTTGTGTCACTCAGAGTGCCAGGGGCCCAGGGCTGGAACTAGGAGTAGGCAGAGTAGGCACAAAAGCTGGGGGGTACCAGGCACATACCTCCCCTGCCACCTACCCCATGTCCATTCCCCTCTCTCCAACTGAATGAGCCTCTGCGCATGCGTGCCGCAAGTGGCATTTCGCGCATGGACACCGTGAGTAGAATTTTGCCATGTGCACCGCAGGCAGAATTTTGCGCATACACCTGACCAACAGGCGCCGTGACCGGCCATGTTGCCTAAGGCATCTGGCCCAGCTGTGCAGAGGCCACTTGCTGCTACAGGGTCCTGTCCTATCTGCCTGTCCTATAGCTGACAGTAAAGACAAGGCTGGTCTGCTCCCCCCCCTCCAACACTGTGGTCTGTACCCGGGCCCCACACCAGATTTTGTTGGTTAGCACTATTACCTTGGAGGTGTGAGGTCCTAGGTTTGAGCAAAACCAGACCCCTAACTGCAAGGAATGTACTTATAGACAGGGGGGGAATTATATGAAGGGACTGAGCCTAGGGTGGTAAGTTTTGGGGGGCGGCCCTAGGGTGCCTATAAATGTATTTTTTCAATTTAAAAAAATAAATAAAAATCACCCAGCCTCTTCCACAGATTTCCATAGAAAATCCAGTAAAAGAACTGGGAGTGAGGGGTAGGGGTCCAGACTAGATAGCGGAAGTGATTTCACGCACGTTGTATAGGGGGCGCAGGTCTGGACTGGGAGTCAAAATAAGCCCTGGCATTTCACCTACACAGAGGCCCAATTAGCTCCTCACCAGCCCACAAAATAGTGACTTTCTATGGCATCTTATGGCAGCCCCTCTGGCATTTGCCAGAACTCACAGATGGCCAGTCCTTGCCTGATCGGGGGTGTTTAGGTCTGGTGCTTAGGGCTGCATCGGACCTACATACAACCCTGCGTATAGAATTTACTTATGAGAATTTATGTTTTCCACCTGAGACGACCTGCCTGGCCAAGATAAAACCAATGTGCCCAGACACGTATTTTCCACTTGTGAGCAGCCTCTCCATGTATGTGAAGAAATCGGTGTCAAAATATTCTGCTTCTTTTATCAACCTCTTTATGTTTTATTCTGTTTGAAGATAAAGTATAACGTGCTTATAAAAGAAAAAAAAAAGAATACAAAGTACACAGCTGGATCCCATCATATTGCAGTACTGTGAATGTGAATGTGATTATTTTATTGCCTTTTGTGTTTCTAGAAAGGTTTTCCTCCCTTGGATCCTGTTACACACCCACCAAAAAAGAAAATATATGAACCAATATGGACCAGCTGCACAAATAATGTTTTTTGGGTCAGTGTAAACTATGCTTATGTTGTTTTGCTGGAAATTGCCCTGCCATTTAGATTGTAAGCTCTTTGGGGAAGGGATCTCCACCCTCTTGTCTCTTTGACGCTGAGCTCTAAGTGTTTATTTGCATTGTTTATTTTTGGTCGAATAGGTCCGTTTACGATCGAATAGATCCGTATTCAGCCGAATTCGTATCGTATGAATCGAAGGAATAGCGCAATCAATCGAATTCGATTCAAAGTTTTCCCCCAACAAACCTTTGAAGTCCACCAATTGACTCCAAATAGGTTCCAGGAGGTCCCCCATAGGCTAAAACAGCAATTTGGCAGGTTTTAAATGCCGAATCTTCGAAATAAAATTTTTAAATAGACAGTACATGATAAATTTCAATATTTGAATTTTTGAATTTTTTTCAAACTCAAATCGAGTTTGGACTATTCCCTAGTCGAAGTACACTAAAAATAGCTCGAAATTCTAGTTTTTTTCTCGAAATTCTAGTTTTTTTCTTTTCGAAAATTCACCTCGACCTTTGATAAATCTGCCCCTTATTGCTGCTCCTATAAACTATAGCAACAAATTACCAGTTGCCTTTTTATGTTATAATTTCATTATAATGACGAGGACAAAATTTTATTTGTTGGACAGCAGCCCCCAATGTAACTTCAAGCAGGTCTGTCCCTGTGTTTTATTTACAGCACTTTTAAATTTCACACAATATGTGCAAACAAGTGAAAAGAAAATGTCCAATCATGGGGGGTGCTAAATGCAATGGCATCCCCCAAAGATTGTAATGATACCCCAGGTTCTGGTGTTCCTGTTAGTAGAATACTGCACGGGGTGCTTGTGAGCAACCCAGTCTCTTTCTTCCTTCTGTCGTTTGAAAGTGCCTCAGTCAGCAACTGAATCCAGTATAAACATATATTAAACTCAAAGGGGCTAATTTACTAAAGGGTGAATTTTCACCAGCAAATGCTCCACCACACTTCATGCCGCTTCTCCATGTGTAAATTCGTTACCACTATGCTCATTTACTAAAATGCAAAGTTGCGTCTCAGCAGCCAAATGCTGGCTGAAGTTCGCTAGCGTTAATTCGTCTAGGAGCATTTCTTTGCGATATTTCGCTTGCATTCATTTCTGCCTGGCATAACTTCGTCAGTACTCTTAAGCTGGCCATAGACGCAACAATCCGATTGTACAAATCGTGGATTCGTACGATTTTCGGACCGTGAGTGGAGAGTCCTGACATTTTTCGTCCGGCGGAGATCAGTCGTTTGGTCGATCGGACAGGTTAGAAAATTTCTGTCGCCTGCTGATAATATCTCTGCGTGTATTGCCGATCGTACGATTTTCAGGGGGGAGACTGTCACTAGCTTTGGTCGGACATAACTTTCGTACGATTGCTGTCAGGGGCAGAACATCGGCTGATCTGTTCTTTTCTACTTTATTTGATCTGAATGGTAAGACTTTGATCGGAATGGTTAGTGGTGGCTTGGGAGATGGGAAAGTCCGATCATACATTGATTCGTACGATCGGATCTTTGCGTCTATGGCCAGCTTTACACTTAGGTAAATTTAAATAGGGCGGTTACATATAGGTCATATATGTCTTTATAAGAGATATTGATACAAATGCTTGATGGGGCCACTTATTACCACAAATGTCCAAGGAAGCAAAATAAAGACAAAAGAGATTCTCTAATGCCCTAGACATGAGCCCACCCTAAAACAAATGTGGCATGGCCTAAATGGTTGCTTAACACAAAAATCTTTAATAGTTAGGACTTTTGAAGGCAATCCTACTTTAAAAAATGAAAAAACTGCAATGTTTTTTTACAACTTTTATGAATTTCCGGCGTATAGTATATGATGTCACTAACATAAGACTGAGCTCAATTTTATCAGTTTGCCAGGTCTAAGATGGCGAAGGAAACTCTGGTGAAAGAGATACCGTTCTGTAAAGCACTTTAGTGAATTTGCGACCGTTCGCTGAGCGAAAATGTGCCTGGCGATAGGTCAAGAAGCTGCACTAGCGACATTCTCTTTCACTAGCGAATTGTCATCTGTGCCTGTTAGTAAATTGGCAATGTCCCTGTGGATGAGATTTCTGGCAGATTTTCGCTAGCGACGGCCACTTCACCCTTTAGTAAATATGCCCCATAGTCTCTTTGCATTTTACCGCAGTTTGCTAAGCAACCTCAACTTGTCCCCCACTTCTTGGTCAAGAGCTCACTCCAAGCCCACCCTTCTCATATTCTCATAAGTAATTAAAATAAAAAATAACTTTTAGCCTACGTGAACGTTGCCCCATTTGGCATTCTGGGAGAGATATCCCTTCTCTTCAGAGTTTCTTCCAGTTACTGTGTAACATTACACAGGTACACTGAAAAGTCAAAAAGTTAGGACAAGGGACAATATCTTTTTATTTGGATAATGTTTAATAAATCATTAAGGCCCTTCTTTCTGCTTTGATGATTTTAAAAAAATTTTGGTTTTTTTTGAGGAAATAAATCACTTGACATATCAAGTGAGTTTGGGGATAATATAATAATATGTACTTTCATCTTGGCAGAAGACATCTCTACTGACCCAATGCAAATGTGTTGGTAAAACGTATTATAGATCCTCTGGACAATTTTTCATGTTCCAAGAACATCATACTGTTTTGAGATGCTGGCAATGCAAGTGTTTCTTTTTAGCCTTTATCTAAGCAAATGTCATACATAATAAAGCAGGGTGGGAGGATATTGTGAGCTCTGTGTTTCAAATACCCTGCTATTCAGGATAATATTCAGCTATTCCCTGAAAGGGAATATACTGTATGTAATCTACTGAAAATATTCACAATAAGAAAGTTGGAATGTTAGGCTTCCTATACCACTGACCCTTTATTGCAGTGAGATATGCCTGGCCTGCTTGGGGAAGAATGGAATAGCAGGTAGGAAGACAGCAATCTCTATTGGTCCTGCGACAAAGAAATAATAGGTGCCAGGGGGTATAATGTCTAGTTTTTGGGGGGAATGAATGCCACTTCTTTCATGAACAAATTGATACAGGAATAATTGATTAGTTATATGGAATAAAATAGGGAAAGCAAGAGACACTTGCGGCAGATTCTCATTTTAGTGAGTTTAAAAGTTTTAGAAACCACAAATAAACTCTTACAGGGGAATGTAATAAAAGTCGCAAAGAGCAAAACAATTCGCACCAATAAGACTAAAAATCCACATCTCGCAATGTAATATTGTTCCTTAAACTGTTATTGCATTGCGAATTTTAATTGCGCATTGCGAATTTTAATTGCGCACTCATAAGAAGTGCTTGAAGGTGTCGTAATCTTTTGGAGCAAATATAACGACTTTTTCAGTAAGAAGTTTTATTACATTGATTGCGCATTGGCGCAAACTATAAAATTCGCAAACGGTCTTTCATTGTCGGAAGTGATCGCTAAACAGTTTCCGGGTTCGCAAAAGCTATATTAAATTCGCACAAAGCAAAATTTGTTCGCGCAAAGGCATAACTTTTCGCATTGCGAATAGTTTTTCCATTAGCGATTTTTATTACATTTCCCCGATTGTCTCTAAAATCACGAATGCCAAGTCATTTCTTAAAAGATCCAAATAAAAAAAACTCAACTGAAAAAAAACTCAACAATGTGCCTAAAAATAAGAAAGCCTTTAAAACCTCTAAAAATGAAAACCTTTTAAAAAAAAATCTTAAAAAAAAAAACCTCTAAAATTTGAGGTTTTGGGGCAATTACTGGAGAAAAACAATCAGACAACCTATAAAAGCCTGAATGGCTAAAAAAAAGATCCAATAGAATCAGTGCAACTCTCACTGACTTGTGTAGGACCTTGGCTGCTGTTACTTGGCGAAGTTTTGTATTAGAGCTTTTTATGGTTTTTACACTGAATAAATTTCACATTTTTAGGGACAAATTTGATTTGATTTGATTTGTTATTTGTGAAATGTGATTTTAATAAAAAGGCCTGTTAGATAGTAAGAAAAAAGACACACGTCCATCAAGCTCTCACTGTAACAAACCCCTTCCGAATATTTAGGTGGAACCTAATCGGAATGGGTGACCTCGTGTCAGCTGGAAAGACCTACTGGTAAATAAAGCATTAGAGAGATTATTATATGATCCCCTTATATATTTATACATAGTTATCATATCACCCCTTAAGCGCCTCTTCTCCAGCGTGAACATCCCCAATTTGGCCAGTCTTTCCTCATAGCTAAGATTTTCCATACCTTTTACCAGCTTAGTTGCCCTTCTCTGTACCCTCTCTAATACAATAATGTCCTGTTTGAGTGATGGAGACCAAAACTGTACGGCATATTCTAGATGGGGCCTTATTAATATGAATAAGAATTTTTCACTGTGTTAAGATAGGGCAAAAAACAATTTATGGATTTGACTATAGTTTCTTATTATTAGGGTTTACGTAATAATGGTGACAAGCACAACTATAAGGAAGACATGAAGGGCATTTTCTTACCAACCGCTATGGGAAAAGTTTTTGGATGCAATTCACCACTTCAAAAATTGCAATTTTTTTTTTTACCAGAATTCCATTGTAATTATAGCCATACACAAAGCTGAAATTATGAGTGCATGTTTGTGAATCAAATACAAGTTGTCAAAATTCTCTGTGAGGATTTTTTCATTTCTGGCCTACAAAATTAAAACGCTTTAGCCTGTGATTCTTTTTGGATTGTGAAGCCTATTGATGCTTCCCACCAAGGAACCAAGGAACTACCTCCACATCCAGGGCAACTGTACCTCCAGGGTTCCCCAAAGAAATGCACCTACACAGCAATCACCATTTTAGCACACTTGAATTTGCTGGCCAAAATGACCCTAATGGACTTGCTCTGATTTCCTGAAAGTTCTAGATCTTCTTTGTATAAGGTTGGGATCTATCCAGTCATCACATTGCTGTAATGCTAGTTCAAGGGAAGCATGTATGGGATCAGTCAGAAGAAAGGGAGCTAATGGAACTTGGAGGAGACATAAGGGATCCTGGCGTTGACAGCTCCCCCCCCCCAAGGCACTGAAAAATGGTGAGCTTACAGATCTGTTTTCTCACATAGGGGCAAAGTAACTGACGTGGGCGAAAATTCGCCAGAGTGACATCATTTTGGTACTTAGCTGATTTACTAACGGTCGCTGGCATAACTTCGCTAGCGAACGAGATTCACTAAGATGTGGATTTTACTGAACGTTACCTCTTGCGCCAGACTTGCCTTTGCCACCTCAGACCAGGCGAAGTGCATTTTTTTGGGGTAACCTGCTTTCCCCCTACATTGCCTAACATATGGCACATGAACCAAACACTGGGCTCATGTGCAGGGCAATTTAACAACTTTATTTTATTTAATAAGGTTTCCCGGGTTTTGTGTAGTGTAATATATTTGCTACAACATATACGTCCATTGCACTATAACTTCCCGCCATATGTAAATTAGCCAGCGCAACTTTGTTTCGCTTGGTGCAGTACCACTAGCGCAACATCGCCAGTGTTCAGTGCCCTGGACGCAACTTCGGATTTTAATGAATTAGCGGTGTCCTGGCAAATCTACGCCTGGCGAAGTGTTGTGCTGTGAGCGAAGCTGTCGCTGGCGACGTGAATTCGTGAATTTGCCCCTTGGTGTACAAGGCCAACTCTTTTATGACCATCATTTGAAAACAACTGTTGACATTGTGGTGGTTATTACCAGCAACATGATGGAACAAAGTTAGAAGTGATCTATTCATGTAAAGAGTTCATTATAAAGTCCGCTGCTTGTGTATTCACTCAATAAAGGGAGCGGTTGAGCAGTTAATAAGGAACATTAGCTACAAACATGTCTTAACTTGGAATCCCAGTTGTTGTTCAGAGCAATGAGCAATCATTATGTGATCCTTGCTGATAGTAAACACTGTGTTATTGAGGTCAAAATAAACATAGGGGTTTTCAGTAATGGGAAAAGGGATTTATCATGAACTGCAATTTGCAATAAAGTTAATTCAATATACAGGATCAGATTTAAGTTTTGTTCTAGTCATTCATAAGGTAATTCCCAGTTTATTTCAGTGGTTTAAACTGGATTTAATAAAAGAAGCTCTTTAACCTTTGAGTGATATGGGTCTTTGATGTGGAAGGATGCATGCGTCATGGCATAGATCAAAGAGAAACCAAGAATCATAGGGGCAAATTTCGCCAGCAATGGCTTCGCAGGCAGAGCAACAAAAATTCACTCAGCTACAACACTAATTCACTAACATGCGATGTTGCGTCCAGGGCACCGAACGCTGGTAAAGTTGCGCCAGCATTAATTTGGCAAGCAGAGCGAAGTTGCGCTAGCGTTGGCTAATTTGCATATGGTGGGAAGTTATAGTTGAATGGACGTATATGTTGCAGCAAATACATTACATTACACAAGCCCAGGGAACCTTAATAAAGAAAATAGAGTTGTTATAATGCCCTACACATGAGCCCACTGTATAGTTTATGTTCCATATGTTAGAAAATGTAGGGGGGAAGCCGGTTATCCAAAATAATTTGTACGCTCTTTTGCAGTTTATCACCCTGAAAAAAGGAAAAGACGCCAGCGTTTTTTGGGACTTTCAACTAAAGTTTGAGGAAGTCCTATCTTCTCTATTGCACTTCTCTTGGTCTGAGGTGGCGAGGGCAAGTCTGGCGCAAGAGTTCAGTAAAATCTGCATCTTAGTGAATTGGCGCAGTTACGTCCCTTCACCAGAGTACAAATTTGCCTGGCAATTGAGTGCGAATGACTGCCAGTCTCTTTTGCTAGCAAAGTTACACCTGCGCCTGTTAGTAAATTAGCGAAGTACCGAAATTACATCACGCTGGCGAATTTTCATGGTAATTTTGCGACATAGAATCTAAGGTGTGGTACATTAATCAAGTCTGTTGGTTCTGGACCCCAGGAGGTTACAGTGACCACTTGCATGGGTCCTATACTACTATACCACATGCCCAGATTTGAATGTGTGGATGTTTTTGTCTGAGAAACAAACATTTTAGTATTGGCAGGTGGGTATAGTGAGCACTGAATGATGCAATGTACCTTGGGTTGACCTTTTGAGTTGACTTTAAAACTAATGTGAGGATTTAAATTAGAAAACAGTTGATTGGAAGAGTTGGTTTCTTAAATTGTGTGCACAGTTTCACAGCTTGCCCCACCGCTAGTTCCAAAGACTGTCATTATGACTTAATTATGTTAATTGAATATAATGGAAGGTGTAGGAGTAGGCGTGGCCTACATGAGAGACAAGAACCACTTAGGCAAGACTAAAACTAATAAATTGAATGACAAATTCTTCTTTTGGTAGTTCCACCACCTTATCCCTATATAATTTCTACAATGGAAATAAAATCCCCTCTAACCATGACATTGGATCCATTCCCTTTACCCCCTTCCAAATTTCCTATAGGGTAGTGGATCCGAAAAAGATGACACCTATAGTCCCAAAGGGGTGAACGTGTTCAATGTGGCATCTTCAGGCACAGTTAGGGACAGGATAAAAAACTAAAATGTAATGATCATAGGACCCATTCAACAATTTCATGTGACGTCAACAATCCTTCTGCCCCCAAAGCCAAGGTGGTGTTAAAAATACAATAAGTAAAACTCTATTCCCATCATTGTTAAAACATGCATACAAGTGCACTTTTCCACTATGTGTGTAATTGCCAGGTTTTGCTTAGAAGCCTAGAAGCTTAGAATACCTAAGAAAATAAAATATAATCATATCTTTGATGTCCAACCGCACTCCACACTCATAGTTAATGACAAATTATACAGGTAAACAAAATGTCATGACCCTTTTTCATACTATATTTCTCATACTATACCCTAATCTGTTTTACTTGGGATCAGATACTTTGACCCTGGACAAAAGTGCAAGTGCACATCAGGGTGCAGAGTGCAAAAAACATGTCAGACTGCACCATTTTTGATACTGTACAACCTGTCCTGCACTTTAAGGGGACCTGTCATGAATAGTTTTCCATAGACAGCACTCCAGTTGAAATAAAACTGGACAGCAGCACGATGCAACGTTTCGTGTGGCACACCACTTTTTGTCAAGCATAAAACCCAATATGAGCACATGACCTTAAATGTCCTCAGGTATTTAACAGGATATTGTGAACAGGCTTAAAGGGGATGTAAAGTCAAAAATGAAAATCCCCCTTGGCCATTAGGTAACCAATATAAGCCTTTTTCTAATTGCAATCAATTATTTTGTATTAAAGCAGAAGGAAAGGCTAAAATTAAGTAAGCTTTATCTGAAACGTCTATATAAATACACCAGTAAACCCTCAAAGTAATGCTGCTCTGAGTCCTCTGTCAAAAGAAACAGATCATTTCTTTCATTTTATTGTGTACACATGGGCTTCTGTATCAGACTTCCTGTTTTCATCTTAAACCTCCAGGGCAGGGCTTGAGCATGCTCAGTTTTCTCCTCTCTCCCTCCCTCCTCCCATCCCTGCTGTAATCTGAGCTCAGAGCTGTTAGTGAGCAGGGAGAGACTCAGGCAGGAAGTGATGTCACACCAAGCTTATATGGCAGCTTCTATCCTAAACAAACAGAGACAGTGTCTACAGATGTGTACTCGGGTATAGTAAAGCATTCTGCAGAATAAATACAGCATTCTAGCTTGCACTATTGTGGCTAATCTGTTGGCAATAAACTGTCTTGGAGCTTTCCTTCTCCTTTAACGGTTTCCATTTGCGCTTCAGTTTAAGGTTAAGCACAGTCTGTTCCCCCACATAACTGCTCTTTGAGCTGCGAGCAAAACCTTCACCTTCCGTCTCTGCTGTTTGACCTGTCCATCTCTTCTGCTGTTCCCGCCCGCCTACCAATCAAGAACGAGTAGGCAGTCTTGTTTGCAGAACGTCACTGTCAATCCCACCATTGCTTGACTGGCTTCTCTTTCTTCATTGGTAGACGGCGGGAACAGCAGAAGAGGCAGGCGGGTCAAACAGCAGAGACGTCCATGGGCCGTGAAGGTTTTCTTGCAGCTCAAAGAGCAGGTATGTGGGGGAACAGACTGTGCTTAACCTTAAACTGAAGTGCAAATGGAAACTGCTAATAAAACATTATTGATTGCAATTAGATAAAGGCTTATGTCGGTTCCCCAAGGGCAAAGGGGGATTTTAATTTTTGACTTTACATCCCCTTTAATAACGTGCACCCAGACAATACTTTGGGGCTGAAAAAGTACGTGCGGTTTGTTTGGAATCACCTAAAGGGGACCTGTCATCCAGACATAAAAATCTGTATCATAAACATCCTTTTCAAATTAAACATGAACCCCAAATTCTTTTTTATTATTGAAACATGCATACATGTTTAAAAGTCTCAGCTGTCAATCATATTTTACCTGCCCCTCCTTTATGCCTAAAGCTGGAAATAGATGTGCAGATTCCACCCTTGTATCTGACGAACGATCCGCCATCCCAATCTTCCGATCTGCCACTAAACATTCCAATAAAAAAAGTAGTAAAATAACAAATCAGATGTTGTTCTGGTCGTGACACCAATTGTTCGAAAGTTATGTTCGACAAATTCTAGTTACAGTCACCCATTGATATCATCAGCTGATATACATCTGTATACATACATCATGTATTCTCCCATTGATATACATGCAAAGAAATTTATCGTTAGCCAACAAAAATCTTTTAACCTGTCTGATCGACTAAACGACCAATCACTATGGTATGAAAAATGTCGGGACGATCCACACACGGTCCAAAAATCGCACAAATCTTGGATTATTACGACTATATATTTGCGTCTATGGCCAGCTTAATAGCTGTCACTGAACTCCCCACATTCCCCCTTCCTCTCTCCCTCCCATCTAATTGTGTAGCCAGTGCATGGGCAGGGGCATCAGGTCCCCCATTCTTGGGTATAAACAAGATTTTTATAATAAATCTGTAGTTTCAGGTCTGCAAGTAGAAATTGATAACTCATCACACAAGGGAAGAGGCCCAGGTGCACCATCCTGAGCCCTCAGCAAGGGGAGTGGACAAACCGAATAAAACTTTGGAGCAGGCACTCAATGAAGGCAATCTTCCACCAGGCAAATAAACTCAAAGTGAAGAGTTTATTGTGTCCACAGCCTTACGTGTTTCGTGATAAACACTTAATCATAGAGATTTTTGGCATGGTGCAAAGCTTCAAATACAAAAAACTGTTCTCCAAGGCATGCTAGTTAGTAAAAAAATATATTTTATTCACATCAATAATTTAAAAAACATAAAGAGCATACCCTCTAACGCCTAACGCGTTTCATGCTTACCCAGCACTTAGTCATAGGCAGATGCAAAGCTTGTCTTAAAGGAGAAGGAAAGTCATCCTGCACTTGGGGGAGCCAAATGTTAGACACCTCCAAGTGATTCTTTTGACTTACCTGAAACCCGGGCTGGTGCTCCTATCAACAGAAAACTGCACCGGCCGGGGTTATACCAGTGAGCACTACGGAGCGATCCTCTTCCGTCATATACACGCGGCTGTGTATGCACAGTAGAACGAAAAGCTGAACTTTAACTAAAAAGTCAGCTTTTTCATTCAACTGCACATTTGTTTGCCCTGGGATATTTGAAGCAAGAAGAAGCCGGAAGAGGATCGCTCCATGGTGCTCAGTGGTATAACCCCGGGCCGGTGCAGTTTTCTGCTGATAGGAGCACCGGCCCGTGGTTTCGGTTAAGTCAATACAATCACTTGGGGGTGCCTAACATTTTGCGCCTTCAAATGCAGGATGCCTTTCCTTCTCCTTTAATACAGTAACTGCCCACAAAATGGCAACTGCCTGCTTGGTGTGACTGTCAACTTCAAGACTAAAAAAACAATATTTTTATTATATTTATGGAGTAAATAAAAATCATTTTGCTTGACGAAAATCATAAAGTAGCATTTGGAATCATTTTTGAAGGTGACAGGTCCCCTTTAATAAAAACCCCTACTGCATTTCAGGCTTTGCCCCACAGTCTAGAATTTCTTCCCCATGTTTTTTATTCATAAAGGAAAGCACCATGTGGCTCAGATGAGCATTCTTTCTCCCCACCATATTTTGTAATGTTTTTCTTTCTCTAATAATAACCGGAATTTGTAGAGAATGTAGTTGTACAAGGCATTACTCACACTAATCTAAACTGCTCTTAATTCCATCTGTAATTCATTAGAAATGTCTTCTTTATTTTGCATGTCTCTTACTTAATTTACTATTGTGACAGTTGATTATCAATATAGTGGATGTTATCTCCAGGATGTACAGTATAGAGGGCAGATGATTGCTCACCATCTGTAAATATCTAATTGATTAATGATCAACTTTTGAAAGGCTGACATATTGATAGTGGCGTAAAATTCTCACTCACTTTATTACACGTTTAATTTTAAAACTATTTCTTATTTTCTTATCCTTCAAGTTCTATTAATAAGACAGTGATCCCATAATGATGAGCAATTCTGCTGTTTGACTGATGTGTAGTAGTGTAGAAATGAATGCTTAAGAATGCAAGTACATAGAAGGGGGATTCATTGGCCCTTTTGAAGTATCACCTAATGAAATGGACTGTGAACGACAAATTCTCTTTCTCGTGCCATTATTTGAACATCTGGTTGTCCTATCCCCAAATCTCTGTCAGCATAGAGTCATTAATTGACTGCAAACATGTTGCCATAAGTAAAAGGAGTGCAAGTTTATCCACAAGCTTAATGAGAGAGACCACAGAAAGTTTATGACTTTGACCATAACATATAAATATCAGGGGCCTATCGGAGAAGTCCGGACCAAGGAGGAAGCTTAGGGGGTTAAGTCCAAGTTTGTGGTATCCAAAGGGGTCAGGCGTAAACGTAGTCAAGTTCAGGCAAGAGTTCAATAATGTAGACGGCAAGAATCATAATCAGGGCCTTAACACAGGAATCCAGGAAACAAATTTAGGAATTTAGGAAACCCAGGAACACAAATCAGCAATTCCTATAATCTGGTTATTTAACCTGTGACCTGGAAGTCCTTTTATTTTGAATTTTTCGTGCTGGCCACGTGACACAATCGAGGTGCCGGCTTCGGCCCATGAGGGTTAGGGACGCTGCCATCTTGGATGCGACGCCGCCGGAAATCAGGCGCTACTGACAATAATAAACCCTTCAATGTTAAGGAATATCCTATATCCCATTTTACTTCTGCAGAGACAATAAAACAATCATTTTAAAGGGGTTGTTCACCTTTCAAACTCTTTTTTTCCAGCTCATTGTTTGCCAGAAATAACAACTTTTTATAATTGCTTTCCATTTTTAATTTTTTTTCCAAATTTGAAGTTTAGAGATCAATATTCCTGTCTGGTGTTTCAGTCTGGCAGCTCAGTGATCCAGGCGCAGAATCTGAACCGTTACCATTGGCTACATGAGTTGATGCATTTCTCAGCAGCATCTGTGGAATATTAGTAACTATTGCATCAATTATATAACAGTTGCCTTTATTGAGACTTGGGGGTTCACTCATCGTGGTCAAATGAATCAACTGGAAAATGAAAGGTTACACTTGCTTATAAAAAGGAGGTCAGTGGCGGAACTACCGGGGGAGCAGGGGGTGAGAGCGGGCCAGGGCCCGCACCCCCTCAGGGCCCCCCGGCAGTCCGCGCGCCGCTGCGCGGCGCACATTACTGGATAGTTTCCGGGTGTACGGAGGGGGGCGGGGGCCCGCTGCGCGTCCTGCGCCAGGGCCCGCCCCCCTCCAGTTACGTTTCTGAAGGAGGTCAGAAATTGAAAATAGAAAGTAATTGAAAGAAATCTTTATTTTTGGGGAACTATCTGAAACCAATTGAACTGAAAAAAGTGTTGCAAGGTGAACAACCCCTTTAAGCTGGCCATACACAGATCTGCTTGTTTGGTGTGGACTCCAAGTGAACACATCTTTGCATCATTTGGCTTCCTAATGGGTACCTAATGCAAATATCCAACTCTTGGGTTTACAAGAGGATCAAAGTCCAAAATTTACATGGTCAGCGCTAAATAAACGCTATGGGGAAAAAAGTAGAAAATAAGGGAAAAAAGGGAAATGTTATAGTGTAGTAATTCTTTATATCGTTATACACTCTTATGGTCCAGGATATCCCTTTAGTGAAGTTACCCTTTAAAAATCACCACGTGTGAATATTTGGATGGGTACTTACAAACGTTTTAGTTGAATATGTGCACATCAAAGTTTGAAGAAATATAGCTGTATGGTGTTACTTCTTGCTAGGAGAGATTAAAATGTGCAGGAAATAGTGTAAAGTCCTTTTCTATTCTATACTCATAAAAACGAAATGGTTGCACTCACATTTAAGCGATTAAAATCAGGCAAAATGTAACTTTCCGTTTAGGTCCGTGCTGTTCCGAGTTGCCTTGATGGTTTGTGGTTTGGGCTCCGACCTGCGTTGCCTCCACGCACCACTGGCTCCTTCCTGGACGCTTGGAGATGACGTCAGCCGCCTTTGCCTTCAGGCAAACAAAGTAGACTTGTTTGCTACCATTCTCATCCATGGCCTGTAGAGGTTCTACGCCAACATGCCCATCATGCCCTCTTCCCAATAGATATGAAGTGGGTATGATGTGGGTATGCAGTAATATTTGGATTCACACATGATGAAGATTATCTGATTTGGTTGCAATGGTCTGCTTGTGTATGGTCACCTTTATTTCTATGTTGATAAAACCCTTATGGACAGGGACTGGCCTATCCAGACCTCCAGCTAATGGTAGCAGAATAGGACAATCTTATACATAATTCATAATATTTTGTAAGATATATAGGCATCTACCAATATTTAGGCACCCTCATAATCTACGTATGCCATTAGATTCATCTGAATAATTAAGAACAGGGATGGAAGATATCAAGTGCATGTTTAGGAACAGGTTACCTTCTCATCTCCAGCTGATCTCCTATTGTGACCAGTATAATTACTGTTTCACAACTGCTGATGACTTCTCGCTGATACAGATCCATTAGATTAGATCTATTGGCTTTACAGTTCATTTGTAGCTACTTGAGTTTTATAAAGAAAGTATAGAAATAAGTTACATACATTTCCCCTGACATGTAAAATATTGGAACTATGTCAATAAAGCATAATAATAAGTGGAAAAGGCAGAATCAGAATGCAGGGATTCATCATATGGAAGAAATGTGAGTGGGCACTCCTCCTCCTCCATTTGTCTTTGTACAGTTATGAGTGGCTTAAGTTATTTCCAAATGTTTGAACAGAGCCAGGCAAAGAGCGGAGGGCACCCAAGGCAATTCCCTGGCCTCATCTGCCACCCCCTGTAAGCTTGGCAACTCACGTTATGCCCTGTGGCTGATTTGCCAGCAACTCCTATAATCATCCTCGAGGCATCTATTGCTCCACAAGCTGTGACTGGCACAGGGGTCTGGCATGCTGATAGGTGTGGGATGGCACATTGTGTCAGAAAAATACACTTCCAAGATAAGGATTGTAGCTTTGCACTTTGCACACTGCGTCCTGCATTGTAATTTGATACAGTCAGTGGAAACTAAGCTTTGTCTCAAAATAATTCTATTTTATTTTCATTTTCAAATTTCATATTTTTAATAGCCTCGAGACATGGTGCTCCACATACTGTAAAAGCTCATTATTCAGGAAGTCCCAGTTGCATGTACAGGTATGGGATCCATTATACAGAAACCGGTTATCAAGAAAGCTCCCAATTATGGAAAGACCATCTCCCATAGACTCCGTTTTGTCCAAGTAATCCAATGTTTTAAAAAGGATTTCCTTTTTCTCTGTAATACTAAAACAGTTCCTTGTACATGATCCAATCTTAGTAGGCACAGTAGGAGCATTTCGCCGTTACGGATCTACTGCGCATGCGCCAAAAGTCACACAGTTTTCCGATTTCACTTTGTGACTTTTGGCGCATGCGCAGTAGATCCGTACCGGCGAAATGCTCCTAATGCGCATGCGCCAGTCAAAGCAGGAAGAAGATCGCATGGAAGAAGATGGCGTCGGTGAACTCCGTAGACTGGACCTGCACAGAAGGGTAAGTAACAAGTTAGGGGCATTTGCCCAGCGAGACAGGTAGGCCTGGGGGGAGGAGGGAGGGGAAGTAACACAGGGGAGGGGGGGAGGGTTTCCTTCTCCTTTAATGCCAAACACAAGTGGAATGCAACATGCTGCATTCCACCTGCACTCGTTGCTTATGGGCAGCATCATTAAATGTAATGCAGGAGTGCGCAGGGAAAAAATGCCCATGTGTTAGTGCCTTTACACTAATTTTCGAGGAAAATGTCCTGAAACAGAAGTTCGGCTGAATTCATTAATAGTTGAAAATTCCTAATAAGACAAAGGAAAGAACACAGTAAAGCTAGCCATAGATGCACAACAGTCTTATGAAATGAATGAAACAAAGTTTTGCATGATTTTAGCCATCTATGACGTCCTGACAATTTTTATACCATATCGATTGAACAGATGAGATCATTTTTGTCGGGCAACAATAATATCTTTGCATGAATTGCTTATCTGGCGATATCCATGTGTGACTGTCACTACTTTTTCCAGGACATAACTTTTGTAGGATTTCTGTCGGTCAATTAATGGCCAGAACCTTGTCTGTTGTATTGGCAACGAATGATCGCTGTTGCATTGGAACAAATGATCGCCATCTGAACGTTAATCATAGAAAGCCTAATATCTGTGTGTCTTCCATAATCAGTAAGCAGAAACAGGTCGGGAATGGGAGCACCATCAAGGGACAGGCAGTGGATCAAACCTGCTAAGGAATACTCAAAATAACAACAGAAACTCCATACACAGAGATCTATAATCAAGCAAGGCAAGTTAGAACTAGCTGGCATTTACAGTGAAACCTCACTATACACCCCCTAATTTTACATTGTATTTTTGAGTATTATACATTTTACATTTCCCTGATTTTACAGTTTCCCGGATTGAACACGATTATTTTCTGGTTCCCTGAAAAACATAAAATCAGGTTTCTACTGTATATCTGTTATTTCAGGTATGGGATCTGTTATCTGGAAACCTGTTATTGATAGGGTCTAAATTACCCCAGCAACCATGCACTGATTTGATTTGAATAAAAAACTAGGAGAGGGCCTGTATAGAAATACTATGAATGAATAATAAAAAGTAGCAATAACAATACATTTATAGCCTTATAGAGCATTTGCTTTTTAGAGGGTGGTCAGTAACCCCCATTTAAAAACTGGAAAGAATCAGAAGAAAAAGGCAAATAATTAACAAAGTAAAAAAAAAAAAACGAATTGAAAAGTTGCTTAGAATTAGCCAACCTAACATACAAAAAGCCTTTAGTGCCTTTAATCATATGGCTTATACTGTATGTATTAGCATGCTCTCTTAATAAAAATACATTATGTCTAGCTGTAGATACAGTAAGGGATTCTGATACTGACCCTGTCCTTCAACCAATTTATCTTGAAGATCAAAGTCAAAATAAGGAAAATCTCCTTTACAAAAAGTGTATTCATTGTCAGTGGCTGAAATAACATTTTACTGCTTTCTCCTCTGGACAAGAGCGGAGGGAGAGCTAAAATTAGTTTGTCTAATTAATTCGGGAAGACAGATGAACAGGAGATGCAGTGCCTCCATTAGACAAGCACAATCGCCTGAATAAGCCAACCAGTATGCCGAGCCCTGGGCTCACTCCAGTCTTGCTCTCTATAGAGAATCAAAGCCTTCGATATGTAAACTGTCCTTTTCAGCCTTTGTTCCTTCCCTTTAGTAAAATCTCCCTTTGTGCTGGACTGGGAACCCTGTTCACTTGCAAGTGTATTTTTGAGAAACGCACTTTTTCTTTTTTGGAAACATTTAATTACTCTCCTATAAACGAAACACAACGCCTGCGCTCCATTGGCATTATTGTGAACACAAAATAAACACCCTCTTGACTCTTGAGATTGTGGTAGAACATGGAGTTTATTTTTATAACCAATGTTAAAAACATTGTCCAACGTTAAAAAAACAAACAAACAAACAAACAAAGGAAACAGGGTAGGGGTGGAAAATGGCATTAAAATCTGTCAGGAGAGGGTATCATTTCATTTAATACAGGGCTAATTAAGGACAATCCAGGATAATTATAGATATTTAACTTACATTCTTTTAGCTCTTCTCCTTCGCTGTCTCAATTTTTTTTTCTTGGCCAGATCCATCAGGGCTCTTACACATGGGCGGTTTTACCTGCGCATGTAACTCCAAATGCAGGTGGGACGCAGCATGTTGCATTTCACATGTGTTTCGGCACATACATGCGTCTATGTGAATACAGCCCCCTTGAGTGCATTTACTCCTGCGCTCCCCTGCGGCTGAATGGAAAAAGCTCAACGAAGGTGAGCGCAGGTAAAACCACCCATGTGTAAGATCCCCAGTCCATGCTCTTTTCTACAGGGGATGCCTAATCAGTTTCTACCCTCTGTGAACACAGCCCATGTAAATTCAATGTATAACTTTTCAGGCATGGAACAGTACTCCTATAGGGATTCTGAACCTCTCTGTTGGTAAGGTAAGTTTAGTATATAAAATACAGCAGTTCAGCCATTTCAATTTTCAGGCTTTAGATCGCATATAACCATATGCAGCTACTTGGGTTTCCCAGCCTGTAGACGAGGATAACTAGCAAGTAAAATGTTACATGAAACAGAAGTATTAAGTTCTCCATGTCACAAAATAACTGGACATTGGAATGGCACTGAGCTTTCAGCGGAGGTTGGAATTGAACCCATGCCCTTGTGGGTCTCCATGATCGGGGCATGCACTCTACTGACTCTGCTATTTGGGAAGGCTCTTTAATAGCTGATATGATATGATGATGGTAAGCCTTTGAAGAACTGTTTCTAAAAGTATTTTTGTAAAGGAGAATCTCTAGGGTTAGGATGTTGACCATATGCCAAGTCACATGTCCTGGGTATCCAACCACAGCGGCAGTGCACAGATGTCTGACCTTAAAATGGCAGGTGTTTGTGCCATGCTCAAAAGTACCCCCAGCCATTGGTTAGAACAATAAATAAAAATACCATTTAAACTGACATTTTAACTTGATGCCCATGTTCCTCTTTACTGGTGCCAGTCATGGTATGTTGTGTCCATAAATGATAATTAAAAAGTTATAAGAAAATAGGCAGTTTTTGTTAATTGTGCTACTCATTGGGAAATCCATTTGCATACAGCCCATCACCCCATATATTACACCATGACACTTGCTTTGCTACCACCAGTCACTGATTCAGAAAGATTGGTGCTAATGGTAAGTTGGCTGCATTTAAATAATATTCTTGGTGTAACCAACCAGAAAACTGTCAATCAAAATACTGTGACGCCCAACAGTACGTGACAACGACAACGTTCCTTAATGTTTGCCCTCTCCGTTCACTGATGTCATTTTTGCCTACGGCTCTATAACAATATTAGTCTGTGCTCTTTCTTATTTTTTCATAAAAACCTCTATGGCGATTATATTTCAGCACATTTAGTGGGATCTTCGTTTTGTAGTTAATAAGCCGACCTTGGCTGCATTACAATGAATGATTGTTCCAGAAATTATGCACAAGATTCAAGTTGCAACAGAACGAATGGTGGTACCGATGTTCACCTCACACACCCACAATGCAAAGCTTAAAAAAACATAAACACAGTTATATTCAATAAGGGGGACAGAACTGGTTGTGAAATACGAGGCACAATAAGGAGACTTTATCTCATTTTTCCTGGCAATGGGTCGTTTGTTATGGTGAGACAACAAACTCACAGTAGAACTAATAAATGAGTGTCAGCTTTTGTTTCGGCAGCCTCCTGGCTTTGACAGAGTAATTAAAGGTATAAATACAGGTATAAAAACACTTTCATTCTCATTATTATTACTATAATCCTTTGTATGTATACAGCACTGACATATTATTCTTTCACATTATTCACGGGAAGAACATACTCCTCTCTGGGGATAAAGTGACATTCTGTTGTGTTCTGCTTCTTTGCACTAACACTACTGAGCACAAGTTAATTGATTCTTTTCCTGAAAATCTCGAATGTTTTAATAAATTGGTAAAGTATCTTGAGAATATTCCCACTGACTTCTCTAAATACTTGGCAGCTTTTTCTTACTGAATCTTTTTCTGATGACTTTTTTCACTGTTTTAATTCTTTAAGAAATGCCAACTATTTGAGGCTCAGAAGAATATTCCTAAGTGTATTTGTGTTCGTGTTTTTTCACTGCGCCGTGTTTTTTCCTTGAAAAAAAAACACGTAAACTTGAATTTTGCTAAATAGTTGCTGGCTAGTTATTTTTTTTTAGCTAAAAGCGTTTAAAGGAACAGTTCAGTGTAAAAATAAAAACTAGGTAAATAAAAATGTGAAAATAAAAAAGGTTTCTAATATAGTTAGTTAGCCAAAAATGGAATGTATAAAGGCTGGAGTGACTGATTTCTAATATTACAGAACCCAACTTCCTGATTTTCAGCTCTCTAACTCTGAGTTAGTCAGCAACTTTAAGGGGGCCCACATGGGACATAACTGTACAGTGAGTTTGCAATTGACCCTCAGCATGCAGCTCAGATTCAAAATCAACAGTTATGACCCATGTGCCCCCCCTCAAGTCACTGATTGGTTACTGCCTGGTAACCAATCAGTGGAAACCAAGAGAGTAGTGTTCTGTTATGTTAGACATCCAGTCACTCCAGCCTTTATACATTACATTTTTGGCTAACTAACTATATTAAAAATGTTTTATTTTGCACAGCCTATATATTTACCCAGTTTTTATTTTTAAACTGAACAATTACTTTAATTAGCCTATTCAATTGTTGACCTCTAAAATTAGAAAAAAATGTTTGTGTCGATTTGTTTTTTGAGTTAAATTTCCCTTTAGTGTGGCATTCTGCTTTCTCCAGCTAAAGGCTCCTTTGTGTCTGATCCAGAATCAGAGAAGTCTTTGGAGTCAATCTGCACCAGGGTATTGTAGTTTGGTTGAGTTGAGTGATAGGAATGCAAAGAGTCAAAGTTCCAACTATGGCGCAAATTCACTAAGCGCCGAAGCGCCGAACGCTAGCGTTAATTCGCTAGCGTTTGGCATTTTTCGTTACTGCGCAAATTCACTAACGAACGCTGGCGTAATTTCGCTAGTGTTACTTCGCACCCTTACGGCAGGCGAATTTTCGCTAGCGACGTAACTACGCAAATTCACTAACTTGCGCAGTGTACTGAACGCTACCTTTTACGCTAGACTTCCTTCGCCACCTCAGACCTGGCGAAGTGCAATAGAGTAGATAGGGATTGTTTCAAAAAAAGTCACATTTCCCAAAAAACGCTGGTGTGTTTTCTTCATGATGGGTGATAGGCTGAAAAAGATCGAAAATATTTTTGGGGCTCCCCTCCTAACCCCCTACATTTCCTGACTCATGGCAACTTACCTAGACAGTGGGCACGTGTAGGGCAAAATAAAATCTTTATTTGCTGATTTGAAGGTTTTCTAGGCATTTGTAGTGCTAATATGTGTTCCTCCATTGAAATTTGAATTTGGCGCCGTATGCAAATGAACCATCGCTAGCGAAACTTCACTTCATTTGGCGAATTAAAGCTAGCGCAACTTCGAAAACTTACGCTACCCCTGTGCACAACTTCGGATTTTAGTGAATTTGCAGAGCGCTGGCGAAAATACGCCTGGCGAAGTGTGGCGAAGTACGGCGAAGTTGCACCTGGCGCAACTTCGAATCTTAGTGAATTTGCCCATATATCTGAAGCCACTGCAGCCATACTATTTTACAAGGATTTTTTTTTTCTGAAGTTTTTACCCAAAGATCTGCCTAATGGAAACCGTCCATATACTGTATTTATTATTTATTTATTGGTTGGGTTAAACATATAAATGCTTAAATGTAACCCAGCAGTTTAACAAATCAGTGAAAAAAGATGGTGGTGTCTCTATGAAAATCTAATCTTTAAATAACTGTAATACATGTGCAGTCTACATAGTCACCCAGATGGACTTTTATATATGGTTTTAATTATATTATCTATGTGACTGAAAGAAAATAATTTTCTTGCTCGTTTGTAATAAGGTCTTTTTATAACATTGCCATGTGTGTTACTAGGTTACTTTGCTAGTTGGCCTTGCTCCAGATGACAGCAGACTACACCTCTCTGATTGTATACTATACAACACATTGTGTGGGGATGATTCATAAGAAAAGTTGACCCATCACTGATAATTTAGCCACACACAAGGATGTCTGATTGCAGTGAACTACTGAGTCAGCACACAATAACAAGGTCCAAGGGTCTCACATACTGCTGACCATTTTTGTTCCAAGAAGTAACTGGCCAAGAGGATTTTCAAGTCTGGTAAACTGACGGTGATATGGCTACAACCACAAGATGACTATGAATGGCCAATACAATCAAACATTTCATGAAATGTTCAGTTTTATTATACATAAGAGGAGAACATAGGGACTATGGTGCACACAACTGATAACCACCCATTGGGGGCAGCAATCAAGGCATAGGAAAAACTGGGTACCTGTCAGTTGTGTTTGCCCTATATCCAAAAAGTTTCACTGACCCAATACACCTTCCCACTTTCCATTAAAGTTAATGGGAAATTAAATACTTTGGGTTGAACTTTGATCACTGTCACAAATAGTGATAAAGAAACCATAATAATATATATAGCCTTAAAAAGAAAGCCCCAAAGAGATTGGAAAGATTGTCATCGCCAAGAAGAAAAAGATCTTTCTGATACCTGAGAATGCATTATAAAACCGCATATAATTATGCATATTTTTCCATTGTCCAATGATAGCTTTGCCACACAGGTCACGTTTTAAAAGTGCTGTTTCGTTTACACCAAGAAATGGAATCCCGTTCTCAGCTTCAAAACTATAGGCCGGTTAGTCTGATGTCAATGGTGCGAAGGGTTATTAAGGGATAAGATACTGGACTTCATTGCAAATAATAATACTATGAGTGTGTGCCAGCATGGTTCTATGCGTAATAGATCTTGTCAGACTAATTTAATTTCTTTTTATGGGAAGGTGAGCAGGGACCTCGATTCTGGGATGGCAGTGGATGTGATTTACTTAGACTTTGCTAAAGCATTTGATACAGTGCCACACAAAAGGTTACTGGTTAAATTAAGGAATGTTGGCCTGGAACATAGTATTTGTACCTGGATAGAGAACTGGCTAAAAGATAGACTACAAAGAGTGATGGTAAATGGAACATTTTCTAATTGGACCAGTGTTGTTAGTGGAGTACCGCAGGGCTCTGTACTAGGTCCCTTGCTTTTCAACTTGTTTATTAATGACCTGGAGGTGGGCATTGAAAGTACTGTTTCTATTTTTGCAGATGATACTAAATTGTGCAGAACTATAGGTTCCATGCAGGATTTGCCACTTTGCAGAGAGATTTGTCTAAGTTGGGAAACTGGGCAGCAAACTGGAAAATTAGGTTCAATGTTGATAAATGCAGGTTATGCACTTTGGCAAAAATAACCTAAATGCAAGTTATACACTAAATGGCAGTGGGTTGAGAGTTTCCTTAACTGAGAAGGATCTAGGGGTTTTTTTTGTGGATAACAAGTTGCCTAATTATGGGCAGTGTCATTTTGTGGCCACTAAAGAAAATAAAGTTCTGTCTTGCATAAAAAAGTGCATAAAGGGATGGTAAATAATTTTGCGTCTTTACAGGTCCTTGGTAAGGCCTCACCTGGAGGCCTCAATTTTGGGCTCCAGTCCTTAATGGAACAAAAAATAAAAGTATATTTAAGGAATGACAATATTATGTACTGTCATCCTGCACTGGTGAGTTTGTTTCAGAAAGACTACTATAGCTTATACAAAACAAGCTGCTGTGTAGCCATGGGGGCAGCCATCAAGCACAGGATATACAGTAGATAACAGATGAGTGTGAAGAATTCCATTGTATGCTACAGAGCTTATCTGTTATCTGCTGTGTATCCTGTGCCTTTTCTTCCTTTTCAGCTTTGAATGGCTTAGAGGACATTATAGACAAAACGCATGGGACCTTTTTACCCATAAAGTGGATCACCGTACCAGAGGCCTCCCCTTTAGACTAGAAGAAAAGAACTTTCATTTGAAGCAACGTAGGGGGTTCTTCACAGTCAGGACAGTGAGGTTGTGGAATGCACTGCCGGGTGATGTTGTGATGCTGATTCAGTTAATGCCTTTAAGAGGGGCTTGAATGATTTCTCGGACAAACATAATATCCAAGGCTATTGTGATATTAAACTCTATAGTTAGTGTATGAGTATATATAGTTTCTGTGAGTGTATGGAGGGGTCAGTGTGTGTATGTATGGATGATGAGTTTTATTTGGAGGGGTAGAGGTTGATTGACTTTGTCTGTTTTCAACCTGATTTAACTATGTAACTATGTGTACCTTTTAATCTTAAATGAATAAAAGCAATGAACTATGAAAAATATAAATAACTTGAAAGCCTCTAAAGCCCCTGACTAATGTTTCCAGGGTTGGACTGGGCTGGCAACCCAGATCCACTCCCTGCTTGCACTCCACTCACCAGCTAATAAAAGTATTGTTATGCGGCGTTTGTGCACGCGTGGTGGGTTGGTTGCAAGTGTAAGGAATGATATGTTGTGTGCTCCGCAAGTCAAGTGTAAGGAACTGGGTCCTGATAGGTTGGAGGTGGGAGAAAGGAATTAGTGATTGAGGTGGGGGGCAATGGGATGGCAGACTGGTGGGAATGGACACCCTAGTCTGACACTGACATGTTGCATTCTGATAACTTTAGATAATTTAATAGCAAAAGATCCACATCTTTCAAATTCCTTAAATAAAGAAGGTCAATACAGTCATCAGGGCTGGGCCAATGTATTTTGGCACCCTAGGTAAGTGCTTCAATTGGTGCCCCCTACCCCCAGTTGTGTATATAACCCCCACCCATCCACCCAGATTATAAAACGGAATTAGTAATGTAAATATGCAAAAAAAAAAAAAAACATACACAGTTGTGTCATGTGCTGGGATACAGTTGTTGTCCCAGTGTCACTTCACTGCACCTCTGTATATGTATTGCACTTGGAAGGCCTCAGAACAGATGATGTGCTGCACTGATAAAAAAGCCGTCCCTTTCCCAATTTGCCTGTGTACCTGTGACAGTAGCCAGTCACATAAAGTAAAGTGAGCCCCCCTTTCCCATTTGCCCCATGTGCCAGCTTCCAGCATCCAGTGCAGCCACATATATAAAATATTTAGCCAGGCCCCACCTAGGGTTACCACCTTTTCTGGAAACAAATGCCAGGCTTACTATATAATTATCTTTTGTCCTTATTAATAACATTGGGATCAGCCATCATTTTTACAGGCCAGGCCGGTAAAATACTGGTCAGGTGGCAACCCTAGTCACGCCTGAACCTGTGCCAGCCCCCCTCCTGATTGCTCTGTGTACCTGTGCCAGTAACCAGGTCCAGACTGAGAATTAAAATAGGCCCTGGCATTTCAGGTACACAGAGGCCCAATCAACCCACACAGAGGCCCAAACAGCCTCCACCAGCCCACTAAATACTGACTTTCTATGGGACCTTATAGCAGCCCCTCTGGCATTTGCCAGAACCCAAAAATTGCCAGTCCGGGCCTGCCAGTAACCAATCTCACAAAGTGAGCCTCTTTTCCTGATTGCCCCCCTGAACCTGTGCCATCATCCAGTCCAGTCACATAAAATGTTTATTTAGAGCCCACTTCCTGGCCTGCCCCTTTCTACCCGCACCGGCAGTCAGTCACTGTGTCTTCAGAGTCAGAGTTATTGGCACAAGCCACACCGGCCCACCACATTTCTGCTCTGTATCCCACTGGCAACTGCTGGAATGGTTGTCGCCAACAGAGTATATGCTATTGTGCGGCATTGAGTTTCAAGACAAGGTACAGGCCAACAGGAGTGGGGGAGCAAAACGCAAAATGTACGATGGGGTTTGGGGTGGACAGCTCAATTTTACCATTAAAGGTCAGTTTAATCTAATAAAAATGAAAAATAAATTATGAGAAGTGCACCCCCAAAAGATTCTATACTCTGCCTACCCCTAGTTTGACGCTGATAGTCGAGCTTTTCTATTTCAGTGTCTCTAGATATTTATACGTGTCTAACACAAGCTTATTATTCAGCTCCCTGATTTACAGTTCGTATTAAATTTGTGTTTTATTCCTTTGGAAATGAGGAGCGACATGAACACTAGGCTGGAGCTTACTGTACACTTGTAAGCCAACAATGAACATGACTGAAGATCAAAGTTAATATTTGTGTCACTGATTCGATTGCGAGCAGTACATTAGTAACTTGGTGAGTGAAGTTTCGGCAGGAAACAGCTTGCCCAGCTTAGTGCCGGGCGGCTCCTCTTTTGTTCCTATAAACACACTGGGAACATGTTCTCTTATGCCAAAAAGGCTACATTAACCCTGTGAATTGCAGGTCACCAGTGGGTCACTGCTAGCATTTACTCCTTATGTACACTACATTTGGCTGTATTCCTCCATTGTTTGGGTAAAGTTTAGAGAGCTCTCTAATTAAAAACTGAGCAGCCAATATGCTTTCCAACAAGGAATAAAAATAAATGCTGTAACGAGCTGTAAATGAATATACATGTATCAGAGTTAAGCTCAGCTTTGAAACACTCAGAAGGCCAGAGCACACTCCCCCTATGTCCTCTGTTAAACACCCCTATTAATGGGATTCTACAGGGATTCCCAGTGCTATTGTGCTGTAAATCCTGTCTGATCCCACCTCTCCTTATATTAATGGAAAACAAAAATATACCTGGAAAGGAGTCAAATCAAACCAAGAATGCCAAACATTTCTATTTTCATTACAGGACGAGCAATTCTTTCATGTTAACTGCATATACAGTTTTAGGGCAGGGTGGAGAGCAGCAATGGGCGAATTTGTTCCGTTTCGCTTCGCAAAAAACTAGTGAATTTCCCATGAAATTCGCAAAAAGGCGAAAACTTGTGAAACACGATTTTTGATGCCCGCATCAATTTGAGTCAATTTTGATGCTCACATTAAATTTGCAGCGAGTTCATACCGGCCAAATGTATTCGCCCATCACTAGTGGGGAGAGCATATGCCTCAGGGGCGTAACTACAGAGGAAGCAGACCCTATGGCTGCAGTGGGGCCCAGAAAGCACTATGCATAACAAATTAAATCAATATTGGTAAAAAGGTCAACCACTAAACATTTAGGGGCAAATTCACTAAGCGCCGAACGCTAGCGTTACTTCGCTAGCATTTGGCATTTTCGTTACTGCGCAAATTCACTAACGAACGCTGGCGTAGATTTGCTAGTGTTACTTCGCACCCTTACGCCTGGCGAATTATCGCTACGGACGTAACTACGCAAATTCACTAACGCGCGCAGTGTACTGAACGCTACCTTTTACGCTAGACTTCCTTCGCCACCTCAGACCAGGCGAAGCGCAATAGAGTAGGTAGGGATTGCTTCAAGAAAAGTCAAAATTTTTTCTAAGTCCCAAAAAACGCTGGCGTGTTTTCTACATTATGGGTGATAGGCTGAAAAAGATCGCAAATTTTTTTGGGGCTCCCCTCCTTCCCCCCTACATTTCCTGACTCATGGCAACTTACCTATACAGTGGGCACATATGTAGGGCAAAATAAAATTTTTATTTGATGTTTTGAAGGTTTTCTAGGCATTTGTAGTGCTGACACGTATTCCTCCATTGAAATTTGAATTTGGCGCCGTATGAAAATTAACCATCGCTAGCGTAACTTCGCTTCGCTTAGCAAATCAACGCTAGCGCAACTTCGGAACCTTACGCTACCCCTGAGCGCAACTTCGGATTTTAGTGAATTTGCGAAGCGCTGGCGAAACTACGCCTGGCGAAGTGTGGCGAAGTGCGGCGAAGTGCGGCGAAGTTACGCCTGGTGCAACTACGAATCTTAGTGAATTTGCCCCTTAGAGTATGTGCATATGCGCGTCAGTGCGCACGCTCGAAATTTTGATTTTACTGTGACCCCCTACAAAGTGGGGTCTCACCACTGAGAAGTGGATCTGGGCCAGCGGGGCCCACAAGAACCGGGTTTTTTCCTGGTGTCCCACCTGCCCATCCCAACACTGAGCCCACACTTACATTGTATCATAGAAGCCACATAATTAAAAACAGCCCTGGATTTGTGGAAAGGCCAACTAGACCCAAGCCTAGGGTGGCAGGATTTTAGGGGGGGCGGCATGCTGCCCAACCACACCCACATTGGTTCAATTGCGCTGGAGATACAATAATTTTTTAAATTCCCATGCGCCAATCCCCATTGCTCCAGTCCTGTTGATGAAAATTTGCTTGAATAAAGGGGAGGGGACAGGGGCGACGAACGCTAGTGGGCCTAGGGGCGCCCACTACTTAACTCTGGCCCTGATTAGAATGGGAGTTAAAGAATGGTTTTATTCTATAATATCTTTTCAACTCAAATTTTTTTGCTTAGAAATACTGTATATCTACAATTAACACACCATACAAAGGGAAAGTGCCTACTAAATGAATTACAACTCTGTTTCACTGGTTTTAAAGCAGAAGTGGCCACAACTTACATTTTTTACTCTTTTATAAACTACTTTTGGCCTATTGCCAATATACCCCACCGATTCCTTATCTTGCCTGATTATATGCCAGTAAAGATTTATCACATTCACAACCTGCTTACAATTCCCATTATATTCGATTACTAATGACACAACACCGTCCCTACCAGTAAGTTGGCCATACATAGAGAGCTCCCCTTTCTTCCCGATATCCCAACATCTTGAGGTGGACTGATCCAATTGTGGTCTCTAGGTCCCAACGATCAGATCACAAAGAGCAGAATATGGGTGGTTGGATCAAGGGCTGCATCAATGAACCAATGCGGTTCTCGATCCGACTGAATTGTTTGCCCATATATCAATCAGGGAAGCCTGTCGAAGGGCCCCCATACACTGGGACCTTTAGCCTTAACCTGAAGTAAACCACTTGTCAAAGCCCTATTTGCCACATTCTGACCACAGAATCTGTGTTCAAACCTCTCTCTCAATATCTCAGCTTGTTGGAGGAAAACATCTTCCCTGGTTTCTCTTAATCCTGAGAAACTGCCCCAGGGGTATGTTATCCATCCACCCTCTATAGTGGCAGCTCATGTAATCAATAAACAAATTGGTATCTTCTGACTTGAAATACGTAGAAATAGATCTATCTATCTCTACCAATACAAAGTCAAGGTACTGTATGTGATCTCAGTTTTACTAATTCAATACTGAATTTTAACCAGTCTGAGCTACCATTAAAATATCCCTGTTAATATTTAACTTTTTAAATTTCAAGTTCACCGATTTATTGAGTGTGTTTAAGCAAATTCTATGTGGTTATACACAAGACAAATAGAGTATTGATACTCCTGAAAGAGTTGCAGGAGAAGGCATAGTGAGTTATCTAACAAAAGTTCATAAACTGCTGTTTATAATATGTCTTTATCACATATTTACTTTTGTATGCATTTATGAAAATCAATAAAACAATAAATAATAAAAAAAAAAGCAGTAAAGGCTTTGAGATGGGAATAAGTGCGGCTTGGTTTATTTGTAACATGACATTGACTTTAAAACAGAAGACTTATTATTGGTTATTATGGCAAATATTGATTAGTACAATAGAACCACTTTACTGTATCAGTCTGTAAACAAGAGACTTGACAGTATCCCTGCTTTTGCTGATAGGGCCTGGTAACATGACGTACTGTTTCTGGAAGGAAATGTACAGACCAATGTACACTAATTCGATAGAAGGGGCTTTGGCAGGTACACATATATATCGAATAATAGAGGTGTGACAGCTGTGAACAATGCAGGGAGCATTGTTCACACCTTTAACACTTCTTTTGTTGTCACCCCTGAAGTCCTGATAGGTTTCCCTGTCTCCTGCTGAATTCTGCCTTCTCTATGCTCCCTGTGTGTCTCATACTCTGCCTGTCCTATGCTCCCTGTGTCATTTCGAAAAACATCCCTTCTTTTAAGCACCTCATTCTTTCTATTATTTCAATTTACACTACTGTAATAGGGATGGCCCATAAACAGATTGAAAGCGAAGAACAGGCATGGTAATAAAGTTGAATGAAAATGGAATGCAGTTTTCAATAAATACAACAATGGCTCTCTTAAATATAACGATGCAGCATTAAATATAATGATATTATGATGTAAACTATATAAATTGCGTTTAAAACAATTCAATTTATCCAATGGGTATGCAGCTTATCCATGTATTGAAGTAATAAATGTAATACAGGTATGAAAACTGTTATCCAGAATGCTCAGAGGTTTTCCAGATAAGGGGTCTTTCTGTAATTTAGGTCTCCATTCCTTAAGTCTGCTAAAAATTATTTAAACATTAAACAAACCCAATCGGATTGTTTTGCTTCCAATAAGGATTAATCATATCTTAGTTTGGATTAAGCACAAGGTATTGTTTTATTTAGGGACGCACGAAATCCAGGATTTGGTTCGAGATTCGGAAAGGATTCAGCCTTTTTCAGCAGATCTGGATTCTGCCAGGCCAAACTGAATCTGAATCCAAATTTAAATATGCAAATTAGGGTCAGAGAGAGAAATTACGTGACCTTTTGTCACAAAAAAAGGAAATGAAATATGTTTTCCCCTTCCCACCCCTAATTTGCATCTGCAAATTAGGATTTGGATTCGGTTCGGTAATTCTGTCATGAAGGATTTGGGGGTTCAGCCGAATCCGAAATAGTGGATTTGGTGCATTCCTAGATTTATTATTACAGAGAAATAAGAAAATATGTTTTAAAATGTTGAATTATTTGATTATAATGGAGTCTATGGGAGACAACCTTCCCGTAATTTTGGAGTATTCTGGATAATGGGTTTCCGAATAACTGAAGTCTGTTAGTTTTCGTCCTGCGTGCAACACACTGTGAACTAGTAGCACTCTAACGGCAGAGACACATGCTCAGATTCGGGGAGATCTTCTTCGGGGCGACTAATCCCCTTTAAACTGCCTCCCACTGGCTAGAATCGAAATCACATGTCTGGATGGCACTCAGAGAGTTTGGTTTTCAGAAGTCATCCAAAGTTGAGGAAACTTTGGGCGACTTCGGAAAATGAAGCACTCCAAGTGACATCCAGCCGGCGTTTTGCATTCTAGCCGGCGGGAGGCAGTTTAGAGGAGATTAGTCGCCCCGAAGAAGAGCCGATTTGTCGCTGGGCAACTAATCTCCCCGAATCTGAGGGTGTGTCTCTGCCCTAAATCATTTTTTCAGATAAAGGGTAATTGAATCAGCTCTGTGTCTTTTAGGATAAGTGCAGGGTTTTTGTTGCCTTTTGAATAATATAACACCTGCCTGGGTGGGGCCATGATACAAGGGGTGGGTCTATGCTGCAAATGGGGCGTCGTCTTGACCAGGTCTGGGATTCAAAAGGAAGGGGATTGATCAATGCACATTCCCTGGTCCCCTGTCTCATAAGAAATCTAGTATCTATCAAGTGCACATATTTACAAAAACGGGTTATGATTATAAAATTGGTTAATCACCATACCACGTCAGGGTAAACCCTATATGGTGGTCCCTAACTATTTACGCTAGGTCAGGGGTGTCCAAACTTTTGGCTCGCCGGGCCACATTGGAAAAAGATAAAATTGTCTAGGGCCACAAATGACATACACAAAAACACGTTTGATTTGTAAGAGTAAAGGAAATACACAGAAAAGAACTACAATACCAGTTAGATAACCAGATGGAGCTATACACTGGAATATGGGACACCTGGATATTAAATAGACGTATTATTATATTATTATTACTAACTGGGCCATTATTACTAACAGAGTCCCCCCTCCTCCTATTTCATCGGGAACCAAGCGTTTCAAGCTGGGCCGCATTCAGATGCATCCTGGGCCGCATGTGGCCCTCGGGCCGCAGTTTGGACACCCCTGCGCTAGGTCATAGTATTGAAGGCTGGCACCGACCAGCATGGTAGCATTTCTGTAACTGTTCTGTAACTGTTTAACAATTACTCAGTTTAGAGCAAAAATGTTTGGTGGAAGTAATGCCTGGGTTGTTTATAGTTAAGGAGCGAGTAGGCAATTATCTGTCTCCGAGCTGCTAGATTTATAAGGTACAGGGATAATCTTTGGTTGTTAACTGTCTCCTTGAGGTTAGAGATGAAGTGAGTCTGGCCAAACTCAAGTCCGTTTGTATCTGGTACTTTATTTTAGCTTTCTTTTCCCCCTTGATATCTGCCGTAAGCTAATTTGGATTGTGGCCACCTAGAAGTCCATCTAATCATATTTCTGTGCATATATTCACTAGGACTGATTTGGCCACATGCATACCAAAAAATGACCATGGGGAGCCCAATTGCAAGATCATGTGCCCCAACCCTTCCTACGAAATCTGCTACAAAAAACAGCAGGGGTCATTTGCTACATGCAGGGAAGGCTTATCTGCATATGGGGAGAGACTAAGGGGCATGTTTACTAACATTGGAGATAAATATCTGGAGAGATTTCTGGAGATGTTGCCCATAGCAACCAATCAGATCTTTGCTTTTGTTTTCTAACATGGTTGTGGCTGTTTAAATCTAATTGCTGATTGGTTGCCATGGGCAATATCTCCAGAAATCTCTCCAGATATTTATCTCCAATGTTAGTAAACATGCCCCTATATATATATATATATATATATATATATATATATATATATATATATGTATATATATATATATATATATATATATATATATGTATATATATATATATATAGTATGTATGGGGAGAAGATGTATATAAAGTATGTATGGGGAGAGAGATGTATATTCAGTATGTATGGGGAGGGAAGATATACTGTATATAAAGTATGTATGGGGAGAGAGTATGTATACTGTATATGGGGAGTAAAGATGTATATACAGTATGTATGGGGAGAAGATGTATATTAAGTATGTATGGGGAAAGACGATATATATATATATATATGTATATATATATATATATATATATATATATATATATATATATATATATACATACAGTATATATGTGTATATATATACAGGTATATACAGAGAGAGAGAGAGAGAGAGAGAGGATATATATATATATATATAGTATGCATACAGTATGGGAGAGAAAATGTATATACAGTATGTATAGGAAGAGACAACGTATACACAGTATGTATGGAGAGAAAAGAATATATACATACAGTATTTATGGGGGGAGAATATGTTTATGCAGAATGTATGGGGAGAGAAGATGTACAGGAGGGTAACTATAGAGGAGGCAGACCCTGCAGGGGGCCTAGGAGGTATAGGGGCCCCATTAGGCCCTGATTCATGTACAATTTCAATAAATATGGGTAAAACAAGTCAACCTCTAGACATTTTGGGGATCTGAAAAATTATTTGCTGTGGGGCCCAGTATTATTATTATTATTATTATTATCATGTATTTATATAGCGCCAACATATTGCGTAGCACTGTAAAGTAAATGTGATTATACAACTACATCACATGAATTACATACATAGAACATATGGAGTAACAAACATTACAATCAATACAGGTACAAAAAGGTGAGGAAGGCCCTATGCATAGGCATACAGTCTAAAGGGGAGGGAGTAATACACAAGGTGTGGGAGTGGGCAAGATCAGATTAAGTGGGTGAGAAATGTGGTATTGTATGTGGTGTTGCGTTTGGTAGTTAAGCAGAGTGAGGGTAGGCTTCTCGAAAGAAGTGCGTTTTCAGAGATTTCTTGAAAGCAGAAAGGTTGGGAGAAAGTCGGACAGACCGTGGGAGAGCGTTCCAGAGGAGGGGTGCAGCCCTTGCAAAGTCTTGAATGCGAGCATGTGAGGAGGTAATGAGAGAAGAGTTGAGTAGCAGGTCAGTAGAAGAGCGTAGTAAGCGGATTATATAGAGATGAGTTCAGAGATGTAGAGTTATGAAGTGCTTTGAAAGTCAGTGTCATTAATTTGAATTTGATTCTGAAAGGTAACGGAAGCCAGTGCAGGGATTGACAGAATGGCGAGGCAGAGGAGGAGCGGTTGCTGAGGTGTATGAGCCTCGCAGCAGTGTTCATTATGGACTGGAGAGGTGACAGTCTCTGGAGGGGGAGGCCAATTAAAAGAGAGTTACAGTAGTCTTGACGCAATATGATATGAGAGAGAGTGAATAAGAATTTTGGCAGCGTCTTGGGTGATAAATGATCGTATTTTGGATATGTTCCTTAGGTGGAAGTGACATGATTTAATAAGTGACTGGATATGAGGAGTGAATGACAGGGCAGAATCTAGGATAACCCCAAGGCACCGGGCCTGGGGAGAGGCGGTGATAGTGTCATTGTTAACTATGATGGATACTTCCGGGATGTTACTGGTGTTAGTTGGAGGAAAGAGAACCATTTCAGTTTTAGAGAGCTTTAATTTAAGGTAGCGTTGCGACATGCATGTAGAGATAGCGGACAGGCAGGAGGAGACGCGAGTTAGGAGTTCTGGGTTGAGATCAGGAGATGAGAGATAGATCTGAGTATCGTCAGCATAGAGGTGGTAGTGGAAACCATACAAATTTATTAATTTGCCGAGGGAGGAAGTATAGAGGGACAATAGTAATGGTCCCAGGACAGAGCCTTGAGTAATTCCAACAGAAAGAGGTAGGGGAGAAGATGATACTCCATTATAGGAGACACTGAAGGAACGATTGGTGATGTAAGAAGAGAACCAGGACAGGGCTGTGTCATGAAGGCCAAGTGACTGGAGGGACTGGAGGAGGAGAGGGTGATCTACAGTGTCAAATGCGGCTGAGAGATCAAGCAGTATTAGTAGTGAGAAATTATTGTTGGCTTTAGCGGTTAAAAGGTCATTAGTTAGTCGAGTCAGGGCAGTTTCCGTGGAGTGTTGTGGCTTTGGTCCAGCAGGTTATTGTCAGAGAGGAATGAGGTTAGTTGGTTGTAGACTAGGCGCTCAAGTAGTTTAGAGATGAAAGGTAGCAGAGAGATAGGTCAGAGGTTATCAAGATTGGAGGGATCAAGAGAGGGTTTTTTCAGAATGGGGGTGACAAGAGCATGTTTTAGTTGAGAAGGAAACAGTCCAGTTGAGAGCGAAAGATTAAATAGGTGAGTTAAGGCTTTGATTAGACAAGGATTGGTATTGCAGAGAAGTTTTGAGGGAATTGGATCAAGCGGGCAGGTGGTAAGGTGAGAAGAGGCCAGAAGCTTTGAGACTTCCTCATCAGTGACAGGGGTGAAGGAGCACAGGAGAGACTGGGGAGTGTGGAGGGAGGGTGGTGGAAGTCTAGGGGGGTTGAGTAGTGTAATGTCCCTTCTGATAGTGTCAATTTTGTTTTTGAAGTGCTCAGCAATATCTTGAGCAGAGACAGATGTGCATGGAGGGGGTGGAGAAGGGGAAAGGAGAGTGTTAAAGGTGGAGAAAAGTTGTGCTGTTTTTTTAGAAAGGGAGTTAATGAGTGAAGTAAATTATGTTTGTTTGGTTTGGAAGAGGCTGGTGTTAAAGGAGCGCAGGGCAGATTTGTAGCTCCAAAAGACTGATTCTGAACAGGATTTGCGCCAGCGACGCTCAAGTGCACGTGAGTGTCTTTGGAGCGCTTTTGTATGAGCAGTATGCCAAGGTTGAAGTGATCAGTAATATCTAGTTACGCCCCGAAGATGTATACTGTATATGGGGAGAGAAGATGTATATACAGTATGTATGGAGAGAGAGAAGATTTATATATACAGTATGTATGGAGAGAAAGAAGATTTATATATACAGTATGTACAGTATGGGGAGAGAAGATATATAAATGTATGTGTGGGGGAAAATTATAAAATATATTGCAAAACCCTTTTGCTTAGATAAATAGTTTCTGAATTATTTATTAATATTATTTTAAACTTCTCATTTTTGTGCGGCAGAAAGTCCTTAGCCCATTAAAACTCAGAAGTATGAAGGGTGCAATTGGGAAGTTCAGTATTGCACAGATTAGTGTTTAGAGTAATTCCGAGGAATCCAAATCTAAGGAAGTAGACAATTATGCAATAGAAATAGATTTCTCATGCTGAGCTGCTTGTGCGCTTCATTGACATGTTATTCCAGTTTATCAATCTAGAAAGCCTATGGATCATTTAATAACTATTTCCTGAGTATATCTATATGGAAATTGTTTTGCTATGATTCCCTTTTGCGTCATTTATAGGAATACATTCTGTTCTTTCTTAATATCTTAATATCTAAATATAGAGGTGTTTTCATTATGAGCTGTGCACGGTGTTGCCATATCGAAAAGTTTCTGAACAATTATACGTCTTCTTCGAGATGAACAGTAATAATTGTTATGAAATTTAAAGCTACAGAGCCAGGTTTTGCATTGGTTTCAGACATAAGAAAAGATCACCCATTTATAAAGAGTTTGTTGAGAAAGTGATAAGCAAATAAAATATTTGTGGTAATGATGATTGGGGTGATGCTTTATTTCAATCTGGCCAGTCGTGTTCTCTTTCATTGTACTCTCTTCTTCTGCTTAACAACACAAGATTTTGGATTGGCTCGCACCAGACCCAGATTGGCAGTCTGTGGGTTCTGGCAAATGCCAAAGGGGCTGTTGTGAGTTGCCTCTGTGTAGCTGACATGTCAGGACCTATTTTAATTCTCAGAGCAGAACTGACTGGTAGTTACCTAGCCAATTACAAAACAAAGCAAGCCTTTGAAATAATGCTGGGGAATGAAACGCGTTAGGTGATGTGCTAGGGGGTGTTGCAACAAAATGGCCGTGGTCTAAAAATTCGTCACGCTACACGTGCCAACTTTTGTCCTTCTTTTTATTTCCAAAATGTTGGGCGGTATGCACCAGTCCTGCAGGCAATGCACAATTTTGTTTTGATGTATTGGGCGAAACTGCAATGGATGTAAATTGGAGAGCAATTATGCTCAAATTATGTGGAAATAAACTGCATTATGGGTAAAAAAACATGGTGTGTGAAACTGTAGTTTGCACACTTTGCTTAGGTTTGTAAATAACACCTTGTTGAACTTCAACTGTTTCAGTAAATTTTCTAATCACCTATTTATATAGCTTATGGGGAAGTACTTTAGCCTTGGCAATGGTATCTAAGTAGAGTAATATCTTTATAAACCTGTTATTTCAGTGAAAATCCAACACCTTTAACCAGTCTGTTGGAATTAACACATTCCTGACGTTCATGTTGCCAAAGAGAAGTTTCCATTATCCCTTAGGAAACAATAGGATCCAACACCTTTAACCAGTCTGTTGGAATTAACACATTCCTGACGTTCATGTTGCCAAAGAGAAGTTTCCATTATCCCTTAGGAAACAATAGGATTCTCTGAAATCTGAGTTATGTCCGGTAAAAGCGGATGACAAAATTCTGTATAAATAGGGGTGAAGTGAGTGAAATAGTGTGAAATCAATGATGCTTCCAAGGGAGACTGGAATGATTGATTTCTGAGGTATTGGGTGCATCTCTACTCACCCTATGACAAGTGATTCTCTGTGTAGGAAGCCACTCAAGCATAGGGCTGCACAGACTACAGAACCTGGGAAATGTTGACTTAATCTTTATTCAGCTGAACTTCTAAGCATAATACTGCTTTTAATACTAATACAGCTAAGTACATAAGTCAGGGTCGGACTGGGCCGACGGGACACTGGGAAAAAACCTGGTGGGCTCCAGCTCTTTTGGACTCGCCAGCCCAGACCCGCTAGCTGCATTCCCTCTCCTGACACCCCTTCCAGACACCGGCAGCGATTGTGCTTCATAAGAAATGATGCACTTTCACGCAGGGGGTGGTGGTCGGCAGGTGGCGGCATAGAGAGGTCTTTGCGGCTGAGGGCCCCAGGGAATAATGGGTGGGGGGCATCTGAGGCTGCGGGCCCACCAGGGCGGCCACTTCAGGGACCCTTCCCCCTCCCAGGGCTCCCAGCCAGTTGACAATGCCATGCGGGCACCAGACAAAAATGACCTTAGGGCCCCGCCACCGATGCAAATCCGCCTGCCCCAGACGTAAAGCTTCCTCGTTCCCCTTCCCTCCCCACCAACGTGAACTTACACATGTCAGGAAGCGCAGGAGCTGCTGGCTGTGGGGATCAGGTCTGGGCCACCGTGTTTTCTCCCAGTGTCCAGTCGGTCCAGTCCAACTCTGCCAACGCTGTATAAAGTACAATAGCTTAAAGCAGGGGTCCCCATCCCAATCTTTGTGACCCACATTTAAATGTAAAAAGAGTTGGAGAGCAACACAGGCATGAGAAAGTCCATGAGAATGTCAAATAAGGGCTGTGGTTGGCTGTTTGGTAGCCCCTGTGTGGACTGGCAAACTACATGAGGCTCTGTTGGGCAGTACACTTGGTTTTTATGAAACCAAAACTTGCCTCTAAGCCAGGAATTAAAAAATAAGCTCCTGTTTTGAGGCCACTGGGAGCAACATCCAAGGGATTGGTGAGCAACATGATTTTTTTTCAGCATCATCAGCATGCCATCAATTTTGCACCCATGCCATAAATAAAGGGATTTTATCATGAAACATGAAATCCAAATTCTTTTTTTTTATTAAAGTGTTCATAGCTGTTGTAAACTCATTTAAAAATTTCAGCTGTCAATCAAATATTGCCTGCCCCTCCTCTATGCCTTAGACGACTTTTAGTAAAGTTTGGCTTTCACTCTAATGCGCATGTGCAGTCGCGAAAAGAAAGAAGAAGCCGGAAGACGATCGCTCTGTGCTGCTTGTTGGAATAACCCCTGGCCAGTGCAGTTTTCTGCTGATAGGAGCGGCCCGGAGTTTCAGTTAAATACATTAACTTGGGGGTGCCTAATATTTGCCACCCCCAAGTGGGAAACAACTTTCCTTCTCCTTTTAATTAAGTAGCAAAATGGGCTGGGTGAGGGCCACGGCTATAAAGCACGAAGCCTTCAGTGTAAGGTCGCTTGCAGAGCAGGCAGATGAGCTCAAGCAAATTTACCCCGCGACCTGCAAATGGTGTGCCGGCCCACACATCACTAGTATCCTCTATTTATTGAAGAGAGTAATGAGGGTTAACTTACCAAAGTTAACGGGGGTCCGGGTGCTCATGCCCCAGACCTTCAGCTTCAGGGGAGGTAATGAACACTGAGGCCAATGACTAAGTGTCCACGAGGCACAAAATACGTAGGACTACAGATTGAGATTTTTTTCTTTAATAAATCACTTTTTAACTGCATCGACCTGTATGTGATGGCCAGTTGGGGCCAGCTTGTGTCTGGAGACAAGACTGAGTATTGTCAGAGGCAATATTTTGGCACTTTCCAGATGTGAGTCCAGTGCAATGTGCTTTTCAGATGTTTTTTGGAACAGAACCCCACCCTTCTACTGTACTGAAATCCTGCAGAGCCTGCACTTCAGCATGAAAGATATTACTGCGGCTAGCACAGCAAGCAGCCTGCCAAAAACATTGTTTAGCAATTCCCTAGTGTTAGCCCATAATTTGTTTACTCGACTCCTTCTGCCCCATTTTTTTTTTTAAAATCTCTATATTTTTCTCTGCAGGAACCCTGCCAGGCACAAAGCACTGTGAAATACTGTCAAGAGCGCAATTAAAGTAAACAAGTCAATGCATGTGAATGGCCACAAATGTCACATTGCTTATCTTGTTCCGAGAAGCAGAAAGCAGCTGCTGGCCCTTACAAAGAAGTGAAAACAAAGCTCTGATAGTATTCCCCAAGACACTGGTTTCTCTTCACTGCTTATTTAATTTTTTTTCTTTAACAGCGAAACCTAAAAAACAAACTTTATCTTATGTGTTTCCTTTCAAGATCATCCCACATCCTTCCTCCAGCAGGAAGAGCAGGTGAACAGGACAGAGGGCATTTGGCACATGGAACTCGCAGCTCCCACAGCACTATATTTGTTTTTTATCTCTTCCAATATGCAAAGCTTTGGCAAAGGCCTATACACAGATGAATGCTGCTCATGAATACAATGAAGGCTAGAAAGCTCTATCCGGCAAACCATGTTTTCTCAGATGGAACTGGGATGTCCAAACCTTGGTGCGCCATCTGTTGTTTAGTTGGTGCATCTGATATATGATCAAGAAAATGATGGGTTCAGGATGAGCAATGAGTTGGTACATCACCACTGACTCCAGAGTTGGATTGGGATGCCAGAGGCCCACCAGAAAACCTTAGACCACTGATCCCCAACCAACATGTTGCTTACCAACTCCTTGTGACTACACCCCCCTAATTACCATGTTAATTTTACAAAATTTGCCAGGTTATTAAAATTTGAAAACATTTCTGTGATTTTTACGTGTTATTACAGTTACTAATGAAGGTTAATTGCCCTTTAAGCTGCAAATCACAGTTTCCCCATGAGACCTGCTTATCTTAAATTGTTTCAATATTTTCTTTGCTTATCTTAAATTGTTGCAAAAGTATCTAAGTATCTATTCTGGGCTCTCTGCCAAAAATTAATTTAGAAATGTTATATCTTTTTCTGGCTGTTCAGTGCAGGAGATCAAAGTGAAAGTCAACACATTTCAGTAAGAATCCGGGATTGCGGATTGAGCTGTCAAATCGGGACTGTCCCATGAAAAACAAGACAGTTGGGATGTATGCTGCATCTCCATCTGCAGGCACTGCAGGCAGTGTTTTGGTTCACATTATGTGGTCCAATATTCCAATGTATTACATAAAATAACAAGTTATGAGAAATCTTTATTCATGCCACGTAAAAATAAATAAATTAGGCTGTCACTGATGTTATTATAAAAAAGGAAACCACAAGGTAACTTACCTAACTTTAGCGGTTTCAGCATGTTTCTAAATGTAGGGGACTGATAAAAGTATTCAGCATTTATAGTGCATTCCCCTAAGGAGTGGGCATAAAGGGGACACTCAGGACTTTTTTTCCAGCATCTTCCCCAAGGGAAGGGAGAGAAGTTGAACCCCGGTGAGCATAGGGTTCAGTGAGTATTAGTCAGCTCTTTTACATGTCTCTCTAAGAGAGATAGTCAGGCATAGGGCTACCTATATGAGCAGCTCTTGGCTCCACCGAGGAGTATTACAAGAGGTTAGATCCCGAGGGCATTGTTGCATAGTCAGGGAACCAGACACAGTTAATAGGGGCTAGAATAGATATATTCCCACCAGGGTTCCACCTAAGAGGTCCCCCAAGGAAACAGGAGACACTCTGGGATGACTGTAAGCTACCACACTCTGAAGTGTTAATGAGGGATTATTTGTCAGCCTTCTTTATTATGAGTTGTTCTTATTAATCAATGCCTGCATTATGCACCGTTGCAATTTCTCCCTTGCGGTTCTGTTTTAATAAACCAGGATCCATTGAATACAGTATGTTATACCCTGCCTCTACACTGTTGTCTCATAGTGACAGTAACGGTGCTACTCAGTTTACTATAGACTTACAAACTGTTTTCTTTGTGATTTAGCAGTAAGGGAAACTTGTTGACATAACCAGTAAAAGATACCTTTATGGGCTGTGCCTCCTGCAAAAGAAAAACCGGAAGTGATTTTACTTTGGACTGTAAGTAGAGTATTTTTTATAGTGTTGGATCAGGATAAATTACCATTTGTCAGAAGTTTAATAAGGAGCCATTTACTAGGTACCCTGGAAGCAACTAAGGCCTCTTTAATGCACCCCTTAATGATCGTTCAAGATCCAACGATCGCAGATACCTTCCCCTATTGATGAAGGTGTGAAAGCCACAAAATCACTGTATTACCTGCCCCTCCAGTGATGCGTTTGCTGTGCTCTGCCCATCCATAATGTAAGTAATCACTAAGTTGCCTGGATCAGCCTACACATCACCAATTAAAATGTTACCCTAGTTGAAATCAAATCTAGGGCCCTAGCATTGCTGATCACTGTGCCATGGTGCTACCTACAAAACCAATCCAGAAGCTGTTTTCTCAGCAAACTGTATTCACATGATGGCTGAAGTGAAATATAATTGTTGAGTGGAACATTAAGTCTTGGCATTCAGCGCAGTCCTGTCATCAACAAAGGATTAATAAAATAAACTTGAAATTAATAAATGTTTTAACTTAGCACAGTCCAAGTCTTTCCAAGCAGCAGGCTCATCTTACAGTTATGATGTCACACAAGAAAACCAGTTCAACTCTTAGGCAGGGAGGGGCTGAAACCAATCCCTTGGAGGCCTACATCTGGCCTTTGGGTCTCCAGCTGGACAACTCATGTTTTACATTATGAAACCTCGTTGGAGACTGAATCTTATTCCATGACACCATACTAGTTGCAAAACAAGGCGTGCGTAGTGCTCAGACAATTGTATTCTCTGCACTAGCGATGTGAACCTCCCCTAGACCTCCTCTGGTACAAAAAAGATGAACGTGGGGGGTCAGCACAGTCAGGATCACCCCTGGGTTGCCAGCAGCAAAAGGACAATAATGGATGTTTTTGGATTTTTTTGTCCAAAAATTTTTTCAAAGTTTTCATATTTTTCAGTGCATTGTTCAGCGCTTTTTTTCCATTTGTAATCTTATATCAGATCTTTTAATGAATTCAATGACATTTGTAGTTTCACTGTTTGTGAGTTTAGTCGTGGTTTCAAAACCCTCTAAAACCACAAAAATCTGACCTTGAATAAAAAAGCCTCCACATCTGCTCTAAATGGTGGCACTGAGCTACTTTTATTCCAATGCCAGTACATTTTTTTCCTATAAGGAGCACTGACCGTAACTGGCTTAGCAATGAGCATTAAAAAGATCTGAGGAAGAATAAACAGAAGCAAAGAAGTCTAAAACTGTATAAACATACAAAGTGTAGTAAGAGGAACTAACACAATACTACCAAAGCTTGTGTAAAATACATGACATGGTATTATAATGAAAGGGCACATATCATAATGTCATAATAGTATCCCATTAAGTAAGTGTTAATGTACTAGTACTAACATGTGCTGCATTCTTTCATATATATATATATATATATATATATATATATATATATATATATATATATAGTTGAGAAATGAGGTTTCTGAAAATAAATATTGTTTAAGTAATAAGTTGAGATATGGCTGAACCATTTCGGAGCATCCTTTGAAATCAAGTCAGTGCCCTTGTTGCATACAAGGACTAATAGATGAAAAGTTGGCATAACTGACTTTCATTTGTGTATTGCATATTTCATTATTATTATAATCACACTCTCATGTGAACAATAACTTTAACACAATTATTTGAACCTTCTCTTAAAGGAGAAGGAAAGCTATGGAGGCATTTTATTGCCAATATATTAGCTGCAATAGTACATCCTAGAATGCTATATTTATTCTGTAGAATGTTTTACCATAGAGTAAAAAGCTCTAGACGCTCTCTGTTTGTTTAGTATAGCAGCTGCCATATTAGCTCTGTGTGACATCACTTCCTGCCTGAGTCTCTCCCTGCTGACTCATTGCTCTGGGCTCAGATTACAGCAGAATAGGGAGGGAGAGAGAGAGGAGCAAACTGAGCATGCTCACGCCCGGGGCAAGGAGGTTTAAGCTGAAAACAGGAAGTCTGATACAGAAGCCCATGAGTACACAATAGAAGGAAATAAATTTCTGTGTTTCTTTTGACAGAGAACTCAGAGCAGCACTACTTTGAGGGTTTACTGGTATATTTAGGTGGACCTTTATGATAAGGCTTACTTAGTTTTAACCTTTTCTTCTCCTTTAAAACACTGGTACAGCCATCCCTGTCTAGAAACTGCTTAAGTAAAAAGAAATGGTATTGCAACTAATGTTTGCACAATGGCCCTACAGTTCCCACACCCAGAGTGTAGAGTGTAAGTTGGCGTACATTGGTGCCTTTCCAACTGCAGCTGTATCTTCATATTGTGAAAGAGCCTGACCCAGTCTATGTCTCACACGTCTCTCTTCCACTCCCACATGGAACTCCAAGCAGACAAGAAAATCTGTTACAATTATTATATAGTATTGCTGCATTTTTAAAAACAATATTAGAACGGGAACTGAGTAGTGATGAGCGATTGCGAATGTTTTTGCCAGGCACGGATTCGCAACGAAATTCCACACTTTGCCATCAGTGAATCTTTTCACAAAACTGCTGCAAAAATGTTGGCGCGACCAAAAAGTTGACAAGACAAAATTGCTCCATTGCCCATTGACTTTAATGCATTTGGACAAAAAAAAATCCCTGAGACAAAAAAGTCACCAAAACAAAACTCCCATTGACTTCAATGTTCTTTACAAATTTATTGCCATTTGCAAATTTTTACACAGCGAAGCAAAGCGAAACGGGACAGATTCTCTTATCACTAGATCTGAGCAAATGATAAGAGTAGAAACATGTTGAATTATTGGAGGCAAAACAATCCTATAGGGTTTAATTTGTGTTTAAATGTTTTTTTAGTAGACTTAGGGGGTTATTTATTAAAGTTAAATTTTTTCTGGTAGGACTTTTAAAGGGGAAAACACTTTTTTAGTAGATTTTTTTTCCCCGTGATTTATTAAACCCCAATGGTATTAAAGGAGAAGGAAAGCTACAGAGGCATTTTATTGTCAATAGATTAGCTGCAACAGTGCAAGCTAGAATGCTATATTTAGTCTGTAGAATGTTTTACCATACCTGAGTAAAAAGCTCTAGAATCTCACTGTTTGTTTAGAATAGCAACTGCAGTATTAGCTTGGTGTGACATCACTTCCTCCCTAAGTCTCTCCCTGCTCACTTATAGCAGGAGGTTTAAGATGAAGACAGGAAGTCTGAGGTGGGCAATATCGGCACCTTGAGGTGGGCAATATTGGGCTGATCCGATCGTGGATCCTAACAATGGCTTATGGGTGGTCGGATCGCGGGACTGCATCAACGAACAGATGCGGCCACGATCCAACGGGATTTTTAGTCCTGGCCGACTTTCGGGGAAGCCCGTTGGAGGGTCCCATACACGGCCAATAAGCTGCTGACTCTGTCTTTCGGCAGCTTCTATCGCCTGTGGACCTTAAGAATAAGTCACTCACTGTTAGCATTGTATATAAGGAAGCAGTGGGCATGGGCATGTTTCAGCAGAGTACAAATATTTCAATGAATCATTTAGAAATGTCAGTGTTTTTGCACATATTATCAGGTATCATCATGTAAGACATTATGCAAAAGACAAAGAGGCTGCTTAAAACTGGGTCCCTCAAAATGATTTGTAAAAAAAGTTGTGAAATAAATGTATTCTTACATAACAGCCTTCCATGTTTAATGGTCAATCTCCCCTTTGTCTGGTTGGGTTTCCTTTTGCCACAGAACACTGTTAGAAATATATAAAAACGTTACCGGTTCATCATCCTACCATGGTTCCAAGAATTTCCACAATGACAAATAAGCATTCGACCCAAGTCTAACAAAGAATATCTAGAGCATTCACCACAATTATCATTTTGAGAGGAATGCACTTGAACCTTAAGTTCTGAATCTGGCTGAATACTGGATCCTACACATGAAGGGGCTTAATACTAAAGTGAATCCAAATCCTAATTGTCATATTTAACAAAGAAAACAAAGTGCATCATCTGTAAACAAAAATGTGTCATGTTCAGTTGTCCACAGCTTTAAACTTACATGATATTAGGTGGATGTGGTTCAGCAACGCACAAAAGGTTTGGTCAGATCCGTATGCTGCAAATAGTAGTGGAATTCAGCCAAACTCTGAACTCAATAAGCCCTTAGACTTTGTGTGGGGACAGAGACACTTAACCCCAAATCTTATACAAAGTGAGATTTTAACATGTCCCTCCCTTCCCATTGCAATATGTCCCCAACCAACCCCTTCCCCTGGGATACCGCACCCCCCTGCTCCCTCTCCTGCAAATCTTTAAACCATGGACATAAGTTGGTCTTCTCCCATGTCACTTTTATCCCTATTTTATTTATACTGCTTGTTTTTTTTGTATCTGGTCCTTATTATCATGTTTTCTTTGTATCATATTTTCCTCGTTATTCACCAATTCCTTATCTCTGTAATCTGCTATTTCTGTTTTGAACGAATTAATCTCTTTATCCAGCAAATGTAGTATCTGGTTACTTTTAGAGGAAACTATGAAATCCATTAGCTCAAATGGCCTTGCTTGTATGTAATGCTTTATTCCACTGGGATGCAGAGCCTCCCTCTTCATTTCCTTTCTTGCTTTGGCACAAAATGTAAATATTTGCAACATGTCTTGATACTTTGCACTATCTTTATGAGAAACTATCACCCACTGACTCCTATATATATATATATATATATATATATATATATATATCTATATATATATATATATAATAAGAAACTAATCATGTTTTTTGCACTTTTCTCCATGCCCAGCACCTAGAATAACTGTCTTAACTAGCATAATTGCTGCAGGTCTCTGGGCTCTGTTTTGGAGTGGAGACACCCCATGAATTCCATATGATTCCATATGACTACACCAATATCAGAGAAAATGTGGTGTCCTGGAACGTACATATTAGAGCAAAAGAACAAGACAAACACATATTACAGGAATATGAGCAATCCATCAATCATATTTATGTATTCATGCCCCCTATGTGAACTGCTATATCCTCATCCATAACCCAATCAATGGAGCTCAGTGATGCCTTGAGCCGCATGTCTTTATATTGTGGTACTACCCAGCGAATTATAATATCTTATAATTATGTAATAGCTGGTAAATTATTACTTATACTCCCTCTGGCTTTCCTTTTTGGGCATATCAGATCCAAGACACCTTCGAGAATAATAAAATAAGTTTTCCAAAATCGGTTACATATACAAACAGATTGATAAATGGTCCTGTTATGCGGAAAATAATTCACTTACCTCCTGTCTGCATTTATTTTTAGTGATTTATCTTTCACCACAGTTTCCCTTTGTATTAAACTAGTGTCTGTTCCATCCATTAAAGGAGTTTTTTTTAAGAACCAATATATCAGCTGTTCATTCTACAAGGGGCACCAATGTCTGGAGTCTTTGTTACTTTCCAAAAATAGATAAAATGTAATGAACCTGAAATTCCAGAGACATACAGAATGACTGCTCTCCAGTTGTAAAAATTACAAAAATCCTTTAAGGGTAAGGGCACACGGGTAGATTCGGGGAGATTAGTTGCCCAGGCAACAAATCCCACTCGCAACGCTTCGTTCCCGAAGACGCCTGAAGTTTCCTCGTGAGGCAACTTCGGGCGACTTTGGAAAACGAAGCGCCGCATGGCAGTTTGTGGATATTGTCGCCTCAAAGAAGAGGAGATTTGTGCTGGGGCGACTAATCTGCCCGAATCTGCCCGTGTGTCCTTACCCTAAAAAAATCTAATATCTAAAATCGAACCTAATAGCACAAATAGTCACCCCTATACTCGTTTTCTAATAGTACAATTCAGCCTTTGTGGCGCTTTTGTAGTTGTTTATGAGATGCACAGAGCTGGCACTTATTCTAATGTGGCTGCTGAAGACATGAAACCAAGTAGTAGAAGTTAAGTTTGCAGGGGAACTTGCATTTGAATGTTGGAGCACATGAGACTGAATAATAAATATAATGTTTTGCATTTTGGATTTCAAATGTGAGTCACATATACTTAATGAGGTAAGTCAAAGCCTATAAGTGCTTTTAAATATAATACACAGGAAGTAGTTATGTGTGGGCTGGCCTGAAACCCATGGGATATGCAAGTAGGGCCAGTTTAAGCCAGACAATTTCTTATTTGAGAAAGGTCCCTTTGCTTGGTGAAATTGATGATTGGATCATCCAGTGGTGGGCCAAATCAGCCATTAGGTCCTTGGTCCAACAACTGCATTGCAAAGGGTCCCTGTGCCAAACTGTCTTAAGGGGACTTCATTGCCAACTTTATTCAGCCTGAATCTCATCCAAAGTGATTGTACAAGCTTTCCAAATTAATATCTGACCAAACCCCTATCAGATATTATGTGGGGAGGTCGTTGTTTTTTCCTAATGCAAGGGTCCCCAGCCTTTTTTACCTGTGAGCCACATTCAAATGCAAAAATAGTTGGGGAGCAACACAAGCTTGTAAAAGTATGTGTAGATGACAAAAAAGGGCTGTGATTGGCTATTTGGTAGCTCCTATATGGACTGGCAGCCTACAAGAGGCTCTGTTTGGCAGCACACCTGGTTTTTATGCAACCAAAACTTGCCGAAAAACCAGGAATTCAAAAATAAGCACCTGCTTTTAGGCAACATCCAAGGGATTGGTGAGTAACATGTTGCTCACATGTTGCTCGCCGTGTCTTCTTCTTGCTTTGACCGGCGTCTTCGGCCGCATGCGCAGTAGGAACATTTACCGTTACGGATCTACTGCTCATGCGCAGAATGTCACGAAGGGAAATCGGAAAACGTTGTCACATTCGGCGCATGCGCAGTAGATCCATACCGGTAACTGTTCCTACTGCGCATGCACCAGAAGACGCCGGTTAAAGCAGGAAGAAGACGCGCGTGGGAGAAGATGGCAACTGTGAACTCCGTGGACAGGACCTGCGCAGAGGGGTGAGTAACAAGTTAGGGGCATTTGCCCAGGGGGACAGGTAGGCCAGGGGGGAGGAGGGAGGGGGGCAACACAGGGGAGGGGGGAGGGGTTTTGCGCCCAGGGGGTTTCCTTCTCCTTTAATAAGGGATCTAACATCTTATGCAAACATTCCATGTACTTTTCACTTTTCAGGACAAGTGTTTGGTGACTTATTTTACAAAGCAGATTAATAGACAGATTGAACATTTCACAGAATGGCCTGAATTATCCTCACCAACTCTCCCTTTGCTTAAAGAATCTCCCAGCCTGGACAGCACATTTTTCTCAGAGTGCAATATAGGACACGTTTCTCCCGTTAATTCGATTCCCTGTCTTCTTTTCACAGATTAGGCTCGATATCAAAGCAAAGCTGACTTGCTCTTAATTCTTCTGATTGCTTCCCCTTTCCAATGGAGTGTGTCTTACATTAACATTTCTGTGGCAAAACATTCCAGACCATTAAAGTCTGAAGCATAAAGCCTATAATAGGGCGTGATATGGGGGGAAAAAAGAGATAAAGAAACGGAGAGTCTAGAGAAAGAAATATTGGTTTACACAGGTACCTGAGGACAACTTGTGCTCACATACTGGAACCATTACTGTAATTGCACATGATGATGGAAGCTGTCAAGATGATCGTTATAGAACAGTCAGACTGTATAGAGTTATAAGTTATAGCTAAAAACAGATTTAGCAGAGAAGGGATAAACAGACTTTCTGTGGAGTGAATGTCCGATATTTGTAGCATATGTGTAGACATTGTTAATCTGTAATTATTAAGTATATAAGCCCAATGGTTACATCTTTTTCCTGATACAGGTATGGGACATGGGATCCAGGTTTTCTGGATAAGGGATCTTTCTGTGATATAGATCTCCATAGATCTCCATACTTAGGGCAAATTTACTAAACACTGAATGCAAAAATTCAGAAAAATGACAGATATTTTTTTAATAAAATCGGACTTTTAAATATTAAAGAATGTTATCAAACTGGAATATATATTTAAGTAAATATTGTCTTGCCTTGAACCACCATTTTGTGATGGTCTGTGTGCTGCCTCAGAGATCACTTGACCAGAAATACTACAGCTCTAACTGTAACAGGAAGAAGTGTGGAAGCAAAAGACAGAACTCTGTCTGTTAATTGGCTCATGTGACCTAACATGTATGGTTTGTTTGGTATGTTTGTGTGCACTGTGAATCGTAGGATCCCAGAAGCCGGCCCTTATTTTTTAAAATGGCAATTTTCTATTTAAGATTACAAAATGGCACATACTACTAAAAAAAGTATATTATTATGAAAATGGTTTATTTACATGAAGCAGACAAATGCCTGCACTCAATTCTATAGTATTTATGAGAGGTGCAAGATCAATAGGAAATGGATATCTTACAGATGGATCAGCACTCTCTCTCTGGTGAAAAAGTCAGTGATTTCAACATGCTTAAATGAATCACCGACTTTTTAACCAGAGAGAGTGCTGATCTATCTGTATCCAGAAAGTTCCGCATTACGCAACGGCCGTCCAAATAATCCAAATTTCTAAAAATGATTTCATTTTTTTTCTGTAATAATATAACAGTAGCTTGTACTTGATCCCAACTAAGATATAATTAATCCTTATTGGAAGCAAAACCAGCCTATTGGGTTTATTTAATGTTTACACGATTTTCTAGTAGACTTAAGGTATGAAGATCCAGTTGACGGAAAGATCCGTTATCCGGAAAAGACCAGGTCCCAAGCATTCTGGATAACATGTCCCATACCTGCATATATATATATATATATATATATATATATACTTGTTCATAACTTTGGAACAGAAAAAAAGAACTCTTTTAGACATAATGGCATGTTAGCTTTCTTTGCTGAAATAAGTAATGGGCCTGGGGATAAAGAACTACTTGTCCATTTATTATTAACGATCCTGTGCAGACCTCAACTAAAATCAAAAGGATTAATAGAGATTTGAAATCAGACAAAAAAGCACTATACTTAATGGATACTGGAGGAATAAGAAAAACGCTGCATTGTCTAAAAAGACATACCTTTGTTTGGGTACCCAAAAAAAGAATATGATTTGTGGAGCACCAACAATACAGTATTTAATTCTGTGCTCTGACAGAGTAATAGGACTCGCTGACAAATACACAATACAGTACAGACAGTGTATTTTATTTCCCACTGCCCTGTGGGTCACATGTGGAGTCTCTATGCCTTCCCAAATTAGCTCTATTGTTCTGTGAGCTTTGAACTGTAGCACCTGTCAATTTATATTCCCAAAGGAGAAAAATGGACGCCGGGTACGTTAACAAGGAAAATACTTTTTAAAAGAGGCATAATTTAAAAAACAGACTTGCCAGCAACTTGTTAATTCACAGCAATGACAGACATAGAATGGTATCCCTTAAAGGAGAAGGAAACCCAGTCGGCGCAAAAACCCTCCCCCCCTCCCGTGTGTTGCCCACCCTCCCTCCTCCCCCCTGGCCTACCCGTCCCGCTGGGCAAATGCCCCTAACTTGTTACTTACCCTTCTGCGCAGGTCCAGTCTACGGAGTTCACCGACGCCATCTTCTTCCAAGCGATCTTCTTCCTGCTTTGACCGGTGCATGCGCAGTAGGAGCATTTCGCCGGTACGATCTACTGCGCATGCGCCAAAAGTCACGAAGAATCGGAAAACGTTGTGACTTTTGGCGCATGCGCAGTAGATCCGTACCGGCGAAATGCTCTTACTGCGCATGCGCCAAAACGCCATTCAAAGCAGGAAGAAGATTAGGGATGTAGCGAACCGCCGCCGATGTGTTCGCGAACGCCGTTCGCGAACACCAGCAAAAAATGCGGACAGTTCGCGAACAGTTCGCGAACTTCGAACATCCGAAAATCGTTCGATTCGAACGATCGAAGGATTTTAATCGTTCGATCGAAGGATTTTCGTTCGACTCGAACGATCGAAGCCATTCGATCGAATGATTTCATTCAATCCAATGGCTTCGATCGTTCGATTCGAACGAAAATCCTTCGATTTTAGCGGTCGAAGGAATCGAATGGTCGAACGATTTTTGTTCGAATCGAACGCGAACTCGTATTGGCGAACGTCGCGCGACGTTCGCGAACATTCGTCTGACGCGAACAGTCGAAGTTCGCGCGAACTAGTTCGCCGGCGAACTGTTCGCTACATCCCTAAAGAAGATCGCGTGGAAGAAGATGGTGTCTGTGAACTCCCTGGACTGGACCTGTGCAGAAGGGTAAGTAACAAGTTAGGGGCATTTGCCCAGCGGGACGGGTAGGCCAGGGGGGAGGAGGCAGGGTGGGCAACACACGGGAGGGGGGGAGGGTTTCTGCGCCGACTAGGTTTCCTTCTCCTTTAATGGGCTCAGTGAGTTGGAAACCATACTGTGAGTCCCAGTAGCGTAACTGTTACTGGGCCCACAGCAAATTCATTTTTAGGGAACTCAAAAGGATATTGTCCTTGTTTTACAGATATATATTAAAATGGGGCCTGCTATACCTCCTGGGCCCCCCCTGCAACTGCAGGATCTGCTTCATCTGTAGTTACACCACTGGTGAGTCTTGATTACATTAAAGGATTAAAAATAATCATGCAGAGAATTTGTTTAAAAAAAATTAAAAATATAGTTACTGCTCTGGGATGAGTCTTGTGTCTGCTGGAAGGATCTACTGGTAAATAAAGCATTAGAGGGTTAATTTGTATATATTTATATATAGTTATCATATCTCTCCTTAACTGTTTCTTCTCCAGCATGAACAACCTCAAGTCGGCCAGTCTTTATATCGTTTGGGGATTCAAATGGTCAGTTCAATCACCATCGCTTCCGTCCATCGAAGTCAAGTTAAACAAGAGAAAAATTGTGGTAATGAACTTCAATCAAACGCATGAGTCTGCTGCAAACGTTGTGCTCTTTATTGAACAACACATTTTTCGAGTATAGCTCTATCAAGTGTAACCATTTTTATTTTATTTTTTTGCTGCAAACATTGTGCTCTTTATTACACTTGATTAAGAGCTATGCTCGAAACATGTAGGGGCAGATTTACTAAGCTCGAGTGAATAGTTATCCAAAAATATTCGAATTTCGAAGTATTTTTTGGGTACTTCGACCATCGATTTGGTCGAATTCGATCTAATCGGATGATTCGAACGATTCAAAGTAAAAATAGTTTGACCATTCGATAATCGAAGTACTGTCTCTTTAAAAAATCCTTCGACTCAATACTTCGCCAAATAAAAGCTACCAAATTGATGGGGACATTGTAGATAGGTTTTGGGCACTTTTTAAGATTGAATAAAAATCATTCGATCGAACGCTTAAAATCGTTCGATCGAACGATTTTTATTAGATCGTTCGATCGAACCTTTTGCACTAAAATCCTTCAAATTCGATATTCGAATTCAAAGGATTTTACTTCGAGGGTCGAATTGGAGGGTTTTTTAACCCTCGAAATTCGACCCTTGATAAATCTGCCCTGTAGTGTTCAAAAACAGCACAATGTTTGCAGCAGACTCTGTGCTTGAAGTTCATTACAATACTACAATTTTTCTCCTGTGAATCTATACCCAAGTAAGAACTTTACTCAAAGTAGAGAAAGTACCACTGACACTCTCTTTACCAGTGGTCCCCAACCAGTGGCTCGTGAGCAACATGTTGCTCATCAAACCCCTTGGATATTGTTCCCAATGGCCTCAAAACAGTTGCTTATTTTTGAATTCCAGGCTTTGGGCAAGTTTTGGTTGCATTAGAACCAGATGTACTGCTAAACAGAGCCTCCTGTAGTCTGCCAGTCCACATAGGGGCTACCAATAGTGAATCACAGCCCATAATGGGCACCACCAGAATCTTTTTGCATGTTCGTTTTACACTCGATTTAATTTTTATTTACACACAAACGCAACAGCCCTTAGCTTAAAAATCTGTCATTTATGCAGAAGTGTATCAAACGCTTTGGCAAAATCCAAATACCGTATATACCCGAGTTTTTCAGCATCCAAAATGTGCTGAAAAAGTCTACCTCGGCTTATACTCGGGTCAGCGGTACCCGACCCGCGTAGCTGAGATTGCAGTCACTTTAAATCATTCCTATACCAACAGTACATTTGGGGAGAGACTGCAATATCCCACAATGCCCTCTGTTGGTTATATGAAAGAATAACAGTGCGCCCTCTGTTGGTTATATGAAAGAATAACAGTGCGCCCTCTGTTGGTTATATGAAAGAATAACAGTGACTGCAATATCACACAGCGCCATCTGTTGGTTGTATGAAAGAATAACAGTGCGCCCTCTGTTGGTTATATGAAAGATTAACAGTGACTGCAATATCACACAGCGCCATCTATTGGTTGTGTGAAAGAATAACAGTGCGCCCTCTGGTTATATGAAAGAATAACAGTGACTGCAATATCACACAGCGCCATCTGTTGGTTATACAAAAGATTAACAGTGATGGCAATATCAAACAGCACCCTCTGCACATGGTAGTGGGACAGTGGGACAATGCACACAGTAATCCGTTTGGCAATTCTGTCACCATCAACTTAGCAAAGAAGTCTGGTTGATCGCTGGGGGGGTCGCTTTGGCAGAATGTGCGCTGCTGGTAGACAGGGCTGTAGTTGTGTGTAGGCTTATACTAGAGTCAATAAATTTTCACAGTTTTCATAGGTAAAATTAGGTACCTCGGCTTATATTCGGGTCGGCTTATACTCGAGTATATACGGTAGTTCAGATCTACTGCTCCCCCGTTGTCTAACTTCTCACTAACTTTATCATAAATCATCATCAGATTTGTCTGATATGACCTATCCTTCATATAGCCATGCTGATTGCTGCTCATAATGCCATTCGCCAGGACATAATTTTGAATGTGATCCTTTAACAAGCCTTCAAATAACTTGCCAACCACAAATGTCCAACATATGGGCCTATAATGCATTGTTATATATAGGAATTACATAAGCTTTCCTCCAATCCATAGGTGCCATACCAGATGAAATTGAGCCTGAGAAAATAAGAAATAGGTTTTGGCTTCACATGTTCAGTGTTGCTTTATACATAAAGTGCAGCTTGAAATGCTCCTCATCAGCCTGGGCTGGCTCCAGCAAATCTGACATACATATAGAACAATAACAATAAAATGAATGTAAAGATTTCTGGTGTATGGGCCACCTGATGGCATAAAAGAATATTGGATTATACAGAGCCCTGTTTTTATGGTTATAGACAGGACTTGAGCTGCAGTTCTGTTTCATTGTGCATGGACACTGGGCACATTGTGCTACGACAATGATGTTTAAAGGCCACGCACCTCTAAAAGTCAGTGACCTTAAAGGGCAACTCCGCTGCTCTGTACATTGTTTCCCAGCCGGGAATAAAATCCTCTGCGCTCAATAGAACAGAAGAGAGTTTCACACTTTATTGGTCTCTGTGTGCAAATAAGATTTCCTGTTGGACTTCTAGTATTGCTGACAAAGCAACTGAAGCTCTGAGGGGAGAACTGCACGGTGCATTTGGACACATAAACCTTCATATTTGCTAAGGTCACAAAATCACTCGAACGCTGGATTCTAAACTCAGCTCTGTGTTGTCTGGTTTTAAGGATAACAGTGGGGTTAAAGCATTCAGCATTAAGATTAGCTAAGCAATTGCATAATTGCATGTCAAATAGGGATATACTGACTTGTTTCTGCTCCATAAAAATGACTCCCTCCATAACGGAATAATCCTTTTACTACTATATAGCAAGGGCCAGAGGGCCTGTGCCTAGGGCAGCAGCTTTTAGGGGGCCTCGAGTGGTTATATGATTATAATATATTATCATTTTTAAAAATAAAATAAACAATTCTCCCCCTGCCTCAGCAGGAGATTTACATCTTAAATCTGGCAAAGGAGATGGGGGATTGAGGGGTACTGGGTCCATTGAGTGGCATCTAGAAGTGACGTTTTTGTTGAAGTGGCATCACACACACTGACAGCATTCCGAATGTTGAAGGGTCACTTTAAATTCTGGTGCCTAGGGTGGCACAGACCTAAATATGCCCATATGTTTAAAAAAAAAGCCAAAAAAAAAGCCTTGCCCTTGCAAAAACCAAGCTGTCTGGGTGAAATACAGAAATCCAGGCAGGTGGCAACCCGACTGTCCCAATCTGACCCTGGGTATGTTATTTTATCCCTAATTGATTTCCTACATGGACGTATAAATAATCAGTACGACAGAAGATAAGTATATAGTATACAGTATATTGTTATCTTCTGCACATTTCTATAGTATAATTTGTATACACTTGTAACACTATCTTGGGCTATACAGGCCAATGGGGTTAATCACCAGCTAGTGTACTAGAGAATGGGTTACACTGGACTCTAACACTTAAAGCAGGGCCTTCGCAAAAAGGGAAGTTCATACTTTGCTTTAACCAATAAAGAAATGGGCACCAGAACGTTCTTGCAAATCAAACAGAACTTTATTTGTCAGAGACAAATGATCCACAGGGTACTTACATCAGTAAAGAGGCATTTGCAGAATATATAGACACACAGCTCAGACAGTATATCAGAGGCAGGTGCATTCCCTGATGATGTAGTCAAGGCAGTATAGGGTTGCCTTAAATTCTTTCACATTTGATGTTTTGTTTCTCTCAGGTTTTATCTAGTTTTCAGACCATGGCTGGAGTTAAAGGGCAAATACACCTTGACATGAACAATGATGATGACACCTTCCAACTTTTGTATTTACAAAAAAATTATGAGTACAGGTATGGGATCCGTTATCCAGAAACCCATTATCCAGATTACAGGAAGGCCATCTTCCCAGGGCCAGAACTTGGGTTTAGCCATAAGAGGTCCGTGCCTAGGGCATAGTGGTGGTGGGGCCCTGGCATGTGCCTATTCTGCTTGACTACCCTTTGTTCCGGACCTCCTATAACGCTTCACCAGCCCATGACTTCAGTATTTTGCCCTGTTTCCCCCACCTGCTCGTCACCACTAACTTGTTGTGCAGCTCTGGTAGCGGTATAGGGGGGACATTTAGTGAGAAGGAGGAGAAGCGGGAGGGAGAGGTAAGGAGAAGTGCTTGGCCTGGCACTGCATCTTCCATAGACTCAATTTTAACCAAATAATTCCAAATTTTTTTTTTATAGGATTTCCCTTTTCTCTGTAATAATACAACTTTGCACTAGATCCAGAGTAAGATGTAATTAATCCTTACGGGAGGCAAATCAGTCCTATTGGGTTTAATTAATTAATGTTAAAATATTTTTTTTGTAGACTTAAGGGATGGAGATACAAATTATGGAAAATCCCTTATCCGGAAATCCCCAGGTACCGAGCATTCTGGATAACAGGTCCCACACCACTAGTAGTAACAGTATTCCCTATAAATTCACTGAACAGGACTTATTATACTTTTTATCTGTTGTTTTAATCATGAAAACAATATGTTTGTTTTTATTTAAATTTCTTGAAAGAAACAGAGAAAACAGGAAAATTGAAGCTACGTCATGTTTGGTCTTTGCAAGATAACAATAATAATTATCTTACCAATACACATCCACTTCACCCATTGTTGTGACTGTTTTCTAAGCAGGACTCTATTCTGCAGGGAGATTATCTAATTATCTGCCTTGCAAGGACTAAACATGCAGTAGCTTCAATTTCCTTGTTTGCCTTGTGAAGCTCAAGGAATAACAACAATAACCTTTTGGACAAAAAGTATGTTCAACACAAGCACATAATTCATTGGACTCAAGTTGAAATTATGTCCCTTTATTATAATCTTATTCTGAGCTTGGCATGAAATACTGCCATACTTTTGGGCAATGTTTGCTCTCTGTTCATGATCATTATCAGCAAGTGTATTTAATTGTTAAATTATTCATTTTCAAAACTCAGCTCATTTGATTGGCTAGTTACTGTACATCATGTACTTGCTGTTTAATATATGAAGTTGGATGGAATGATTTGAAAGATGTATGGAATTTTCTGCAGTCCATGATCTTGCTGGTCAAAAACGTACATAATTTGGGGCCATGTTTGTACCCGTAACAGTTACCACTATCTGAGCACAAATATGACTAGTGATGGATGAATAAATTCGCCTGGCGCAAATTCGCAATGGACTTCCGCGCTTCGCTGCCGGCGAATAAATTCCGCAAAACTTGGACGCGCGTCATCACTTTACGGATGCCCATTGACTTTAAGCTGGTATCAAAATTGACGCGGGCATCAATTTTTGAGTTTCGCAAATTTCACTGGAAATTCGCAAATTTTTCAGCTAAGTGGAACGGGAGAAATTCTCCCATCGCTAAATATGACAGTTGTGTTAACTGCTAGCTAAATCTTTTCAGATCTGTATTTTTTAATTGAAAGTGGGTTGTAGGCAAAGAACTAAATACAACTACAATAGTGTCAACCTGTCGCGATCGCCGCCCGGAGCAGGTTCGGGAGCTCCGGGCCGCGCGTCCTGTCCTGCCGGCGTCGCTCCCAAGATGGCGGCACCCATGGCCGCCATGTGGGTAAGCGGCGCCGGCGCGATGACGTCAGTGCGCCGACGTCGGCGCAAGGACGTCAATGACGTCAATGGCGCCAAATTCAAAATAAAAACACGATCTAGACGCCAGAATGGCGCCCAAGTATAGGAAACCTTGTCCTAAGTATTTCCTGGGTTCCCTGTGTGCTGATAATTCTAATCTTGTTCCTGATTATTATCCTTGACCCCTGCCTGGACTTTGGACTTTGCTGTTATCTGCCTGCCCCTGAACTCTTGCCTGGATTCTGACTACTCTTTGGATTAACCCCTTGGACACCGCGACCTTGCACCCTCAAGAAGGCTTCCTCCTTGATCCCGACTACCTCCCTGGAGGGAGCTCCCGGCTCCCTGACACAACCCTCGATATTCGACTAGGAATTAAAATCCTTCGACTTCGAATATCGAAGTCGAAGGATTTAGAGCAGATAGTTTGATCGAAGGATAATTCCTTCGATCGAACGATAAAATCCTTTGAATCGAACGATTCGAAGGATTTTAATCCAACAATCGAAGGAATATCCTTCGATCAAAAAAAGTTAGCCAAGCCTATGGGGACCTTCCCCATAGGCTAACATTGAGTTCGGTAGCTTTTAGATGGCGAACTAGGGGGTCGAAGTTTTTTTTAAAGAGACAGTACTTCGACTATCGAATGGTCGAATAGTCGAACGATTTTTACTACGAATCCTTTGATTCATAGTCGTAGTCGAAGGTCGAAGTAGCCCATTCGATGGTCGAAGTAGCCCAAAAAAAACTTCAAAATTCAAAGTTTTTTACCTTCGAATCCTTCACTCGAAGTTAGTGAATCGGCCCCTTAGTGTTTTTTTCATCTGTGTGTAACATCTTTTACATTTGGCTGTGAAGCCATCCTTGCTTGTGTATTGTAGAATTTATTTGCCAGGGATAGACTGTGCAGCCTGTGACCTGTTATTCCTTGTATTCCAGGGAAAAGCTGGATCTCAGCCTGCTTTAGCATTCATAATTATATTTACAGCACATTTATTAAACAGAAAAAAGAAGTTCACCGGGATAAGCTGCAACAATGTCACCAGATGGAAATGTCAACAGTTAGTCATTTGTTCTTAGAACTAAGATGACCTCCTGCCTTGTTTAGGCAAAGATAAGAGACATATCACGGAGACCTGCATGGCTTGGCCACACCTCAACACTTCTTCTTAGTCACCAAAGCTTTTCCAGTCTGTTTTCAAAGAGCATCACCAAATTCCTTCTGCTACCACCACCTGTCTCCTGCCATCAATATAATCTTTAAAACAAAAACTTTGCTAGATTTCCCAGTAAGAAGGTCTCAAGTCATTTCTAGACTTCATTCTAAAAAGCATTACCCTTAAACTCTCCATTGTGGTGCATCACCTTTTTTGAGTCTTTTAAGTGATTGCAGAAAAATGAAGAATGAAGCATAGTTTGTTTTTAAATAATTTCCAGTTTCTCAATGCAACTTCCCCAATTTAGGTGGGGAATCATTGATGGCCAGTTAAGATTGCCCCACCTTCATATGTCAAGGAAATGGGACAATTTATGAAGATGAGGTCCAAAAAAAATTCACATGAAATGATTGATGGCAGTTAGTTATACTTGGCAGTGCCTTTCAGATTCCATATCATGCTGTTGCCAAAATACAGTCCAGTCCAAGGCCATACAGAGTGCAAACTAATATCCCAGCCAGAAACAGCCTAAGGCTTCTGCAAAATCAGCTGCTTTCGGATTTCAGACCTTGATGTTGCTCAACTTGGGCGTCGGAAGCAGGAGAATAATTATGGGGAATATGAAACTGAAGTTATTGTTGTATCTGTGGCATGATCTTTAATATTATTTAAATATTTCTCACTTAAAAAGGAAGGGACAACTGAAAAAAATACACATTTGCACTTCCTTTTTATAGAGACAGTAGCACTTCTGGAAACTAATTATTATTTACGTGGTTTTCTTAGCTGACTGATGTATAAGTCTCATCTTAGTAAATTGAAGGGATTCTGTCATGGGAAAACATTGTATTGAAATCTGTTTTTCAAAAGAGCAATTATTTTATATTTAATTTTGAAATCTGACATGGGGCTAGACATATTGTTAGTTCTGCAGGTGCCCTAAGCCATGTGACTTGAGCTCTGATACATTTCAGTCACTCTTTACTGCTGGACTGCAAGTTGGAGTGATATCACCCCACTTCCTTTCCCTGCATCAACCTGTCAACAAAACAATGGGAATGTGAAGTGCTGGATCTTTCTGAAAGCACATGACCAGTCACAATGAGTTGAGATGGCTGCCTTCACAACACTATTACAACTAAAAAAATACATTTATTGGTTTGAGAATAAAATTTTAAGGGGCACATTTACTAAGCTCGAATGAAGGATTCGAAGTAAAAAAACTTCGAATTTTGAAGTATTTTTTTGGGTACTTCGACCATCAAATAGGCTACTACGACCTTCGACTTCGATTCGAACGATTTCGAAGTACAAATCGTTTGACCATATCGACCATTCAATAGTTGAAGTACTGTCTCTTTATAAAAAACTTCGACTACATACTTCGGCAGTTTAAACCTACCGAGGTTAGCCTATGGGGACCTTCCCCATCAGTTTTATAAGGTTTTTTTGATTGAAGAAAAAAACCTTTGATCGATTAAAATCTTTCGAATCATTCGATTCGAGGGATTTCATCATTCGATCAAACGATTTTTACTTTGATCGATCGATCGTAGTATTTGGGTTTATTAACCCTCGATATTCGACGCTTAGTAAATGTCCCCCGAAGTGTAGAATTAATTAATTGCAATGTACACAGTGTAATTGAGTAAAAAAAAAAAACATTTCATAAAAATTATGACAAAATCCCTTTAAATAACTTTTTAACATTGTTCTGAAAACCAATGAAAATTCTAAAATTGTCTATATAACTGTGTTTGAGAGCATTGTACGTGTTTCCCATGGATCATCATGCTTCTTCATTATGAACGCATCTCCACTGTTCTATGCTTTTTCTTATATATGCTTCCATCATGAAGATTGTGTGAACACTTGAAGACAACATGGACTGAGCAAATGCAGACTTGATTGGTCTGTGCAAACGAAAAAAATCCTATTGCATAAGAAAGTATGAAAAATTTGGTAAAACAGTAAAATGATGTGTTCTAAATATAGAAGGTTTCCACAGATGCAAAGTTCACATTCCATTGTCCAAAATGTTGGTTTCTTGCATACCTCTCGTTGGGACAAATAAATACTGAGTTAATGTTTGCAGAAAATATTAACTGTCAACTGGAAATGTTAACGTCACCCTTTCGGGAATGGATATTTACCTTTCATCATTAGATGAGCTAATCACAGGCACAACAAGGAAGGCAATACATACAGTATGCTTATAAACAAATACAGTGCCAAAGGTTTCAGTGTTGAGTACTGTACACTGTAGCTCAAGAAAACCAGACTGTTTATTTTCTTTTTCTTTTTTTTATAGCTCACTCTATAAATGTAGTCAATCTGTTATATTGAACATGCTCCTTATTCCATGGTGAACTCCTGATCAGGGCTACTCACAAGCATCCATTGTAATGTACTAGGGGGTTCCCCTACTGGACCCCTTATTATTATTATTTTGGATTTCTGACTTGGAAGCACATTTTGGTTGCATAAAGACCATGTGTACTGCCAAACAGACCCTACAACCCTTGCAACACTTAGTGGGCACCCCTTAGGTACTTTCATGCTTGTGTTGCTCCCCAATATTTTTTTAACCTGTGCTTTGAATGGCTGCCCCCATGACTACACAACAGTTTCTAAAGCAAACACATCAGTTGTACCAGTGCACGGACCCAGTACATTACATTTTAATTACTTTACAACACTTTGATTTGTTGTTGTTACTGTTCCTTTAATTATATGCAGCTTGTAAATGAGGGCCTGTAGTTAGTGGCAAGACTGTAACTGTTATACATAGACAAGATGAGACTAGTGAGAGCCGTTGTGAAGTAGTGTTGGATAATTCCCCAGTTGACACCCACCAGAATCTATGGAGGGGTAGAAACTCGGTGGTGTGAGTAATACCCATGTGAAACTTCTGTGATATGATAATCTGCCAGCAATATATTTTGTACTGAGCAAGTAACTTCTTTTACTTTAGTTGGTTCTTCAATAAATTTGTTGTTCCTGTTTAAGAACCACCGGCACCTAAAATCTGAAATACCTTTACTATTATGTGAAGGTCTATCTAAAGACCCTCATATACCAAAGCTTATAGGCAGAAAGTCGGGCAGATCTCGATCAGGCGGGCGGGTTAAAAAATCCTGTCGGCCGCATCTCTGCGTGTATGCAGTCCTGCGATCCGATCGCCCATTCTCCTGCATTATGATCCGATTGTTGGGCCCAAGAGCTCATGATCGGATCAGCCCGATATCGCCCACTTCAATGTGGGTATATTGGGCAGACATCCGCTCGTTTGGCGACATAGCCAAATGAGCAGATCTCTACGTCTATGGCCATCTTTAGAGAGAGGGAAAGAGAGGGTTGTTGAATTGGGGCAAACTTAGTGGGGGTCATTTATAAAGTTGGTGATGTGCATATTTAAAAATGGTTGTATTGCCCATGTTTTTTCCTGAGTGCTAAAATATTGCACCGCAATGCCCGTCTTTCCATTTTTGGCGAATTCGCATTGAAAAAAATATGACATATTACATATTATTACACATTAAGTGATTTAAGCTTTTGAGGCCGTCTAATTCAAACTTAAAAAGTTCTTTAAAACAACACAAAATAGCTTTGACTTAAGTTAGGATATTTTTTTTAAAGGTTTTTAATCAAGTTAAATTGCCTGATGAGTTTAATCCCTCTTGACTAAGGAATAATCCCACATTTTGTGAATTGTGCTCTATTATATTTATGGGCATTGAACCACAGGCCATACTGGGAATCCACCATGCTGCTCAGCACTTCTTGTGTTCTTGGCTTTCTCACAAATAGTGCTATTTCTGACTTGTTCAACCACAAGAAAAACAATGTTCAGTTTCACTCCCAAGCAATTAGATTACGTGCTGGGGATGTAGCATGCTAATTAGTATATAGCAGGCAACTGTTCAGCAATCTGCATTGTCTTCTTTCTGATTTCTCACAAAGACACTTCTAGGTTATGAGTCTAACCCAGCCCCTAGGCATTTCACTGTCCATTCCACAGAAAGCAGACTTCTGGCAACCCTCTGTTTCCAGCAATAATACAGCAAAACCCTTCCATGCTCCAATGCTTTTTGTTTGCAATAAACCAGGCACAGTCTGAAACTGAGTTTATCTTGTGACTTACTGGACTCTGGGCTTGTGTCTCCCACATGACCTTGGTTAGCATGTCTCATGTCTTCTCTTTCATCTCATACATTTGACCTTGGTCTCCAATGATGTGTCCAGTCTAGGCTTTTGCTAGTAATTAATATAGCTGTTAGTTCTGTATGAGTCTCCTTGACATTCAATTAGTTCTCTGGCCACATAATGAGATCCCTACATTTTCATTCTTTTATTTAATGATGTACTGGGAACATTACATTTCTTAAAATACATGAAGTAAGCTTGTTGATTGAAAACTATAGTAAAGAGCAGTTACCAGTAAAACAATATAAATGATTATGTGTAAATGTAATGTAAAGGTATATATATATATCTATATATATAAATTGTTAAAGGGGTTGTTCACCTTCAAACACTTTTTCAGTTCAGTTGGTTTCAGATAGATCAGCAGAAAAAAGGACTTTTTTCAATTACTTCAATGTACTGTGTGTGACCGTTTTTATCATATTGAAGTGTAAAGTTTCAGCTCTGGGGAGGGGGGTTGCCGACCCTGTAAACTGTTCTAAATTGATACCTTTGTTACCTTTGTCTCTGCTGAGTAGAATTCCTGAGTTTCATGACAGGCAACTGTTAGAATTGATACAATAGTTGTTAATACTCCAGAGATGCTGCTGAAAATGTATCAACTAAATGTTGCAAAACTGTAACAGTTCAGAGTTTGCGCCTGAATTTCTGAGCTGCCAGACTCAAACACCAGAGACTGGAACTAGTGATGTGTGGGTTGCCCTCCCTTCACCCGCGCCCAACTTCCAAGTTCCTTTTATAGACCCGTGCCACCCGCCGATGGCATCACAAAAGGGGAGGGGCAATCAGGCGAACGGCTATAAAACCAGAAGCCGGCAGTGTAAAGTGGTGGGTGGGGAAAGCAGGAAATAGAGCTCGTCTGCCACCTGCAAATGGGGGTTTGAGGTCGCCCCAACCCCGACCGACCCACAGGTCCGACGGATAAACCCGTGGGTCCCGCGGGTATCGGGCCGGCCCGCACATCACTAACGGGAACTTTATATTTTAAAAAAAAAATTAAAAGTGAATGAAAAAAGTCTGGGGAACAATCTGAAAACAATTGAAATGAAAAAGGTGTTCGGAAGGTGAACAACCCCTTTAAGATTTCACATGGACACAATTCTGGATACAGGTACTGATGTTGTTTGCCAAAAAGGTTGGCTCTCCAATCTGGAACATGACTGGGCTTCTTTTAGGGGTAGGGGGACACAGGCTGGTTTTCATGAGCATGTTGTAGGGGTAGGTGTTAAGGCTCCCTAGTGTTAGTTTGGTGCCAGACTTGTTACCCATGCATGTCTCCAAAAGACAGCTAATAAGGAACATGTGGGGAATGTTGAGCGGTTAATAGCGCAGTTTCCTGAGATGTTATTTGTTTGTTCAGAATGAATCCCCCCCCTGGTTCCTCGGGGTAAGCTGATTGAAGTGGTCGGTGCGGGCAATATTATAGCAGAACATACGCCTGACCCTAACTCAGTGCACTCTCCTATTGATATACCCACGCCCGGCCCACAGTGATGTAGTTGAAGGGGATGGGGCACAATGCGTGAATGTATAAAAAGGCATGAACAGAGGCAGAAGTGGGGCACTAGCGGTGTTGGACTGGGACACCAGGGGCCTACCCAAAAACTTTGACCAGGGGCCCACCAATTAATCTTAGACCAGGGGCCCACTCTTCCTCTACTTTCTTCCTCTCCTCATTGAACCTCTATTCTCCTAGTCTCTTTTCTTTACATACTATACTCTATTTTTCCAACGATTTAGCCTCTTTGTTCTCATAAAAATAGGGAATGGCCATGAAATAGGCTAAATGTTTAGCAGCACAAGGGCCCACTGACACCTGGGCCCACCGGGATTTTCCTGGTATCCCTGTGGGCCAGTCCGACACTGGGCACTAGAAAATCAGCCCAAACCTGCCCGCCGCCCATGAGCATTGTGGGAAGACAACCCACCTGACTAGTCGCCAAGTAATTCTCACTAAATATTTTGAGAACAGGGTCCCCAGAGCAGAATTATGCTAAGTAGATCTGAACTGGGAGTCAAAATAGGCTCAGACAGCAAGGCCCAAATAGCCCCCCACCAGCCCACTAAATAGTGACTGTCTGTGGCATCTTACAGCAGCCCCTCTGGCATTTGCCAGAATCCACAGATTGCCAGTCCGGGCTTGATACTAAGCAGGTACACGCACGGTTCAATTTTTCTAACTTGCATGATGAACAGTCAGGTGATTTTAAGGATTCTGATTAGGTTTGGCCAGGCACTTGGATTTGGCCAGATCCAAATCCTGCCAAAAAAAAAGGCTGAATCTTGGATTCAGTGCATCCCTACATTCCGGGTGTGTTTTCAGTTTAGGATTGTTATATTATTGAAGAGCAACTGATACTGGCATTTTGAAAGAATATAAAATAGAATATATGTAGAATATACATAAATGTACCTTTTCAATAGTATTAATGCTATTTGTAAATGTAATGGCTATTTGAAGCAATCTCTGCACTGCATACTGTGAAGGACTAACTTTAATGATCAGATGTGTGGAATGACAGGCATTATAGTGTAGCACAGGCTATAATCTGCATAGCAAGTTCATTATTACACAGCTCACTTGCAAGCCTACATGTGACACAGTTTCCAAGAAACCCAAGATCACAATTATTTTCTGCCAAATGTTAGAGAAACAAAGGAAACCAACGGAAAAGGCTGTTCTATCGAGTTACATCTTAATTATAGAAAATTGCTAGAAGAACAGTGTAATCAGTGCTGGAAAGTTGAACCTACAGTAATATCCTAAATATCAAATCCAACCAGCTGAGAATTGTCTAGAAAATGTGTTTTTGTCGATAGAGTGAGAACAATCAATATTGTGCTGAAATCCAACAACTTCATAATAGCTCTCCCCCCCCAAAGTTATATATCACAGGCATGTGATCTGTTATCCAGAAACGCATTATCCAGAAATTACAGGAAGGTCTTCTCCCATAGATTCCATTTTAATCAAATAATTTTTTTTTCTGTATTAATAAAACACAGGGTCAGTTTAGACTTGATCCCTGCCTCAAACCAATTCTGCTGCTGCCAACCTCCCTCCCCGACCCCAGTTGCAACTGTAAGAAAGAAAAAGGTACAAATGGGGGGCTGGAGGGGGGGTTGTGACAGGGGCCGATGGCCGGAAGGGGGTCTTGTGACTATGGCGAGGGTGAAACTGTACCCAACTAAATTATATCTAAGTTTATCCCAACTAAGATATAATGAATCCTTATTAGAGGCAAAACAATCCTATTGGGTTTATTTAATGTTTAAATCATTTTTTAGACGAAAGGTATGAAGATCCAAATATTCTCTTATCTGGAAAACCCCAGGTCCCAAGCATTCACCTGTACTAAAGAACTATCAACTAGGGATGCACCAAATCCAGGATTCGGTTCGGTATTCGGCCAGGATTTGGCCTTTTTCAGTAAAGCACCTGGTATATTTATTACGCGACATAAGACCCCCTAACAGTACAGAGACCCTAGAAAACCATATATTTTCAGAAAGTACACATTCTGACGAATCCAATATGGGTAAATATGTGTTTCTAATGCAAACTGGCAAACTGCAAAGCAATGCTGAACGTAAAGGGTTTTTATCAAATTTCTGAAAATCGTCACAAAGCTTGAATTATATTGAATTATATTATATGAATTATATGCCCCACATTTCGTAATGTATCATCATAAACCATCCTAAATATGAACGCCAGGAGTCTACTGAACACTTTGATGCCCAATATGCATAGATATACCAAACTATGTGGCGCACGGACACGCTCAAATGGATATATAGTAGATAAAATTTACAAGGCAAAACAAAAAAAAGACAGAAAAGAGTGAAACGCAAATAAATCAATAAAACCACAAAAATCAACGTTTTTTTTCCAGACTAGTGTAATCGGCCGTCAGAATCACAGTTTGAATATTTTAGCTGGGCCAAATAGGTTATACGGACAGAAACAAGTGAACACAACATATGCACAGCTGAAAATGCAATAAAATGGCTAAAAATTCAATAAAATGGCTAGGGAATTCGAATTCTAATTTGCATATGCAAATTAGGGGCGTTGAGGAAAATCGTGTTACTTTTTGTCACAAAACAAGGAAGTAAAAAATGTTTCTCCCTTCCCACCCCTAATTTGCATATGCAAATTAGGATTCGGTTCAGTATTCGGCCGAATCTTTTGTGAAGGATTCGTGGGTTCGTCACAATCCAAAATAGCGGATTGGTCATTATGGGTTCATTAAACATCTAATTTCAATTTCATTTGTTGAGTTGGGGATCTTAGACTGGATTTTTGTATTTATGGAGAAGCTCTGTAATCCGTATAGCATTTCCTGAGCATTAACCACAATAACAGGGGCCACAGATCACAAAACCGGTTCTTTATGCTTAGTTAGGGGTCAGCACAACCAAATAGTTAGTGGATTCCATTTGGAAGAGCCGGGAGTTAACTCTTTTTATTGTATTCAATGTATATGTTTGGCATCAGCCGCACTAAAGCTATGGAACAAGATTAAAGTGAATTCATGCATAAAATGACACTTCTGTATCCTTTATTGACAAGTGAGCTTTATAAATATCACCAAAATAGGATAAAGAATAATAATTTACCCAAGTTAATTTTCCACCCTTTACTAAATCTAGATAACAACTATAAACATAAAAACATCTAAACAATGATCCCAGCGTATCAGTGGTGTAACTAGATATTACAGGGCCCCTACAATATCCAGAGGTTTTTCTTTTTTACTAATACATTTTGAAATTGCTCATTATTTAGGGCCTTATGGGGCCCCCAAAACCTCCTGGGTCCCCCCTGCAGCCGCAGGGTCTGCTTCCTCTATAGTTACACCCCTGCAGCTTATTATGCAGAGCTGTCTTTGGGAGGTGCAGAGAGAGAGGCTTTTTTCCTCATAGAACAGCAGTTGCAGGTAGGAAGAGGGGTTGGTGGCAGGTATTGTAGGGAAAGATGTAGTGATGGGTAAATCTGTGCCGCGAAACGCGTTGGAAGTCATTGGGTGTCAAAATAAATACAGGGGCATTTACAGGGTTCCCACAATAGACAATGGACACAACTGTGCTTAATTCAGTACAGGAGGCTGAAAAAAGACAAAGGCTCAGAGAGCAACTATACAGTCAGTCATTTTTTAGTACAGGTATATAAACTACTGTAGTTATATAGACTCCATTTTATCCAAATAATCTACATTTTAAAAAATAATTTCCTTTTGAAGCATAATAACAGTAGCTTGTATTTGATCCCAACTAAAATATCATAATCCTTATTGGAAGCAAAACCAGCCTATTGGGTTTATTTAATGTTTACATGATTTTCTAGTAGACTTAAGGTATGAAGATCTAAATTACAGAAAGATCCGTTATCCGGAAAAACCCGGGTCCCAAGCATTCTGGTCCGATACCTGTATGTTATAGAATGGCTCATTCTAAGCAACTTTTCAATTGGATTTCATTTTTTTTGCTTGTTTTTTAATTATTTGCCTTCTTCTTTGGACACTTTTCAGCTTTCAAATGGAGGTCACTGACCCCCATCTAAAAACAAATGCAAGGCTACACAATTATTGTTATTGGTATTTGTTATTACTCATCTTTCTATTTATATTTCAGTCTCTTATTTAATTCAATGCAGAGACTCCTATAGGCTGCCAGTCCATATAGGGGCTACCAAATAGCTAATCACAGCCCTTATTTAGCACCCCACTGACCCCATCTAAAAACAAATGCTCTGTAAGGCTACACATTTATTGTTATTGATACTTTTTATTACTCATCTTTCAATTCAGACGCTCTCCTATTAATAAAAGAGGGGATACCAGGAAAACTCCCGGTGGGCCCAGGTTTCAGTGGTCCCTCATGCTTCTAATCATTTGGCCTATTTAATGGCCATTCCCTATTTCTATGAGAACAAAGAGGCTAAATAGATGGAATAATAGATATATTAATAGATTATATAATAGATTATAGTATGTAAAGAAAAGAGACTAGGAGAATAGAGGTTGAGTGAGGAGAAGAAGATTAATGGTACTGAGAGTGGGCCCCAACTTTTTATGGTGCCCCCTGATTTATGGTTTTTGGGTGAGCCCCCTGGTGTCCCAGTCCAACACTGTTCATATACCAGTCTCTTATTTAAATCAATGCATGTTTGCTAGGGAAATTTTAACCCTAGCAACCACATTGCTCAAATAGCAAACTAGGGAACTGCTGAATAACATGCTAGCTCAAAAACCACACATAATGAAAACCAATGGCAAATGAAAACTGATGACTCCCTCTACATCATACTAAACGTAAATTTAAAGGTGAACAACCCCTTTAAGACACTTTCATTTGTTTGCTGTTACTGTTCCTATAAAGCCTGTGTGTGCGAGAGAACATAAAGCTAAATAAAATTGGATCCCCTGCCCTGAGCAAACAGTAGTTGAGCCATTAAAACTGAACAAAGAGTAGCTCAACCCCAGAGTTAGAAGGATAACACAATTCACCTGCTCCTGGTTTGATTTCTGCCATAATTAAAGTTATTTCATCTCTATATTTTCATTTCTCTGTGGCTTTTTATTCTGCGCTTTCACTTTTTGTACTTATACAAGTGCTTCCCTAGGCACATGCCAGCACAGGCCAATGCAATACGTGTTCTCTCACATTTTGCCCCTTTGCCTGCTGCACAAACAGAAAAAAAAACTCTACTGATGGAGCTGTGAACAGAACAATATCGTTTTCACATACGTGTCCAAATTGTTTGAGGTGAAATGTTCTGCTGGCGTTAAATGAACAGAAGCTGGAAAAAAACAAATATATTACCGATCTCTTCCTGGCACACACACTGTAACTGCTCACACCCCTCTTTTCCCAGACAGTCACAGGGTAAATCATGCCCTGATCTTGTGATTTACCATTTCCTCTCCGTATGGATAGATTTGAAAAACACCACGTGTAAAGCTCTGTTAGGTACGTTAATATATAGGTTTAGTGTAAATGATACAAGAGATACATGCATCTGCTAGTTTAATTGCTCTTATACGACAGGTCATCGACTCTAAACAGATGAGGCAATGGTAATTATGAAAGTGTTTTTTTGGATATATTTCCAAATCTTTAGAAACTGGGTTTTCAAATAACCAGTCCTCAGTTAACCTCATAGGAACCCATGATTTTATTCTCGTGCCTGAGAAAAGAAAATGCAACATCTACAGACTGCATCAGTAAAATAACATCCTGTCTCCCTGAAATATCTCATGGTCGCTAACAGTCACGGCACATGATGGACATCCTCAAATCGAATCTATTCAAAATATTCCATTAGGCGGTCCATGAAGATTTTCATTCATCCAGGTCATGATATACAGTACAAGTATGGGACCTGTTATCCAGAATGCCAGACATGGGGTTTTCCGGATAACGGAATTTGGATCTCCATACCTTGAGTCTGCTAGAGTAACATTTAAATATTAATTAAACTCAATAGGACTGTTTTGGCTCCAATTAGATTAATTATATCTTAGCTGGTACTAAAGGGGACTCGTCACCCAAAAAAAATAATTCCAAATCCTATTTTATGATGTTAGTCAAGCAAAATGAACTTTAATTACACTGTAAAAATTATTTGAATCTTGTTTCTTTCTGTCTGGGAATTTATAATTATAGAAAACAGGCAGGAGCCATTTTGAGGACACTGTTATTAAGACAAGCCTTGCATCATCTCAGAATCTTGTTTGTGCACCAGAATGGGGGACCTGATGACCATCCCCATGCCCTGGCTACACAATTAAATGGTGAAGAGAATGGGGGATGTGGGGAGAGCAGTGACATCTAGGAAGTGCTGAATGGAAAGTGAAAGTAATTGTTTGTCCCGCCTCTATGCCTAAGGCATAGAGGAGGAGCAGGCAATATTTGATTGACAGCTGAGATTTTTAAATGAGTTTACAACAGCTATGAATGCTTTAATAAAAAAAAATATTTGGGTTTCATGTTTAATTTGAAAAAGACATTTATTATACAGCTTTTTATGTCTGGATGACAGGTCCACTTTAAGTAAAAGGTTCTGTATTATTATGACAAAAAATTTTTTTTTTAAGAAAATGGAGTCTCTGGGGTGTGGCCATGCTGCAGTGGCGTAACTACCAGGGGAGCACTGGGTGCAATTGCACTTGGACCCGCTCCCCCTCTGGGCCCGTTGGAGATCACGCTACAGCAACGCGTTAAGGAAACTCCGTGTCTGGGGGAGGGGGGCTGGTGTACCAACCTGTAATACAGAGCTTTCTGAATAAGGGTTTTGGATAACAGATTCTAGGCCTGTATTTTACAGAATTAGGTCTAAAGCAACTGGATGTAAAACGTTTCACCACTCACTTCGTTTTTAAATTTATATAGGCATTCATTGTATAGTCATGATTAGCTACAGACCTTTTTTTGATGGGAAAACACATTGAAACGTATTTGTATGGTCTTTTGAAATATTTGACTTATACAGGAATGGGATCCGTGATCTGGAAACAGATTATGCAGAAAGCGCCGAATTACGAAAAAGCCCGTCTCCCAACTAACTAAGATAAAATTAATCCTCATTGGAAGCAAAACTATACTATGGGGTTTATTTAATGTTTACATGATTTTTTAGTAGACTTAAGGTATGAAGATCGGAATCACTGAAAGGTCTTTTATCTTTTTTATTCTGGATAACAGGTTTCTGAGTTTCAGCATTGGGGATAACAGCATGTGCCTAAGAAGTAGCGTAACTCATAGGAAGTAGCATAATGCCACTGGACAAGAGGAGGGTTCCCCATAGACTAAGTCTATGTTATTCAGTGCACCCCCAAACTCACCAGTACCACTCTCCAGCAGTAGCATCTGCATTTCCAGTTGATATACTGTGTCTTTAATTGGACATGGGGTTCCCCTAGTCAAAGTTCTCCTTCGAAAAAACCTGCAGCCTGACCTAAAATGACGGTGTACTTTCGGGCTAAAGCTAGAATACATGCCAATACAAAAGGTTCATTGTATTATTATGCACAAATAAGTTCTAGATGTGAAAGTTCCTGTAAGGTAAATAGCAGAACTCAAGACAAATCACATGCTATTTAGATGTGCCAAGTTTCTGTGCAGAGACAATGTTTTAATTCTTCTAATCAGGCATTGTAGGATGTCCTGTGTCCTCTAATATCCCTATAGATACCTGAAACGCATATAACAAATAATTGCCCTTTATAAAGCACTGGAGAGGCAAAGACAGAAGTACGAAGTACAGTTTTGGGCCTCAGTTTTCAAACAATAGTTTTTAGAATGACAGGGAGTCCATAGATTTGAGACGAAGGGGCTAATTTATCAGTCATTCTAGGTCAATAGATTAATGATAATTTTACAGTGATTTGGGAATTTATCGTCCCAAATAACAAATCCAATCACATGAAATCAAATTGGAATGCTTCATTGGTAATCTAATTGCGATCAATCTATCAGCTACCAGGACATCTTTAATTAGGCAAATACAGTGGTGTGCAAAACTATTTGCCCCCTTCCTGATTTCTTATTCTTTTGCATGTTTGTCACACTTAAATGTTTCTGCTCATCAAAAACCGTTACCTATTAGTCAAAGATAACATAATTGAACACAAAATGCAGTTTTTAAATGAAGGTTTACGTTATTAAGGGAGAAAAAAAACTCCAAATCTACATGGGCCTGTGATTGCCCCCTTGTTAAAAAATAACTTTACTGTGGTTTATCACACCTGAGTTCAATTTTAAAGGTTATAAAGCCATTTATAAAGCTTTGGGACTCTAGCGAACCACAGTGAGAGTCATTATCCACAAATGGCAAAAACATGGAACAGTGGTGAACCTTCCCAGGAGTGGCCGGCCGACCAAAATTACCCCAAGAGCGCAGAGACAACTCATCCGAGAGGCCACAAAAGACCCCAGGACAACATCTAAAGAACTGCAGGCCTCACTTGCCTCAATTAAGGTCAGTGTTCACGACTCCACCATAAGAAAGAGACTGGGCAAAAACGGCCTGCATGGCAGATTTCCAAGGCGCAAACCACTTTTAAGCAAAAAGAACATTAAGGCTCGTCTCAATTTTGCTAAAAAACATCTCAATGATTGCCAAGAAAATACCTTGTGGACCGACGAGACAAAAGTTGAACTTTTTGGAAGGTGCGCGTCCCGTTACATCTGGCGTAAAAGTAACACAGCATTTCAGAAAAAGAACATCATACCAACAGTAAAATATGGTGGTGGTAGTGTGATGGTCTGGGGTTGCTTTGCTGCTTCAGGACCTGGAAGACTTGCTGTGATAGATGGAACCACGAATTCTACTGTCTACCAAAAAATCCTGAAGGAGAATGTCCGGCCATCTGTTCGTCAACTACTGAAGCGATCTTGGGTGCTGCAGCAGGACAATGACCCAAAACACACCAGCAAATCCACCTCTGAATGGCTGAAGAAAAACAAAATGAAGACTTTGGAGTGGCCTAGTCAAAGTCCTGACCTGAATCCTATTGAGATGTTGTGGCATGACCTTAAAAAGGCGGTTCATGCTAGAAAACCCTCAAATAAAGCTGAATTACAATAATTCTGCAAAGATGAGTGGGCCAAAATTCCTCCAGAGCGCTGTAAAAGACTCGTTGCAAGTTATCGCAAACGCTTGATTGCAGTTATTGCTGCTAAGGGAGGCCCAACCAGTTATTAGGTTCAGGGGGCAATTACTTTTTCACACATGAAAATATAGATTTGGATTTCTTTTCTCCCTAAATAATAAAAACCCTCATTTAAAAACTGCATTTTGTGTTATCTTTGACTAATAGTTAAATGTGTTTGATGATCAGAAACATTTTGTGTGACAAACATGCAAAAGAATAAGAAATCGGGAGGGGGGGCAAATAGTTTTGCACACCACTTATCAAATCTGATCAAATGAACAAATAGAAATGTAAGATAATAATTGGCCGTAGAAATTGATTCTATGAAATTCAACTTCTCTGACATTGAGTTGATTTGGCTGGCCTAGGATAATCCTGGACTGTAAATACACAGTGCTACGCAATATGTTGGCGCTATATAAATACATGTTAATGATAATAAATGGCACCATGTGTGCTATCCATCCATTCAGCCTGCAGGCCAGTCAAACTGCATAGGAAGTCACAAAGTGTATGATCACCTGAATTTACTAATATACTGTAACACAAAGACATACATTGACAGAAAAAGAAACTGTGAAAAGTAACTGTGCGAATTTCACCTAGAAATTTTTATGGTATAGTTTTTATTACTACATTATCAGTGTAAATTTTATGTAATTCATTCTACCATTTAAGATTTTATTCTTGAACTAATGGATGTAATTTTTTCAAGTTGTAATATTGGTGTGTATGCAGCCATCTCAGGTCATTGTGCCTGTTCATGTGCTTTCAGATAAGCTATTTTGTCAGTTTATCTGACGGGTTAGCCGGACTTGAATTTTTGCTATTGAGTGCTGTTCTTATATCCACCACTAGGTGGGAACAATGAGGTGTCAGGGAGCTGTTATCTGGTTACCTTCCCATTGTTCTGTTGATAGGCTGCTGGGAGTAATCGAGGGGGTGATATCACTTCAACTTGCAGTGCAGCAGTAAGGGTAAGGGCACACACTAAGATTCTGGGAGTCACTCAGTGAAAAAATCGCCTATTCTTCGGGTGACTAATCTCTCTGAAAAGCCTTCCCGTCGGCTAGAATCTAAATCGCCAGCAGGATGGCACTCGAATTGCTTTGTTTTCGTCATGAGTCATGAGGCAACTTCGGGCGACTTCTGAAAACAAAGAGCTCTGAGTGCCATCCTGCCGGCCATTTCGATTCTAGCCGACGGGAAGGCTTTTCGGGGAGATTAGTTGCCCAAAGAAGAGATGATTTTTCACCAGGCAACTAAATCTCCCTGAATCTTAGCGCGAGCCCTTACCCTAAACAGCACAAGTCCCATGGCTGATGGCACCTGGGAAACTAACGACATGTCTAGCCCCATGTCAGATTTCTAAATTAAATATAAATATCTGTTTGCTCTTTTGAAAAATGGATTTCAACACAGTATTCTGCTGGAGCAGCACTATTAATTTATGCATTCTGTAAAGAAAATGTTTTCCTATGACAGAATCCCTGTAAAGAAGGATTGCCCAACCTCTAAAGGTAAGAAAATGTAGGTAAACCAAAATAATTGTGTCAGTATTGTCTATCTATATTTGGGGTAAAATTTACTTACCTTCGAAGATGCAACAGCGTTGGCTTCGCCGCACTTCGCCAGGCATAGACTCTCCAGGGCTGAGCAAATTCACGAAGATCCAAAGTTGCGCACACGTTACCGATCGTTTGCGCTAACGATGTTACAATCATCGGTTCGAAGTTACGCTATCGATGGCAAATTTGCATACGGCGTGCAGTTAAAGTACTATGGACGTATATGCAGCAGCAAACACATTACACTACACAAGGCCAGGGTACCTTAAAGGAAAACTATACCCCCAAAATGAATACTTAAGCAACAGATGTGTTCTAATGCCCTACACATGTGCCCACAGTATAGTTTAGGTGCCATATGTTATCAAATGTAGGGGGGAAGGAGGATACCCTAAAAAAAAAAATCATCCTATAAAAAGTGTTTTTTTGGGAACATCCCTATCTACCCAATTGCACTTCGCCTGGTCTGAGGTGGCGAAGTAAAGTCTGGCGCAAGAGGTAACGTTCATGAAAATCTACAACTTAGTGAACTAGCGTAGTTATGTCCCTTCGCCAGAGCGCAACTTCGTCTGGCGTAAGGGTGCGAAGTAGCGCTAGAGTAGGTCCACTTCTCTATCGAAATTACACCAACACCCGTTATTAAATTGGCGAAGTGGCAAAATGACATCTTTTGGCGAATTTTCGCTAGCGTTAGCCACTTTGCCCTTTAGTAAATTTGCCCCTTGGATAAAAGACCTGTGTGAGTGGGACAAGCTATGAGGACCACAGGTATAAAGCAAGTTAGGGCAACCCCCAATGTATTCAGATATAGATGAATATATTAGTTGGCCTTTATTCTGTACATAAAAAGGGATCTAATTTCCTGTATCCAATGAGTATATTTTACTTTTTATATTGGGGCCACCTGTATGCCCAGAATGCAGTGTAGGAGGTGCAGGGTCTCTCCCCATATTACCCAGGAGCAAGCTAGGTTCTCCAGTACCAACTAGTAGGGTTCCATAAAAAGTAATGCCATTCATGTAAGTTTTAAATGACAAATTAGAAATCACCTTTTCTTATACAGATACATTCAAACATTTCCTGAGATGACTTTCTGCTGAACATTTCCCAGTTTAGCCATGTCTCCAGTCTTGATAGAAATGCTTCTTACTGGAAAATAAGTCTGAATTCTCAGTTTAACAGCATGATCCCCAGCCAGAAATAACTCATCAGTTTAGTGTTTAAAAATGTCTATTTTCTTTACTTTGCCACTCCAAAGGTTATTTTATTTTCATAGTGATTTCCCTTGCAAATTATATTTAGAATGATTTTACCCCACTGAGCAGACTGAGGAGGGTTAAGACCCTACAAAGCATATTTGGCAAGAATGGTCAGATTCATAGTCACACAATATCTATGATATGATATGTCCAAATTATCTGAAGCATGAACAATAACAATAATGCTCTTGGGTTTATAAAACCTAATCCCTTAATGGAAGAGTTTCGCTGTGTCAAAGTATTTCTGGCACCTTCCCTGACGCGCTGAGACTAAAATTGATGCACTTTGCTGTTCTCCAGAGCACTCAATCTATACAGTAATTCAGGAGGGTGCGATTGTTTTGAAACCAAGCGGGAGTTGAAATTCTTCAGGAAAACTCTACTGTGCTATAAATTTCAGTGAAAATAAAATACAATGAACTATGAGCTGCACTTTATAGAAAAAAAATGAAACCTTTTGGCCTTTAGGTTATTTATCTATGGAATGAGGCATAGCTTTAAAGATGCTTTTTTTAAATGTATTTATTTTGGTACTGTACTTTGTCAGTAAGCCTTCACTTCACTGCCATTGATTTCTGCAGGAAAATGCAAGGGGTCGCTTATTACTGCCCCTGCTGTAAATGAAGGAGCACAAGGTGGGCAAAAGCATGCTACATACTGTTCATTCACTTTGGACTTGTGGCAGGGACAGTGATGCACTCGGCACCTCACACCTACGTACTTCCAACCACCACCCATTATAAATATACCACCTGCCAAACACAGGCAGTGCTTTATTTATTCATTGGTGGAATACAGGTCTGTGAGCTCCATTTTGAATTTTCTAAATTGTAGGACAGGGTGCAAAGTGCAGAAATGTAATGTATCCAGTGAAGTAACTAGCAGGGGTGCACCAGGGACCACACACCCTTGGGGTCCTCCAGAGCCACAATAAGCCATATCACGGGCAGCAGGATGGGGGGATTTTAGGCCTGTTGCCACACGGTTTTGTAGAGGGGCTTATCCTGCAACCAGGCCACCGATGGTTAGATACGCCACTGAATAAGTCGCTTAAGGTGGAAATACACGGGACAATATAGGCTGCTTAGTTGGCCTAATGGGACCCACCAATGCATCTGCTTTTGCGTGAAAAATGGGCAGTTATCAATCGGGCAGGATTGATTTTCCCATCTGACAAGGCCCACAGTTGTGTGTTGATGTGGCCCTCATTAGATGGGCGTGTAGGACCCGTCTGTATTATCAGATTGTTGACTCCTAGGCCAACGATTGGATCTGCAAATTGGGCCCAGTTCTGGCAGTATATGGCCAGGTTTATTCTACATTTTTCTGTGTCAATCAATTATTTTTCACCTGCTTAGTTTTGGAAGCTTTTACCCATTTATAAATAAATTAGATATAAAACAAAAGCTATAAAAATATTTACACCCAGTCTTCCCATAATCGATCCCATTACAACCCACCCAAATGCCACAGATTGCTGCACTAGAAAAGTGTAAACGCTGGAATAATGATGTATTTTTGTGATAACGGCAGATTTGGGGTTACAGTTATTACGTCACATTGCCATTAGTAACGACCCATGGCAACACCAAAACGGGCCGTCTTGTTGTGGTAACAAGTGATATGTAGCTGTACATATTTAACAAAGTGCATTCTTTAGAACTACCAATGGGTTGTACGTCATTTCTACAACTAAGAGTTGCCAAGGGATTTTGTATACACAGCTTGGAACAAGCAAACACTCAAGAAAGATTCAATGTACATTAGTTGTCTGCGAAAACAGCAAAATAGACAGAGGTGCCAGGATGGGTTTTAAAAGGGAGCTCAGCCAGTTCTATAATTTTGACATGAGGCTTCAGTAGTACCCAGTTACCAGCTAGGGTTGGGCACCCCATCCAGACCAAGACTAGTGCAGAACATACTTCTGAGGGACATGTGCCCAGAACTGCTCTATGCAAGGTGGTCTTTGTTATGCTGAGGTGTTGTGGTTGTGAAGCTAGCACTAAAGGAATTGTTCAGTGTAAAAATAAAAAATGGGTAAACAGATAGACAGTGCAAAATAAAAAATGTTTCTAATATAGTTAGTTAACCAAAAGTGTAGTGTATAAAGGCTGGAGTGACTGGATGTCTAACATAATAGCCAGAACACTACTTCCTGCTTTTCAGCTCTCTTGGTTTTCACTCACTCATACCCTCCTGATTCTTTTTTTCGGTCAGTGAGTAACTATTTTTAAATATTTTGTATTGATTGGATTTTATTGTATTTATTACAGGTGGAATATGAAGCACTTTACAAATATATGAAGCACTTTACATGCGTTGTCAGATCAAGATAGTTATTTACATGAATTCTTTACTGGCAAAGATAAAATAATAGCACATATTTTATATTATATACTATGATGTTCACATGTATGTTCTTAACAATATGTTTATTAAATGGTTAAAAATGTTTTTATATGCACATTTGAGATGACCACCACTAGGGGTCACACTGGTTTTGCCTATAAAAGTTGTACAATCTCTTATGCTAATTGTCACTGAGGAAGGGCCATGCGGTCCCGAAACGTTTGAAGTGTTGTGAGCACCATGGAATAAAGTTTGGGATTCACCCGTTTGTAGCAAACAAGGTATTGGCTTTCCATTTATTTCTGACTCTTGGTTTACACTGACTGGTTACTAGGCAGCAACCTGGCTTGGGGGGGGGGCACATGGTTCATAACTGTTGCTTTTGAATCTGAGCTGAATGCTGAGGATCAATTGCAAACTCACTGAACAGTTATGCCTAATGTGGCCCCCTTGAAGTAACTGACTAACTCAGAGTTAGAGAGCTTAAAAGCAGGAAGTAGTGTTCTGGCTATTATGTTACACATCCAGTCACTCCAGCCTTTATACATTACATTTTTGGCTAACTAACTATATTAGAATTTTTTTTTATTTTGCACGGCCTATCTATTTAGCCAGGTTTTATTTTTAAACTGAACTGTTCCTTTAAGAGTGAGAACCCCAAAGGGGCAGGGCTTATGGAGCAATTATTCTGCTTACTTTATGAGGAAATGTTATGGGTTAAGGCCAATATCTAGTATAGGTAATTCTAGAGCAACTGGACTTGCTGAGTAATCATTGAAGACGTATCACTACTTATCTGAGCAGCTTCTTCAGTTCAACTGATTAGAAAGACTACTATAGTTTATATAAACAAGCTGCTGGGTAGCCATGGGGGCAGCCATTTAAGCTGGGTAACAGGAGAAAAGGCACAGGTTACATTGCACATAACATATAAGCCCTGTCTAATACAATGGTGTTTTATCTATTATCTGCTAAAGCTTTCTCACATAGCCCAGAAGGAATTAGAGGGAACATTGGCTAAGGCGTATACCTGTAGGACCTTGTAAGTACTCTAATGGCCTGTGAGCTATGCATCACAATATTGCAGGCCTGGGCACCAATAGTAGAGTTACACTTAATTAGACTTATTTAGACTTGTGGTGCATCTCTGGAAGCAGCAGAAAATATGCAAGAATTTAACTAGGCTTAAAATAGGGGTTTATGAAAATGATGCTAAACCTCTGAACTTGGTTTTAGGTGTTTATTGCAGGTTGGGGCTGATTTGACAGCGCGCTCAGACAATAGTGCTTCTCAGATCGAAAAAAAGCAGAAACAAAACTCCAAGCAAGCGGCTACAATAACACTGATTTCATAAAAGAGTTTTCCAGTAAAATAATCTGAACCAGATTTGCAACATTTCCATGATTCAATAATGACAAAATGGGTCAAAACTATTTCCATTTGTATCTGGAGGACCAAACCTAACTCGGTCGATGGAGAAATCAATCAACACAATTGATCAATTGATGGTGTCATTGACTGAATCATGATTTCAACCACCGTAAGCATAGGATTTGGACATTAGGATGACAATCTCTGGCATCATTGATGTTTTCTGCACTCCATAATTCATACTGTAAAATCTTCTTGCCTACTGAATCTGGGTACATTACAAATGCTTATATGTGGTTGCCTTATCTTCAGAATTGATTTATGACAGTTGAATGCCATTAGTTCTTTTCTATATTTCACTTTATCAAAGTGTTTTTTGACCTTCTAATTAAGCTCCCCAAAACTCCCAATGTATTTGAACTAAATGTAAAATGTTTAATCTAAAAAAAGAGAGAAAAATAAACTCAGTAGAAAGAGTAGGCGGGGCTGCTGGTGGGCTCTGTACAGATTGGTGAAATTCTATTAGTGTACAATGTATATTTTTGGTATGAAGTAATTCAATTCCCATATTGTCATTGCTTTTCCAATGAAAACAAACCGAATATGTACAAGCTTCTCTGTAATTTAAATCTTTCAGTTTTGTTGGTAATTTTATTGCTCTACACTAGACTCTACCCAGATCCGTATTGTCTTTTTCGTGGACTAGTGCTCAAAATGGTGCAGTGTGACATATTCTTACTGATGGTCTGTTACGAGGCAAAGTGAGGCCCTGTCTATATTATACCTTGTTCTGTATATTTCCCAGTCTCATAATCCATTTCAAGTTTTCAGTATCGCATTGACTGCTGTTGTGTACTCTGCAGTGAGCAAACTTCGTTTGGTATTATTCACTGCTTATATTATTCACTTGAAAGATGCAAAATGATTTGCACTTAACAAATGGAAGAATATTTTGGGCTCATTTCTATAATACACTTTTGGAGGGCTGAGGTTCTTTCACCAAATAACAAGTCATTTAGAAAATAGCAGCAGACGCTTCTCATTATTTATATACTGCATGTGGCATATGAAGCCATGGTAAGGTGCAAATGCCCAACAAAGTATCCCTGGGAAATGTTTTGTTGGCAACTATCAGTGGCATAACGAGAGGTAACTAGGCGCCACAGCAAATTCAATTTACTGTAGGTCCCCAAAACATTGCTAAATTACTTTACTGGGCTCTTGGGCCCCACCTGCAACCTCAGTGTTTGCTTCCTCTGTAGTTACACACTTAATTTCTAGATTTGTGGCAGGACCACAAAGGCCCAGGCCTAGGGCGGCAAAATATTATGGGCGACATGCAGTCCCGGCCACTTTCAGGGGAGCATTGGGGATGTACAGCTCTCGGAGAGGTGGGGGCAGTGTGGGCGGGGGGGGTCTAGGATTGTGCGACTGAGCGCTAGGACTGCATGGCCTGGGGGTGCCCACCCAGGAATTCCGGCTCTGACGACTATGTTATCTGCCTTTCTCCAATATGATATTTGCAATTTGAACTACTTTCTTTGACCCTAGTGAACAGAACCTGGTCTCAAAGTTCCTCTACACTAGTTATTAATACTTACCTTTCTGTTCAAAGCCCTCTCCTTTTTCTCTTTCAATGAATTCATTTCACTAGTCTAATTGTTCTTGCTGGTGACCAGATAGCAGTTTAAATGTAAACCTGACAAAAGGTTAAATTATGAAGTGAATTAAAACAAAATGCAAATTGTCTTAGATGACTTCTGGCTTCAGATGGCTGATGGCTAATTTTAGATGAACTTTATCGTTTTATTTCACAAACTAATATTTCCTTTCACAAGATTGACATGCTATAAAATGGTCCATGAAAAATACTATAAGTATTTGTTTTGTTCAGTGCTCAGTGTCTTAACCACCAGGCCCGGATTTGTGACGAGACCACAAGGGTCGGATGGCAAAATTTTAGGGGTAGCATGCCACCCAGTGCATTAGGAACCCAGCATTCCAGCGCTCATGCATGGGGAGTATGCAGGGGAGCTAGGGCGCAAAAACCTTGGACAGTGGGCACTAGGACTGTGAGGTCTCGGGGCGCCACGGACGCAAATCCGGCCCTGTTAACCTATAATAAGCCCATAAAGTCTTTTTAAATTGATTCTTTGTACCCACTTTAAGATAAAACATTTGTTCAGAATCCAACATTCTACTGTAATTTAAGTCAAATTCCCACCAGGAGAATATATCCAGCAGCTGAACAAACTGTTCAGCATGGCAGTCACTTCAATTATTTAAGGACATGTATACTATAACTCTATTCTGCTAAATTGTTCAAATCTAAACTGGTATTTTTACTGGTATCTCTGTGACTGACTATGAAAAAATGACAGTTTCTTTCTGATAATTCTACTGAGGTATTCCATAATCAGGGAAAGAGAAAAATTGCCAGCTCACGATTTGCCTTTAAAAATAATTATTACAAAACTTAGCTAGTGTTAGTACCACACTTTGGCCAAAATATGTAAGCTCACGTGCCACATCAAGGCCTCAGTTACACTGTTTGCTGGGGGACTTGATTTTAAATGCACTACAAACAGGGCCAGATTTACATAGCGGGCACCCCTAGGCCCACTGCCGTTCGTCACCCCTGTCCCTTCCCCATCATTCGTGCACTTGCACAAATTTTAATCATCAGGTCAGGAACATTGGGGATTGGCACACAGGACATTTAAAAAACTATTGTATCTCATGAGCAGCACTAGAGCTTCCAAACAAATGTGTATTTGGTTGGGCAGCATGCTGCCCCCCTAAAATCCTGCCGCCCTAGGCCCGGGCCTTTCCACAAATCTGAACCTGACTACAAACTTAGAATGCTCACAAATAGTGTAGGGCTCAGGTACAATGAGGGGCCTTGAAGTGGCATGTGAGCTTACATATTTTGGCCAAAGTGTGGTACTAACACCGCATTTTTTTAAATAATTATTTTTAAAAGCAAACCATTCGCTGACAATTTTTCTCTTTGTGTACAAATATTTGCTTTTTATAGTTCATCGCAGCTGGTCAACTCCAGGTTGTGGGTTAGACTGAGCACTGGCACCAGGGTAAGCAGAGTAAGCACGTGCCAAGGGCGCAAAGCTTGGAGGGCGCCCGGCACATACCTCTAACTGCTGCACTAGTCCTGTCTGAAGAATTCTGGGCTATGCGCATTGCAAGTGCGCCTAGGTGAGGATAGGGTGGTGTGTGCAGCCTGACACGCCTGTCAGTATGCATATGTGCTTCCATACGTGTGAGCTCCTCTACGTGTGCTCATGCGCGTGCTGCCATACGTGTGTGTGCGTTGGAGGGGGCCTGGCCCAGCCCTGACTGCCACAAGGGTTCTTCTAGCAGCTGGTCAACACCCCAGTGTGGGTAAGACCGATTGCTGGATTTTTTTCTTCTTTATTCCATAATCAGGGTTAAAATCCTGGTGGGCCTCATTGTCCACCTACTACCTACCACCAGTTGAGTCTGAGGTCTTCTCCTCTTATCAGCAGTCATGGTTGTGGTGGCAGAAGGTAGAGAGGATCTTGAGGTCAGATGGGCCTCAGATACCCCAGTTAGACAATCTCAATAACTGCCGACTTTTAGCTGGATTGTGTGGGCCCCCAAAGATTTTTATGCTGGGGAAAAAACATTACACCTCTGGTTCTTCCCTGTACCCTTTGGGTCACCACATGTTACTTTATGGATCACCTACAGTATATGGTTGTACATCAGTCAGGCTAAAAGAAGATGTATCAACACTAAATGACATTAAAAAAAATACAACACAAAGCCTGAATATAGAGACAAAGATAGATTATCTCAGTGGGGGGAAAGTGATAAATAACCTGGTTATTCCAGGTGCAGTGCAGAATTATTTTGATATCGTATTTGATATATTTTAGAATTTACATGAGATGAAGCTTATGTTTTGAGATGTGATTATGATTTCTTTTGTTTTCATGATAGTTTCCCTTTAAGCATCCCATTCGCAACTTAACTGTCAACCCTTCCAGAACATAATCTATTATGAAAATACAAATGTATTTTAAATACTGCTTAGCTAATGCTAATAACAACATATTCTATATCCTCAAGCAATTATTCTAAGCTGAGATCATGCGAATATTCCTAAGCCTTAAGGGTGCAGTTACATAAATCTTGTTCTTTTACTAATTACCATTTTCTGATTTGTTCCAAAGAAATTATCCAGGCAATCCCATATAATATGCCTCTTATTTTAATGACATTCACCAATGATTTCATTAGTCCACACCTTTATTCCCTGAATGGTCCAATATGTAAATCGATTCATTATTTTGTGTATCTCTGGTTGTTCTTATTTTCTGCAAATGATTCATATTTTCCATAAATGCTCCCTCCAGTGACAGAAAACAGATAAGTTTTGACGTGAATAAACTTATTTGTAAGAGAAGATGGTAAAGTGTAAGCGGCACCTTGATGCGAGAATTGTGATGACTATTTTGACCAATTGTGTTTAACGCTCTCTTTGCTGTCCATTATTTGTTCAGGTCTTCCCTTTCCTTATAACAAAGTTAGTAGCTTCTAATTAGAAATATTAAGCCATCAACCTATAGCACCCCCCAACTGGCTTATGCACTCCTATGGGTTAATAAGTTTGGGAATCTGTTATCTGTGCAAAAATAGAACTTTAATCCAACAAACACAGGAGAGAATTTTAAAAAGTACTGCTCTATGTCTAGTATATACCTATAACAAACAAGGGAAACTTGTGCTTACCACTAAAGTTTGAAACCATTGAGATGTCCTAAATATATTCATAATGGGTTGAGTGCAGAGGACCTCTTGTATTTGTCTATAGTATATACCTATAGCCACCAATCAGTTGGTAGCAATGAGTGTGGCCTTGGGTTGTGTCAAGGCATAGACCTGAAGAAGACCTGCTTAAAACTGCTGAGACCCAAGGTCCACATCACCACCATTGGCAAATACTGTTTTCTCTACTTGTGAACATCGTTGCTCTTAGCTAGTAGGTCCACCTAGAAGCTCCTGGGGTTACTACCCAGTCAAAACAGTGCTGTAATTAGTAACAGCTTACTTATGTGTAACAGGCAACACCTTAGCTTATTTAGAAGATTGTACTGTTGAAATATAGTGAGGCTGGTTTTGCATTGCATTGACACTGATATCTGCAAATAAATTCTTTTCATCCAACACCTTCTGAACACTGTAAGCTCTGAATTTGTCCTGCTTGGGTATTATGGTTTAAGTACGGTTGGATGCATCTTTGTGGTGTGATGTGCTAAGGACCAAAGCCCAATACTAGCATAGAAACATTGTACATGCATATGGTAGAGGTAGCTCTGCTGGCTTGGGGGGGGGGGTAAAACAATACAAAGACTACAACTGCAACTCTGCAACAATAAAAATCTGCCACTACCCTTCACTCTCTAGCTGCATACTATGGGGCACATTCACTTAGTTAGAGTGAAGGAATAGAATTAAAAAAAACGTTGAATTTCGAATGTTTTTTTGGCTACTTCGACCATCGAATTGGCTACTTTGACCTTCGACTTCGAATTGAACGATTCGAACTAAAAATCGTTTGAATATTCGACAGTCGAAGTACTGTCTCTTGAAAAAAAAACTTCGACCCCCTACTTCGCCCCCTAAAACCTACCAAGGTGCAATGTTAGCCTATGGGGAAGGTCCCCATAGGCTTTCCTATGTTTTTTTGTTCGTAGGAAAATAGTTTGATCGATGGATTAAAATCCTTGACCCTCCCTAGAAGGATTTAATTGTTCGATCGATCTTTCGATTGAACTAATTGCGGTAAATCCTTTGACTTTGATATTCGAAGTCGAAGGATTTACATTCGGCAGTCAAATATCGAGGTTAATTAACCCTCGCTATTCGACCCTATGTAAATCTGCCCCTAAGTATCATTCACTGATCTAATGTTTTGACGCAAACATTTGATTGATAAGGATCTTAAAAGCTGGGACAAATAAAAACTTTTATTATATTACCCAAAGGTCAGTGATTGTCCTCAAACTGTAATTCGGAAAAAGTTTCTCCCATCCCCAGTGGCCTCAATACAGATACACATTTTTTAATTCCTACTTTGGTGGCAAGTTTTGGAAGCATAATAAGTACTGGTAAAATGAATAGATCACACAGAGCTATCACATAGCCCTCATACTGCCCCAGTCCAGTAAGGTTGTCCAAATCAGGTCACTTTTGACCATAGATAGCAGCCTAGGGTCTGATGTAAGGAACCAACACAATAAGGTCCCTTATCAATGTATGATCAGGGCTCATTCAGGTATCAATCAGTAAGGCTAGGCTACCATATGACGTGGTGGCAAATATACACTTGCCAAAAAAGCTGATCTTCCTCTAAATGGCCAGATTAATATTTACTATAAGTTAAGGTATGCAACCAGTAGCAGGTATGTGAGGATCTAACAAGAAAATATGGCATTTAAACATTTAGAAATGCCAAGACATCCCAAGTGATTCCATCACATGAGAAGTTAATGCTGGCACTCGTTACACTGCTTAAGGGGGAATGTAATTTAAGTCGCAAAGAGAAAAACAATTTGCACGAATATGAATAAAAATCCACATCTCGCAATATAATATCGTTCCTTAAACTGTTATTGCATTGCGAATTTTAATTGCGCGCTCTTAAGAAGTGCTTGAAGGTGTCGTAATCTTTTGGAGCAAACAACGACTTTTTGAGTAAGAAGTTTTATTACATTGACTGCACATTGGCGCAAACTATAAAATACGCAAACGGTCTTCTACTGTCGGAAATGGTCGCTAAACAGTTTCTGGGTTCGCAAAAGCTTTATTAAATCTGCACAAAGCAAAATTTGTTCCTGCAAAGGCATAACTTTTTGCACTGCGAATAGTTTTTCCGTTACCGACTTTTATTACATTCCCCAGTTCGTTTTGTGGTGACTGCGCTGGACAATGGACATTAAACTACTGAAAGCCACTAAAGCATATATTCATCGTTTTCACTTTGTCCACTTGCTTTGCATTTCTAGCTTTTAATTAATCCTTGAAAGTATGCTGAGGACTGTATAAAAGTCTTTTTTCCCCTGCTAAAGTTTGGCAAGGATCTCCTTAAGTATGTCTTCAGATTCTGGGCGTTCCTGGAGTGTTTCCACTAGGGTGCTTGTTTATCTTGGCCGCCGGCCAGCTACCCTAGGATAGGCCTCGATGAACAATGTCTAACTTTATCATGTGAGATTATTCCAATCACAATGCACCTATACAGTTTGTTTATGAACTAGGGCCACTTAAAATAATAGGCGACATTCTCCGAAGGGCTTGAACATATTGCTTTTTGTGTGCAGTGGGCCTGAATGGAAACAGCTTTCAAGTGAAGAGATAATGAAACTACCCTCAAAGCATATGCTGCCTCTCCCAGAAATCTCAAAGGAGTCTCTTTGTGCAGAGCATTTGTATGGAAACATTTGTATTTAAAGAGCAGAGATGGCTGTGCAGCCACAGAAGCCTTTCACTTTGTTAAGTTTCCATTTGCCCCTCGGTGAGGAAATGAACTTAGAAAAAGAGTACAAATGATTTCATTTTATATATTTCTAATATTAGTATTTACATAAAAGATGTCCATCTGTAGCCATCTAGCAGTTGGTGACCTACAACTCTTCCTTAGACAGTTCTACAAGTTGTGGTTCAACAACAGAGATGTCCTTGGCTCCCATTTCCCCAGCACAAAAGGCACATTATTGAAATAGTCAAGAGAAGAGCGATTAAGCGAATAAACTGTATCAGTTGTTAGTAAAGGCTGGGCTTGTTTATACTGGGGCACAGGATCCCTACGTATAAATGTATTAGAGTTCATATACTAAGCTGATTTCTTCACCTGCAGATATGGCTTCCCTTGTGATTACAAGAAAAACAAAAAGCACCAATCAAAAAACTCACGTTCCCGTAGCTGCTCCCCATAAAAGTCCGGGTGCTCTGTCTGCAGCATCCCCACTGTCCACACAATTTCCACAACCAAGAAAGGACGGCACTCAGGGGAAAAAAAGGAAGTTTTATTGCAGGATCCTGCGAGTAACAATTGCCTAACGCGTTTCGGGAATGGATCCTTTAATCATAGGCTTAAGCCTATGATTAAGGGATCTATTCCCGAAACGGGTTAGGCGATTGTTACCTGCAGGATCCTGCAATAAACTTCCCTTGTGATTAGAAAAAGGAGGATTCATCTTCAAGTGTGAAAAGATTTTTTCAAGAGAGAATTGTGAGGATATGGAGTTTCATTTACAAACACAATTTCATCGCACATATTAAAGCCATTCATTAATCGTACTTGCTTCCAAGCACTCTTCTTGCACTGCCATATACTGTAGTTGTGCTAAAGTTATTCTGGGGTTCCCACAGCAGACTTACTCCAAAATAATTCGGTGCTAATTCTATTTTAGCACAGCTCACCATAAGTGAAAGTGTTACTCTCAAAATCCTGCACAACTGTGCTCTTAAATACATCAGACATACAATCAATCATTGTGTCTGCAATGCCCAACACAGCTTTAATTACACTGGGATACTAAAGAATTGCACATTTCACTGTGTTCCTAGTTTCAAGCAGAGTTTATTATATGAAGTTATTACCCAGCTGTATTCTGTAGGTAACTCCTATACCCACCAAGTACGCACTGCATTAAGCATGTCACTTGATGTTTCTAGATTTTATACTTGATATTGATTTACATAGTCCATGGCAGTATGGCTTACTAGCTGGACATCATATCAGTGTTAAAAATATAATGGAATCTGTATATACTGTGTGTGTATATATATACATATACACACACACACACACACACACACACTGGAGAATATCTCATAATAAAAACGTAACTTTTATTGATCATTAATAAAAAGGAAAACAGCCGGCATTTCAGTCCACAGCTTGGACCTTTCTCAATATGTCTTGAGAAAGGTCCTAGATGTGGACTGAAATGTTGACCTATGTTGTACATGTGAGGGATTTTTGTGCAAACTTAATACATTAATTTGCTGTTGTATCCGTGAGTGCTCCTTATATCCTTATATGAGGAGCACCCAGGATTTGGTATGAAACATGAGTGCCAGTATATTTTGAGACTAAATATATATATATATATATATATATATATATATATATATATCTATATATATATATATATATATATATATATAGATATATATATATATCTATATAAATATAAACAGAAATGGGATCCGTTATCCGGAAACCCGTTATCCAGAAAGCTCCGAATTATGGAGACTCCAATTTATCCAAATTATACAATTTTTAAAAATGATTTCCTTTTTCTTTGTAATAATAAAACAGTACCTTGTACTTGATCCCAACTAAGATATAATTAATCCTTATTGGAATCAGAACCAGCGTATTGGATTTACTTAATGTTTAACTGCTTTTCTAGCAGATTTAAGGTATGAAGATCCAAATTACAGAAATAGCCATTATCCGTTATATATATATATAGATGATAGATAGATAGATAGATAGATAGATAGATAGATAGATAGATAGATAGATAGATAGATAGATATATGGGTCCTTCTGTGCTACTGTGCCACATCTTTACTTCATTAATGTTTAAACATTATCTTATATGCAGGGTTATTGGAGTTAAAGGGTTAGTTCGCCTTTAAGGTAACTTTTATTATGTTATAGAACGGCCAATTCAAAGCAACTTTTCAATTGGTTTACATTATTTATTTTTTATAGTTATTCTTCTGACTCTTTGCAGCTTTCTAATGGGCGTTCTAAAAAAACAATTGCTCTGTACGGCAACAAATGTATTGTTATTGTTATAGTTACTATTTATTACTGATCCTTCTATTCAGGCCTCTCCTATTCATATTCCAGTGCCTTATTCAAATCAATGAATGGTTGCTATGGTAATTTGGACCATAGTTACCAGATGGCTTAAGATTCAAATTGAAGAGCTGCTGAATAAAAAGGTAAATAACTCAAAAACCACAAATAATAAAAAATGAAAACCAACTGAAAATTCTCTCAGAATATCACTCTCTATATCATACTAAATGTCAAAGGTGAATAACCCCTTTAAGTCTACTTAAAAATAATTTAAATATTAAATAAACCCAACAGTTGTAACTATTACAAGTTTTTATTTTTAATTTTTTTTTAGCATTTGAGGGTCATGCCATATATTAAATAAATCCAACAGGATTGTTATGTTTCCAATAAGGATTCATTTTATCTTAGTTTGGCTCAAGCAAAAAGTACTGTATTATTATTACAGAGAAAAGGGAAATAATGTTTTAAAAAAATTATTTGATTATAATGGAGTTCTAAGGAGCTTTCTGGATAATTGGTTTCCGGATAAAGAACATATAGGCGTCAAGCAACATGCTTACCTTACCAGCAAACATTTTGGATTATGGTCTTCTAAACTTGCTGATGATCCCAAAGCTTAATTGTAAATGTAATTAATTCTGAAAAAGATCTAAACCAAAAAATTTGACGGAATTTTTGATAGTTGCCTGGAAGCAAGTGCAAGCTCTGAACATCCCTTTCCTGAGGCAGGAGCAAGAGAGAGACACAAATTTATAACTGTCATCTGGCTCCCAACCCACTTATAAATGTTAAAAAGTTCAAATAAACTTTTTGGGTTTCTACATTGAGATTCTGATATGTAAAACGACTCAGTCTGGTGCAATAAAAGAGGAATATGTTGGCGGCACAGCTTAGAAATGAAGAAAAAGTTAATTGGGGTTTGCTCTGTATCTGATGTGCTCGTTTAGTTATGGGGCCTATTTTGCCATAATAACATCTTTGTATTTAAGCTGCATGCTGCTCATTGTTTAGTATTTTTATGTCTGTTTGATGTTCGGCAGATGGCCTGCTTCCCTCATTTCAATATTATTAGTACTTATTTAAAGCTTCAAAAAGTGGCAAAGTTCCCAGCATGTCTTTTTCTGTCTGTCTTTTCCATTTTGAAATTGGAAAATGTGTTTGGGAGGACAGTCATGCCTGCATCTGGCTTTAATGCTTAAATGAGCTGTGCGGTTACTGATTTTGAAGACATTGGGGCAAATTTACTAAAGGGCACATTTTCACCTGTGAAGGCTTCGCCCCACATTCATATTGAACTGTCGCTAACATTAGTTTCTGCTTAGCGAAATTTCCTTAGTAGATTCGCTTAGGTCAATTTGAATAGGGTGGGTACATATAGGTCATTAGAGATGTCGCTGCAAATGCTTGACGTGACCATTTATTATTACAAATGTCCAGGGAAGCAAAATAAAGACAAAAGAGATTCTCTAATGTCCTAGACATGAGCCCACCCTAAAACAAATGTGGCATGACCCTCAAATGGTAAAAAAAATGTAAAAATTAGGAATGCACCGAATCCAGGATTCGGTTCGGTATTCGGCCAGGATTCTTCCTTTTTCAGCAGGATTCAGATTCAGCGGAATCCTTCTGCCTGGCCGAACCGAATCCGAATCCTAATTTGCGTATGCAAATTAGGGACAGGAGGGAAATTGCATGACTTTTTGTCACAAAATAAGGAAGTAAAAAATATTTTCCCCTTACCACCCCTAATTTGCATATGCAAATTAGGGTTCAGATTCGGTTCGGGATTCGGCCAAATCCAAAATAGTGTATTCGGGGCATCCCTAGTAAAAATAAAAACTTGTAATAGTTAAATTTTTTAAGACAATACCACTTTAAAACATGAAAAAAACGCCAGCGTTTTCTAAAATATTTTATAACTTTCCGGCATACAAGTTATGATGTTACTGACATAAGATTTAGGAGGATGTTGCTTCATCTTATCAGTTTGGCAGGTCTAAGGTGGCGAAGGAAACTCTGGCGAATGAAGTAACGTAATGGGAAATTCGCACTTTAGTAAATTTGCAGAGTAACGATTGTTCGCCTGAGTGAAAATGCGCCTTGTGAAAGTGTGCAAAATTGCACTAGCAAATTGTCCTCCACACTTGTAGATTGGAAATGTGCCTGCGGAAGGTATTTCTGGTGAATTTCCACTAGCGAGGTCTACTTCGCCCTTTAGTAAATTTGCCCCATTGTCTCTGGGATGGAAAAGGATCACATTGCAGAAATGATTATATCCTGTCAAAAACTCCATAAAGACACAGAAATACACAGCAGAAAAACAAAATGTCAGAAAAAAATAATTGGTGGGTGCTATAAGAATGAATAACAGCAGAAGCATACTTCCGAAACGAATGAGAGTGACATGCAACTGAAACCAATAGGGAATGCAGTAATAATAGCTAGGTTCACTTATGCCTTGTAACTCAACCAATCAGGAGTTGGAATGCATTGGCATATTGAAGTTAGAATAATCAAATCAGCCATTGCATTGGTTGCTATGGGTTACAGGACCAGGGCAAACTGTGCTTGCACTACTGCCCTTGCTAACCCTAATGCTATAAATATTTGTTTACTGTATGTGCTCAGTGCTCCAGACGGGTTTCGAGCACAGTAGCTCTTTCCATAGCCCACCACCTGCCACTGGCTTGTATTCTCCACTCCCCGCCCCCACCAGGTAATAAAAGACAGTGGCTAAGATGGGGGGGGTTTCTAAGACTATAGAGGAAGCCAACCCAGTGGTCTAGGACCCTGTGCCCGCCTTTGATATTGGGGTGTGTTTATGTCACTGTATGTGCAATTGTTAATGTTACAACTGCAGGGGTGAGAAAGAACTTGCTCAATGCTACAAAGCAGATAGCACTCTATTGAATTACTATCTACTGGATTTTTCCAGAAGTTTTTAATGGTTTGTTTGCCATCTCAGAGGAGCCCCATGGTATTTGTTGTTCTAATATAAAACCTACATAACCTACTACCAACCTGCCCTATACCTCCCCAGGCACCAGACCTGGTAAAGACCCTCCTGCCTGTTCCCTCATTGACTGCAGCCTCCCTCCTACACCCATGATGTCTGCACTCCTTCACCTGAAAGTGACGGTGCTGTTTGGGTTGCAATGCAAGCAAGTTAGGTGGAGGAGGCAGGGTTTTGCCAATAACACAATATGGAAGGAGGACAATTCCCTGATGCCACCTTTGCTGCTGGTTACAAGGGTTGTTAAAGGAAATCCTTCTGTCTGGAGTCCTTCACTCCTCTGCACCTCAGTACATCTCTTCACTTGTCTATCTAATGTTCCTGTGCATCTCCTCCATTGCTTTTAGATCTAGTCACTCAATTTCATTTTTGTCTCCCACCCTTATTCTTTCTCTCCTGCTGCTCCTTATCTCTGAAATTCCTTTGCTAAACAGAACCCCTGTTTTTCAAAATCCTAACTCTTGGAACACTAGCAAAGTATATGATTCTGTCTTAGGACTTTCATGCCAGTGTCCCAATTATTGTGAATGGCTGAACCTAGTATGCTCCTATTTATCTCTCTAAATTATCCACCAGCTTATTTTGAGTTATGAGTTGATTATTGGGTTAAACACCTCCTTCCGCCATTGTCTCATAATATGTGGTATTGAGTCTTTGTAGTTGTGTACATAATTAATGACTCTGTTTTTCTCAATTTCTGGAGTATTTCATGTAATGCACAATACAGTGTTTTATATCCTGGTAGTGCTATACAAATAAAGACATAAATCCATATTAAATCACATCTGTCTAAGCCTTTTAACTACAACTCCCAGCATCCACATTATTCACTAATTGACATTATTTTCTGAAGTCGGGGGCCCATACTACCTGCACTGCCCTCAGCTCCCTCTTCTCTAATTCCAGCTCAGCTTCTTCCTAACATGCCAATCTCTAATCACAGTGTTTTGTGCAGATTTCTGAAGCCTTTGTGCAAGCCTTTTGAAGATCTCCAAATGAGCTTGGTCCCAGGGCAAGTTGGGAAAAACACCAATTCTTTCCTTTTGCCTTTCTTGCGCTTGTGCCTTTTCTTCAGCATCTCACTAAGACACAATTTACAAATTCTGTAACCCGGGGTCAAGCTGTGTAAGACAAGAGAGGGGGCACATGTTTATTTTGGTTGTGTACTAAAGGCTGACAGAGAGGGTAAGAGTTATCCGACATTTAGATTAATGTTTTATAGAAAATCATGGAAAGAAATGAAATATCACACGGATATTGAACACTGACATTGAACACAATGATTATTTTGAAAGAAGCCAAAACCAATTATGGAAGGCATATTTCTCCTTTAGAGTGACAGTTGTATTTATTTTTTAATATGTATGAAAACCGCTTAATAGAAAGGGGGCTACTATCCAATCAGATCAATTTAAAGAGCTAGACCAGTGATCCCCAAGCAGTAGCTCGTGAGCAACATGTTGCTCTCCAACCCCTTGGATGTTGCTCTCAGTGTCCTCAAAGCAGGTGATTATTTTTGAATTCCAGGCTTGGAGGTAAGTTTTAACTGCATAAAAACTAAGTATAGTGCCAAGTAGAGCCTCATAGAGGCCAGTACACATATGGGCTACCAAATAGCCAATCATAGCCCTTATTTGGCACCCCAAGGGACTTTTACATACTTGTGTTGCTCCCCAACTCTTTTTACATCTGCATGTGGCTCATGGGTAAAAAAGGTTGGGGACCCCTGGGCTAGACCAACCTACCGCCAATTAGATCTTAAATAATTCAACAAATCTATGTGATTGTGAACTAGTATCAAATCAGATCATTTTACAGGGTTAGACTAAAGGTTGCCATACATACAGAGATCTGCTCGTTTGGTGAGGTCACCAATATGGGGCTCATTGTGGGCCCTAGGGCCCAACAATTGGATCACAACAAAAAGAATATGTGTGGTCAGATCAAGGACCGCATCAACCAGCCAATGAAGTCCTCAATCCGTTGGGATTTTTAAACCTGCCATTAGAATATTCACAAGGCAAGGCCAATGTGTAGTCAAGTAGAGCATAAGAACTTTCACAGGGCTCAGAGTCTCTTCACAGGGGTAGACCAACCTATAGCCAATCAGAGTAGTAGAACAGAGTAATAAATGTAGTAGTATGCTCCAACTGTACCTCTACCAGGATTCAACCAGCATAGAAAGTGTCAACCCACAAGTGTCAAGTCCACAATTTAGGGTTTTCCGCAGTAATTGGGAAAGTTGCTTGGAAATAAGGTGCCCAGATTTCGAAGTGATATTACTATAACAGAAAAGAAGGAGGACCTACTATATGTAAATAATTCTGAAAATAGAGCATATATTAAAATTCCCCTTGAGAGAGGCTTTATGCTGAAAGGTTGGGGTAATTCTCATTCTCTGGCAAGGGTGTCCGCTTCCTTCTTTGTAGTGCTTTTATTTCTGGTTACAATTTGGTGGTATGTATTCAAATATCATTATTGATTTGATATGTTTTTGATGTACACTAAGGGGGGTTATTTATTAAAGCCCAATTTTAAAAACTCCACAATTTCAGTTTTTTTACTATAAAATCCAGACTTTTAGTTGAAAAAAAACCTTTTTTTTGCATTTTTTGAGATTTATATACCCCAATGATGGAAAAAGTCAGATTCTGAAAATCCAGCATCTCAGATCTGACAAGTCAATGGAAGAGGTCCTTATCCTATTTGGTGGTCTGCTCTGGAATTAGCCCTAAAATCTGACTTTTCAGGCAAAGATCCGAAAAATTCTGGCTTTTCAGGAAAAAGTCTGAAAAAATCATATGATTCCGGATAAAATTCAGAAATATAAATTACTATTTAGGTTTTTGCTCGATTTTATCAAATTTGTCCCAGATCCGATTAAATTGTGCTTTTTTATTAATAAATAAGGTCACATCTAGTTTGGCCGGAATTTTTTATTAAAAAAAAATCAGTACAAATGGAATTTTGATAAATAACCCCCTAACGGTATAGAGCATGTTGTATGTATTATTAATGAATTATGTATAAAAAGACTTCTTTAATAATACAGGTATGGGATCCCTTATCCGGCAACCTGTTATCCAGAAAGATCCAAATTGCGGAAAGGGCATATCCCATAGACTCCATTTTATCCAAATTGTCCAAATGTTTAAAAATGATTTCCTTTTTCTCTGTAATAATTAAAAAGTACCTTGCACTCTATTCAAACTACAATACAAAAATCCTTAATGGAAGCAAAAGCACCCTGTTGGATTTATTTAATGTTTACATGATTTTCTAATACTAGTAAGGTATGAATACCCAAATTACATAAAGATCCATTATCTGTAAAACCCCAGGTCCCATGCATTCTGGATAACAGGTCCCATAACTGTACCATCAGAGTATATATATAATTTTGGAGTGTGCAAGCCCACAATAATAAAATAGTGCATTTGAACTATCTTTTGAGAGTGGATACGATGGTCTATTTGGCGACATGCCTGAAGTGTCAAAAACAATATGTGGGCTGCACAAATAGAACATTTAAGGAGCGTATACGTGAGCACTGGAGCCAAATAAAAAACTCGAAAGCAGTGGAAAAAACTAATATAACCAGACATTTTGTACAATGCAGTGATAGTGATGTAGATTATTTTTCTGTACAGGGTATTGAAAAAGTGAGATTGGGGAAAAGGGGAGGCGATCTGACTGGCCTGTTAATGAAGAGGGAATTGTTTTGGATTTTTTATTTACATACTAGGTTACCACTTGGTCTAAACTATGAATTTGATGTGACTTGTTTCACCTAATTATAATATGGAGGATACAGGGTTAAAAATATTTAAAAATATCTAAACTTGCATGGTTATGTGAGGACCTTTTTTCATAAGGAAATTATTGATGTTTAATTTGTATAATATATCACATGGTTCGGCACTGGCCGGACATTTATGTAATATGAATGGATTCTACGGATTAGTAAGGAATTACTGTTGATATGTTTGAAGTAAAGGCATACAGAAAGGGAATGTGACCCAAATGATATTATATGCGATGTTGCTTTAATTTTATCAGAATGTGATGTGGCAACACGTTATTGGTTTTAAGCTTTGAGGGAGGGATCTCCATGGGTTTAAATTTAAAATTTTGGAGCCAAAGGAAGCATTACTAGTGCCTATGATTAAGTACCAGTGGGTATGAAACGCGTAAGGCGGAGGATCAATGGGTCAGTATGCCTTTTCTTTTAAATTTTGTACTCAATAAATATTGATTTTTTATACTGAACTGAAAGTTTTTGGAGTATAATCTTTGTGTAACTGACAATTGGGCCCTTTTGGACTGGGGGCTGTATTCCAGAAATTTTTGGCCCTTGGGACTGGCCTTGTGCACGCAGCAATTGGGCGTTAGTAGAATTATACAAAGGTACATAAGGACTTGCAATCCCCCCCCCCCAGGGCGACCCCATAGTGTCGGGATTAACTCTATTCTATCCCTATTGTCGATTTTTCTTGATAAGATCTTAGCTCCTTTTGTAACCATAGGAACCTCACATATTAAGGATACTGCTCATTTCCTTCACTCCATCAAGGGTCTAGATTTGGGCCATGACACAGTACTACTGGCAGCCTTTGACATCAGTAGTCTGTACATGTCTATACTACACGATATGGGTATGTTAGCAGTGCAGCTGGCCCTGGAGGGTTCGGAATACAATACTGCGCAGATAGAATTCTTTTTGAAACTGTTATCCTGCATAAGAATTATTTTTTGTTTCAGGATAGTTTTTTCCTCCAGGTACAGGGCACTGCTATGGGATCCAACAACGCCCCTACCTACGCCAACATTTTCATGAATTACTTTGAGAACATGTATGTGTATAGCCATGATGCGTATAAGCTAAATTGTCTCAAATGGTGCCGTTACATCGATGACCTGTTGGTGCTATGGAGGGGGGACGTTGGATCCCTGATAGATACCAAGGTACTTGGATACCTGTATCCCCACTATAGGGTTCACACTCACATATAGCGAGGAGGTGGTTACGTTTTTGGACACTAGTATATACCGGAAAGGGAGATATCTGTATACGGATTTGTTTGTTAAACCTACTGACCGCAATAACTTGCTGCGGTTCGATAGTGCACTTCCGAGGGCTAATATTTCCTCTCTTCCTAGATCCTAAATGTTACATGTCAAACGTATAGTCACAGAAGAGGAGCAATTCACCACTCGTTTGACAGAAATGTCTGTGAAATTTATACAGAGAGGGTACGCTAAACAGATGCGCACACAGGAAGTGACTCGTGTGGAAGGGTTGGATCGTGGTTCTATAATACAGGAAAAGACACCAGACTTGTTGAAAAAAATTTGTATACCTTTTGTACATACGTACCACCCATGTGCCCGAAAGATTCACCATATATATTACAAGCATTGGCCTTTGTTGCGGGCAGCATACCACACTATACCAGAATTTCAGGAACCCCCATTATTATCCTATAAGCGTCCTAGAAACCTGAGGAATAGGTTGGTTAAGGCCGATCTAGGGACACAACGGGGTAGCCCACAGAGGGTCCTGGCACCTATACCAGATGGAATGTACCCATGTGGAAGGTGTAACCAATGTTCTAGTGTCATTCGTACAAATGTGTTTACTCATCCATACACAGGGAAAAAGTTTGAACTTCGGGGCCATTTCACATGTGCCACGGAATACGTGGTGTATATGCTGAAATGTCCTTGTGGACTTGGATATGTTGGGGAGACCGTTCAGCCAATACGGGATCGTATTTGCCAACATAAATCGACTTTTAGGAAGGAGGTATTAAAATTACTTGTCCCAGCCCATTTCCATTCAGCACGACACCCTGTGGCAACCCTCAGATTTCTGGTTCTGGAGGGGCAATAGACTACTGCAACTCCAGAGAAGGGAGAAATTTTGGATACACACATTACAAACACTTTCCCCAAAGGGACTCAATAGAGAATATGACTTGTATGCTTTCATTTGAATAGGAAATTCTTACAACACATTTCAATAGGGATGTATATGGGACTGTTATTGTTATATGACATATCCTGTAAATTCTTTGTATCGTGTTTTTGCTTAGTGAGTTGCTGTTTTTGGCCAATATGTTATCATTGAGAATAGAATACTATGTATCGTTTATATGATTTCGCTATATTGTACTTTAATTGATATGTTGGTCAGCTTATATACTGTATATGAATACTATGACACAACCCCGCCTGGGTGTGGCCTATACTTTTTTGTCTTTAAAAAGGATATGATGTCATTACATATATTATTGCTTGATAAAGAAGCGGGAGATTCGAAACGGTGCATTATTACTTACTTGATAAAAATCTTTCTTTGCTATACAAGCAAGTTGTCTGGACATTTTTTGTTTTTATATATATATATATATATATATATATATGCGTCCTGTGGGTATCAGCACTCGATACTTGTATGAGTTTGAGGTGCAGGATCAAATTAATGATACAGGTGATGCAAGGATCAGCACACTCATTTGTAGAAAAGCAAAGTGTATTTTATTTCAACACAGCATTGTGTCCAACGTTTCGGTTCCTCCTGGGAACCTTGATAAAGGTTCCCAGGAGGAACCGAAACGTTGGACACAATGCTGTGTTGAAATAAAATACACTTTGCTTTTCTACAAATGAGTGTGCTGATCCTTGCATCACCTATATATATATATATATATATATATATATATATATATATATATATATATATATATATATATTGAGTCTGCCACCATCAGGCTATAATGGAAAATCAAAATTATTTGAAAATCCCATTGCCTCTTGCTGAACTCCATCTAATGTAAACCCTTTGCTGGTCTCTCTGTGCATCAAACCACTTGGAGTAGGTTCAAAGAATGGAAAATAGATATCACTTTGCAAATAAAAGCTGTCAAAGCTTTGTAGCTAATATCACATTTGGCAGCATTCTAATACACCACTTGCCAAACCTGCAACGTTTCAAGGCCCTGATAAACAAAACTGCTGTAAAAAAAAAGCTTTATCTAACAAATTCCCACCCCCGGCTCATTAGAAATGCTGCTCTCTTGGCTTTGATTTGCAGGTGAAACATCTCGAAGGCTATGGGAAAATGTGTTCAAACTCCCTCGGAGTGACTCTTTAATGTGTGCCTTGGGAATGGAGACATTGTTTTTTTTTGCCACCCCTGTTTTTAAGCCCCAGCACATGTTCTCCCCCACTATTTTAGGACCCAATGAAACTTTATGTCAGGGTCGGCAGTAGTTTGTGATTTAAATATAAATCCCAGTCTTATATTATATAGGATCATTTATAAAAGCTGAAGTAAGTGCGGCCAGGCAAGACCACAAAGGCCAGGGCCTAGAGCGGCACATATTAAAGGGTGGCATTTGTCCAGCCATAACTTAAGTTTTAATGGCGCATTCTGGAGATCTCCTGTAAATCCTGAACCACATCAAATTGAAGGATACGCTATGGGGGGGGGCATTGGCTTGGGGCGAACGCCGTAACAAGATGCCCCATACTCCATACTTACCCCTCGCCGCAGATTCTTCCAGCGAAGTTCTACGCGTCCATCTTCTTCGTCCTCGGTAAGCTGACTGCGAGATCAGTATTTCTGCGCATGCGCAGTTGGAGCAGTTTTGCGGTTTGCGGAATTACACGGAAATTGTTGATCTCGCAGTCAGCTTACTGAGGATGCAGAAGATGGATGCATCAAACTTCGCAGGAAGAATCTGCATTGAGGGGTGAGTATGGGGCATCTTCCTGAGGGGAGTAGTTAGCCTTGGGGGAAGAAGGAGGGGGTCTACCTGGGTGGGAGGTACGGGTTATTTTCAGAACAGGTTGATTTCTCCTTTAAGGATCATACATACCAGATGGATTCCATTTGTGTCATTGGCAAACACATATGCCCTGCTCCCAATACCCAACTCCCAGTCACTGTGGAACACCATTTAGAACCCAAGTCTACTTAAAGAATATATCACTGAAAACTGCCTGTATCTCCAGATGATTCTACAGCTTCTAAAACGCCTCACCAAGACTAATGGTACTTAATTTAAAAAGCAAATGTCTATGTGGGACTGGATCAAAAGCTTTGTCAAAATTTAAGTAGCCCGCATCTACTGAAACTGATTCAACTTCCTACTTATTTCATCATATAAAGCAACTACACACTTGTCTGACAGATGATCAATCTTATCATAAAAGCATGCTGACTACTTATAATACCAATTTCCAAAATATTATATCTTGATTGATCTTTAATATAATCTCTTAGCAATCTCCAAATTTCTTCCATACTACAAATACCCCTCACTTCTATCCCCTTCCTCACAAAATTCCCTTCACTGTCTCATGTAAGTCTCTTTCCAATGAGCAGTCTGTCCTCCAGGTTTGTCATCCCTTGCCATGGTGCAAGTGCCTTTTTATATACTAAAACTCAAGTTCCAAAATACCAAACCCACCTGTATCTCACATAAGGGAATGCTCCCAGGAATGGCTGCACTTAGACTGCATAAATGTAGCAAGAGTGGCCAATTCAAATCAGAAGAAGGTGCACTCCATAGGACCACTGACCAGTTGTATCAACTTAAAATGTTGATCTTTATTGGAACATGATTAAAATACAGCTCAATTCTCAGTAAGAAAAGAAGTACCCCGTTTGACCTTTAATACAGAAAATGTCCAAACTATAATCAGTCTATTATGGCCTATAAATGAGGAATCACCACTCTCCATTCATCACCAATTAAACCCTCAAATAAATATGTAAAGTGCAAGTGTTCGGGATCCAGTAGCCTAATAAGGACAGTACTAAACAAATTGTCCTAAACAATTGTCCTTATTGGGCTACTGGATCCCAAGCACTTGCACTTTACATATTTGATTTAGGGTTTAATTGGTGATAACTGGAGAGTGGTGATTCCTCATTTATAGACCATTATAGACTGATTATAGTTTAGAAATTTTGTGTATTAAAGGTCAAACGGGGTACTTCTTTTCTTACTGGGAATTATATCTATTCAAGTTATATCCCTGCCTTGCCCTTTTGTTATTAAAGTAGATAATCAAGGTATCAAATCCTTACCTTTAAAATACAGCTCAAGTCATTGAGTGGCACCAAATAGCCCTTTAATATTTATCCCACAAATACAAAGCTGAGTCGAGTTTCTTGTTTGTAATGAATTTTAATCCACATTTTAGCATGTTGTGTTTAGTGCACTGGCAACACTCACTGTGCAGCATCTTGTAGCTCTGCTGAGGTTTCAGAAGAGCCTTTATGAGAACCAACGACAGTCACTCTTCCAAGGTACATGTAGTCACAGTAACCTGGGTTCATGAGCAAATATCTGAGTTGGAATGCCCCCCCCCCCCCCGCCTGGACCAATAGTAGACTGTTTGACATTCTAATTTATTCAGCACATGAGAAATGTTTTTAAATTTATTCAGCACTTCCACTACTCTGAAGACAGGACTTGTATGGTGTAACCTTTGCTAGCTAAATATGTACAAACATGTCGAACATTGGACATCAGCACTTGGTACATACCAAACCGCCAGGGAATGTTGCTCAGAAACTCTACCAACTGTGTTCACTTGGGAGGGATTCACTTACCATTGTTCCTGCCTCAGCCTAAACTGTTGCAGTATAAAAAAAGAGATAAGAGTGTTTAACTGTAACAAAACAAGTGAGTACTTTAGTACAAGTAATGTAATAAAAAAAACATGTTTAAAACATGTTTAATATGCATGAACTGTATTATGGATGCTATGCATTCTAACTGTGCTTAATCAGAGTAGCACAGTATGGACATAGTAATGGCTAGAAGTGTTGGATATTGACGCTATTTCCACGATATGGCTGCCTCTATAAATGCTTCTCTATCGCTACCACAGTCTCTCACTTTAGTAATTTGCCAGAGAAGAGAAAATCTTGGAAAATCAAGAAATTATTGGAATTTTTTTAGTATCATCCTATAATACAAAGTTAACCAACATCATTATCGCTTATTTATATCACAGAATAGAGCCAGGCTGATGTGCTTCAGGTAGAGGCATAATTCAAGAACAAAATAATACTGCTATATATCTATAAAGAAAAAGCTAGTTGTTGCTATGAATCAGGTATAACAATCAGTTTGCTCCAGCTACTCCACCCACATGTTATCATACCTCCCAACTGTCCCATTTTCAGCGGGACAGTCCCGCTTTGGACAGCTCAACCCGCACTATCGCGTTTGTACTAAGAAGTCCCTACTTTCTCTGCACTGAACAGCCAGAAAAAGATACAACGTTTCTAACTTAATTGGCTTTTGGCAGAGAGCACAGAAAAGCCACCAGGTGTAGCTAAGATAACAATTTTAAGATAAGCAAATAAGTAATTGTAACAATTTAGATAAGGAGGTCCCTTGGGAAAAAGACTCACAGTTTAAAGGGCAATTCACCTTCATTAGCAAAACTGTAATAACAAAAAAAAACACAGAAATATGTTTAAACTTTCACAACCTGCCAAATTCCGTAAAATGAACCTGGTAATTAGGGGGTGTGGCCAAAAATGGTCGTGGTCAAAAAAGTTGCCATGCTACGCGTAGCAACTTTTTTTGTCCCTCTTTTTATTTAAAAAATGTTAGGCGGTATGTGTTATGTCTATCACTAACCAGAAACCAAACATATACGTGCTGTGAATCTTAAAGGAAATGAGAACACTCAAAGCAAATTAAAGTGAAATTGCCCAGAGTGCTCTTCAGAGCACTTTTGCAATGTATAATGTTTTTTTTTCTAGATTTTAATAAATTAGTAATGACATAACATTGCCTTCTGCTGGAAAGTTTTCCCAACCAGTCTGACAGTTGGGAGAAAATTTTGGAAGTACAGGTATAGGTATATCCTTATTGGAAGCAAAACCAGCCTATTGGGTTTATTTAATGTTTAAATTAATTTCTAGTAGACGTAAGGCATGAAGACCCAAATTACAGAAAGATCCGTTATCCGGAAAACCCCAGGTCCCGAGCATTGGATAACAGGTCCCATACCTGTAGAAGAGAAAATCTTCTGATGTTCTGCTTAGAAAAGAGTTGAGAAGGATTATCTGGTATTTCGTTGCTCTTTTGTAAGCAGAACAATGCCAGAAGACTTTCTTCTTCTGAATTTTTTTCCAGCAGAACTGACCAGTAGATGGAGTTAATATTTACATTATAGTATCCGCAGTGTAAAAAAAAATGCTAATTTCTTGAAAACTAGAAATAAAATAATTGCAAAAAGTGCCTAAAACAGGGGCCCCAAACTTTTTTTTTTTTACTCTTAAGCCACATTCAACTATAAAAAGAGTTGGGGAGCGACACACCTGGGGTGTCAGATGAGAGCTGTGATTGGCTATTTTGGTAGCCCATATGTAGACTGGAAGTCTAAAGGAGCTTCTGTTTGGCAGTGCACCTGGTTTTTATGCAACCAAAATTTGTCTCCAAATAAGCATCTGCTTTGAGGCCACTGGGAGCAAGATACAAAGGGGTTGGTGAGCAACATAGTGTTTATGAGCCACTGGTTGGGGATCACTAGCCTAGAAGAACACTCAACAATTTTACATCTCATTTGTTTTGAGGGTTTACCTTTAAATCAATTTCTTTCTGCTTCCAACCTTTACACATAAAAAACACAACATATTTTATAATATATTTTAGGGGTTGCCTCTTCAGCCTTGAAACTACATGGTGCATCTGCATCGATATTTTATGATGTCTAGACTGTAAAAAGCTCTTTATGAGTAAAATAGGAATGCGCTATAAAGTACAAAGGTGAAGGCTTACAATTGCATACTTGGCCTATAACCATACTACTGTAGTAGTAAACTGTCCATGATGTGGAATGAGAGGTAAGTCAGTTCTCATGCCAACAAGAGCAGTTCACAGCAATAAAAAGATGCAAAACAGCAGAGGATTAGAAAAGTTTTGCCTTCCTAATGGTTTAAAGGCTCCGGTTTGTATTAAAATGCTTCTTAAGCTCTGATCTGAGTTTTCCTGTAACTTGAATAACTTTTACCCTAAGCCGGGGTTCCCCAAAAAAAAAAGAATTGGGAAGCTATTAAAGCTTGAAAATTTTTCCTGGTTGTTGCTAAAAAAGTGCTGTGTGTTTATTTACTTCTTGCCTAAAATAAAAAATGTAATTCTTTTACTTGTTCGTGGGATCTGTGAGTGCCTGCTAGTGATGGGCGAATAAATTTGCCTGGCACGAATTAGCAGCGAATTTCCACGTTTCGTCGCCAGCGAATAAATTTGCAAATCTCCCGTGAAAATTCGCTGGTGAAAATTCGCCAGGGGAAATTTCTGTTTTTCACTATTTTTTTCGGAAAATGTTAGATTTTCACGATTTTTTGGTGAAAACCTTAAAATTTCACGATTTTTGAGTGAAATCGTTAAAATTTCATGATTTTTGAGTGAAAACCTTAAAATTTCACGATTTTGAGTGAAATCCAGGTCTGGACTGGGAGTCAAAATAGGCCCTGGCATTTCAGGTACACAGAGGCCCAATCATCTCCCCACCAACCCACTAAATAGTGACTTTCTATGGAATTTTATGGCAGCCACCCACGACCCAACGTTTAGATTGGGAACTTATATACTTTGGTTATGAACCAATATTGAGATCAGGGCAATTCTCACAGCTCTACAGAAGCCCTATACTTAAACAAGTACCAGAACTATCAAAAACAAAACCTATAGGGCCCTTCTCACATCATTTGTTGCCTGTATATTGTCAGGGCAAATACAGTACAGATGGACAATGGTAATACAGTATAGGTGAACATTAAACAGGAAATATCTAATTAGGCAAACAATAAACTGGGCCTTCTATTACCAACAGCTTTAATGTAACAATAATGACAATAATGAGGCGATTGTGGTTTTTGCTATATACTAATGTTCTGTTTGATTGTGCCTGCCAGTTGCTAATATAAACAGGAGATCCTTATGCCTCTATAATAAGCACTGCCCTTCCAAGCACATTTTATGATAAATATAAAGCAAAACCCAAAATAGAAATGCAGCCCAGATATTTTCTCCTCCGCTTTTAAATAACATGTGCTCCACATTTCCTGCCATTACAGACCACTGAATGAAAATGCTTGGGAAAGATTAAGATGTACATAATAATAATAATAATAATAAATATATGAATATTTTTTACAGCGACATCTGGTTTGTTTTTGTTTAAGCTTGATTGTCAAGACTTGGGAACTGTATTCCCTTCTTTGGAGAAAACGGGATTCTCCTTGTGTTTCTATTTCCATACCCTGAGGAGACATGCAATTCCAATCAGCTGGCTTTTATTTAAAGGTTTTCTGCAGCAAGACTGTGTCATGAATGAAATCTCTTTCTAATCCATTGAATTAAAACTACATTTACTTATTAGTTTTTAAACTTAATCATTAACCCCTGATCAAGAGAATTATTGAAAAGTAAATAGAAATCGGTTAACATGGAAAGAGGGATAATGTTAAAGGAAGAAGCAGTGTTTAAATTGGGAGTGAAAAAAAGAGGGATGCTACTGTATGTACTGTGCTCAGCGTGATAAAAAAATAAGCCACTCCCATAATTACAAGCAACGCCTACTGTAATAATAAGCCTTACTGACCAACACTTTCTGGTTTTAGCCACTTTATAGCAAAGCCATTTTGCTATTTTAATTTAGGTATTTCCTTAAAGGGATCCTTTAGGAAACATGTTTTTTTTCAAAACGCATCAGTTAATAGTGCTACTCCAGCACTGAAATCCATTTCTCAAAAGAGCAAACAGATTTTTTATATTGAATTTTATATCCAAGTCACATGACTTGGGGCAGCTGGGAAATTGACAATGTCTAGCCCCATGTCAGATTTCAAAATTGAATATGAAAAAATCTGTTTGCTCTTTTGAGATTTCAGTGCAGAATTCTGCAGGAGCAGCACTATTAATTGATTCATTTTGAAAACATTTTTTTCCCCATGACAGTATCCCTTTAATTAGAACAGACCCAACTTGACAATAAACATTTGTCCTAAGCTAGACATTACATACAGTAGTTAGCAGTAGAATATTGTTGTACTTATCTTTTGCTAAAGGGTAAGGGGTATTTAAGGGAAATTTTGATCATGAAATGTGCGTTGGGAAGTTTCAAAATAATGGAGGCCGTGCAAGCGGAAAATCTTAAATATGGCTTTAAGCGTAAGACTGTCATTTAATGTGCTTATAACATTTGCAAAGACCATGAGGATGGAGTTTCCATTCATCTTAGGTGGAGTCTTTGGGACACCAATTAAATAATATATACAGGTAGGGACAGAGAGAGGGTGTGAGTGAGGATGCCTAAGTGCCTCCCGAGTGCTGCAAATGCAGAGCTGTATTATCAGGGATACCATCAGGTCTTTGGACTCTTAAGGGTTATTTACTAAACTCAGAATGCAAAAATCACAAAAAAAAAAATTCAGAATTTATTAAACCCTGAGAATGGAAAAGACAGAATCTGAAAATCTTGCATCTCAGACCTGTCAAGGCTGCATATAAGTCAATGGGAGAAGTCCCAATGATTTTTTGATGTGCGCAGGGTTTCATGCAATACACTGAAGTTTTCAGGTGAAAATTCCGAAAAATTTGTGAACTTCATATAAATCGGATGAAAAAATCGTGAAAATTAGATATTTTTTCCCGCAAAGCAAATTTTCGCTAACATTTAATAATAAATAAGCTTAAAAAAACAGCCTGGATTTGATCAGAGTTTGTACCAGAAAATATTGAGATAAATTTGGACTTTGATAAATAACCCCCTAGAACAGAGCACAGCAACCTATGACATTTCCTTTAGCCTGAAAGGCAGAGTGCAAAATTTCAACATATGGCAGATTGCATCTATTTTTTTTTTGCACTCAGAATGTGCCCTAACATTTAGTTAAGTAATTGACCCCTTAAGTCCCCCTACTGACCAAGGGTATGTAAAGAATAATATATTGTATCCAGGCACTCACTGGCAATCTGTGGGTTCTGGCAAATGCCAGAAGGGTTGCTGTAAAATGCCATAGAAAGTGACTTAAGTGGGTTGGGCCTGAGCCCCTCAAGTTACACCCCTGAATATTAACATCCATTCATCAAAAAACCTTAGTGGTACAGACCTCTGTCTACCACATCATTGTGGTCATTTGTTTTGTGGACACTATGGAGTATTAAAGGACAAGGAAAGTCTAAAATAGAATAAGGCTAGAAATGCTGTATTTTGTATACTAAACATAAGCATGAACTTACTGCACCACAAGCCTAATCAAACAAATGATTTATGCTTTCAAAGTTGGCCACAGGGGGCTGTCATCTTGTAACTTTGTTAAACATCTTTGCCTGACCCTGACCCTGCACATGCTCAGTGTGGTCTGGGCTGCTTAGGGATCATCATAAACAAAGCCGCTTGAATTCTACATGGCTGGTAAGTAAGGTGGGGGCTCCCCCTGCTGTTCACAAGTATGATTGTTTCCCTGCTCAGCAGTTAGGGACCGTCTGACAATTCCTATCCACAGCAGTAAATGAAGGGAGAACTTCACTGCATACAGTCAGGTTTCTCATAAAACGGTACACATTTTTTAATTAAAGTATATTGGAGATAGGTTTCTTTTTCATTAAAGAAAGTAAAAATGGGATTTTATTTTTTTGCCTTTCCTTGTCCTTTAAATGCATCATTGGCCCTTGGCCTATTTTAATGAAGAAAAGGAATATTTTGAAACATTAAATAAATCAAGTCTACCCAATATAATATGTGGTGACTTTTTCTATAAGGAACTCTCAGGTAGCTACTAGATACAGCATATATACATACTGTATACTGTCCAGGATTTGGTGGATTATATCTCTGAATATCTTTGCTAGCCGTCACCAAAACATTAAATGGACTCATCTTTCAGTTATAGCTGGAGAACAACAGGTTCCTTGTCTGGAACTTATGCTGTAGTTTAATATTCTACCTTTTGCTTCTTAAGCATTCATTACAGATGTATTTCTGCCACTGTAAATTGCACACTCTCAGCCCCCGGTAATCCACACAACCTGTAAATAACAAGAGCAGAGACTGTTTCTATATCTCACACTCAGATGCCTTTGTTCCTACAAAAGAGATTAGTGGCTGGCTGCACTGAGCTCTTAGAGGATTAAAAAAAAAATTGGAATGACATTTGGTTTTAATTCATGGAAGCAAAATTCTGTTGTTGCTGTCACCGGAGAATTCACATTTGATGAATTTCAAGAATCAGTGCAGTCCCCAAGAAAAAAAACTTTGTTGTCCTCATCTACAGGGCATGGCTTGTGTTGGATCTAACTGTTATGATTGCAGACTGGAAGGGTCTGCAGGGCAAATGACGGACAAGGAGAAGGTAGTTAATGCTCTGTCTCTTCCCTACTGAACTTGTCATCTATCTTTTCTGCCATATTAAAGAAGAAGTAAAGCTTAACTAAAGAAGTAACTAGAAATGTTGTACATTATGTTTTAAACTTCTGTACCAGCCCAAGGCAACCACAGCCCTTTAGCAGTAAAGATCTGTGTCTCCAAAGATGCCCCAGTAGCTCCCCATCTTCTTTTCTGCTTATTCACTGCACATGCTCTGTGCTGCTGTCACTTACTGAGCTTAGGGATCCACTCACAATATACAGTACACATAGACTATGGGGCAGATTCACTAAAGGACGAAGTGACTAACGCTGGAGCAAATTCACCAGCGTGACGTCATTTCGTAACTTCTCCAATTCACTAACGGGCGCTGGCATAAATTCGCTAGCGAAGTAGACCTACTTTATCGCTACTTCGCACCCTTACGCCATCCGAAGTTGCATCCGAACTGGTTGGTTTTACATCTCTCATCACTCATTAATGAAACGCAGGTTATGATTTTTCTATGGATCATTCAGGGATTTCCATAGCAATATCCACGTTACTCCAATAAAGGGTCAAGATAAATATTTGTCATGGGGCTACAGAAAACTTGCAGGGATAATATCATTACATACAGTGACAAAACGGTAAACTATTACACATGCTGATAACAGTAATAAACAATTTTATTTTGAAATGGTATTGTTTATTATAACAAAGGAGCCTCAGTCATTCTTATTATAGTCAACTAGTAACTTATAGAATATAAATGAAGGGTTTGCAGACTTGACTTCTTCTCACTCCCCTCTTTTGCACAAGATGAGGAAGCCAATAGCAGGTAATAGAGGATGCTGTTATTTTACTCACAAAATTGTCATTTAGTTCTATGTGATTAGTGCATTTGTTATTGCTGCCATGTAAATTACACATTCTTCTGAACAAAGCCTGTAGCACATTATGCATTTCAGTGTAAATTACATTTGTCTAGAAATACTGTATAAATCCAATCCCTCCTTATGACCATATAAGGTATAATTTGGAATTTGAAAATATACTGCTAATTTTTTAATCTTAAATTGCTAATTTCAGCTCTTAAGGAATTTGCTTGTAACCGTCTTAACAGAACTGGCTTTCCTGAGGAATATTAATGTAGTCTAGTTTAGCTAGATTGCATAATAAGATATGTATAACAAACAAGGGAAAGTTGTGCTCACCACTAATTTTTAAAACTATTAGGCGGGGGTGCAATGAGACTGTGACCACAAAATACATATAGACAAATACAAGAGTCCTCTGCACTCAACCCATTATCAATATATTTAAGACAGAGACATTTTGTGCATACTGCTACTGAAAAATGCCTTACCCTTTAAACAAAACAGGGATTGTTTGTCCATATATTGCAATATATTTAAGCTGGCCAACTACGTCAAAGTCATCCCATATCTGGCCAGTCCTACGCTTAATTTTCATCTGATTCATTAAGAATTCAATTGCTTCATTAAACATTTTACAAAGGGACTAAGTTTTACCTGCAACTTACTTGCTGCTTTCAAAGTAAAACTCTCATTTTTCAGTATGCACAAAATGTCTCTGTTTTAAATATATTGATAATGGGTTGAGTGCAGAGAACCTCTTGTATTTGACTATAATAAGATGTGTCATAATAAGAAATTTAGTGGAAAATAATATGATGGCATTTTTCATTGCTCTTGTGTTTTGTAATGAAAATAAAATATTTACTACTTGTGGTATTGTGAGTAATAACTGGTAGAGCAAAATATCTGCATGAAGAATGGTAACATCAAAAGGTTGAAACAAAAAGAAAGCTCCTGCCTTACTTTCTAGTTTGCTTCCTAAATAAACATCATTATATCATGGTCCTAAAGCTCCAGAATTTAGGATCTGATCATCTTCTAGCTTAGCCCTGTCCAACGCTGAACATGTAGTCGTGGCCCTGGGCAGATAATTTTCATAGCATGTGTTTAAGCCTCCTGAAGCCTTATGTCATCTTCTCCTCCCTTTACTGAGAGCCTCTTGGAGAAAGTTGGTATCTAATAACAAGTGAAGATGTTCTAACACTCCCACTTATACCCTGGGGCTCTCTGAAGTTAAGTTTCATCCCATTCTCCAAGGTAACTGTAGGAGCAAGCAAGAATTCAAGCATTTGGCTGGGTCGACATGGGATAAGAGTTAGTTTTTCTTATGGCAATTGTCAGGCCAAGAAAAGATGGATGTTCATTTTGCATGAGGGTATGTTTTATATTTTGAAATATAAGTGACCAAAATATTATTAGAAAAGCAGGGATGAGAATACTGGAACATGTTAGGGATATTAAAAATATTAAAAACACCAAGAACAGCATAGCAAAATATTATAATAAAGTGCATGTAGAAGGAGAAATCAACATGGAAGCCACAACAGTAGAGAAGATTGATATTGGAGAAAGGGGCTGGAATTTAAATAAATTGTCCTTTTGGCATCAATAAGGAAATTAATTTTGGTGTGTAGCAAAGTATTTTGATTGCTTTGGTCTCAGCATACCTCCCAACATTTTGGAAGTAAAAAGAGGGACAAAATTTTTTTTCCCGCACGTAGCGCAGCAATTTTTTTGACCACACCCCTTTCTATGGCCAAACCCCCTAATTACCATGTTTGTTTTACAAAATTTGGCAGGTTATGAAAGTTTGAAAATATTTCTCCTTATCTAAACTGTGTTTTTGTGTCTCAAAATTGTTACAAAGTATCTTATTTGCACCTGTTAGCTGTTCTGGGCTCTCTGCTAAAAGCCAATTAAGTGAGAAACTTCTTTTTCTGGTTGTTCAGTGCATAGAAAAGAGGGACTTTCCAGTACAAATGAGGGACTGCGGGTTGAGCTGTCAAAAGAGGGACTGTCCCTCCGAAAAAGGGACAGTTGGGAGGTATGGTCTCAGTGAAGAATTTATTAATATTTTGTAGCTAAGGTTATGTTAATGCAGCATATGATGGTTTCATAGAAGAGTACAGATACCATATGGTGGTAGTATAGTGTGATTAGTTAAAACCTATTGCCTTTAGCTAGTAAAGAGGCAAATACATCTAATTGGAATAGGAAAATGTTAAATACGTACAAAGGCACAGAGCACTTCAGAACTACATTGTGAAAGGGCAACACTACAGACGGGATGGCAATATCGAGCTATTATTATTATTATTGTTTATTAACATGTATTTATATAGCGCCAACATATTTCGCATCGATGTATCTACAACGGGAAGTACATTTGACAAGGTACATATGGCAATATGTGCCCAATTCAGCGCATTAAAATATAATGGGTGTGCCGAGAAAGTAAGCTCCAAATAAATATATACATAAAGGCACTCATGTTCGTTATAATCTCCCTATTGTAGATTACATGCCAGGGGATTGCTTTAAAAGCATACACCATTTGTGGTTCCTTCTTGTTACAGTTTTGGTAAACTGCTCCCTGATTTTGGATTAACTATTGTGTAAGAAAAAGCATTAATAAATCAGCCCCATAGTGTTGAAAACAACAGAGGTTGTACTCGCAGATTGGCAAACTAGTCCCCAGCACAGATGCCTTACTCCATGAATTTCATATTTCTAAACCAAGTCACTGAGTCCTTATACTAGAGGATAACCCTTGCTCGTAGCCACAGGTTACTCAACTAACTACCCTGATCCCTGATGCTGAGCAAAATCTTTCCTGTGCTACAAAAATAAATAAAAATATTACTAAAAGTGTAGGACGCACCAGGAGATCTACACGGCTCGTTACCTCCCGGCACGCATCTCGTTGTCTGATTCATCCACAAGTGACGCTGGCATTCGGCGCCGAGCATTTTGATGCTTGTGTCAAGTCACAGGCGTCTTGACATCATCAGGATGCGTCACATTCGAATGTTTGGCGCCAAAAACTGCTTAAAAGGTCAGTCCACCATTTTGCTGATGGCCAAGATGGTTCCAGCTTATCTGTTCCTGCCTAAGCGTATTATTCTGACTTTTGAATTCCTGGTTTTTACTACTGCCTGACCCCCAACTACGATTCCTGCCGCCTGCCTTGAACTCTTCGCCTGACTCCGACTATACCTACTCTTAATCCTTACCGGTACCTTGCTTACGGACTTCTTACACACTGCCTGTTTGGTTTCTGCTGCAGAAAGCCCGGGCCCCAAAAGGGCATCGATGAACACTGGAACCCACAGGTTTTCCCCTGTGCGTCCACAAGGTACCATTACCAATAAAAGTTCCAGAACGTGGTCGTTACAGAAAGTCAGCAAAAACTAAGGTCACAATTCATATTCAACACATGAATACCACCTGAGCAACTTAAATAAAATCTAAATAAATACATGACACGAATATTATGCACAGGTTCATTGCACGAATGTAGGACTTTGCTTGCAACTTCCTGGGTGTGGCCTAAATTTCTTTCTTGGACTTTTATTCTGGTTTTTGACCTATTGCCTGATCCTGACATCACTGTTTGCTGCCTGAACTGACCTGTGCCTGAAAATCGACTTGAGAATCCCGTTAACCCTTCTGTTTGCCTGCATTTTAGCTTCTTCCTGTCCTGACAGGCTCTGGAAAATGGTGATGGTTTTAATAGTTCTGAATTATCTTTATTTAAAGCAGACATACTGTGCAAAAAAACAATTAAGCACCACTACATTATACTCTTTTAAATATAAAAGAAAAGTGCTCAAAGTAGTAGTATTCGGGTTGATTTATTGAAAATTTATGCAAAATAACTACTAGCCAGACCTATCCATTCTGTTTTCTTTCTCAGGCTGTGCAGGGGAGCTGGAGGCACTCGTCACACTATAGAATAAGAACAAATCAGTATGTTTTACATGCCATTTAATGGGTTTAGATGAGGAAAAAAATTCGTACTAGCAAATATAAATTACTTAATGTTAGGAAATATGTAGTGATACCCAGTTACAGTTGTCCGACATGGTCTAAGGCATTTATTTCTGTGAAAAATCTCCATGTGAGCAATGTATTAATCATTCTTCCTGGGTGTGTTTGCTTGGCCTGTATCTGCAGTCGTATCCAGTTCCAGCAACGTTCTCCAAGTAGCCTGTTCTTTTTTAGTGTCTGCCCAGAGATCAAAATATAACTTAGCATCTAGTTTGCTCACTCAGCAGGTGCAACAGAGGACAGCTCCACAGTAACTGGAAAAGTGGCTTCAAATAGCGTCTGTCTGTTTTAGCAACCCAAGAGGATTAGTTACTTTCACAGTAGGAGGAAATAGGGAAATGTCTAATATACTCATTAATGGCCACCGGTTCTCATTTATCCTAAAAGAACTCAATAAAACCCTGAGGCATGGTGGGATTGATAATATCTTATGAAGGGCTGTGCTATTCCCAAGGTCTCGGTTAGTAATCCCTGTGCTAGAGCAGGAGGCAACCTCCTATACCTACCAGGAGTAACACTGAGAAATAGTTCATTGACAAGGTAGCGTATATTCCTAATAAGCCAAAAATTAGAGTGGGACTGTAAATAAAATGGTAAGCTGTGTGGAAAAAGAAAAAGCTGGTTTAACAACAAATTATAAGAACACGAAAAATTAAAAGTAGTTGGGCATAGTGAATGGTACTGCCAGCTGATCAAATGAATGCATTGAATGTATTGTTGGTTATATAAAATGGAAGCTAAACATATCAGTTCTTGACTGTCAAGGAAAGCTTTTTACAAACTAAAAACTGAATACAGGTATGGGATCTGTTATCCGGAAACCCTTTATTCAGAAAGCTCCAAATGATGGAAAAGCTGTCTCCCATAGACTCCATTTTATCCAAATAATCCAAATTTTAAAAAATGATTTCCTTTTTCTCTGTAATAATAAAACAGTACCTTGCACTTGATCCAAACTAAGATATATAAAATCCTTACTGAAAGCAAAACCAGCCTATTGGGCTTATTTAACTTTTAACTGATTTTCGAATAGACTTTAGGTACAAGATCCAAATTACGGAAATATCCATTATTCGGAAAACCCAAGGTCCTGAGCATTCTGGATAGTAGGTCCCATACCTGTACAGCACTTATAGCTATCATTTGTCTAAATTGCTACTCCCCCTTACCCCCAAAGTGTAGTGTATGTAGAGAGAAAGGATTCAGACCATTATAACCGTAAGGCTTGTTAAATTTCTGAACCACCTTAAAGGAGAACTAAACCCTAAAAAATGAATATAGTTAAAAATGTCATATTTTATATACTAAACTTACTGTACCAGTCTAAATTTTCAGCTTGTCAAGCTTCACCACCTTGGAAAGTGTCTGTGACACTCACATGCTCAGTGGGCTCTGAGCAGCTGTTGAGAAGCTAAGCTTAGGGCTCGTCACTAATTATCCAGCAGAAAATGAGGTTGGTCTGTAATATAAGCTGATGCTACAGGGCTGATTATTAAATGCTGATGCTAATTGCACTGGTTTCTGTGCTGCCATGTAGTAATTATCTGTATTAATTACTAATCAGCCTTATATTGTGACATTTCTATTCTATGTGTACTGTATATTGTGAGTGGGTCCCTAAGCTCAGTAAGTGACAGCAGCACAGAGCATGTGCAGTGAATCAGCAGAAAAGAAGATGGGGAGCTACTGGGGCATCTTTGGAGACACAGATCTTTACTGCTAAAGGGCTGTGGTTGCCTTGGGCTGGTACAGAAGCACAAAACATCATGTACAACATTTCTAGCTATTTCTTTAGTTGGGCTTTAGTTCTCCTTTAAGTTACAGGGAGTTGTACATAACAGTGAAGTGTATGTAGAGTAGTATGTAACAAAAAGGAACTTTTCCTTTTTCCTGAAAAGCTCAGCTCTATGCCTTTATAATAGCACCAAAAATCCAAGATGAATGTCCTCATATTCAGTTCATAAGGGGATTTTTTTGCTAATTCACAACATAAGTAATTCTGTAATCCAAAATAACAGCTTTCTGTTCTCTGAAACAATGCAACCCAACACAGATCACACAATCGGCATTTTGGTTTTGTACCATTTAGGAAAGCATTTTTTTCCATCTCTGCTACCTAAACCCATGAACCTGTGTTGCTAGCTTGCAAAACCAAATGGGCCGAGCACCAAAACTGGTGAATCTACAGGATCTTGTGCCAGACCTTGTGTTAAGTACCAGAATATATCCAAAGTTTTTATTACAATTATAACTAATACACCCGTTTACTCAATACTGGAGAGTAGTGAGCAACAAAAACCATTTGACCTTTATAATTACACTCTATATATTTCTTTTTTCTAATCTGGGTTCAGCATGCCTGGTGTTCAGAGCATTGGTAGCTTTCTGCAAGTATTCATAAATATACTTTGAGAAACAACAGAGGTTTTTGTTTCTTGGTTGAAAGCACCTGCTCGTTTGGGCTAATATAACAACAAAATGCCCTAATCTGCCAATTGGACAATTAAATCCTGCTGAAAGTTGTTGAAGGCACCCTATCCTCCTAATGACTGGGATGTATTATATTACATAAAATCAATGGCAGTATCCAGAGGCATGGCTTGAACTACATGCATCTTGTAATATTAAATATTAGACATAAATTAAGATAGCCTATGTGAAGAAATAACTGATATGGAACAAAAATGTACAGTCTTATCCAGGATATTGAAACATATTTTGGTGGCCCCTTGTGTATTAAGAGATAAACAAAAGCAGAAACATTATTTTTTGCCTAACTTACTCTTTTAGAGCATGGTGAAGACCCCAACTGAAACCTCTCCGTTTTGCCTTAAAATTCTAGGTCTAGGTTAGCTTTTCAACATTGTTCACTGTTTTCTGGGGTTCCTATTAATTTATTTTCACACTGTGACAAGAGGAGCCATGCCTGGGCAAGCAATGGCTGGAAGTCTAGGTATGGGACCTCTTATCCAGAAAGCTTGGATGCTGGGGTTTTCTGTATAAGGGATCTTTCCATAATTTGGAACTTCAGCCCTTGCGTCTGCTAAAAATCATTTAAACATTAAATAAACCCAATAGTATTGTTTCCTCAACAGTAAAGATTAGTTATATCTTTGTAGGGATCAAGTACAAGGTACTGTTTTGTTATTACAGAGGATAAAGGAAATACGCTTCAACATTTTTTAATTATTTCATTAAAATTGAATCTATGGAAGGCAACCTTTCCGCAATTCAGAGCTTTCTGGATAACAAGTTTCCGGATAATGGATCCTATGCTAGTAGAGAGATAAGAAGTCACACAACAGAGGTTGGCAATATATAAAGAATTTTTATTATTTTTCACCAAAATCGTGGCTACAACATTGCACTAACATCGCTACACTAAACTCAGAAAGAAAACCCTGCTGAATACTTAATGAAAAGGGTCCCAGGTATGCATAATTTTTAAGACATTTTAGAGCAATAATCCAATATTTTATCATAATAATGAACTGCCTTAGTTGATTTTCTGACCTGCAAACAATTCTGTGGAATTGTTGAAGAGGAATATTCAAGACTGGCATTTTTTTAATTAAATGCAAATATAAATAGCCTGCTGGAATAAAGAGCCTAAAGCAGGGGTCAAGGATGCTATTTTCCTTAATACAAAGTAGTGAGCCAGCCACTAGCTCTCAAGCACCCCATTGTGCTGGGACTACTGCATTAAATGAAAGGGGGCTTTATGAGCAAATTAATGTTAATCAGGGTTACAAATGCCCTATTAAAATCAGAAAGTACAGAAAGCAGTAGTTTAACTTGAACTTTTTTTCTCCTTTTTTATACAATGTAATTTCTTGATTCTTTTATATTTTCTCGCTTCGCTGCGAATTCCAGCGATTCGCGAAACCGCCACGAAAATTCACCGGTGTCAAAAAAAATGGACGCCAGTATCTGTTTTTTTTTTAACGCTGTAGCATTTTCGCCAGCAAATTTGCGTCAAAAACGAAATGCCGGCACCGTTTCGTGAATTTTTTGGCGAATCGAAACTCCCCAAACAGTGGCGTAACTAGTTGTTACTGGGCCCCATAGCAAATTCAATTTAGGGCCCCAAAATATTTATAAGTTGGCCTATTTTACCAAGATATATTAAAATTGCTAATTAATTAGGGTCTCACTGGGCCCCCTACACTCCTGGGCCCCCCTGCAACCGCAGGGTCTGCTTCCTCTATAGTTACGCCCCTGTCCCCAAATTCACCCATCACTAAAGGATACACAATGGGAGTATATTGTATGATGTGACCATTTTTTATCATGTACATGCATGATCAGTATTTCTCTGAATCACTGATGAGACACCAATAAATCAATAAATGTTAGTCCTTCTAGAATAGGCAAGGGCAGCCTGATTCCATGGTTGATGGCTCCACTGACTTAACTTATGTCTCATTGACAACACTGAAAAATGCTGTTCTGAAACAGTAAAGAGAGTGCAATCTATTCCAGGGATCTTCAAACTTTTATTACCCATGAGCCACATTTACTGTAAATGTAAAAATGTAAAAAAAAGTTGGAGAGCAACACAAGAATGCAAAAAGTTCCTTGGGTGCCAAATAAGGGCTGCGATTGGCTATTGGTGGCCGATATGTAGACTGGCCGCTGCGCATCAAAATTACTTTGACTTTAATGCATTTGGCCAAAATAAGTGCACATATAACAATTGTCGTGGGTGTCGAAATTGATGAAAATTCTCGCTGTTTCGCAAATTTCTCGCTATATTCCCGAATTTTTCAATGAAGCGAAACAGGATAAATTCGCCTATCACTACTGGCAGCCTACATGAGGCTCTGTTTGGCAATAGACATGATTTTTATGCAACTAAAACTTGCCTCCAACACAGGAATTCCAAAATAAGCACCTGCTTTGATGCCACTGGGGGTCATTTATCAACATTGGGCACATTTGCCCATGGGCAGTAACCCATGGCAACCAATCAGATTGCTGCATTCATTGTTCTACTTGCAGCTGGCTTTTAAAAGCTAATCGCTGATTGGTTGCTATAGGTAACTGCCCATGGGCAAATTTGCCCAGTGTTGATAAATGAGCCCCACTGTGAGCAAAATCCAAGGGGTCAGTCGCTCACAAGCCACTGTACAAAAGGAGGACTGGCTTTACTTTGCTATCACCACTGTATACCACTGAAAACATGTTCTGAAACAAATATAGTACAGTGGGATCAGACAAGAATCTTATGCAGTTAAAACTATAATAATTTAAATGTGGCATTAGACTGTTAACATCATAAAAAAAGATCAGTGGCAAACTGTTTATAGTGATGAGCAAAATTGTGTGTTAAGTTTCAGGGCGTTACATTGCGCATTTTTGATGCAAATTTGCTGGCGAAAATGCTACAGCGTTCAAAAAAAACAGATGCTGGTGTCCATTTTTTTTCGCGAATAGCTGGAATTCGCAGCGAATTTGCGCCTGGCGAATAAATTCACCAGGCGCAAATGATACCCATAAGGGGGAATATAAATGTTTCGCTAGTTTTTTTTTTTTGCGAACATTCGCAGTGGATGTAATAAAGTTTCGCAATCGCAAAACCTTTTTTACAACAGAATATTTAACAAAGCTCCAGAGCAGGCGTTAATGCTAAACCTTTGCTTAGCGAAAATGCGCAATGTAATATTCGCCAGCAACTGATTTTACATTGTGAGCAGTTTTAACATTCCCAAAGACGCCATTTTAAATAACGCCTGCGACTTTTAATTACATTCCCCCCTTAGACTCTAATGGGTGAAAAAATGTGTTGAGCGTTCAAAATTTGTTGCACGACAAAAATTGTCGCCCATAGACTTCAATGCATTTTGGTGAATTTTTGCCGTTTTGTGAATTTTCTCATCCACGAAATGGGTCAGATTCACCCATCACTAGAACTTGTTTATTATCCTTCTGGCTAATTCTGATAGGAAAGCTTACTTTTCTGTATGGTTAGCTATCAAGGGTGGACACTGTCAGTTCACAGATCAAAACTAGGGATCACCCATAAACGATTCTTTTATTTAAAAAGTTATTTCACATAGACTGCTAATGGCCTCTGTACCTTGTCCACTTTTGTTGTGCAGACTGCACAACCTATATGTCCACTTTTGTTTTTTATGCATACAGAGTCTACCAATCCGTGACCTGTATGCTCTGTTCTAGCAAGGAGCCATAGCTCAGCTTCTTCTAATTTCTAGCAGCACAGGTTAATGCAAGAAATGCAGGTAGAAAAGGGAGCAGACCCAATGAGGACATGGGGAAAACAAGGCATTGTAATGATCCAGAAAGCATATTTATTGAAACCATGAGATGCACGAGCACACATTGGGGAGACATGACTCAGTCAGAGTACATGGGTGATGATGGGGCAATAATTATTTGCTAGGAGTCCCAAAGACCCAAGTTTATTCCTCTTGAAACAGAGCCAATCGAAAGTCTCCATGGTCAGCATGGTGCCATGTGTTTGGATTTACTGAAATGTGTAATATTACATTTAAATTACATTTTTTCAGCAACGATAATTCATTCTATGGATTTTTTTCCCCATAATTATTCTTCTGGGATAGTTCTGATGAAAACCTGTTTTTTGCTAAAGTATTTAGTGGTAATAGTAGATGCAATTTCAGCATTACCCAAACTTAATTTGCCAAATCATAAACCATTCAGTGGGGGACTTTCCAAAGTAAAATCACAATGGCCTGGGCTCTTTCTAAATATTTTCCATAATTATCTCCCAAGAACAGCATTAGATATGTTAACACAGCTGACAGGAAAGCTTAGAAATAAAAATAATTACAGTCTAGGGGATTAGATAGGATGTACATTATGTTATTCCACTCTGATTACCAGCGTGCTTACCATTCTAAGCAAGTATAACCGGATTTGTTCATATTTTATATCAGCACATTATCAGTTGAGGCACATTTTTGTCTTATTAATATACAAACACTATCCCATTGTCTGTTTGGGTTTCAGTGATTGAGGCATTTTTCTCTCCCAATCACCTTTTTTGACATTCTAAATATGGTATGGTATATACGGCAAAGATATTAAATGCCAAAAGATTACATTCCACTCTTATTGTATAAACACACTTATGCAAGTGTATGAGCTCTCATTGGTTGCTTAATGGGCCTGTCCACGCTGTCTTTATGCCAAAATGGACAATCCTAAAAATGCTTAAGTGCGGTTGTGGTCCTGTCTCATTTCTGGCAGTTCCTCCACTGTTGCCCTTATGTTGATGAACCATTTGTGTTGCTTCAGGTGAAAATGTCCTTAAATCCTAATGGATTTCCACTTGTTCTTTGTGTTTTTTCCCTTTCTACAGAGGAAAAATGTTGGTGCTGTGTGTCTATCTAGACCAGGGGTAGGCAATCTGCGGCTCCGGAGTGTAATGCGGCTCTTCATCGTGCTTGCTGCTGCTCGGTCTTGCGGCTTTGCCTGTCAATTCGGCTATACAGCCCTCGCACCTGCTGGCGGCTTCCTGAGTGTGCGACCGCGGTAAGATAAGGGCCAGACGTGGGTTTTTTATACGTTGCATTTTTAAAAAAGTTCCGTCAGGTGTACGCCACTGAAACGACACGTGACCATCAACATGGGTTTTTCATGTGTTTTTCAGCATGTAGGTTTCTTTACTAGGGATTAGGGATGTATCGAACGTCGGAAAAAAAGTTCGCGAACATATTCGCGAACTTGCGCAAAAATGCGAGCGGTTCGCGAACGGTTCGCGAACGGTTCGCGAACCCCATAGACTTCAATGGGAAGGCGAACTTTAACATCTAAAAAAGACATTTCTGGCCAGAAAAATGATTTTAAAGTTGTTTAAAGGGTGCAACGACCTGGACAGTGGCATGCCAGAGGGGGATCAAGGGCAAAAATTTATCTGAAAAATCTGCCTGTGTGTGCTTGGAAGAGATAGTGTAGGGGGAGAGCTGTTAGTGATTTCAGGGACAGATGATAGTAAGTTTGCTGGCTAGTAATCTGCTTGATACTGCTCTGTATTGGAGGGACAGAAGTCTGCAGGGATTTGAGGGACATTTTAGCTTAGGTAGCTTTGCTGGCTAGTAATCTACTGTTCTCTTTAAACAACTGCCATACATTGACCTTGTAGGCATTGTTTGCCCAGTTTTTTTGGACGCAGCCACTGAAGCACAGTTGCCAGAAAAAATATGCCATATAAATGCTGAAAATAGTCATTTTTCGCCATACGTTGACCTTGTAGACATTGTTTGCCCAGTTTTTTTGGTTGCAGCCACTGAAGCACAGTTGCCAGAAAAAATATGCCATATAAATGCTGAAAATAGTAATTTTTTGCCATATACGTTGAGTCAACGTATGGCAAAAAATTACTATTTTCAGCATTTATGTGGCATATTTTTTCTGGCCTCTGTGCTTCATTGGCTGCGGCCAAAAAAACTGGGCAAACAATGCCTACAAGGTCAACGTCGTTGACCTTGTAGGCATTGTTTGCCCAGTTTTTTTGGCCGCAGCCACTGAAGCACAGAGGCCAGAAAAAATATGCCATATAAATGCTGAAAATAGTAATTTTTTTGGTCGCAGCCACTGAAGCACAGTTGCCAGAAAAATTATGCCATATAAATGCTGAAAATATAATTTTTTTTGGTTGCAGCCACTGAAGCACAGAGGCCAGAAAAATTATGCCATATAAATGCAGAAAATATGCATTTTTTTGGTCGCAGCCACTGAAGCACAGTTGACAGAAAAATTATGCCATATAAATGCTGAAAATATAAATTTTTTTGGTTGCAGCCACTGAAGCACAGAGGCCAGAAAAATTATGCCATATAAATGGAGAAAATATGCATTTTTTTGGTTGCAGCCACTGAAGCACAGAGGCCAGAAAAATTATGCCATATAAATGCAGAAAATATGCATTTTTTTGGTTGCAGCCACTGAAGCACAGAGGCCAGAAAAATTATGCCATATAAATGCAGAAAATATGCATTTTTTTGGTTGCAGCCACTGAAGCACAGAGGCCAGAAAAATTATGCCATATAAATGCAGAAAATATGCATTTTTTTGGACGCAGCCACTGAAGCACAGTTGCCAGAAAAAATATGCCATATAAATGCTGAAAATAGTCATTTTTCGCCATACGTTGACCTTGTAGACATTGTTTGCCCAGTTTTTTTGGTTGCAGCCACTGAAGCACAGAGGCCAGAAAAAATTAAACCAGTAGGGTTTGCACCCTAGTTTGTAACGGTGGCGGAGGGAGGAGGACGCTAAAGGACAGCTGTGTGTGGAGTCATGAGGCTTGAAGAGAAGGACAGCTGCATAGAAGTCAGAACAAGTCTTCCGGCGTGCAGTAACCCTCCGAGATCCACCCCTCATTCATTTTAATAAAGGTCAGGTAATCGACACTTTTGTGACCTAGGCGAGTTCTCTTCTCAGTTACAATCCCTCCTGCTGCACTGAAGGTCCTTTCTGAGAGCACACTTGAGGCTGGGCAAGACAAGAGGTTCATGGCAAATTGTGACAGCTCTGGCCACAGATCAAGCCTGCGCACCCAGTAGTCCAGGGGTTCATCGCTCCTCAGAGTGTCGATATCTGCAGTTAATGCCAGGTAGTCCGCTACCTGCCGGTCGAGGCGTTCTTTGAGGGTGGATCCAGAAGGGTTGTGGCGCTGCCTTGGACAGAAAAACATTTGCATGTCTGATGTTACAGACCGGCCAAAGGGCTTTGTCCTTGCAGGTGTGCTCGTGGCAGGATTACTGGCACCTCTGCCCCTGGAATGTTGATGAGTTCCTGAAGTGACATCACCCTTAAAAGCATTGTACAACATGTTTTGCAGGCTGGTTTGTAAATGCCGCATCTTTTCGGACTTGTGGTATGTTGGTAACATTTCTGCCACTTTATGCTTGTACCGAGGGTCTAGTAGCGTTGCGACCCAGTACAGGTCCTTCTCCTTAAGCCTCTTGATACGGGGGTCCTTCAACAGGCATGACAGCATGAAAGACCCCATTCTCACAAGGTTGGATGCAGAGCTATCCATCTCCGCTTCCTCATTATCAAGGACTGCATCATCCACGGTCTCCTCCCCCCAGCCACGTACAAGACCAGGGGTCCCCAAAAGGTCACCACTAGCCCCCTGGGAAGCCTGCTCCTGTTGGTCCTCCTCCTCCTCCACAAAGCCACCTTCCTCCTCTGACTCCACTTCTGGCACCTCTCCCTGCGTTGCAGCAGGTGCCTGGGTTCGTTCTGGTGATTCCGACCATAAATCGTGCGCTTCCAGCTCCTCGTCACGCTGGTCTACAGCCTCATCTGTCACTCGTCGCACGGCACGCTCCAGGAAGAAAGCAAAGGGTATTAGGTCGCTGATGGTGCCTTCGGTGCGACTGACCATATTTGTCACCTCTTCAAAAGGTCGCATGAGCCTGCAGGCATCGCGCATAAGCACCCAGTAACGGGGGAAAAAAATCCCCAGCTCTGCAGATCCAGTCCTACCACCCAGTTCAAAAAGGTACTCGTTGACGGCCCTTTGTTGTTGCAGCAGACGTTCCAACATAAGGAGCGTTGAATTCCAGCGAGTCTGGCTGTCAGAAATCAAACGCCTGACTGGCATGTTGTAGCGCTGCTGAATGTCAGCAAGGCGTGCCATGGCTGTGTAGGAACGTCTGAAATGGGCCGACACCTTTCTGGACTGGGTGAGAACGTCCTGGAATCCTGGGTACTTGGAGACAAAACGTTGGACTATTAAATTTAACACATGTGCCATGCAGGGCACATGTGTTAAATTTCCCAGTCTCAACGCTGCCAACAGATTGCTTCCATTGTCACACACCACTTTTCCGATCTGCAGTTGGTGTGGGGTCAGCCACCGATCGGCCTGTGACTGCAGAGATGACAGGAGTACAGATCCGGTATGGTTTTTGCTTTCCAGGCACGTCATCCCCAAGACAGCGTGACAACGGCGTACCTGGCACGTCGAATAGCCTAGGGGGAGCTGGGGGTGCACAGGTGTGGAGGAGGAGAAGGAGGACCCAGCAGCAGAGTAAGAAGAAGAAGAGGAAGAAGACGAGGTAGAGAGCGATGGAGGAGTAGAGGTGGTGGCAGAACCGCGTGCAATCCGTGGCGGTGACACCAACTCCACTGTTGTTGTTGTTGTTGAGCTACCCATTCCCTGCTTCCCATTCCCAGCCATTACCAAGTTCACCCAGTGGGCAGTGTAGGTGACATACCTGCCCTGACCATGCTTGGAGGACCATGCGTCAGTAGTCATATGGACCTTTGGCCCAACACTAAGTGACAGAGATGCGGTAACTTGGCTCTGCACATGTTGGTACAGGTGTGGTATTCCCTTTTTAGAAAAAAAATTGCGGCTGGGTACCTTCCACTGCGGTGTCCCAATTGCTACAAATTTGCGGAAGGCCTCAGAGTCCACCAGCTGGTATGGTAAAAGCTGGCGGGCTAAGAGTGCAGACAAGCCAGCTGTCAGACGCCGGGCAAGGGGGTGACAGTCAGACATTGGCTTCTTACGCTCAAACATGGCCTTCACAGAAACTTGGCTGGTGGCAGATGACTGGGAATGGGAACAGGTGGTCAAGGTGGAAGGCGGAGTGGAGGGTGGTTCAGATGGGTCAAGGAGAGCAGAGGTAGAGCAGTAAGATGCTGGACCAGAAGGAGTGTGGCTTTTAGTTTGCCTGTTGCCTTTGAGGTGTTGCTCCCAAAGTGCTTTGTGCTTGCCGCTCATGTGCCTTCGCATAGAAGTTGTACCTATGTGGCTGTTGGGCTTACCAAGGCTCAGTTTCTGACTGCACTCATTGCAAATTACAATGCTTTTGTCAGAGGCACACACATTAAAAAAATCCCACACTGCTGACTTTTTGGAAGTGTGCGATCTGGCGGTAACAGTAGAAGTTGGCGGCATTGGCGGCAATGGCGGGTGCGTTGGCTGGCTGAACACAGGTGCCGATACATGTTGTTGCCCTACTGATCCCTGCGGGCTGTCCTCCCTGCTTCTTCTAAGTCTTATTCTCCTACTGCCTCTCTGACTCTCCGTCTCTCCATCTGAACTACCCTCCTCTTGCTCTCTTCTACTAGGCACCCACAAAACATCAATCTCCTCATCATCATTCTCCTCAGATGCATCAATTTCTTCTGACACATCACAGAAGGAAGCAGCAGCGGGGACCTCCTCCTCATCACTCATCATTATGTCCATCTCTGTCGTGTTCTCTGCCAGAATTAAATCTGGTGTAACGTCTTCATCTTCTTCTGCCAATAATGGTTGCGCATTACTCAGTTCAAGAAACTCATGGGAAAATAACTCCTCTGACTCCAGTGAAGAAGGGGCACCGGTGGTGGAGGAAGTGTTACGTGGGGTGGCCATAGCAGTGGAGGATGAGGAGGATGTTGTGGTAAAGTTAGAAACGGTAGAGGATGGGGTGTGCTGTGTAAGCCAGTCAACTACCTCTTCAGCATTTTGGGAGTTCAGGGTCATTGGCTTTTTAAAACTGGGCAATTTGCTAGGGCCACAGGATTGCATAGCAGCACGGCCCCTAGCACGGCCTCTGCGTGGCGGCCTGCCTTTGCCTGGCATTATTTTTAAAAAAACAACAACAACAAAAACTCAGTTGGTTTTTCTGGAAACGATAATACACACAGCTAGATGGCGGTTTGAAGAAAACACTGTGCAAATAATGCCTACAAGGTCAACGTATACACAGCGGTGGATACGGATTACGTAAAATATAAGAATGCTGCTTGAAAAAAAGTAACTCAAGTGGTTTTTCTAGAGACGATAATATTATCAATATTTAGACAAAATGTGAACAAGCTCACACAGCTAGATGGCGGTTTGAAGAAAACACTGTGCAAATAATGCCTACAAGGTCAACGTATACACAGCGGTGGATACGGATTACGTAAAATATAAGAATGCTGCTTGAAAAAAAGTAACTCAAGTGGTTTTTCTAGAGACGATAATATTATCAATATTTAGACAAAATGTGAACAAGCTCACACAGCTAGATGGCGGTTTGAAGAAAACACTGTGCAAATAATGCCTACAAGGTCAACGTATACACAGCGGTGGATACGGATTACGTAAAATATAAGAATGCTGCTTGAAAAAAAGTAACTCAAGTGGTTTTTCTAGAGACGATAATATTATCAATATTTAGACAAAATGTGAACAAGCTCACACAGCTAGATGGCGGTTTGAAGAAAACACTGTGCAAATAATGCCCACAAGATCAACGTATACACTACTACAGCGGTGGATACGGATTACGTAAAATATATTATGGCTGCTTGAAAAAAGTCACTCCGGTGTTTTTTCTGGAGACGGTAATATTATGGATATTTAGACAGAATGTGAACAAGGTCACACAGCTAGATGGCTGTTGGTTGAATAACACACTGGGCAAAAAATGCCTACAGGGCAAATAATGCCTAAAAGGTCAACTTATACACTACTACAGCGATGGATACGGATTACGTAAAATTTATTATGGCTGCTTGAAAAAAGTCACTCCGGTGTTTTTTCTGGAGACGGTAATATTATGGATATTTAGACAGAATGTGAACAAGGTCACACAGCTAGATGGCTGTTGGTTGAATAACACACTGGGCAAAAAATGCCTACAGGGCAAATAATGCCTAAAAGGTCAACTTATACACTACTACAGCGATGGATACGGATTACGTAAAATTTATTATGGCTGCTTGAAAAAAGTCACTCCGGTGTTTTTTCTGGAGACGGTAATATTATGGATATTTAGACAGAATGTGAACAAGGTCACACAGCTAGATGGCTGTTGGTTGAATAACACACTGGGCAAAAAATGCCTACAGGGCAAATAATGCCTAAAAGGTCAACTTATACACTACTACAGCGATGGATACGGATTACGTAAAATTTATTATGGCTGCTTGAAAAAAGTCACTCCGGTGTTTTTTCTGGAGACGGTAATATTATGGATATTTAGACAGAATGTGAACAAGGTCACACAGCTAGATGGCTGTTGGTTGAATAACACACTGGGCAAAAAATGCCTACAGGGCAAATAATGCCTAAAAGGTCAACTTATACACTACTACAGCGGTAGTAAAATAAAAAAAAGTAAAATAAAAAAAAAATGAATATAAAAAAAAAAAATTACAGTTGGTGCTGCTGAACTACTAGGAGCAGCAGATTAGCACACCAGTCCCACTCCCCAACACTGCTAGACTAATAGCACTGGGCTCTTATAGTAGTAGTAGTAGTAGTAGTAGTAGTAGTAGTAGTAAAACAACAAAAAAATAAATAAAAGCAGTCCTTACAAGGACTACTGTTATTGCAGCAGTCAGCAGATGAGATCAGAAGCAGGACAGCTGCCCACTGCAGCTACATACAGAGCACTGCAGTAGAAGGTAGATTACTAGCCAGCAAAGCTACCTAAGCTTAAATGTCCCTCAAACCCCTGCAGACTTCTGTCCCTCCAATAACAGAGCAGTATCAAAACGATTACTAGCCAGCAAACTTTCAACTGTCCCTGAAATCACTAACAGGCAGCAGCTCTCTCCCTACACTATCTCTTCAGCACACACAGGCAGAGTGAAAAAAACGCTGCAGGGCTTCGGTTTTTATAGGGAAGGGGAGTGGTCCAGGGGAGAGCTTCCTGATTGGCTGCCATGTACCTGCTGGTCTGGGGTGAGAGGGCAAAAAAAAGCGCCAACAATGGCGAACCCAAAATGGCGAACGTCGCGCCATCTATACTAGGGATGTAGCGAACTGTTCGCCTGCGAACTTGTTCGCGCAAACTTCGACCGTTCGCGTCCGCCTAATGTTCGCGAACGTTTGGGAACGTTCGCAATTTGAGTTCGCGACCATTCGACCGCTAAAATCGAACGATTTCCATTCGTTCGAACGATTTCCATTCGTTCGAACGATTAAAATCCTTTCAACGTTCGATTCGAATGAAAATCCTTCGATCGAACAATGAAAATCCTTCAAACGTTCGAATCGAACGCAAAATCCTTCGAACTTTCGAATCGAACGATTTTGCGGGTGTTCGAAGTTCGCGAACTGTTCACGAACTGTTCGCATTTTTGCCGGTGTTCGCGAACGGCGTTCGCGAACACCAAAACGGCAGTTCGCTACATCCCTATTCTTTACCCAACATGCTTCTCATTGTTCTTGTTCCCCATAATTCCACTGGCTTTGGAGGAAGACATCTCGGAAGAATTTAAGCCAAGTAGAAAAGCTATTTGCATGCAAAATGGAGCAAGAATGATTGTTAATCATTTAAAATACGCTGCATATTTATGTAAAGTGTGGTTTCAAACATGCAGATCCCATAGAGTCTATTGGTAGTTTCTTGACGTATTGGCGTTTCTGCTGAAATATGCCAATACTGGCGTCCCGTGGCAGTTTATGTGTATTTACGTCTGACAGAGCTTTTTTAAAAACGCAACGTAAAAACGATGCCTCTGGCCTTTCCCTAAAGGTTAGCTTACCGCGCACACTCAGAAAGCCGCCAGCAGGAGCGAGGGCTGTATAGACGTCCCAGGAGTGAAGGAAAGACCAAGCCGCAGTAAGATGATTCATCATAGTCCTTATCGCGGTCACACACTCAAGACAAGAGAGAAGCCTCCAGAGTCCAGCTGCAGTAGGTGCGAGGGCTATAGATGTGGATGTGACGCATATTTTAATGACGTCTATAACCCTCGCCTCTAAACCAATGAGAACACTAGCATTTAATAGGGCTGTTCATCTTTTAATTTATTTCAAAGTAGGCCTACACATGCACATTGCACTTCTGTTTGTTGTATTCTGTTGTTGTAATAGTTAAAATTAAAAAAGTTTAACATTTTTAAAAGTTTATAAGCTGTGTTATGTTTTGTGGATCCAGACTATTTTTCTTTAGTGGAAGAGGGGGCAAAATGGCTCTTTTGATAGCAAAGGTTGCTGACCCCTGATCTAGACTCTACAGAGCTGGGCAAAATGGCTCTTTTGATGGCAAAGGTTGCTGACCCCTGATCTAGACTCTACAGAGCTGGGCAAAGCATCATGTTTCACCAACAATCAAGTTTTCTTAGCAATCAAGTGCAGACCTGGACTGATAATCTGTGGATTCTGGCAAATGCCAGAGGGGCTGCTGTAAGATGCCATATAGACAGTGACTATTTATTGGGTCTGTGGGGTCTGTAGACCTCTGTGTACTTGAAATCCCAGGTCAGTTTTCCTTTTGACCCTCATAACCCTAACCTTTCTGGTCTCTCCATTTGAGTACTGTCCAAGGTTTACCCCCTTACTCCAAAGTTTGAATTTATGCCTCTAAATCTTAAGATTGTATCTGTGCTAGTAAATTTATGGTTTAAGAACATGTAGATCAGTGATCCCTAACCAGTAGCTTGTGAGCAACATGTTGCTCTTCAACCCCTTGGATGTTGATCCCAGTGGCCTCCAAGCAGGTGCTTCTTTTTGAATTTCTTGTTTAAAGGCAAGCTTTAGTTGCATAAAAACATGCTTGCAAAACAGAGCCTCCTGTTGGCTGAAAGTCCACATAGGGGCTACCAATACCCAATCACAGCCCTTATTTGGAAGCCCTGGAAACTTTTTGCATGCTTGTGTTGCTCTCCAACATTATTTTATACTTGAGTCTGGCTCATGGGTAAAAAATGTTTACCCCTGATGTAGATGGTCACATGGTTAAAAGGAGTCTTCTCCATTGATTGCTTTAGCTTATTTTGGTTTCTAATTGGTTATATGGGCTTTACTTGTATGCCTCCTATTTTCAACCTTATACAGTAGGTGTGTGCTGGACTTCTATAGGCACAAGGCCTAAGGTCTTTGGTTTTATCTTGAGCACAACAGGCTCAAGGGCTTCATATACTCCCATATGTGAATGCAACACTGATTGAATATTATTTTTTAAAAAGTGTGTTTACGCTGACAGAGATCTTTAAAGATTTCTCTAGGGTCAATAAGAACTTAATGCAGTTTTTTGGAGTTGAATAATTTTGCCCTACTTACCATAGCATATTTAGAATGTCAAAGAAGGTGATTGGGCGAGAAAAATGCCTCTATCGCTGCCACCCAATGGGTTCAATCGTCTCTACGTGTATATGAATAGGACCAATTTTTTTGTAAAATGGTTGCTACAGCAAATCCATATACAGGTATTTGTTTTTAGGCTCATGCTGCCCTTACCTAAACAGGAGTTGCTAGGAGCCACAGTGATTTAACTCCCGCAGAGGAGATTGCCGTTAATATAGTGGTAACTGTTCTGCTTTGCCATAAAGCTGCGATTTTAAAATAGTGAGGAAAAGAAAGCCATACTTGGGCAAGAAGGTAACTTTATTACATCAGTAAAAAAGAAATTAATCCTTTTCTGGTTGTATACAACCTATGTGAGATACTGGCTACAAGCACATCACCACGCTGCGGCCCTTTGTTACAGTCTGACTATGCGACTAAATCAATGGCAGTTATTGTCCTATTACATGAATTTAAATATATTAGCAGACAGGAAACAGTGGAAAAAATAAAAGTTTTGGTGCATTTATTTCTCTAGTGAAGCACAATGATCTGGTTTCACTATTATGACTGTCATTGCCATTGTTCTCCAATCAAACATACAGAAAAATTGTGCTTTTCCATGGTGGGAAGGACCCCCAGTGAATCTACAGTTGTTTATTTTAGTTTTCATCCTCAGTTTCTAATTCCTAATCCACTTTACCTGCCAGTGGGATAACTACAGATGTTCCTGGGCCCCACAGCAAATTCATTTTAGGACCCCCAACATATCCAGATGTTGTCCAGCTTTATCAGTATATATTGAAATTGCTCATTAATGATGGTCTCATAAGGCCCCTATACCTCCTGGCCCCCCTGCAGCCACAGGGTCTGCTTCCTCTGTAGTTACGCTCCTGTTACCTGCTGACCCCCCTCCCTTTGAGGCAATATAAGATATTTCCTTTCTCCATCTCCATCAGCACCCAAATCATTCCTCATCCACCTCATTTGCTCAATTTTAGTGATGGGCGAATTTGTGGCGTTTCACTTCGCCGAAAAATTTTCAAAACGGCCCGGCATCTCGTTTTTAACACCAGAGCAAATTTGTTGGCGAAAATGCGCCGATGTCCAAGAAACCTGACTCTGGCAGTTTTTTTTTTTTGACGCCAGTGAATTTTCACAGCAGTTTCGCTAATTTATTTGCCGCCGGCGAATTGCGGGAATTCACCCATCACTACTCATTTTAGCCAGGTGGCAAAGTTAACATAGCAGAACGGGCTTGGGAGAGGGACCACCATACTGTAAACCACCTCCCCAGTGGGGTCTGCTGTGTACTAGTTGCACCGCTCGCTGATACACATGGTTCACATTTTAGACCACTGAGAATGGTTGCAACAAAGTCTTGAATGTGGCGGTGAGAAGAATTAGTGAGTGAAGAGTAGGGTTACTACCTATTTGGTTTTGACCCCGACAGTCTGATTTTCAGAAGGGCTTTCTGGGTCAAAAATGCCTACCCAGTTTTCCAAATTAGGAAATCCTGGGCAGGACTCTCTCCAATTGATGTGGTGATCAGCCAATCACTGATCAAGGAAGAGGAGAGAAAAGGGTCATGTGCAGACTAAAGGTTTCATCTGGGGGAGGTTTCTTGGTAATTAGAGAGATGTTTGGCGGTGCAACATTGCTGAATCCTTTGTAAGTGAGAACAAGACTCTTCAAGTGATTTCTGTGTATGACAGATATCAATTAATTTATAGATCCAAGGAAGAAGACCTCCTAAATATTACTAACCGAAGTCCCTTGGCACAATCATACTCTAAAACCTCTAAAAAAATTAGATTCATTAAGGGGAAGATTTATCAAGGGTCGAATTGAAAATTCGAAGTAAAAAAAAAAAAATCAAATTTCGAGCTATTTTTGTGTACTTTGAATTCGAATATCAAACTTTAGCATGTACTGTCTCTTTAAAAATGTGACTAAGACTATTAGCCATCTAAAACCTGACGAATTGCTGTTTATAGAACCTATTTGGAGTCAATTGGTGGACTTTGAAAAATGTAGATTTTTTTTTTAATACTTCGAATCGAATTCGATCATATATAGCCTATTCTCTTGAAGTTAAAAAATAAAAAATTTTGAACACAGTTCAGTTGGTCTTTTTTTATTCCCATCAAAAACAGCCATCTCCTCGAAATTCGACCCTTGATAAATCTGCCCCTAAGTGTAAAACCCACGAAAAATTCGAATACAAAACTACGGCAGGTGAAAGCAGTCAAGGACCTATAGAAGTCAACAGGAGCTGTTCTGAAGCAATTGGATAGTTTTTTCCTTCTGCCCGGCCGAACGAATCCGAACCCTAATTTTCCTATGTAAATTAGGGATGGGGAGGGAAATCGCTTGACTTTCTGTCACAAAACAAGGAAGTAAAAAATGTTTCCCTTTCCCACCCCTAATTTGCATATGTAAAATTAGGATTTGGATTCAGTTCGGTATTCGGCCGAATCTTTCACGAAGGATTTGGCCAAATCCAAAAAATGTGGATTCGGTGCATCCCTACTAGTAATTGTCCAAAAAGCTCCAATTTTAGAGGTTTTAGAATCATTGCTATTTTTTTTTTCCATTCCTAATTTTATATTTGGATCTATGTATAACTTTCATGGCATGTGTGGTTTTAGGGAAAATGGTTTCAAAAAGATATAATATGTCACACAGTGCTAAGAAACATTAAATAATGTTTTAAATGGAATTTCTGCATTTATTGAACTCATTTCTTTTATATATTTTTAAGTGCAGCCTCCTTGCTCTCTGAGTATGCAGAGACGGGACAGACCCACCTGTATTCTGATTCTCATTAAAGGAAAACTATACCCCCAAACAATGTAGGTCTCTATAGAAAGATATTGCATAAAACAGCTCATATGTAAAATCCTGCTTCATGTAAATAAACCATTTTTATGATAATATACTTTTCTAGTAGTATGTGCCATTAGGTAATCATAAATAGAAAATTGCCATTTTAAAAAATAAGGGCCGCCCCTGGGATCGTAGGATACACTGTACTAACAAACATACCAACAAAACATACATGTTAGGTCACATGAGCCAATTAACAGACAGAGTTCTGTCTTTTGCTTCCACGCTTCTTCCTGTTACAGTTAGAGTTGAAGTATTTCTGGTCAGGTGATCTCTGAGGCAGCACACAGACCATCATGAAATGGTGGCTCAAGGCAAGAGATGTAAAAGGGCAAGATTTACTTAAATATATATTCCAGTTTGGTAAGATTCTTTAATATGCCACTTAATATGATATGAACTATCTGTTGCTTAAGTGTTCATTTTGGGGGTATAGTTTTCCTTTAAGCAGTTTTATTGTTGGTTTGAGTTTTTCTTGGACTGCAATAAAATTGCTGGGGGGTGCAGTTTGCACCAGGTCCAGTAACCTACAGCAACCAGGTCCGGGGCCAGATGGTATTCATCCCAGGGTACTTAGCGAGCTTAGCTCTGTGATTACCAAACCTCTTTACTTAAATTTTCAGTAATATTGCCGAGAGACAGGTGAATTGCTAATGTGGTTCCGCTATTCAAAAAAGAATCCCGTTCTCAGCCTCAAAACTATAGGCCAGTTAGTCTGACGTCAGTGGTAGGAAAAGCTTTTCGAAGGGTTAATAAAGGATAAGATACTGAACTTCATAGCAAATCATAATTTATAATCATAATATGAGTTTGTGCCAGCATGGTTTTATGCATAATAGATCTTGCCAGACTAACTTAATTTCTTTTTATGAGAAGGTAAGCAGGGACCTTGATTCTGGGATGGCAGTGGATATGATTTACTTAGACTTTGCTAAAGCATTTGATACAGTGCCACACAAAAGGTTACTGGTCAATTAAGGAATGTTGGCCTGGAATATAGTATTTGTACCTGGATAGAGAACTGGCTAAAAGATAGACTACAAAGAGTGGTGATAAATGGAACATTTTCTAATTGGACCAATGTTGTTAGTGGAGTACCGCAGGGCTCTGTACTAGGTCCCTTGCTTTTCAACTTGTTTATTAATGACCTGGAGGTGGGCATTGAAAGTACTGTTTCTATTTTTGCAGATGAAACTAAATTGTGCAGAACTATAGGTTCCATGCAGGATGCTGCCACTTTGCAGAGTGATTTGTCTATAGTGGGAAACTGGACAGCAAACTGGAAAATGTTGGTTCAATGTTGATAAATGCAGGTTATGCACTTTGGCAAAAATAATATAAATGCAAGTTATACACTAAAGGGCAGTGTGATGGGAGTTTCCTTTTTTTTGTTTTTGTAGATAACGAGTCTAATTCTGGAAAGTGTCATTATGTGGCTACTGAAGCAAATGAAGTTCTGTCTTAAAAAAGGGCATTAACTCAAGGGATGAAAAAATAATTATGCCTTTTTATAGGTTCCTGGTAAGGCCTCATCTGGAGTATGCAGTGCAGTTTTGGACTCCAGTCCTTAAGAGGGATATAAATGAGCTGGAGAGAGTGCAGAGACGTGCAACTAAATTGGTTAGAGGGATGGAAGACTTAAATTATGAGGGTAGACTGTCAAGGTTGGGGTTGTTTTCTCTGGAAAAAAGGCGCTTGCGAGGGACATGATTACACTTTACAAGTACATTAGAGGACATTATAGACAAATAGCAGGGGACCTTTTTACCCATAAAGTGGATCACCTTACCAGAGGCCTCCCGTTCAGACTAGAAGAAAAGAACTTTCATTTGAAGCAACGTAGGGGGTTCTTCACAGTCAGGACAGTGAGGTTGTGGAATGCACTGCCGGGTGATGTTGTGATGCTGATTCAGTTAATGCCTTTAAGAATGGCTTGGATGATTTTTTGGACAGACATAATATCAAAGGCTATTGTGATACTAAACTCTATAGTTAGTATAGGTATGGATATATAGAATTTAATTAAAAGTGGGGAGGGGTGTGTGTCTGGATGCTGGGTTTTCATTTGGAGGGGTTGGACTTTCCAACCCGTATTAACTATGTAACTATGTAACCAAAAAGATTTCAAAATGCTACCTGCTTAGTGGTTGCAGTGAGTTGCTAGAATAGGTAACATTATTTAAATTACCCCTACTAGTTGTCAACATAATGGCTCTGGTATATGGTCTCCCCCAATCATACCACATGTGCTAATATGAAAATGTAGCTATGGAAAGTTCTGGACAAGTAATAAGACATGCCTTCTAAACATATTGGAGATAAAATATAAACACCATATTTTCCCTCTATTTCTTCTGCTCATCATTAGGGGCCAATTCACAAAATTTCGGATTTTGATTTTTTAAAAATTTATTTTTTTTACTTCCTCTAAAACTCTACACATTTGTGATTTATTAAGTGTTAAAACTCTAGTACAAAACTTTGCCAATTAAAACCAGTTGAGGCCTTAGACATCAGCTGCACTGATCCTCTTGGACCTTTTTTATTAGCCATTCAGATTTTTTTGCTAGTAATTAGTGATGGGCGAATAATTTCTTTTCACGCATAAAAATTATTCGGACATCCATTGACTTTAATTAATTAGGTTGTGCGTATAAAAATTGTCGCTCGCGTCGACCATTGACTTCAATGGGGATTTTTCACAGTTTCGTGAATTTCGCAGTAAATTCACGATTTTTTTGGTGAACCTAAAAACTGCACAGATTCACCCAGTAACTACTAGTAATTGTCGAAAAAAATAGAATTTTTAGAATTTTTAAAGGTATTTATATTTGTAGCACATCGTTCAGTATTTCTTCTGTTCCCAGTTTTTATATTCAGGACTTTTATAAAATTTCAGGGTTTGAAAAATTCAATTACCACTAAAATTTGATCTTTAATAAATGGGCCTCCCCATATGTGACTTCTAACTTACTGCTGGTTTGGGAGGAACTAGATCTTCACATGTACAGTATGGTGATTTCCGTTATCCCTGTTACTGTACAGAATCACACAGAAACTATGCTTCTATTGTGAGACCCAAACTTCTGAGCAGAGTAAATCTGTTTATGCTTCTCCTATCAAAGAGCCTTTCATCTTCACAAAGCAAATTATTAACACATTCCATTGTAGACATGGGGGTGGATGCCTGGCCTTGAAAAAAAAAAGTTGGCCAAAAATTAACATTTTTTTATAAACACTTTAATGATATTGAAGGGCTTCTTGCCAAGGGGTTTGTGCCCAGTGGAGCACTGCAGGCTGATTGTTTGTCTGCAGAAGTCCCGTGGGCTGAGCCTTTTGTGTCTAGGAATTTTCAATCTGAAAAGCGATGGTGTGGGAGGTGTTGCCTATGCAATTCAAGTGAAGTTTGTTAAAACATATATATTAAAATACTGGAACTTCATTTTTTGGTACTTGAATTAACTGAATCCAATGTTCCACACCCTAAATTATACCATTATGCAGGTTGGACCCAGGATTACAATGATGTGATACAACGTGAGGCCTCCAAATTTATGATTAACTTGCAGAACTGCTGCATCTATAATGCATGTGTTTTAGAACAGTAAGGGCAGAGACACAGGTGGAGATTCAGTCGCCCGGCAACGAATCACCTCTACGGACGACTAATCTCCCCACAATGCCTTCATGCCGGCTAGAATCTAAATCGATGGCGGGATGGCACTCGGAGATCTTCGTTTTCTGAAGTCGCACTTGAAGTTGAAGTTGCCTCCAATTATTTTTCAATCAATTTATTGAGTTGTCACTCGTGTATCCAACGTTTCGGCCCTCATTGGGGCCTTTATTAAGGATGTCAAGAGCCGATGCGGCCCTGGATCAAAGAAAAAAAACAAACATGACCGACTGATATCTGCCCGATATCTGCCAGTAGCTCCCCATCAGTATGTATGTATGTTTGCAAATGCAAGGAGTCTGACTGGTAAAATGGGAGAGCTGGAGGTGCTGGAGGGAAAATATGATGTGATTGGTGTGGCTGAAACGTGGTTGAATGAGTCGCATGATTGGGCAGTTAATATCAGCAGCTATACTTTGTTTCGGAAGGGACAGAAATAGAAAAGGAGGAGGGGTATGTCTGTTTGTTAGGCAGGATTTAAAAGCTTATATAAAGGAGGTGATGATGTTAGGAAATGAGGGAGCAGAAGTCTTATGGGTGGAGTTCTTCACCAATTGTAAAGAGTCCAGCAAATTCATTGTAGGAGTATGTTATACTCCCCCTAATGTAAGTGAGGAGGAGGAGGCTTAGCTCCTGATGCAAATAGAAAAGGCTGCTAGTTTGGGGAAAGTAATGATAATGGGGGATTTTAATTACCCAGATATTGACTGGAGCAACAGTACTGCCAGATCAGTTAATGGGAACAAGTTTATAAACTTGTTGCATGACAATTTTATGGCACAAGTTGTTGAGGAGCCTACCAGAAACAAATGCTATTCTGTATCTAGTGATCTCAAATGACCCAGAATTTAAAGCAAATGTGCAAGTCATTGAACCCCTGGGTAATAGTGACCATAATGTTATATCATTTAATGTCTGGTGCAAAAAACAAATATACACTGGGGCAACAAAAACCCGTTTAGTGCCTTGAGGGCTGCCCATCAGAGCATTGATTGGGGTATTATGTTATCAGAAATGGTTGTCATTTAAAATTATAATAAATTATTACTGTTCTCAATTTATTCCTTTAAGGACTAAACGTAGACGCACTAAGGATCACCCTATATGGCAATATATAGTGTAGAAGTAAAAAAGTTAATAGGAAAGATGAGAAAAGCTTTTAAAACTACAAGTCTGTGTGGACAGAAGCTGCATTTAATGAATATAAACACTATAGTAAAAGATGTAAAACCGCAATTCCGGAAGGAAATGAGCAGCGCATTGCGGCTGAGGCTAAGACTAACCCCAAAAAGTATATTAACAGTGAAAAGATGCGGGTTGAGTGTGTTGCTCCTTTAAATAATGGTACCAGTATGGTTGTAACAGATACAGAAAAGGCAAATGTGCTACATCAGTTATTTTCTTCAGTGTATACAATAGAGGAGTCCGAGTTCCCAGACTCACTTCATAGCTGCACTGATGGCTGAGCTCAATCGAGTCAGTTACATAAAGGGGGGTTGTGGGTGCACTCCTAAGGCTAAATTATAATAAGTTTAAGTACAATGGAAGTGCTACTGACCTGGCCAGTTAATCAATGCACATTCCCTGGTCCCCTGTGTAGTAATTCATTAAGTATGCAAGTGCATGTATTTTGAAAAACAGGGGTTTTTTTGTTACAAAGTTATGATCATAAAATAAATAAGCCACCATACCACGTCAAGGTAAACCCCACATGGTGGTCCCTAACTTGGTCATAGTATAACAGGTCTTTTACCTCTCTGCTTAATAGCATTACTTGGAGTAAATGTCTCCTGAATCTTGGTTTCAAGATACTTGGGTATGGAGAAATGCTTGGGTATGGAGAAGGGCAACTAAGCTAGTAAAAAGTATGGACAATCTTATCTATGAGGAAAGATTGGCCAAGCTGGATCAACTAGCAGTTGGTTAAAGTTGGTTGGCAGGTTAAAATAGAGTTAAAAGGTTGAACTTAATAGATGTGTGTCTTTTTTCAATCTAAATTACTATGTATGTTACTACATGACAGCTCAAAAACCAGTGCATCAGAATGTAATAATCAGCACTGTAGCATCAGCTTATATGGTGTGACAAGTTTGAAGTCCTGGATCATTGCTGCTATTGACAAGCTGAGACTTCAGGCTGGTGCAGTAAATTCAATATATAACTTAAGGAATTTTTAGGGTTTCGTTTTCCTTTGATAAAAGCTTAATTGAACAGCCACATCCTGCGTTACAAAATATTTGTGAATAAAACCATCTGGAGTGAGATCCAAGCACTGCATGCCACTGTGAGATACTGTATCATGGATTCAGACTGCATAATGCAAAGAATGATTCATGCTTTGTAGTTAGTTTATTAGTGTGCCGAATATGTACACCAGGAGACAGTGATCCTGCCCTTCCCACATATGACCTACCAAGGGGGTGTCAGGTGCCACAAATATGCAACAGGTGCAGGTGTAAAAGGGATGCATTGGGGCAAAGAACCATAATGCTCAAGATGGTATAGAGCATCTGAAGCTGTTATTGTTGAGCTAATGTTGGGGAGTTCAGAATGTGGTTAAGTTGGCATTTTCTTTAATTTTGTGTCCTTCGTTTCTGACCAACCTAAGGGTAAGGGCACACACTAAGATTCAGGGAGTTGCCCCGCGACAAGTTGCCTCTTCTTTGGACGACTAATCTCCTCGAAAAGCCTTCCCGTCGGCTTGAATCTAAATCACCGGTGGAATCGCACTCAGAGCCAGTGTCGGACTGGGACACCAGGGGCCCACTAAAAAACCTTTGACTAGGGGCCCACCAATTAATCTTAGACCAGGGGCCCACTCTTAGCACTTTTATTCTTCCTTTCCTCACTCATCTATTCTCCTTTTCTTTACATACTATAATATATTATTCCATCTATTTAGCCACTTTGTTCTCATAGAAATAGGGAATGGCCATGAAATAGGCCAAATGAGGGCCCATTGACACCTTGGCCCACCGGGACTTTTCCTGGTATCCCTGTGAGCCAGTCCAACACTGCTCGGAGCTCTTCGTTTTCTGAACTTGCCTCACAAAAGAACTAAAATGTTCTGAAAGCTTGCTATGATTATAGTAGTTAGCCAATAAAGGTATCACCTTTATACCACTTTTGTTTTTTGTTTTTTTATTTCAAAAGGGTTGCCCTGTAACATTTTTACTAGCTAACACGGTACAGCAACTTTACCTGCTATTACAATGAAGCTGTGGTGTTCTCTAGTATATACTGCATATACAACATTCAGCTCAAAGGTCAAATGACCAACAAAAAGGAATATCAATCTGTGTGTAAGGTGTTAAAGTCATTAACGAGGGGATCTGCAAGAGACAAGCAGATAAGGTACAAGATAATGTGGGTCAAAGAGGCTGAATATAAATTAAGGCTGAATTAATGGAATGTGGAATAAAAGGCATTCCATATTATCTCTTATTCCAGATCCACATACGTTTGTATTTCTGACCTGGTGCAGGCCTTTCTTAGTCCACATAATTAGCCATAAATCCAAGGCCCAGGTTTAGTCCCTTCTCCAAAGAATTGAAAGTTTCCATTGGTTTGTACTCCCACACTTTTCTTTCATTATCCATGGATGCTGTACTCCTCTAATGTGTCCGTAATTGATATTTTGTCTGAAATCAGGATGTGTGGGCAGGTTTTACAATGTTTTTGCTACAGGGGTAGGAACTGAAAGGAATCACCACTTCAAAACACTCGAAGCAGACTTCGTCAACAGGGGCTACAATCCCATGATTGTAGATCAGTACATCAATGCAGCCACCAGGATTCCCAGAAGTCAACTTATACAGTATAAACAAAGGTGTGAAATAAATCGAGTTCCCCTAGTGGTCACAATACACAACTAAGGACCCTCAGAACAATAGCCAGAGATCTACAAGGTACACTTCATAAGGACGAGAGGAGCATATTCCCAGCCCCACCACTCCTAGCATTCAGACAGCCTCCTAACTTAAAAACACTAATAACAAGAAGTGCCTTATTGCACCCCACCAAAAATGGAACATACCCCTGTGGCAAAAAACAATGCAAAACCTGACCACACATCCTGACTTCAGACAAAATACCAATTCCAGGCACATAGAGAAATACAGCACCCATGGCCACTACAACTGTTCTTCTTCCAATGTTGTGCACTTAATTAGTGATGGGCGAATTTGCAAAAAATTCGCGAAATGGTGCCGGCGTCTCGTTTTTGACGCCGGCGCCCGTATTTTTCTGAAATGTTTTTGACGCTGGTGAATTTTCGCTAGCGAATTCACGCCTGGCGAATAAATTTGCCCATCACTATACTTAATACAATGCACTAAATGCATGACAGGGGGACTATATATAGGAGAGACTGGGCAATGCCTGAGAAAGAGAAATACACACCACCGATTCACTGTAACCAATAAAAGACTGGAAACACCAATAGGAAATCAATTAAATGGCCCTCATCATGAAGTATTTAAGAATTTTGGTTCTTAAGGGCAATTTTAAAACAGATAATGAAAGAAAAATGTGGGAGTACAAACTTATGGAAACTTTCAATTCTTTGGAGAAGGGATTAAACCTGGGCCTTGGATTTATGGCTAATTACTTGGACTAAGAAAGGTCTGCACCAGGTCAGAAATACAAACATATGTGGATCTGGTCTAAGAGATCTAATGGAATTCCTTTTATTCCATACTCCTTTTTTTCAGCCCTAATTTATATTCAGCCTCTTTGACCCACATTATCTTGTAGCTTATCTGCTTGTCTCTTGCAGATCCCCTCGTAAATGACTTTGACACCTTACACACAGATTGATATTCCTTTTTGTTGGTCATTTGACCTTTGAGCTGAATGTTGTATACATATCAGAGAACACCACCACTTCATTGTGATCAGCTGGAAAAAGGAACTAAAATGTTCTGAAAGCTTGCTATGATTATCTTGGTTAGCCAATAAAGGTATCACCTTTATACCACTTTGTTATTTTTTATTTCAGAAGGGTTACCCTGTAACATTTTTACTGGCTAACACGGTACAACAACTTTACCTGCTATTACCCTGCCTGGTGTAACCACACATCCTTTTCAAGAAAATGAATGAAACTGATTCTCCAGCTCAGATCTCACAAAATCCCATTATTTCCTAGTGCGCGTTGAAGAACTTTCCTTTTGGAAGCCTTTGGTATTGTACTTCCCACCAATAAATTTTGCCCAAATTGTTGAAATAGCTATTGGCACATGGGCGAGCAATGGGTTGTTTTGGATGTGTTATAATAGTGAGTATGAGTTTTCTAATATAACTACATTTGTCGAACATTTCTCAAGAGTCAAGTCATGAGTCAAGAGTGAGTTTATTGTAATTTCATCCATATACGTTTGTACACTACACAGTGAAACGAAACAACGTTCCTCTAGGACCATGGTGCTACACAACACAACAAAGATGTACCGGACAACAGACAAAAAGTGCAAGTGCAAAATGATGCAACTCCTGCAATACAGGTCAGCACAGTGCAGGGACAGGACAAGACAGTGCACACTTCTGTCCTCCTTTTTCTAAAGAACTCTTACCCTTAGCACAGCTCTTATTTGAGATTAGCCAATCCTTATCCCACTACATTGCACGTGGACAACCAATCTCTGTTTTGTTCAAAGACGAGGACAGTTTAGTGGCTCTTTGAACAAAATTTACTTTTTGGGTCAAGTAGTATGGTACTACTTTTTATTTGCAAGCGAAAAGCCTTCAGTGTATGGTATTGGCCATGTACTGTAACTGGAATCCTCTGTATACAGTAAACATAAACAAAAGTAAAGTTGTGTTGGGACTGCTTGATGCTGGTGTCATATGGGCCCTGCAATGGGTGGCAGCAAGGTAGGTAATTAGTGAGCTCCCCATAGCTCCACTCTCTTGAATCCCTTATACTAAGCCATTGTCCCATGCAAGCAGGGCAGCCCTACTGTCGAGCTGAGAACATAATATCTGTTTTGGCAATGTTGTTTTACATTTTAAAGTGATACTTAATTGCCTTAATTGCCAATAATAACTATGGAACGCTTAGCAACAGCAATATTTCTATGAAGATTCACATGTATCCAGGTCAATATATGCAGTATCTAGTAGAACTAAGTGAAAGACAACCGGACATTTAGAGTTTTTCCTGAAAATGTTTCACCGTTCCTCAATTGAAAACACCAGCATCAGTTAAGTGTTGGCTCTTTCCTATATTCATCTGCATTTTTTTATTATAGGAAACAGTTAACCTCTTACAGGATTCCCATTCAAACAAACACATGACATGAAGGCATGGCAAGACCTGCACTATATGCATTACATCAGTCTCTATGACAATGTATTTATTTCTAACAGAAGCTGAAAGCCACCCCAAGACCCTACTCCCTAATGAAATATATCAGAGCCAAGATGGGTCCCAGTGAGATGACATAATCTCACAGAGGAATTCATTCTGCCACCTGTTCAGAAGTGAGGCGTCCTGTCCGATGATGGTATATTCCCTGCTTTTTCTGATGCATCATCCTGCTGGTTCTCAAACAAGGCTTGCTGTAGCAACAAATCCCAGGGGCTTTATAGAACAACACAAACACGCCTATGAATCTCCCATCTATTAATATAGGTGAGCTCAGATATTTATTTTAATGATTTTAAAAAGTATTAAAACAAAGTAAATAATATTACTTGTATGACTTAATTATTAAGGGCAGCACGCTTGAGCATTTCTTGTTAACACTATTGGGCTGTAGATAATGTTGTTTTCATATTTATACAGGACAGATGATTGATGGATAGAAAGATAGGGATAGAAAGATAGATGATAGATGATAGATAGATAGATAGATAGATAGATAGATAGATAGATAGATAGATAGATAGATAGATAGATAATGATAGATAGATAATGATAGATAGATAATGATAGATAGATAGATAGATAGATAGATAGATAGATAGATAGATAGATAGATAGATAGATAGATGATAGATAGATAGATAGCTAGATTGATAGATAGATAGATAGATAGATAGATAGATAGATAGATAGATAGATAGATAGATAGATAGAAAGATAGAAGCGATGTATTAGCGCAGGCGATTCTTCATTCAAGCAGACGGAAGGCAGACAGAAGGCAGTTCGGGGAGATTGTCGCCATGCAGAAGAGGCGATTAGTCGCCAGGCGACTAAATCTCCCTGAATCTGCTCGTCTGCCCCAACCCTTAATGTCTCAATTTCAATAACCCTCTGCTGTACTCTTGACACAGCCAGAGATCCTCAATTCCAGCCTGGGAAAAGCTCTATATGATAAACACTTCACACTGTTTCAGCAGTAAATTACAGGTACCTTTCTGGTCGTGTATTTGACATTCCATTACTAAGAAAGCAATTCATTATTGTGTCCAGTATTTATGTTCTTTCTCTCTCGAAAATGAATGAACATACAAAGCAAATACTTGACATTTACCATTTCTTTTACATGAATTCTGCTATCTCTCGGCTTATCTTTATTCTGTGTAGATACCTTCAAAAAGCAGACCTTTTGCTGGGGGGGAAACAGCTGTTTCCTTTCAAAGTTTGATGTTTCAGGTCTTTTATCTTGTAGCTAGTGCAAATGGCTCAGCACTTCTATGACTCATTCCCGAAAGGCAAAAAAGCCCATCTCTGAGAAAACAGGAGGGGTAACAGACATAAATCTATTTTCGAGTAACTGTAGCAGTTTTTTAATGAAGGAGAGGGTCGTTTGTAAACTGGAAACATGCAGCAAAACACCGGCCAAGTCTGAAAATAGTGTAATGATTAATTATACAAGGATCTTGTTATGATGCTCAAGGATTTTAAAGTAATATGTATTCTTTTTTATAGGAAAGTAAAAAATAGAAATGTGTTCTCTATTGTGTGTCATGTAAAGTGAAATGGATACTTGGGGCACCTGCAGAACTGTTGTTTGGTGAGTATTAAAAAGATAAAAGTCTTGTCAAAAATTAGAGTGTGTGTGCTGCCACAAGAAAAAATATATAATATAAATGGTACCAAAAAATGTCGTTGTTAAGTAAATAGCAAGGAGATCCACTCACAGTTCACCTCAGTCCCAAGGTGCAAAATTCAAGACACTGAATCCAAAAGGAAGAATGTGAGGATCTCCAATAATCAAGAGTAGTGATGGGCGAATTTATTCGCCAGGCGCGAATTCGCGGCGAATTTCCGCGATTCGCGCCCAGCGAATAAATTCGCGAAACGGCCGCGAAAATTTGCGGTAAAAATTCGCCTGCGCCAAAAACGGACGCCGGCGCAAAAAACGGGCGCCGGCGTCGAAAAAACGGGCGCCGGCGTCAAAAACAAGACGCCGGCGCCGTTTCGCGAATTTTTCGCCGTTTCGCGAATTTCGCGCTAAATTCGCGAATTGTACGGCGAAGCGAAACGTCGCAAATTCGCCCATCACTAATCAAGAGCTAAATATTTTTTAAAAAAAGTAGAACATTTATTAGGACATAAAACCTAACGCGTTTCGTGCCTGATGGGGCACTTACTCATGAAGCATAACGTCCTAAAACCCACCACAGCCATGGTCAGCCTAATGTGGTGGCTTGCAGGGGCACATTCTTCATTTAAAGTATATATATATATATATATATATATATATATATATATATATATATATATATATATACAATATGAAATTAAAGGAGCAATCAAAAAGTCAAAAACAGAAAATGAGGAACAAATCGCTTCACAAGCAAAGACTAATACTACTATTTAGTGGCTTATTGGGTAGCACTTATACTTTGCAGTTCTTGGGTCGTAAGTTTGATTTTAGCACTGCAAGCTGTTTGTATTTTCTCTCTGTGTCTGTGTGGGTTTCCTCAAACACACCAAAAATATATAGGCAGGTTAATTGGCTCCTTAAATAATTGACCATAGTGTGTATGTGTTTGTGAATAGGGACTTTAGATCGCAAACACCACTGCTGTAGGGAATGATGTATAATCTCTGCAATGCATTGCAAGGATGTGTCCACACTATATAAAGGATAATAAAGTATATCAATAGTAAAAAAAAACATGCAAGTTGAGTGTGCGGCTCCATTAAAAAAAATGAAATACATTTGTATTTATATATAAATATATGATATAATTCCTTCTCGAGCTTCAGATGAGGGTTGTAAGCTTCTTCTGGATCAACTAGCAGTTAGACAGGTTTCATATAGTCAAAATGTTGATTGATGTGTGTCTTTTTTCAACCAAACTATGTTACTTTGCTTTGAATCTGAAAGACTGTTTGGTGGAGCCCCATTATATATATCCATTAGCCCTATCCAAATAATAATCTCCACCTGTTGCTGTTAAAGTGAAAGGGAATTTGTAATTCAAGAGGAGCTGAAGGATCACAAATTAGTCAACACAGCCACTCTTCCTACATACAACTGCTGCTCGGTGCCACACATATACAAAACGAACTTCGCAGGGACATCGCCAATTTACTAACAGATGTAGAAGACAATTCGCTAGCAAATGAGCTCATCGCTAACGAAGTTTCTCAACCCTTTCACCAGGCAAACGATTGTTAATCCGCAAATTCATTTAAGTGCAAATTTTCCACTACGTTCATCACTAATAAAGATATATCACCTATATGTACCCATCCTATTAAATTTGCGTATGTATTCGATATTTGTACAATATTCAGTGTGTGTTTGGTGGAAAAAGAGCCGACCGATATTGGCAGAAGACTTGGATATCTGTCGGCTCGTCAATAGGGCTGGACAGAAGATTTTTATCGGGTACCTTTGAATCGCCAGATACAGGTAAAATTCTATTGTTTCTACCTGTATATCTGACGATTCAGCTCTACACGTATGTATTGAAGCGAACGATCTTTCTTGGAAATATCTTTTCCAAGAAAGATCAAAATTGTTACATCTATGGCCACCTTTAGGGACAAATTCAATAACCTCCAAAAATTTGTCAGTGACCGCTTAGCTCACAGCGCAACACTTTGCTAGGCGTAGATTCGCCAGGTCAACGCTAATTCACTATAATCCAAAGTTGCGTCCAGGGCGCTGAACACTGGCAAAGTTGCACTAGCTTTACTGCGCCAAGCAAAGCGAAGTTACGATAGCGTTGGCTAATTTGCATACGGCTGGAAGATAAAGTTGAACGGACGTATATGTTGCACCAAATACATTACACTACACAAGCCCAGGGAACCTTAATAAAATAAAATAAAGTTGCTATATTGCCCTAAACATGAGCCAGTGTATAGTTTATGTGCCATAAATTAGGAAATGTAGGGGGAAGCCGGTTACCCCCAAAAAAAGTACGCTCTTTTTCAGCCTATCACCTTGAAAAAGGAAAAGTCACCAGCGTATTTTTGGAACTTTTTTCAACTATTTTTTGAGGAACTCCTATCTACTCTATTGCACTTCGCTTGGTCTGAGGTGGCGAAGGCTAGTCTGGTGCAAGAGGTAACGTTCAGTAAAATCCGCATCTTGGTGGATTTGCGTAGTTATGTCCATTCGCAAGAGCGCAACTTTGCCAGGCGTTAGGGAGCGAAGTACCACTAGAGTCTATCTCCTTCGCTAGCAAAGTTACGCCAGCGCCCGCTAGTTTAGTAAGTTTAGTACTTTACGCCAGCGGCAAAGTACTAAAATTACGTCACACTGGCGAATCTTCACCCGAGTTAGTCACTTCACCCTTTGGTAAATTTGCCCACTAGTGTGTTAACAAAGCTTTGCTAGGAAGAAAGTAACGCTAGCAAAAGTTTGTTTACAAATACTAGCACTGACAAATTTTCGCTGGCAACACTTCACCAGCATTCATTTGCCAAGACTAGGGTTGCGACCCGGCCGGTATTTTACTGGCCTAACCGGTAAAACACCTGCCAAGGCCGGGGCTGGTATTACAAATTCACCGGCTGCCGGTAAATTTATAATACCCTTAAAAAGACCCCTCGGCCTGCCCCCAATCCCCTGTAAACTTACCTTGTCCTTCGGTTTTTGTCCTGGCCGTGCCATGGCCCTGCCCCTTTATGTCACAACCCCGCCCCCTTTGACAGCACACCACGTCCCTTTTTGTACCCGCCCCCCCACCAGCCGGAAAATTTTTTTGCAAAAGGTGGCAACCCTAGCCGAGACATAACTTTGCATTTTGATGAATGTGTATACGCTGCAAATTAATATCTGATGAAGTTGCGTCAAGTGTGGCAGAGCCTTCCGAGGTGAAATTTCACCCTCTAGTATATTCCCCCATTGACTTGGCAACACAAATTCTTACCACAAAATTTCTACAATGGATAAATCAGTGAAATAGGATTCTCATATCTAGTATAGGTCAATCTAAAAAACAACTGGACTTGCTGAGTAATCAATGAAGACGTTTCACTACTCATCCGTGCAGCTTCTTCAGTTCGGATGAGTAGTGAAACATCTTCATTGATTACTCAGCAAGTCCAGTTGTTTTTAGATTGACCTATACTAGATATACTATGACCTGGATGAATGAAAATCTTCATAGTCAGGATTCTCATAGTTTGAAATGAGAATTCTCATGAGAATAACGATGATTTTTGTTTCCATTCTGAGCAGCGGCCTTTTTGTACTTTGATCTTTCTACTTTTGTTATTTTGTGGTCATCTGACAGTTTTGCTTTTGCACTGCACCCTCAGGGGATGTGTTACAAGACCCAGCATTCTGTCTACTTTTTTTTTTTAAAAGGCTAAAATGATGTAGATGGTTTTGTCTGAACTAGTAAATCCCTCATTATATATCTCTGTAGTTTGTAGGAGTCATAAGGCATTTTTTTATTGTGAGGTCAACAGATGCTCATTATGGTCAAAGACATACGGCAACATGAATGAAAACTAACACACAGCATTCCTGAACGGTTAGTAGCTGCAATATATTTCAATAGTTCTACCTGTTGTTTAACCTTGGGTCTCCAGATGTTTCTATGTTACAACTTAGATCACAACCAGACTGCTTTAACCCTTGATTATATATTAAGAAATGCATTTGTCATCCAGCAACACCTGGGGGCCCAAGTATAAGATCCAGGGTCTTACAGAAATGTGGGGAAAAAATTCTACAATTTACCCTGTTCAGTTAAAAGATAATTGTGACCATAATAGTATCTAAAGGCATAACACACACTGCAGCATTTAAAAAAAGCAAAAAACAGAAATAAGGAACCAATTTCTTCACAAGCAAAGACTAATCCCATTTGTTTTAGTACTTGTGTCTCTTTTTGGTTTACTAATATAGATATGGGACCTGTTATCCAGAATGCTTGGGACCTGGGGTTTTCCTGATAAGGGTAATTTGGATCTTAATACCCTAAGTTTGCTAAAAGAAAATTATGTAACCATTAAGGGGGTTATTTATTAAAATCCAAAATGTTCTGACTATTTTCTTAAAACCACTTCAACCAAATTCACACTGACCTTTTCCCCTAATTACCAATACATTTTTATGAAAATTTCTTGTACAGGAAAAGACAATAAAATTGTACAAACTTTTCAGATTTGTCTCTAGTGATGGGCGAAATTTGCAAAACAGCGGAATATTTGCGAAACGGCGCCGGCATCTCTGTTTCGCGAATTTATTCGCCGGCAGTGAATCGCAGGAATTCGCCGCGGATTCCCACATGGCGAATAAATTTGCCCATCACTATTTTTCTCCTAAAACTGTGACTTTTTCAGATTTAACGTCCGAAACCACAAAATCATCGGATTATTGAACGAAACCCAGAGCAGATCAGGATATCTTCAAAATGTCAACGGGACATCTGCCATTTACTTCTACATGAACTCGGCAGGTCTGAGTTGGAGAACTTTTTTATTTGGACTTTTAACACCATCAGGGCTTAATAAATCTTCAAAAAGATTCGATTTTTTTTTGTCATGAAAACATTTAGTTTTTTCCCTTGAAAAGTCAGACCAGAAAAAGCTGGCTTTAATAAATAATTCCCCCCCCCCCAGTAAAGCAAACAGGCTGGTTTTGCTTCCAATAAGGATTAATTATATCTTTGTTTGGATCAAGTACAAGTTACTGTTTTATTATTAAAGAGAAAAACAAAATCATTTTGAAAAATGTGGATTATTTGGATAAAATGGAGTTTATGGGAGACGGCATTCTATAATTTAGAGCTTTCTGGATAACAGGATTCCAGATAACGAATCCACTACCTGTATTTAAAATACCTGTCCATTTATTTTCTAAGCGTTGATGGATTGGTAGTTCCCTTTTTCATTTATTTTACTCTTCATGTATCATCTTTTGAAGGAAACGCTTTGAAGTGCAGTAAATAAAAGTGTTTGTTGTTTTATTTTTAGAAACTTCAGTATCATCATGTTAGATGTCTGTATGTAGCAGTGTTAAAAAGTAGGGTAAAATAATGATCATATCAGCAGCAAAAACTGTACATTTCATGGAGTCCTCCGCTGCCCAAGGAGGTAGAGAAATATTGTAAGAAGAACTTGTCTTCAAATTGTGCATCTTCTATGAGTAGATTCCCCAGGTCATGTACTGCATGTTCCGTATTAGAAATTAGATAAGGCAGATGCCAGGAGTGCTTCATTGTGGAGCACTTCACTTCGTATTCAAGATGGATACACCTGGAGCGGTGCGAAAATTCAACAACAAGACGCAGGTTCAATGCCCGAAAATAGATTGTACTTCTTGGTGCTTGATAATTATTCATTTAGTGATTGTTGGACTTTTGACCTTCTGCCTTGTACCTGACCATGACCTATTGCTGCCTGACCTTGAACCTTCTGCCTAAATCTTCACCACTATCCAGGAGAAAAGAAAAATGAGGTTAGGAGTTAAAGGAGGTGACCTTTTGAGCCTTTTGGCGAGTAGGGAGGTATTCTGGATCTTTCATTTACAAACAGAGTTACCGCTAGGTTTAAATTATGAGTTTGATGTTACATGCTACATTTAAACACTAAGGGAAATGTAATAAAAGTCGCAAAGAGCAAAACAATTCGCACCAATAAGACTAAAAATCCACATCTCGCAATGTAATATTGTTCGTTAAACTGTTATTGCATTGCGAATTTTAATTGCGCATTGCGAATTTTAATTGCGCACTCATAAGAAGTGCTTGAAGGTGTCGTAATCTTTTGGAGCAAACATAACGACTTTTTCAGTAAGAAGTTTTATTACATTGACTGCGCATTGGCGCAAACTATAAAATTTGCAAACGGTCTTTCACTGTCGGAAGTGGTCGCTAAACAGTTTCCGGGCTCGCAAAAGCTATATTAAAGTCGCACAAAGCAAAATTTGTTCGCGCAAAGGCATAACTTTTCGCATTGCGAATAGTTTTTCCGTTAGCGATTTTTATTACATTCCCCCATAAGAGGTGCAGTTTTCACAGGGTTAATGTTATCTATGATATGATTATCTGAATATTTATACTCATATATTTATACTTATATTTATGGTACTTACATATGGAATCATTGATGCTTTTGGAATGAAACATTGAACTATATGGGAGTAAAAGTGATTTTATAAAGATTACTATTGAGTGAGGTTTTAACGATTTCGACTATTCTTTGACTGAACTGTATTATATTGTACTTGCTATATTGATTGAGTCTTAGGGGCCGATTCACGAAATTCGAGTGAAGGATTCGAAGTAAAAAAACTTCGAATTTCGAAGTGTTTTTTGGGCTACTTCGACCATCGAATGGGCTACTTCGACCTTCGACTACGACTACGACTAAAAATCGTTCGACTATTCGACCATTCGATAGTCGAAGTACTGTCTCTTTAAAAAAAACTTCGACCCCCTAGTTCGGCAGATAAAAGCTACCGAAGTCAATGTTATGTCCCCATAGGCTTGCCTAAGTTTTTTTGATCGAAGGATATTCCTTCGATCGTTGGATTAAAATCCTTCGAATCATTCGATTCAAAGGATTTAATCGTTCGATCGAAGGAATAATCCTTCGATTGAATTTTCTGCGCTAAATCCTTCGACTTCGATATTCGAAGTCGAAGGATTTCCATTCCTAGTCGAATATCGAGGGTTAATTAACCCTCGATATTCGACCCTTGATAAATCTGCCCCATAATGTGGAACATTATCTTTACATGATACTATAAGAACAACTTTATAGAAGCCGTTATGGTTTATACAGCTTATTGGGAGTAGTAACAGTATCCCGGTAAAGTATGATCTAAAAGAAGAGGGATATTTGAATTGATTGGTTTTAAGCAAAATGAGGTGGGACTACCCTGGTTTTAAATTTTGCGATTAATGAGCTACTGGCACAAACACCTATAAAACGCGTAAGGAGGGTCATATGGGGGGGTCAGTATGTACTAATTTTAATCTGATATGATGTAAAATTGAATAAAACGAATGATTGGTTTTGGGACATATATTTTGTTTAATCATGATCCTTTCTTAACCCCTTGGCTACCACAAACTGGACTTTGTACCTAGTGCTTCCTCCTTGGTCTGGACTTCTCCACTAATTGGACCTATAGGCCCTGACAGCAGGACATCTGAAATGGCTATATAAATCAAGTGAGGAGATAGTTTCACTCTCTTAATTGCTTCTTAGGGCAGAGACACACACTCAGATTCGGGGAGATTAGTTGCCCGGGCACAAATCTCCTCTTCTTCAGGACGAGTAATCTTCCCGTACTGCCTTGCCACCGGCGATTTACATTCTAGCCGGCGACTTTGGAAAACGAAGTGCTCCGAGTGCCATCCCGTGTATTTCACAACATGGGTTTATACTATAAACAAGAGCCGAGAAGTATTCCTTTTATAATTTTCAAGAGACCACTATCTGGCACGGAGCTGCAGCGGGGATATAAATACTTACAGTACATTTCATAAGGAGGCCATGCCTGCCAAAGTGTTTCAACAGGAAAAAAACCTAATATAGCTAGGGTTTATTAATAGGGGGTATATCAAATAGGCTTGTTTTAAATATAAAACTCTACCCTGTCCGTCAGTCTATTTTCCACAGGTTATTATCAAGGATCAGCCACTAAAAATTCCTGTCCTTGGCTCACCCCATTGGGCCCAGCTGGTGCCTGAAAAAGGATTACAAGCCTTCAGATCTTAGCGACATCATGGCACTGGCTACAAGAAGTTTGTATTAAAAAGTTACGGGTGTTACGTTCTGTTTAGTGGGGGAAACTGCCACATTTTTAAAAATCATCAAAATGTCACACATCTGATATCAAAAATGGCAAAGCATGACAGCATCACTGATGCTGATAATAGAAAATGATGGAATAAAGCCAGTTGGTATTTACCAGGTCAAGATGCACATGCCCCAGACCTTCAGCAAAGGGAGCAAACACCAAGAAATATCAAAGGAGGCTGGCACAAGCCTGGTCCCACAAAGTAGTAGAGCCTAAGTCAGATGGTAAATGGTAAAAGATAATCAGAAAATGGATAGAACGCTCAATTAAAGAAAAATAAATCTATTACAAAAAAAGAGAAAATATAACAAAAATATCACAAAATAATACCCAATGCAGTTCAACCTTAAGGGTCTTCCTTAGGGGCACAAATGATAAATCAAAAAAGGTCAAAACGCGTTGGGCTCACTAAGTATTATTTTGTGAATTTTTTGTTATATTTTGTCTTTTTTAGTAATAAATACATTTTTATTTAATTGAGTGTGCTATCCATTTTCTGATTATCTGTAGTTATGTTTGGAGACCCTTATGGGGAGCCTCCTATGTATCAGCACCCTGTATTTTATTTAGAGGGCGTACGCCTCCTTTCTCTATTCTATAGGTAAATGGTTACAAACTTACATTTTATTTTCCAAATTTCCAAAATTAAGAACCAAGGCCTGTCTACCAAGGACACTTAGTCATAGGCTCAAGTGACTATGGGGCAAATTCACTAAATGCCGAAGCGCCTAATGCTAGCGTGAATACGCTAGCGTAGCGCAAATACGAACGCTGGCGTAAATTCACTAGTGTTACTTTGCACCCTTACGCCTGGCGAATTTGCGCAACGGACATAACTACGCAAATTCACTAACGTGCGAATGATTCTGAACGCTTCCTTCGCCACCTCAGACCAGGCGAAGTGCAATAGAGTAGATAGGGATTGCTTCAAAAAAAGTTAAAAAATTTTCTAAGTCCCAAAAAACGCTCGAGTTTTTTCATTTTTTATGGCTGATAGGCTGAAAAAGATCGAAAACATTTTTGGGGCTCCCCTCCTTCCCCCCCACATTTCCTAATTCATGGCAACTTAACTATACAGTGGGCACATGTGTAGGGCAAAATAAACATTTTATTTGCTGTTTTGAAGGTTTCCCAGGCATTTGTAGTGCTGCTAAAAATACCTCCATTGTAACTTGTATTTTGCGCCGTATGCAAATTAACCATCACTAGCATAACTTTGCTTTGCTTGGCGAATTAACACTAGCGCAACTTCGCAACCTTATGCTACCCCTGAGCGCAACTTCGGATTTTGGTGAATTTGCGTAACGCTGGCGAAAATACGCCTGGCGAAGTGCAACGAAGTGGACACTGGCGCAACTACGAACCTTAGTGAATTTGCCCCTTGGTAGACACAAAACGCGACAGGCCTTGGTTCTTAATTTTGGAAAATCTGGAAAAAAACAAAAGCTTTTTGTAATAAATGTATTTTTCTTTAATTGGGTGTGTTATCCATTTACTTCGGCTCTACTACTTTGTGGAACCAGGCTTGTGCCAGCCTCCTTTGATGTTTCTTGGTAATTACATAACTCTACAAACTTCTTATAATTAATGATTAATCTGTGACCTTACATAATCATTTTATGGAGCAGACTGTACTTTAAACAGACACCAGTAACCAGTGCTGTGCAATATATATTGCTAATATGTGCAGTAATACCAAAGCTATCCAGGACAAAATAACAAACTGTGCCTGAATAGGGAGCAGGGCAAGACAAAGTGGTAGGGATAAAATACAGAATAACCAGAGGGAAAGATAGATAATCCTGAGGAATACAGTTCGTTTTTCTAAAAATACCTCTCCCAAAATTCCATTTTTACATTGCAGCCTCAAATCTATTTTGATGGAACGTCACACCACAAACGCATACCTCCCAACGTTTGAAAAATGCAAAGAGGGACAAAAACATTAGCAGTGCAAAAACATTTTGACCATGCCTGTTTTATGGCCACACCCCCTAATGACCATATCCATTCTTCCAAATGTGGCAGATTATGAAAGTTTGAACACATTTCGGGAGTTTTAGGGCCATGTTTTACGTGTTATAAAAGTTTTTTATAATGAAGGCGACATTGCTCTTTAAGCTCTAAAGGTGGCCATACACGGGCCGATAAAAGCTGCCGACAGACCGTGTCGGCAGCTTATTGGCCCGTGTATGGGGGCCCCCGACGGGCTTCCCCGATCGAGATCTGGCCGAAAGTCGGCCAGATCTCGATCGGATGGGGTTAAAAATCCCGTCGGATCGCGGCCGCATCTGTTCGTTGATGCGGTCCCTCGATCCGACCCCCCGTTTGTGAGAGCTAGGATCCGATCGTTGGGCCCTAGGGCCCACGATCGGATCTGCCCGATATTGCCCACCTTGAAGGTGGGCATATAGGAGGGAGATCCGCTCGTTTGGCGACATCGCCAAACGAGCGGATCTATCCGTGTATGGCCACCTTAAGTCTCATTTCTACCAAGAGACTTGTTTATCTTACATAGTTACAATTGTTTCTTTGCTTATCTTAAATTGTTACAAATGTTTCGACGTGCAGCTGCTCAGCGTTTTGGGCTCTTTGCCAAATAGCCTCTTAATTAAGTTTCAGAAACTTTGTATCTTTTTTTCTGGTTTCAGTGCACGAAATAAAAGAGAAACTCAGGACATTTCAGTAAGAAACTTAAAGGACAAGGAAAGTCTAAAATAGAATAAGGCGAGAAATGCTGTATTTTGTATACTAAACATAAACATGAACTTACTGCACTACAAAGCCTAATCAAACAAATAATTTATGCTTTCAAAGTTGGTTACAGGGGGCTGTCATCTTGTAACTTTGTTAAAAATCTTTGCAAGACTAAGACTGTGCACATGCTCAGTTTGGTCTGGGCTGCTTAAGGATAAACAAAGCTGCTTGAGTTCTGCATGGCTGGTAAGTAAGGCGGGGGCTCCCCCTGCTGTTCATAAGTATGATTGTTTCCCTGCTCAGCAATTAGGGGCCGTCTGACAATTCCTATCCACAGCAGTAAATGAAGGGAGAATTTCACTGCATACAGTCAGGTTTCTTATAAAAACGGTACACATTTTTTAATTAAAGTATATTGGAGATAGGTTTCTTTTTCATTAAAGATAGTAAAAATGGGATTCTATTTTTTTGCCTTTCCTTGTCCTTTAAGGACTGCGGGTTGAGCTGTCAAAACCGCGACTGTCCCACAGAAAACGGGACAGTTGGCAGGTGTGTATTATATTTAATATTAATAATTAGAACTCAAAGCAGTACACGAATAGCTTGGCCATTTTAACATTGTATGGATAATGGTCTGCGATCTCTAAACACTTTCAAAAAGACCTTCCCCTGTAGCCAGGCAGTTATGAGAAATGTTAACAAAAGGCGACACCTGCTGACGAATGTGTTTAATTGCGCTCAAAGCTTATGGTCATGCGCAGGTTATAGGGTGAAGCTCTTGGCCAGAGCATTTTCATTGTACAAAATATTAGGTGATGTATTATTACTGTCATTTTGACAAAACATTGAAGTGACAATGACAGCTGTCAATGGGATAGTTTGGTTTAGGAGAGAATATATTTCATATGTCTAATCATAGCAAATTGCATAAAAACTGCATCAACATGGATGACGGTCAAAAAAAAAAAAAAGCTCATGTCATGCTCCTCCAGTTTTTAAGAACGGCTGACAGAAGTTTCAAACAACTGCCATGTTTTTATGTTAGCCTTTAGTTTCAATCAGGGAGCTATAATCTTAACTAACAGCTATCCCTCCCATTACATGGGATTGTATCATTTTTAAATGAAAATGACAGCATAGAATGGCAATTTCCAGGGGAGAATATAATGCATAGATAAAAAAAGGCAATTTCATAGAGAGAGATCAATTCAATTTAATTGATTAACAGAGTCCGAGCGCACTTAAAGGGGTTGTTCACCTTTAAATCAACTTTTAATATGATGCAGAGAGTGAAATTCTGAGACAATTTGCGATTGGTTTTCCTTTTTTATTATTTATGGTTTATGGATTATTTAGCTTCTTATCCAGCTGCTCTCCAGCAATCCAAATTCCAAATTCCCCTAGCATACTTTGATTTGAATATGAATATGAATAGGAGAGGGGCTGAATAGAAGGATCAGTAATACAAAGTAGCAATGACAATACTTTTGTAGCCTTACAGAGCATTTTTTTTTTAGATGGGGTCACTGACCCCCATTTGAAAGCAGGAAACAGTCAGAAAAAGAAGGCAAATAATTAAAAAACTTTAAAAAAGAGAAAGAGAAAGTCTTGCCTGTGCAGCTGGATGGCTGTGTTGCCTTCTTCTGGTTCAACATGGAAAGGGTTCAGTCTTGATTTGCAGTCTCACTAGCTATGAAAGTCCCCTATACTTGCATTCACTTGCATTTAAGCAAGAGGAATTAAAGGTGCATCCGTTGGCTCAACGGTAGGGTAGATAAGCACCAGTATAGAAGTAAAAACCACATTTATTGTGTAATTTAAAAGCATGAAAAAATTCAGAAATGAATGAGTGGGGCAGGGGAGTGCATGGCTCATGTACTCCCCTGCCCCGCTCATCCATTTTTTAATTTTGAAATTCGACATTTTTGATGTTTGATTTGTACACAAGTTATTTCATATATTCATTTCTTTAGCTGATACTAAATTATATAAAGTAAACATGTAAATGAGTGTAGACTGCCATCATGTGATACTTCTCTATACTACAGCTTTGGGCTCATTCACAAATGCAAATGGAAAGTACAAAACAGGCCAAACTATTAAAAGAGGTACTTGTGCCTGTGTATACCTTTTGCACATAACGTCAATACTCCGACTAGCACTGCTGCCAAGGAGAGGGCCTGTTATCTGGTGCTCCATAATTGTTAGTGCCCCTTATTTGGGCCCCGAAACTCTTGTAATATCATGGAGAGGTTCTCCAAAGTTCATATGTGTACTAGGCATTGAAGGCAAAATGGGATTGTGATGAGAGCCCAGGTGAGTTCCCCAGTTCAGCCTTCTTAGATGAATTTATTGTAGTGGTGCACACGGTACCAAGTATGTAACAAACTGATATAAGGGAACAATATTAAAAACTGCTTTAAGGAGATAATACATCAATGATTTCCTTTGCGTTTTGAGCCTACCCACATGAGTGACTTGGCACACACGGGCACGTTGATAATGAACCTATTCACACCTCAAAGACTCAAAAGTAGAAAACAGGGTCTGACTGGGCCGGCAGGACACAGGGAAAAAACCCAGTGGCAGGGCCGGGCCAAGGTGGTTTGGCACCCTAGGCAAGGGTTCCAATCAGCGACCCGCCCCCCATCTGTACCTGTATGAGCAGCCAACAATGAGCCCAGGCCCAGCCATATTTATTAATACTGTACTGCAGCAGGCCCCAAGCCCAGCTCACACCCCCATCTGTACCTGTGTGCCCAGCCCAAGCCCCCATGATTTAGACTGTACCTGTGCCAGCAATAGCAAGCATCAAACTTCAATGTAAGGAACGGATGGATTAGGAAAATAGTAAAAGGCAGCTGCCCAAATGCTCAGGGGCTCCAGCCAGCAGGAGTCAGGACAGACAGGTCTCGTTACTGCTCCCTCTGCCCAAACCCAACCGATCCTTTGTAATGAATGACCTCTTGCGCAACAGCACACTGCGGATGTGCATCAGCGTGCCAGCGCCTCAGAATGGAAGGCACCAACTAGTCGTCATGCTACATTGTGGAGGGAGTGCTTTGAAAATTTTTATAGTCTAAAACAGGGGGTTGGGCATGCGATTTTTTTTTTAAATTATAATGCTTTTATAAAGGCAAAAGTGAACTGAACTGTAAAAATTAAGAAAAAAACACACAATTTTTTTCCCCAGAAAAGTGCACCCCCCCCCAGTAATTGCACCCTAGGCAGTTGCCTACTCTGCCAACCCCTTGGCCCAGCCTGGTGGGCTCCAGCCCCCGTGGGCCCACACCTGCTCCAACCAGGTGCCGCATAAAGAGCTGAACCTGCGCTGCGGAGCTCTCACACGCATGTGCCAGGCCCAGGAAGTTGAGGTCGGGAGGGGGCTCCTGGGGACTGTCAGGAGAGCCCTTCGATTGCAGCCCTGTGGGGCTTCCAAGGCTCCAGTCAAACCCTGGTAGAAAATGTCACCAACTTATGGAGAATATGAGTGCTGCTTAAAGGGGAACTCCACACAAACATACATAACTTAAGCTTTTTGAAAAGTATACCTCATTTCAAGCAACTTTGAAATATACATCAGTTAACAAATATGCATTCTTTTCATGATTTTTAATGGTTTGGAACAGCTCCCTAAACCTAGCCCCCTGCTCTCCTGCTGATCTGTCTGACTACTTTGCTGAGCTGACTGACTACTGTTACTCTGTCCTCAGCCTGCATCCTCCAAACCCCACAATTCACCTGCACATGTGATTTCATTAAGGAACAGAATATCATAGTGCAATGCATTGTGGGTTATGTAGTTCCTGCATGCTGTCTGTAAGCTGTGGAGAAGTTGTTACAATTTGTAACATGAGTGTTTAGTCCCTCCTTCCCTGTCAGGATTTCAAATGATACAGAAAGAGAAAAACTGTTAAACAGCTGGATTTCAGCCTAGAAAATGGCATTTATTCATACTTTTTGAAGAAACAGGTAACTGTGATGGGTTTCTGTGTTATGTGGGCCTCTTTATCAAATTTTGGTTTGAAAGCCAGAGTTCCCCTTTAAAACACATGGCAATCTACATGCATTTTTGTGCTTTGCACTTAGTAAAGGTTAGTAAATGTTGAGGTGCAATTGTATTATTTTCCTATCTCCAGCCTCAATATCTCATGCTAGGGATCATAGAAATTCTTATTTTACCTGGAACATATGTGTCTGGATTTGTAATTTTTCTTGCATTGCTTTTACAATAAAGATCAGTACACTTTTTAACTGGAATAAATATTAATTGGATTCCAGTTTCCTTATATTGTTTTTAGAATAAGGAACAATATATTTATCCCTAGAATATTTCTTTCTAAATAAAACAATTACTTTTTCACATGATTCTATAGACTTTAGGGGTCATTAACGACCCAGTTGTGCTCCTGCACGTTAAACCCAATTCAGTAAAGACACTTGCATCAAAACGCATTCTTTGCACGTCTGTATCATTGAAAAAAATTTGCGAAACACATTGAAGACAATTGTCATCAAAAAATTTTTCACGTGCAACACTTTTTACTCATGTGACAATTTTTTCTCACTCCAAATTCATTAAAGTCAATAGGCGTTTTTTCTTATGATGACTTATTTTGTCTCTGCGACAATTTTGTCTCTGCGACTTTTTTGCCCAAATGAATTAAAGTCAAGTGGGCATAAACATTATTTTTTACACCCGCCAATTTTTACTTGTGCAACGTTTTTGTCGCAGCAAGTTTTTGCCGCAGTTTCGCTAAAAAATGTGCAGGTGGCGAAGTATGGAAGTTCGCAGCAAATCCATGCCTGGCGGATAAATTCGTTTATCACTACTTATTGATGCCGGGGAAACCAAGAGCAACCTCCACCTGCTGACCAGGCAGTAACTTCAGGGTTCCCATTGCACTCAGAGTTAATAGGTACAGCTAACTTGCATCTAAAGAATCTATAACTGTACAGAAGATGGACATTTTTACGCAAGTGCCCTCAATAAAAAGTGGATTTACACACAACTGACTGCGGGGAAATTGCAGGGATTGCAACTGCATTTGCAGCTGTACATGCGCCTTATTGTTGAGTGCAGAATGAAGAGAGATGCATAGAGAAAGTAGCATCTTTGAATCATGCAATATAATTAAACATATCTGCAATTCTCTTTTATAAAAAGCTTTTTAAACATTAATATACAGTAAATTCCATATAACAGTTTTTCGACACCAGTTGGAATAATGAAAGTACTAAAATATATGAAAGTATTCAGAGAGGGGCCCAAACTAAATAAAGGCAATCAAACAACATAAATCATGTTATAGTTTATACTATTATATGAGACTGTATATATAATGTAAGGAAATGCACAATAGGCGCACGCCTAGAAGAGAAATATGGCATTCATTTAATATTGAATTAAAAACTATAAAATTTCGCTCAATTTAGCCAAACTGGAGTTTATATAGGATTAAGCTGATTCTGTGCCAATTGTCAGAACAATGCTACACTAGGGGATTGGTTCATAGAGGCAGCTGCTCAGTTGACATATGGTAATTGCTCGAGATGCAATAAATAGATTTACCTCCAGCAAAGAAAGGCTGTGATAGCATCTTCTGTTTAGTTTAGGAGAATGTATGGCATACAGCGCTGCGTAATATGCTGGCGCTATATAAATAAATGCTGCTGCTGTGGCTGTTCTGGGCTCTCTGCCTAAAGCCATGAAATACAAATATCCTGTGCCTGGTAACACCAAAAACAATAGACACTTCATGTAAAACCTTAAAGTTAATGTCACACCTGGAGATTCGGGGAGATTTAGTTGCCCGGCGACTAAATCTCCCTGAATCTCACAGTGTGTCCTTACCCTAAAGCTGGCCATAGACGCAAAGATCTGATCGTACGAATCGAGGATTCGTACGATTTTCGGAACGTGTGTGGAGAGTCCCGACATTTTTCGTCCGGCGGAGATCGGTCGTTTGGTCGATCGGACAGGTTAGAAAATTTCTGTCGCCTGCCGATAATATCTCTGCGTGTATTGCCGATCGTACGATTTTCAGAGGGAGACTGTCACTAGTGTTGTCAGACATAAGTATCGTACGATTGCTGTCAGGGGCAGAACATTGGCTGATCTGTTCTATTTGATCGGAATGGTAAAGACTTTGATCTGAATGGTTAGTGGAGGGTCGGGAGATGGGAAAGTCCGATCGTACGTTGATTCGTACGATCGGATCTTTGCGTCTATGGCCAGCTTAAAGCAGCATGTCTAACTACTTAAGTTTTATAGCTAACGACAATAAATGAATGATTTACACAAAACATTTAGACTTGTCAGTAATAAAGTACAGGTATGAGATCTGTTATCCAGAATGCTCGGGACCTGGTGGGGGGGTTTCAGATAATTCAGCTTTCTGTAATTAGGATCACCATACCTTAAGTGTACTAAAAAAAATCATTAAACATTGAATAAACCTAATATAGTAACATAGTAAGGTAGGTTGAAAAAAGACACACAAGTCCAACCTTAAGTCTATATATAACCTGCCTAACTGCCAGTTGATCCAGAGGAAGGCAAAAAACCCATCTGCAGCCTCTCCAATTTGCCTCAGAGGGGGAAAAATTCCTTCCTGACTCCAAGATGCCAATCGGACTAGTCCCTGGATAAACTTGTACTATGAGCTATCTTCCATAACCCTGTATTCCCTCACTTGCTAAAAAGCCATCCAACCCCATCTTAAAGCTATCTAATGTATCAGCCTGTACCACTGAATCAGGGAGAGAATTCCACATCTTCACAGCTCTCACTGTAACAAACCCCTTCCCAATATTCAGGCGGAACCTCTTTTCTTCTAATCGGAATGGGTGACTCTGTGTCAGCTGGAAAGACCTACTGGTAAATAAATCATTAGAGAGATTATTATATGATCCCCTTATATATTTATATATAGTTATCATATCACCCCTTAAGCGCCTCTTCTCCAGCGTGAACATTCCCAATATGGCCAGTCTTTCCTCATAGCTAAGATTTTCAATACCTTTTACCAGCTTAGTTGCCCTTCTCTGTACCCTCTCTAATACAATAATGTCCTGTTTGAGTGATGGAGACCAAAACTGTACGGCATATTCTAGATGGGGCCTTACAAGTGCTCTATACAGAGAAGAATGACCCCCTCCTCCCTTGACTCTATGCCCCTTTTAATACAGCTCAAGACCTTATTTGCCCTTGATGCTGCTGACTGACATTGCTTGCTACAGCCAAGTTTATCATCTACAAGGACTCCAAGGTCCTTTTCCATAATGGATTTGCCTAGTGCAGTCCCATTAAGGGTATAAAGGGGGTGCATATTTTTACATCCCAGGTGCATGACTTGGGCCAATGTACCAGTTTGTCAAGATCATGTTGCAAGGATGCCACATCCTGGATGGAATTAATTGGGCTGGATTATTTTGTGTCATCTGCAAACACTGATAGATTACTTACAATAACCTCCCCTAAGTCATTAATGAACAAGTTAAATAAAAGTGGACCCAATACCGAGCCCTGGGGGATCCTACTAAGAACCTTACTCCAAGTAGAGAATGTCCCATTAACAACCACCCTCTGTACCCGATCCTCTAGCCAGTTTCCTATCCGTGTGCAAACGACTTCATTAAGCCCAGCAGACTTTCGTTTAGAAAGCAGTCGTTTGTGGGGCACGGTATCAAATGCTTTGGCAAAATCCAAATAGATCACATCTACTGCCCCCCACTGTCCAGCATGTTACTTACCACATCATAAAATGCAATCGAATTTGCCTGACATGACCTATCCTTCATAAAGCCATGCTGGTTGTTGCTCATAATGCCATTCACTAGGACAAAATTTTGAATGTGATCCCTTAACAAGCCTTCAAATAATTTGCCCACCACAGGTGTCAAACTTACTGGCCTATAATTGACAGGCTGAGATAGTTATCCCTTTTTAAATATTGGAATAGTAATGACATCAGTTTTCCTCCAATCCATAAGTACTAAACCAGATTAAAGAGAGTCTGAGTAAATCAGAAATAAAGACCAGTCCAAAACTGAACTAAGCTCTCTTAAAACTCATGGGTGTATTCCATCTGGCCCTGGTGCCTTATTCCCATTAATTTTATGAACCCTGTCCTGAGTCAGCCACTGTCTAGACTGAGGACAGGACACTTGAATGTAAGATGAGTCCCTTTTGATGATGTTTGAGGATGTTGAACTGGATTTCTGGAAAAACCTGCAGAGTTCTAGTAAGAAAACAGAATAACAGTTTGTGAAGCAAAGTCAGTATTCTTTATTCAAAGACAAATGGGCAGCAAAGTGTTAAAGGACAAGGAAAGTCTAAAATAGAATAAGACTAGAAATGCTGTATTTTGTATACTAAACTTAAGCATGAACTTACTGAACCACAAGCCTAATCAAACAAATGATTTATGCTTTCAAAGTTGGCCACTGGGGGCTGTCATCTTGTAACTTTATTAAACAGCTTGGCCTGACCCTGCACATGCTCAGTGTGGTCTGGGCTGCTTAGGGATCGTCATAAACAAAGCTGCTTGAATTCTGCATGGCTGGTAGGTAAGGTGGGGGCTCCCCCTGCTGTTCATAAGTATGATTGTTTCCCTGCTCAGCAGTTAGGGACCGTCTGACAATTCCTATCCACAGCAGTAAATGAAGGGAGAATTTCACTGCATATAGTCAGGTTTCTTATAAAAACTGTACACATTTTTTAATTAAAGTATATTGGAGAAAGGTTTATTTTTCATTAAAGAATGTATAAATGGGATTTTATTGTTTTGCCTTTCCTTGTCCTTTAACAAAAAACTAGAAAGAGGTTCAAATGTTCTTTTTAATTCTCATTTTCATTGTGGATTAGAACTATTGATCTTGCAAAGCATATTCTCACAATTTCTCATGTCCCCGCTGAAATTAATGCAAATATATCTCTCAGACGTGGGGGGGAGTGTTGCACATCTTGGAATTAAGCGTGAGCTGAGCATATTTCATCTATGAACTGAAAATTGTATTTGTCTTTTCAGCAAGGGCAAACCTTAAAGCCCCATACAATTAACTCACTGTATTTTCAATTTATGCAGGTGAGAATCTGCAGGTGGTATAGATTGCTGTAAATGTTACTGTTGGATTTACAGCTGTCAGAAAAAAATGGAATATGTGTTATCTGTGTATAACTGTGTCCATGGGGGGGTATTTACCATATAGACACTTGAGGGCCAGTGCAGCAGGTGGCGCTTTAAGGGGGAACCCTCGGATGCCTATATGGTAAAATGTTTTTGCAAAGAAAAAAAGCCTACTTCCCCTGCTGCCGGTTGCTTTCCTACTAAATCAGACAGTAGAGGTAGGGGGTCCATTGACAGAACTGACTTCATATGAGGGGTGCTGTGACATCACATCCACTGTCCTCACTCGTGGGCCTTCACAGTTCTGGAGTCTAGGATAGCAGACCTATTAAGGAAGTTTCCTTCTTAATAGTCCCATTCCTAGTAATAGAACTAATGATGCATGGTTCACACATGAGGAGATTCAAAAGAGACTAGAAAATGAAGATAAACAAAGGTCCGGGGCCAGATGGTATTCATCTCAGGGTAATTAGCGAGCTTAGCTCTGTGATTGCCGAACCTCTTTACTTAATTTTTCAGGATTCATTGAGGTCTGGCATAGTGCCGAGAGACTGCCGAATTGCTAATGTGGTGACTCTATTCAAGAAAGGATCCCGTTCATAGTATTTGTACCTGGATAGAGAACTGGCTAAAAGATAGACTACAAAGAGTGATGGGAAATGGAACATTTTCTAATTGGACCAGTGTTGTTAGTGGAGTACCGCAGGGCTCTGTACTAGGTCCCTTGCTTTTCAAATTGTTTATTAATGACCTGGAGGTGGGCATTGAAAGTACTGTTTCTATTTTTGCAGATGATACTAAATTGTGCAGAACTATAGGTTCCATGCAGGATGCTGCCACTTTGCAGAGTGATTTGTCTAAGTTGGGAAACTGGGCAGTAAACTGGAAAATGAGGTTCAATGTTGATAAACATAAATAAATAAAGGTTATGCACTTTGGTAAAAATAATATAAAAGCAAATTATACACTAAATGGCAGTATGTTGGGAGTTTCCTTAAATGAGAAGGATCTAGGGTTTTTTTAGTAGATAACAAGTTGTCTAATTCTGGGCAATGTCATTCTGTGGCTACTAAAGCAAATAAAGTTCTGTCTTGCATATAAAAGGGCATTAACTCAAGGAATGAAAACATAATTATGTCTCTTTATAGGTTCCTGGTGAGGCCTCATCTGGAGTATGCAGTGCAGTTTTGGACTCCAGTCCTTAAGAGGGATATAAATGAGCTGGAGAGAGTGCAGAGACTAAGTGCAACTAAACTGGTTAGAGGGACGGAAGACTTAAATTAGGAGGATAGACTGTCACGGTTGGGGTTGTTTTCTCTGGAAAAAGGGCGCTTGCGTGGGGACATGATTAAAGTAGATTAGAGGACATTATAGACAAATAGAAGGGGAGCTTTTTACCCATAAAGAGGATCACCGCAACTATGTAACTACAGTATGTAACCATACCCATATACACTACTGAATGTGGCCATATTTCAGCAAAAGATGGAACCACAGAATTTGCATATGGATAGAGTACTGTTAAAGACCAGGAAACAACATTTTTCTAAAGTAAGGGTCTGTAAGAAAATAAGTTTGTAGTTAAAAAAAAAAGGTTTCCACAGTCACAATTAAATTAAAATAAAAGTGATTTGCATTTGCATTCAGATCGTCACATATCCTGTAAGACCTTAAAAAATGACATACAATTACTGTTTTTGACAAATTTACCAGAAATTCTAGATCAAATATTTTTAAGAATTTCAAAACAATCATAGTAAATAAAAACTTGCCTTCCCATCTTTGGTAGCACACCATTTGGAAATAACCCAATGGAACTGCTACCGATTGTCATGGATTGCATCTCTCTACTGACAGTTTGGACTACTCTTATTTTACAACCTGCTTCAGGTCCAGATGAAAAGAAAACCCATTCTGAACTGTTTCCAGATCTCTCCAGATCTGTATATAGGTCGATGGGAGAAGTTTCAAAGATTTTTTGATCTGCGCTAGGTTTCATGCAAGAATCTTAAGATTTTGGTTTTTTTGGGAAAAAATCTGTAAAAAATTCGTACTATTCTTTTTTTTCACTATTTTTTTTTCCCGCAAACATATTTTTCCAAAAAGTGTATTAATAAATTCAGAAAAAATTAGATAAATCCAGTCTTTGAAAAATACCCCCCTAGGTGTTTTGGAATAAAAAAAATAAAAGCAACAAAAGATATGTCAATCTCTCCATCTGTACAAAGGGCGCAATGCTTATGTATTAAAATGCGTGCAATAAAAATCCTCGAATTTTGTTTGACAGCTGTTGTTATGAAATCATATATTCCTGCCAACAAAATGAATTGAAATCATGTCTTCTGTTCCACGAAGGCCACTTAACCTTAAGCATTAATACATCTTGGCACATTTGTTTGTGTATGTATGCCTGTGTGTGTGAAAAAGGAGAAATACCCAGGAGAGATCCAATGAAATAAATATTTCAGGGTTTTCATGTTTTATTACATTTCTCAGCCCATTTGTCCATTTCAAGCTCAATCTCAAAGGTACAATGCAGCTGCGACTGAAGTACCTGCATTTTAATAGATGATTCCCTGCTGGGCCAGGCACTTACCTCTTCTGCCTGCCTAACCAAAATTCCAGCCCTGTTGTGATTGGGGCATTAGCAGTAAGTGGGGATATTTTGTAATTAAAAAAATATATCTGGAACGGTCTAATTCCTATGACGGACGAATGGCTAGTGTCAGAGGGTTGATATTTGTCACCCCCGCCCTCTATGATGCCATAACGCTATAGGGCCCAAGGCAGGATGGACTATAAGGGCTAATGGTCTACTGTGGACAATGGTCACTCATATAGCTTATACTAGGCCATACAAACAAAAGATCATCACTCTGTTACTTAAATTCCAGAGTGTCAGCATAACGCCAGCCTGTCTGGTGGGGCCCCTTTTTGCAGAAGTGTTGCTCAAATTACTGGAAATACCACAATGGCTTTGGTTAGCCAATAGCTGATTGTGAGGCTGTGGACCGTTGGAGCTAGGCACAGTATGTTACAACATTCTTTTGATAACATGTAAGACTAAGTAAATCATTTAGACATTAATTGTACAAGGAGGAGTCAGACTATGTATGGTATTGACATACCCCCATTTGTTATCACCCCCATCTATGACATCAAAATGGGTATATAAACTTATGTTATGTGGGAGTATCCTTGGTAAGCATTCGTGTACCACCCAGGTGACACATCGACTGTCTCTGCCCAGGCAAAACCTATTGTCTTGTATTTTGGACACAATAAACTACCTCATTGTATTTGAACTTGCACTATTTTGTGGTTTTGCTTTACGTACGAGGTCATAGAGGTACAAATATAACAACATTTTGCATGATTTGCCAACACACAGGAGGATGGGTTGTACACAAGGGATTGGTGGTGGTTGGTGACGATTTGCAGAGTAGGAGTGAAGAACAGGTTCTGCCTAGGGTGCATTAAACCATTGGCTCTTATGAGACACGTGATGACCCATTTACAAATAACACAAACACAAGTGCTAGAGAACTTAATATAATGCCCTTTTGTGCCATTTACTTGTCTAGGGTACTGTTGCTTTGTAAACCTTGCAATGAATTAAAAATCTGATACAAAATGCAGAGTACAACACTGGTGAGTGCAAGACAGCCCAATACTTACTGTCATACGTGTTGAGTAGGGGGTTGTAACGGGCTGGTAAATAAAAAAACTTAATGTATGGTGATGGTGAAAAGCAAACAATAAAAAAATGAAAATAAATTTCAACTAAAAAGAGGAGTAGACGCAGGATAGGAATGAGTGAGAGAGGAAAGAAACAGGAGATTAACATGGGAGAGTAGAATAAGGGATCCATCATGAAAAACATGCAAGTGTCTGTGTTGTAGCTGTTTACCTGAAGCAAAACATGGTGCCACTATGTGCAAGAAATGCAACAATTTCAGGTACCACTGCCTATAACTGTCATATAATTTAACTAGTGATTCTGTTTTTTTTTATTTATTTTTTTAAATCCGCCTCCCCTATACACTAAACACTATTTTATTGTGTATAATGCCCCTGGAGTGTCAGTACCCATGACTTTTCACTGCTTATGTTGTGCCTGTGGTGCCTCATACAATGTCTCTCACTATATCCACTCTGTGCTTGTGGTACCTCTATCCAGTGCTTTTTGTTGTATAAAGTACTATATACTCACTGATGTCACATTATTACCTGGTGGGGATGCTATGCCTTTACCCCTTACCCGCAGAAAACGTTCAAGTCCTTTTGCGTTGCTGAGTTCACCAGTGATTTCTTTCTTTCTCAGGATGTACCAAACTGTAGATTTTGCTACTCCTATTACTGTAGCAATTTCTAAGATGGGTTTTTTCTGTTTTTGCAGCTTAAGAATGGCTTGTTTCACCTGCATGGAGAGCTCCTTTGATTGCATATTGTCTGTTCACAGCAAATCTTCCACTTATAACCCCCACCCCAAATCAACTCCAGGGCTTTTATCTGCTTCATTGATAATGACATAACAAAGGAATTGCCCATACCTGCCCATGAAATAGCCTTTGAGTCAATAGTCCAATTACTTTTGAGCCTCTGAAATGAAGTGATTGTGTTAAGAAAAGGCTTTAGTTCCTCACATTTTTATGCAATCTTTTTGTTCAACCCACTGAATTAAAGCTGAAAGTCTGCAGTTCAATTGCATCTGAATTGTTTCATTTAAAATTCATTGTGGTAATGTACAGAACCAGAATTAGAAAAAAAAGTTGTCTCTGTCCAAAGATTTATGGGCCTTACTGTAACAGCCAGCACAGTAATTGCTTTTTCTTCTATGATATACCCTTGGGTATATGGGACATAAGCAGATCAAAGTGTCTTGGTAATTAATGGGTTAAGTAGCCTCCTCAAACACAAAATTTACCTTCCGTCCTTGGCAGGTTGCACCTGTTGTTTGCACTTTGTATCCTGTACCATAAATGATAAATGACTCCTCTTGTTTTAAACATTTTATTGGGTTTTACAAAAACAAGCAAGATATAACATTGGTCCATTGAAGGACTATGACACAAACGTATACAGCTTAGAGAGTGTCCTAGAAGAATGATAATTATCCATTTGAAGATGGAGAATACACCTAAGCTGTTATTAGAGCTAAATAAGAAAACTAAAGACATATTAAAGGAGAAGGAAAGCTCCAAGACAGTATATTGCCAACAGATTAGCCACAATAGTGCTAGCTAGAATGCTATATTTATTCTGCAGAATGCTTTACCATACCTGAGTAAACAGCTCTAGACACTGTCTCTGTTTGTTTAAGATAGCAGCTGCCATATTAGCTTGGTGTGACATCACTTCCTGCCTGAGTCTCCCTCTGCTCACTTACAGCTCTGAGCTCAGATTACAGCACGGATGGGATGAGGGAGGGGGAGTGAAGCAAACTGAGGGGCATGTTTACTAACATTGGAGATAAATATCTGGAGAGATTTCTGGAGATGTTGCCCATAGCAACCAATCAGATCTTTGCGTTTGTTTTCTAACTTGGCTGTGGCTGTTTAAATCTAATTGCTGATTGGTTGCCATGGGCAACATCTCCAGAAACCTCTCCAGATATTTATCTCCAATGTTAGTAAACATGCCCCTGAGCATGCTCAAGCCCTAGCCCTGGAGGTTTAAGATGAAAACAGGAAGTCTGATACAGAAGCTCATGTGTACACAATAGAAGGAAAGAAATGATGTATTGACAGAGGACTCAGAGCAGCATTACTTTGAGGGTTTACTGGTGTATTTATATAGACCTTTCTGATAAAGCTTACTTAATTTTAGCCTTTCCTTCTCCTTTAACCTAACAATGCTCAGCTAATCTTGAAAGTTGAACAAGAAAGATATTATTAAGGATATGTCGGAACATGTAAGTGACTACAAACACATCACAAATGTAAATAAACATTTTGAAATGAGTTACAAACTACAATTATAAATGTAGCAGTCCAAGTGAATAGTGATGGGCCAATTTATTAACCAATCACAAATTTGCACGTTTCACCGTCGGTGAATAAATTCACAAATATGGCGCAAAAATTCACTGACGAAAATGCTATGCCGACATCAAAGTTTTTCCAATTGTGATGCCAGCGAATTGTCGTAAGAGACGTTTCGCAAATTTTTCACCAGTTTCGCAAATTTCATGGGAATTTGTGGCGAAGTGAAATGGGACAAATTAGCCCATCACTACAAGTGAACAGAGTTTGCTAGTAGAGTCAAAAAAGTCCCAATATAATGACCACTTGTTAATGAAATCTTGTTTAAGGTGAGGATCAGCAGTCTTAATCCTTATCACTTAGCATAAGTTATTTACGAGGGACAAGATATCCTTTATTGAAGGTGTAGATACAGATATCCAGTTTAAGAATAACAATTTCTTTGTAGCTGCTGTCAACAATGTAATAACATTGTTAAGATTATTGAATAAAGATTTTGGTTGTGGCTTCAACGATGAATCAGGGTAATTCAGGTGTAGTAATGCCCAAACTGGGTTTAGTTTGATATGGAGGTTAAGTTTGTGATTCAGAAACTTTTCCAGGCTGAGCCAGACTTTATGGATTTCAGGGCAGCTCCACGAGTAATGAAACAAGTCAACATTTAATTGAGTACATTTAGGACAAACGGATTGAGAGCTTGAACCTGAAAACTTTTTGAACATTGTCCCATAGCCCAAATGGACCATTTTAAAATGTTGAACTCTCCAATTTTCAGATGTAAAGTTCAAATTATACTTACGAATAGATTGAGAAAGTTGGTTTGACAAGATATCTGTTTGTAAATAACCCGACCATTTATCCACCACTGACTCCACTTCTGCAAATTGATATCCCCCATTAATATGCAGAAGGGATCACTCAGGGAGCTGTTAGATCTCCTTCTGAGCAAGGGACACATTCACCTGCTTTGATAAATGTGCCAACTCGTTAAACACTGAAAGTCAATAACATCAATTTAAAAAAAAAAAAAAAAGGGTTTTGAACTGTGGGGAATCCTTCAGCATTTCACCTATTTGAGTTTCAGTAAATCTGCTCCTATGTAAACTTTGCACATATTTTTAGATGGCATTTAATCTTTTTTAAGCATCCTTATTAAATAAATAAATAAATAAATAAATAAATAAAATGCTGTGTAGCCTGTAGTAGATGCGCTGGCATTCTTCACAGGAGGAGTTTATTGCAGGGTATAAATATAGCAGCTTTGATTCAATCTCTGCCTGTAGTACTGCGTTTGATATCTGTATTGAGTGCATTAGTATCAGAACTGCATAGGCTGCTTTGCACATGCTCCGTGAGTCCCATAATCATTCATCCATTGAGATCTCTATTTGCTTAAAGCAGCATTGCTGCTTCTAGTGTAGGAGAGGGCTGCCCAGTCTTTATTTGCAGCTCTGACAAAGCCAATGATTCACTCAGCAGCAGAATGGCTTCTGCCTCCGGTTGACATCCACAAATGATCCCTGGGACTTACTAAATGCAGGCGAATCCTCCTTCTCCATGCATCCTACCCGGGGGAATATCCATGCCCCTATTTATCCCTGCTGTCCATTAGGCAATATTGAATCCTCATGTAAAAAAAGCTGAGCGACTGCTCTAGGCACAGGCATTATTTGCTGTAGGATAGCCAGCTCCTTTCTCTGGAAGCCAGACAGATGCCATTTACCTGGTCTTTCTGTAAATAATGAGATAGACTACCATGGATTTCAGCAACTCATCTGTGTTTGATCAGCATAAAGGTAAGCCATCCAAGGACTGCATGGTGCATGGACCCTTTTCTGATCTATTGTCTTTCCAATAAGCCACTTGTTCTTTCACTATATTACTATCTCATTTACCTCCATGAAATAATGAATATTCCTAGACTGACTTGTATTTTGACCTAGCACCTGGCAGACGGCTGATATAATAAGAGTAATGATAAGCACATGTGGTTGGGTTAGAATAACATTAGCCGTAATCTGGTTTAATAAATGCATTTTCTCCTTAAGACCAATAATGTCATGTCTTGTGCTGGATATTGTTGTACAGTAAGCTGTGTATTACATGCTGCATAGGTTAAGCCAGGCTGCTGCTCTAATAATTATATTGTGATAATGGAGCATAATACCATCCAGTGCCACGTCGTGGATTGTCTGCTGAGGTCTGCGAGGGTTGATACTCATTTTACGTTAACTATGGCTGAAGTCATTTGTTCCTTAATCATAAATAATGGCAATTAGCAGCAGCAACATAGCGTCAGGCAGTGGATCCCTCTTTTTAAAGGCAACTATAAATTATATTCACGTGTACAAACTCTGTATGGCCCCACGGTGATATGTTACTTAGTTATTAAACATGTATTACTGTATCATCATTTCTATCTCTGTTTTGTATCGCGTGGGGGGATAAAATTGTGTGCTCATAGTGGTTTCAAGCCGAATAAACATTACAGCAACCAAGCTGACATGTAGCCGTTGCTATGGAAATCCAGACGGAACAAAGCTGCCTTGTGCCGTGCAATGCTTCTCTGGATGCTTTGCAGCAATGTGCTGAAACAGGGAATCAAGTTGGTGCATATAGTACCGGTGTAGGGCACACTGGAAAACACACCAGGTCAGACCAAAAGATAATGAAAAATACGTTATTGAATGGTCATCACAAGCCTTACGCGTTTCGTTTCTGTCTGACACTTAATCTTAGGCTCCATCAAGTTTGTGCAGTTGGCTGTCAATATTGGAGATTCGGTGAACCCCCTCCAGGGGCAAAATGTATTGCGTTGCAGTGTGTGGGATGGACTCCTACTAACAAACTTATATATACTGCCTCTGTTTTAGGTATAGAAGCCAAAATGCCTACATGCTGTATGTTTGTGGCCCCTGAGAATTCTTTTTTATCAATTATACTCAGCAAAATATACAAGAATTTGTCAATGATTTTACAAGTTCAGATGAAAACATTTCGCTTTGTAATGCAATTTAATAAAATATACAAGATAGAGAAAAGATACCTGCATTGACTCACACCTTTGTTGTACTTGTGTGTAACCGGGGAAAAAATCATAAGAATCGTGTGAATGCCGATCCAGCGCAGAACATTACAGCACCAACCAAGGGGAAAAGGCTGCACTCATTCTCCGAAGTTTAAAGCAGTCCTTAATTTGTTTGTTAAAAAAATGAGTGGCTGCTGTGGTCTAAAGGCCAAATATATATATATATATATATATATATATATATATATATATATATATATATATATATATATATATATATATATATATATATAGATAGATAGATAGATAGATAATATAATACCCACTGAATCAATTTCTCCTAACCAGGAGAAGTGTTTCTGTGATACTTAATATCCCAATCATTAAAGGAACAGTAACACCGAAAAAATTAAAATATCCTAAAGTAATGGAAATATAATGTACTGTTGTGCTGCACTGGTAAACTCTACTATAGTTTATATAAACAAGCTGCTGTGTAGCCATGGGGGCAGCCATTCAAAGCTGAAAAGGGCGAAAAGACACAGGATAAGCAGCAAATAACAGATAAGCTCTGTAGAATACAATGGAATTCTTCAGAATGTATCTGTTATCTACTGTGTATCCTGTTCTTGAATGGCTGCCCCCATGGGTACACAGAAGCTTGTTTATATAAACTGTGGTTGTTTCTGAAGCAAACACGCCAGTTTTACTAGTGCAGGGCAGCAATACATTATATTGTTTTCCTTTAAAACACACTGTTGATGTTACTGTTCCTTTAAAATGACTATGCAACTATCACTGTGGGTGCAGATTATAATGTATGGGAGGCTGGTTCAACATACTGTAGAACTACAAAACCAAGAACTTCCTTTCAATTAACTAACCCATTATCCAGAAAGTTCCAAATTATGGGAAGGCGGCCGTCTCCCATACTGTATATTCCATTTTAATAAAATAATTCAGACTTTTAAAAATGACCTCCTTTGTCTCTGGAATAATAAAACAGTACTTTGCACTTGTTCCCAACTAAGATATAATTAATCCTTATTGAAAGCAAAAACAGCCTATTGGGTTGCACCCGCCTACCCCAAACCCTGCCTCACTTTCTCACTACCATTGCTCACTCCCATTACCTTTTCTGGAACTTAAAGCAAGTCTGGGTGGACAGGAGTTGAGTGTACTATAGTTTAATCTTTTTTTTTTTTTGCACACACCCCAACCTCCACACCTGTGCTTTAGGTATCTGCCTATCCTACCTACCCCTAGTTGTGTCCCTGGTGAACTTGACCCCACTAGTTCCCATCTTCTTTTCGGCTGATTCACTGCACATGATCTGGGCTGATGAGTAATTATTTATTCAGATTCACATTACAAAGCAGATCAGGAACAAGTATATTATTTTATAATCAGCCCTGAAGCATCAATTTATGCACACTGCACACTGAGCATGTGCAGTGCCATTGACACTCAAAAGATGGCCTAACAAGATCCAAGATGGAGAGATACTGTGGACAACTTTTAAGGGCTGTAAACTTCTCTGCTGGTGCAATGAGTTCAGAAAAACAATACAGCATTTCTAATCATATTCATTTTTAGGCATTCGTTCTCATAAAATTAAGAAATGATCAGTGTAAAATCAGAAGTAAGGAGAACAACTTTATAAATAGGACTTCTATCCTATGTCACATTTTAAACCTTTTATTTTGAGATGTAGGACTTTTTCCAGCCCTAAGACCACTTCCCTAGCTGGCTGCATTGATGACACAGAATAGATTAATAGAAACAAGCCGGGACAGACACTTTCAAGGGTTGATATTTAAACTCTTAAAAGGAAATTTAAAAGTACTATCAATGGTTTTAGAACTTTAGAAAGTAACTTAGGTAATAATAAACAATAATCCAGGCTATGGTGTTGTACATTTTTCATGAAAAAATTATCTTATCCTATATTATTTCCTAATCAGGAAAGTGTTCAAAATTCGACCCTTTATAAATCTGCCCCTAAATGTGAAGTCAAAAATACTTTGAAATTCGACCATCAAATTTAAGTACTTCGACTTTGAATATCGAAGTCGAAGTTTTTTTCGGCGTTCGATTCAGCGACCGATCGAACGATTTTTCTTTGACTTCAAAAAACTTTAAAAAATGCTCTAGAAGGTCCCCATAGGCTAACATAGCACTTCGGCAGGTTTAATTTGGCGAAGTATTGAAGTCGAAGTTTTTTTAAAGAGACAGTACTTTGATTATCGAATGGTCGAATATTCGAACTACTTTACTTCGAATCGAAGTCGTAGTATCCAAAAAATTACTTTTTTTTTTACTTCGAAAATTCCCTCGAATTCACTTCGACCCTTGATAAATCTGGCCCTTAGCGTCCGTTAGGCAAATAGCTTTTCCGCCAGAAAAAAAGAGATTACGAAGGTTGAAAACGAAGGTTGAAAAAAAAAAGCAGCCTGATGTATTGGCTACAGTTCTTTTTGTATGGATGGAACAGAGCAGAAGATTGAGCCTAGTTCCCTGACAAGTCATCTGAGTGGAAATTCTGCCGTTTGTTTACCTAAAGAGAAAACATTCATAAAGAATTGTTGTTGAAAGTAATTCTAATGAGACTGAAAATCAAAGAATAAAATAGAGTTGTGGGTTTAATGCTGAGGGAATTGCTGATGGATAATGTATAATGAGGTGGCATGTAAACATTCAGTCCTTCATAAAAGTATATTTAGGGAGAGTCATTATAAGCAAGTATTTGCTGCGCATTGAAGACTAATTAGCAGGGCAATTTGGAAGCTAAATTAATTTCCCCTCCGCTTTTCAGCGTAATGGACTTATTATCTGTTTTATGGATACAGGTATTAGGGAGCTGATTCATCGCCTTATATTTACTAAAACAGTAGTTTTATCTAATTATCTCATTCACTGCAGGTATTGATATTGGCAGAGTGATTATTAGAGGGGGAGAGCTTTGTTGTGAACTGTGAACTGAATACGTATTTGAATCTGTATAGGAAAGCCTTCCTCCGTATTTTAATTGTGGATCGTGGCAATAGCCACACACAATAATATATATTCTTTATATATGTGGCCCTTGTACTCTTTTATATGTGTTCCTGTTTCTATTATTATTTTAATATTTTTTATTTCACCTTTTCCAGATTCTGATAGATACTTACTGCTCACACTGGTGCCCTTTTTTTTATTTTTTTACTTTTATTATTGTTTTGTTTTAGTTTGTGCAACATGGATTTTGATGGATATAGGGGTGGTCATATCATTCACAGTGACATCATTTCTGTTTTTCCCACTACGGAGCGTTTATCTGTGTGTTTGACTTTGTTGCTTTGAAAAAGGCTGTGGGAGCAACGAAACATCAGTCTCACTTCAATAAACATTGTTAATTGCTTAAAGGGGTGGTTCACCTTTAAGATAACTTTTAGGGGCAGATTTATCAAAGGTCAAAGTGAAAATTAGTATTAAAAAAATTTGAATTTCGAGCTAATTTTTGTGTATTTCGACTAGGGAATAGTACAAATTTGATTTGAATATCATGTACTGTCTCTTTAAAAATTCAACTTTCACCATTCGCCATCTTAAAACAAATGAAAATGGACCTATTCGATCGAAACCCGACCTATTCGGCCAAAAAAAACCTTTGATTTAATTTTGATTTAATTTTGATTTAATTTAACCCCCTGGGAGTGCAGCTCCTTTTGCCTTCAATATTCGTCATCTTCAAAGCACAGAATGTGTCCTAAATGTAGTGTGCTACGGTATACAGAAATACAAGGAGATGGTCAATGTATGAGCAAATGCAAGACAACGATATTATTACCAATTATCAAAAGTTCCAAGCAATGTGTTATGATTACAAGATGGTCTAGAAGCAGGAGAAAAGTATGTGACCTGATACATAAACGCAAACATATCTTCATATTTTAGCATTTAAATGAGTATCTTCAGTGTTTTCAGAACAAAAACATTTTTATACAGGTTTTTTCTAGAAATAATGATAATCCTTTTAAATGACTCTATTGTTTCTAGACTAGAACATTAATATGATCCTAAATTGCCTCTAAAATCTGCCTAGTTTCAGGCATAAAGGTTTGATAATTAAGTCAACTTATTAAAGATCCTCTCGAAATTTGTTCCTTGCGCAGTACTCAAGGCAGTGCCATTTTCTTGCTAAGCCCCTTGTCTTACAGACTAGATCTGACAGATATTTTATGTATGATGTTGGCGACTTGTAACTGACCTAGTTTCGGACATAAAGCAAAGTACCGTTCTCTTCCTCAAGCAGATCTATATTTAGAAAGCATCGAGAGACTACATATATAAGCTATTTATATCCTGGTTTAGATACAAAGAGTTTAATTTTTTAATCCCTTTAGTGCTAATGGGCAAAGGTATCTTATTAACGGAGACATAATTAATATGATGGACTACGTGCTACGCTAATTAAACCTGTTTGTGCTCTTGTTGTTCTTGGAAGGATGATTATGCTTTAATAGGCTCCTAGTGGTGCAATTAACCTTGGCTTTGGGTGATTAATATTTGTTATTTTTGCTTGCTATTGAATTATTGTAATTGGCAAATGTTATCTAATTCACTCTTGTAATATATGTGCAAGATTGCACCATTATGATACAGTCCAGAATCAGCACGCATATGCTTGGGGAGCAGTATTCACTATAAAGTTAACAATGCACAATTTCTGCTCAGAGATAACGCATAATTTATGTCCTGTGCATGTGGGCAGCTAGATTGAATTACAGACAGAGATAACGATAGATAAGTTGCATCCCACCAGTGTCCAAGTGTGTTCAGATCATTAATCATCTATCGCGAAAATGAAAATTTAATATAAGCTTCATCCCACTGAAATAAGACACTTTCTAAATACAATCAATTAAAAAGTCTGTACCATTTTAAAAATAATCAAGTTACTCTTCAGTATCTCACTCCCCACAACCTGTCACTCTTCATGCTGAGGTCTGGGTCAGATTTTGACAGGTAGATCTAATACATCTTTTAGGGGGGGTTCCCTTTTTTAGCAGATTAACTCAAATAACCAACTCCAGCACAAACAAAAGGTAACATAATAACAATGTCAGGAGCGCCCAATGATGCTCCTGACCACTTCGGTGCCACATCCAAGATGGCAGCGCCCATGGCCACCACGTGGGTTGTGGCATCAGCATGCAGACTCGTGATGTCAATGCGCTGCGTCTGGAGCAAAAATTCTAAATAAATAGACATCGAGGTTACGGGTTCAATGCCTGATTATAGGTCACTCTTGCTAGTGTTCCTGGGTGCGCTATAATTCCTAAATTGCTGAATACTGGACTTCTGATCCTCTGCTTTGTTCCTGACAACGATCCTAGCTGCCTGCCTTCTGAACATCTACCTGAATTCCTGACTACATCTATTCTCAACCCCTTTGGCTACCATGAACTGGACTTTGTTATCTAGAGCTTCCTCCTTGGTCCAAACTCTGGCAAACACTCTGCACAATGAGAAACAGGATTTCCATCAGTGCCGGTTATTTTTAAAGAGTGAGCACCTGGGTTAAGGGTGTAACTGACTCCACCTACTGCATGAAGAGAGACAGGTTGCTCAGAGGGGGAGAGTGAAGATTAACTTGATTATTTCATGAATGGCACAGAAAAAACGGACGCCGGCATCAAAAATGAGATGCCGGCTGCGTTTCGCAAATTTTTCGTCGTTTCGCAAATTTCGCTAATTTTTTGGCGAAACAGCGCAAATTCGCCCATCACTAATTAATACATCTTTAAAAATTAGTTGTGACAAAATGATCCCAGATAGGTCTCATAAATGTCAGATCTTATAAATATCAGTGATTAAAAGAGTGTACTGGCAACCCTGGATCCAACTTAGGTGACAGGAGGAGGAGAACGTGACCTACACTACATGACACTCTTTGTTTTTGTTGCTGTTACATTAGTCCTTTCCAGACTTGAAACTTCAAATTAGCACAGTATTTATTGCTATGCTACCAACCATTTGTAAGAAACTTAAGGGGCAAATTCACTAAAGCATGAAGCGCCTAACGCTAGCGTAAATTCACTAGCGAACTGGACCTACTCTAGCGCTACTTCGCACCCTTACACCAGACGAAGTTGCGCTATGGCAAAGAATAAATTCGCCCATCACTACTGAAAACCTATAAAACTGCAAAAGAAAGATATTCCAATTGTAAAAGGGACATCTGCCTTTGACTTCTACATGATTTTGACAGGGTTTTACCTGGAGTATTTTTTATTATTCAGAATTGTCACAATTTGACACATAATAGATTCCACTCAGGCTATTTTTCCGGGATTTTGGCTTCAAAAAGCCTAACCCTAAAGGTTGAGGTTTAATAAATTGGCCCCATTTCCAACCACTTCCAAAGACATAACCCAACAAATATTGCATCATTTTATTGTTTACTTGCCCACAACCTCCATTTACAACATTGCGGGATCCAAATGAAGACTGAAAAAATCTCCATAGAATTTCTTTGCAAATACCTTTGAACATATTTGTTTACTTCTTTCAAGAATCAATTAATCATTATGTTTTCCAGTGGCAGCCCCCCCATATTTTGATACAATTGTTTTGAGCTAAACGTTTTGATATTTAACCTAATTTAGCTGCCAAGCAATCTCTCCACTTTTCTACTATCACTTTCCATAAACTGGCGCCTCATTCTGTTCAGATCTTTGTTTTTTTCCAATGTGTAATGGATAAAAAAAAGTGTCAAGACTGCAGTTTAAATTCTCTATGTTGTATTATGGTTTTGTTATATATTTAGTTCTTTGTGCTTCAAGGTGATTCAGAAGAGATTGACTTAACAGTGGTTTACCAAGCAGCGGCTAATGGAGATGTCAACACATTGACAGCAATCATCCGGGAAGATCCATCAATATTAGAATACTGTGACAATGAAGGTAAGAAAGCAAAGAAACCTTCTTAGAATATACATTTTCCAGAAATGGCCCTGTCTGTCAAAGGGACAAGGCTCAAGTTAAAAGGAAAGAAATGACATAAGCTGGGATGTCCAACTGTCTGTCCAATAAAGGAGCACAACAATCAGAGCTAAGTTTGAAGAGCAAAAGGAGGACACATTTCCAGGTTTGTAACAGTAATGCAGTTGTGACCACATCTCAGTCAGTACAAGCAGAGAGGGTACAAGCAGCACAAAGGTAGAATCTATTTGTGCCAGCTGTAGGCAAAGTCAATACTAGAGTGCCAGCACAGCAAGGGCAATGACTCCTCCTAGCATTAGCAATAGCCAAGTGACTCCTGGGGCCTTTCAGGGGTCCTTGTTGCCCTGAGGCAGCCTTTCTGATATCACGTCGCTAGTGCAGAGAACGTAATTGATTTTTTTTCTGCCCCTGGTAACTTACGAGCTGCAGCAGCGACTCATGGCATCAGTGCCCCTGAGTGACTCATAGAAAGGTTCTAGGCTATGGCATTTTCATTGGAGCGCAAGATGGCTATTCATTCTGGATTCCTGTCTTATGCGCCAGTGTAACATTTGACATTAGTATATTTTATAGTCACTGTCACCTAAAAAAATCTGTTATATCTGCCTTAGTATCTATAGTTGTTTCTCACACTGGCACAACGTTTACAAGACTGTTTGCTAAAGAGAGGTAAAGCCTTCAGCCCAATATAATTGAAAATATCATAAAAACAGAACATTTTATGACTCCTTAAGCACCACACATTTTACCCCCATTGGCTCCCTCAGTTACAGGAGGAGGCACATTTATGACGTGTCGAGTTTTATTTAAAACTCCCATAAGATCCCATAAATTCAAAATTCGACTAGTCGAAATGTATTCATAAAATCAAATTTTTTGATAAATCTTGAAAATCAAATTCAAAATGTTTTAAAAAAAAATTGAATAGAGTTTGGATAACTCCCTAGTCGAATCTGACGTTTTGACCAAAAATTTCAAAATTCGAATTCTAACTTTCAATTCTCCCCTTGATAAATCTTCCCCTAAATGTTGAGTACAAAGTATACACCCTCACAACTGTTTACCCCTTTCCCCAGAAGGGATTATCATTACCAACCCTTTCACCCACTCTTACTTTTTTAAGGATAAAATGTAGGTGGGTGAGAAAAGTTGTTTTTTTTCTCGTCCAGATAACAAAAACACAATATCAAAATAAATGATAATTTGTGATTTTTTACACAATGATTTTAATTATAATAAACTACTCACATTTTTACTCTTTTTTTTTTTACATTCATTCATGCCTTCAAGGGCTTGACTTCAAAACTCTCATTATATGCCTTTAAAAAAGCTTATAAATATATGGAATTGTTTTCTTTTTCTCCATTATAACCTTAGCCATCTTAATATGCCCTCTGTCATCTCCTATTGTAAGTGAGGGCTCTGTCAGTTTTTCCTATGAATACAAGATTACAGTTGCATTTGGTAGCCTATACTACCTAGGATGACTGACAGCTGTAATTATTGTCTATTTTTATAGAGTTGTAATCTTTCTTGTAATCTTATCTTTAACCTTATACACATACTCGCAAATAACACACTTGGCACACTTATAAACGGTTTTATATTTAATACTTTCGTATTCGCTAAACCTGGTAGAAGGACAAACAGTTGTTTGTTTGAATTCATATTTTTCTATATTCAATTCTTGGGTTTTTTTCCCCTAAAAATTAGCTTGCTATGAATTCTGTAGCACTTCTTCCTAATGAGACCTGTGAAGAAGCATGCAAGTCTGGTTGTTGCTACACTGTTTTAAGAGACAATTGAAATTAGTTGGAAAGTTGCTTAGAATGACATTTCCTATAATTAATTAAAATGTATTTTTTAGGTTTACATTCCCTTAAAGAGATCCTGTCATCGGAAAACATGTTTTTTTCAAAACACATCAGTTAATAGTGCTACCCCAGCAGAATTCTGCAGTGAAATCCATTTCTCAAAAGAGCAAACAGATTTTTTTTATATTCAATTTTGAAATCTGACATGGGGCTAGACATTTTGTCAATTTCCCAGCTGCCCCTGGTTATGTGACTTGTGCCTGCACTTTAGGAGAGAAATGCTTTCAGGCAGGCTGCTGTTTTTCCTTCTAAATGTAACTGAATGTGTCTCAGTGGGACATGGGTTTTTACTATTGAGTGTTGTTCTTATATCTACCAGGCAGCTGTTATCTTGTGTTGGGGAGCTGTTATCTGGTTACCTTCCCATTGTTCTTTTGTTTGGCTGCTGGGAGGGGAAAAGGGAGGGGGTGATATAACTTGCAGTACAGCAGTAAGAGTGATTGAAGTTTATCAGAGCACAAGTCACATGACTTGTGGCAGCTGGGAAATTGACAAAATGTCTAGCTCCATGTCAGATTTTAAAACTGAATATAAAGAAATCTGTTTGCTCTTTTGAGAAATGGATTTCAGTGCAGAATTCTGCTGGAGCAGCACTATTAACTGATGCATTTTGAAAAAATTTTTTTATCCCATGACATTATCCCTTTAAAATTTGTGACAATCAACATACTGTATAAGGCATTAGCTATAGCCAAAAAGAGCAAGGTTTCATAGAATAGTTTGTATAATATAAGAGTACAGAAATGAAAGTGGTTAAAAGGCTAAATTAATTAGGAAGAATTATAAATGCTTCAGAATTATAAAGAGTTAATACTATTCTTAGAAGACAAACAAGAAGGGTGAGAAGTGAATTGGTATATCTTACCTGGTTAAGAAATACAGACAAATCCTGAGGGATTGTATAAACATATGAAGTCTGTGAATTGTGAATTTATGTGGAAGTTTAAAGATAAGATAGTGGTTGAGAAAAACAATAAAAATAAGAGATGATTGCAGCTGTCAATCACATAGCTAGAATATGTTATCAAATACATTTTCAATCATTTATACATAGTATTCTGACTCCAATTGCTGTAATAATGGCTGAATCCCCGTGAGACCTCCCTGCTGGGCCTGTATGGAGCTGTAACAACCACTGAGGACAATATTTGCCAGATAGCTGAACTCACCAGACACTTGTAGTCCACAAAGCTGCTTTATTTGAGGTGGATAAACAATGTAGCAGTGGATGAATAAGTGCTGCAGGTCAAAAAGAATATTTCCTTCCTAACCTCTGAGCTGTAGCTCCTCACTCATGGAAGGCAGGAACACAAGAGGATGATGGGAGGAACTGACATCACACATAAGGAAGGAATAGGAGGAGGGTTTACAAACGAGGAAATACAGAGCTTGCAATACAGCCTTGGTCAGCAGGTGGCAGCATAACAATGGGTATGCATATAAACATAAGCAATTAAACATATATATTTTAACCCTGATAACCTTAACTGCGGAGACAGCACACTCCCCGTCTGGTATTTTTAGATACCACTATATTATAATAAACATAATGGCAGTTATGAAAAGGCAAAATAAACATTGAGCAGTTTTGCTTGAAGATCTTTCCTGTCATCTGAAAAACAAAGAGGAAAACAGGCATGCAATACAATAAACATGGCATTGTAAAATAACCAATGTCCTTAGTAGGTTCTTAGTGGAAATTGGTGGGAGTCTCTTGCTTTAAGTTTTGAAGCAAATAAGAGTTCAATCCCCAAAGGGTAAGATGAGTACAAGTTAAGTAATGGGCCAATTGAAAGTCTTTGTGGCACCATCCTTAGCAATTTTTGTGACAAGGGTGGAAACTTCAGGATGAATCTCAAAGTCTCTGTCTGGATCCAAGAGACCGAAGATTTCTGCAGAAGTTGTAGATTCTGAGTGATCCTTGAGGTAGGCCACAACCGCTATGGTCTCAGTAGATGCATCTGAGAAAACATGGATCTCTCTCTCCTGGTTGGCAGCAAGAGAATTCGAAGTATAGCACCTAGGTATGTGAAGCTCTTCCAGGGCCTTTAAAGAATGCTTCCATGACTCCCATTTTGACTGCTTATCAATTGGTAAAGGAGTATCCCAGTCCTTAACAGTCTCTGATAGCTGTCTTAGCAAGGATTTACCTTGTATGGTGATGGGTGCTACAAACCCCAGTGGGTCATACAGGCTGTTCACTATTGATAAGACACAACGTCTGGTAAATGGCTTATCTGCCACGGTAACCTGGAAGCCAAATGTGTCATGCAATAAGTCCCATCTTAAACCAAGGCTTCTCTGAATGGGTGGCTCATCTGTTCGCAAATTTAAGTCTTTAAATTCTGTGGCATGATCATCAGAATTGAAGGCTTTCATTACAGCTGTACTGTTTGAAGCAATCTTGTGGAGTCTGAGGTTAGCCTCAGAAAGCATACATTGTGTCCTTCTGAGTAAGTCAATAGCCTCTTGGTCTGTTGGTAAAGATTTAAGGCCGTCATCCACGTAGAAGTCTCTCTCCACAAAGTGTTGAGCATCTGCACCATACTCACATTTACCTTCACGAGCAGTCCTTCTTAGACCATATGTAGCAACAGCAGGTGATGGACTGTTACCGAAGACATGCACTTTCATGCGGTATTCCATTACTTCGCTGTTGATGTCATTGTTGCGGTGCCAGAGGAATCTGAGAAAGTTTCTGTGGTCCTCTCGTGCGATAAAACAATGGAACATCTGCTGGATATCGGCTGTGATTGCAACCGGCTCCCTTCTGAACCTCATAAGTACTCCTACAAGGTTGTTAGTTAGGTTGGGACCAGTGAGAAGAACATCATTGAGAGAAGTACCTTGATATTTGGCACTGGAGTCGAATACCACCCTGATTTGTTTTGGTTTGCGTGGGTGATACACTCCAAAGGAAGGTAGGTACCAGCATTCATCGTGTTCTTGTAGTGGTGGGGCTGGTTCAGCATGATCATTGTCAAATATTTTCTTCATAAAGGCAATAAAATGTTCTTTCATTTCAGGCTTGCTTTTAAGGGTTCTCTGCAATGAGGCAAATCTGGACATGGCTTGCTCATGATTGTTTGGAAGTTTGATTCTTGTAGAGCGGAATGGCAAGGGTGCAACCCAACTGTTAGAGTTGTCTTTAAAGAATTCAGTGTCCATAATTTTTATGAACTCCTTGTCCTCAATGGAAGGTGCAATTTTGTTATCATCACTTGTAGTATGAAACACTGTATCCCCAAAGTTGTCATCACAGAAGATGGGAGTGACACTGGATACTGGGATCATATACTTAGGATTCTCCTTTACCTCAAAATGATGTGGGCATGGTGTGAAGTGAGTTGCTTGTCCACTTTGCAATACATGAGTTTTAAAGGAGTCAACTTCAGATGGCCTGTGCATTTTGTCTAGACAAACATCGCCCACTATTACCCAGCCTAGGTCAAGTCTTTGCGCATAGGGAGCATCATGAGGACCATTGCACTGTTGCCGTACCTTATGGACTCTAAGAATGTCTCTTCCCAACAAGAGCAGGATTTCAGCATCCTTTTCAATGGCAGGAATCTGACTGGCGAGGTGCCTTAAGTGGGGTTGGTGGCATGCAGCTTCTGGTGTGGGAATCTCTTCCCTGTTATTAGGTATCTCATCACATTCAATTAGTGTAGGTAAAGGCAGATGAATGTTACCTTTAATTGAGGAGATAATGTAACCATTAGCCCTCCTGCCTAGAGTCTCTATATGACCAGCACAGGTATTGAGGGTATAGGGTTCTGCATCTCCTTTGATGTTGAAAATCTCAAAGAACTGTGGTCTTGCCAAAGATCTGTTGCTTTGGTCATCAAGCATAGCATAAGTCTTTATTGCTTTCTCTGGTCGACCTTCAGGATATACCTGGACTAGGCATACCTTGGCACAGCATTTGGGACTATAGCCTTCTCCGCAGACTTCGGTACATGAAGTTGAAATCTTTGTTGAAGCAGGAACACATCTTTGTTCCTCCCCGCCATGATTTGAGATGGGGGTTGGAGACTGTGGACTATCAGGAAGAGGTGTTGGATGCATTGCTGCAATATGCTTGTCACTGCTGCACTCGGTGCACTTAATAACAGTCTTGCAATCCTTAGCAATATGATCTGAGGAGGCACAGCACTTATAGCAGACCCCAAACTTCTGGAGAAGCTCCTTGCGCTCCTGTAAAGACTTTGCCCTGAACCCACGACATTTCTTAAGTGGATGTGGTTTCCTGTGAATTGGACACTGACGGTTGGGATCCTCAGTTTTCCCAGCGGAAGTTTTGTCAGCTAAAGAGTCTGTAGCAGGAGGGATGTCTGTCTTTCTAACAGACACAGTGCCACGCAAGTCTCTGTGTTTAGTAGCTGTGTTGTCATGCCGTGCAGATGATGAGGCAGAAAGGTTGGGTTCACTAAAGCTGAAGCTTGGATCATTTTTGACCCAGGCATAGTCGCTGATGAATTTGCAGAAGTATGAAAATGGAGGGAAGGATACATTATATTGTTTCTTGTACTTTGAGCCCACTGTGGCCCACTTCTCTTGCAGCCCATATGGTAGCTTCAATACTACTGGGTTCACCCCGTGAGCAGTATCCAAGTAGCTGAGTCCTGAGAGACGAGGGTCTGCCTTAGCTAACTCCAGCTCCATCAGAAGGTCACTGAGTTCTTGCAGCTTGTGATTGTCTTTGTTGGTTATTTTTGGGAAAGATTGTAGTCTCTTAAACAAGGCACTTTCTATGGCTTCAGAGCTACCATAGGTTTGTTCAAGTCTTCCCCAAGCAGCAGCAAGACCTGCATCTGGGTAGTCAACATGTACAGCTCTTAGTCTCTTAACACGATCTGCAGACTCTGGACCTAGCCATTTGATGAGTAAATCAAGTTCCTCTTTGGCTGTGAGGTTGAGGTCAGCAATTGCAGCTTTAAACGTAGATCTCCAGGCTCTATAATTCTCAGGACAGCCATCAAACCTTGAGAGACTAACGTTAATGAGCTCACGACGTATCATATACCTGGCAAAGTCAGACAGGTCTGATCTCTCACTCTTTGGTGCCTGGGTAACTTGTGGAACCTGGGGGTTGTATAAGCTTCCCGGTGTATAAAGGTGAGATGAACCAGGATAAAATGAAGTGGCGTAAGCATTCAGCAGTGGTTTGGTCTCTAAGGCACTTGCTGGCTCTAGTTTAAACTGAGGTTTGTCACTGGAATTCACCTGAGAGATGGTAGGGGGTATCATCACATGCTGAGTGACTACGTCTGTGTGGTTGGTCTGTCGCTGTGTCAGTGGTGGCAGCCCCATGGTTTGGGTACTGTAAGGTACAGCAGTGTCAGTAGTAACAGGTAAAAGAGACTGACCTGTATTATGAGTTGCAGGAGTTATCCTTGTATTTTGTAAGATTGGTTGATTGTCATTAGATGCATCCTGGTTTAGTACATATTTACTTGTGCGTTCAATAGGATCTTCAGACTCTGCTGGAATAGGGCAGTCTTGTTCATGTGATTCTCCCAGTGCTTGCTCAAGGACGTTTAGTCTTGCAATAGCTGCTGCCTTTTCCATTTGAAGAATTTCTAGTTCAGCTTCCATTTCTGCCCTTTTGCGTGCAGCTTCTGCTTGCTGGCGTGCAGCTTCTGCTTGCTGCCTTGCAACTTCTGCTGCTGCCTCTGATTGCTCGCGTGCAGCTTCTGCTTGCATCTCTGCTTTAAGTTTAACCTCTCTTTTAGCATAGGAAATTTGCACCTTAACTGCTTCAGCATTAGCACGGGCCTCTATAAGCTTGTCACTTAGTGTGGATTTCCTAGAATGAGAGGTCTTGGATGATCTTGATGTGAGCCGTGATGATGTGGATCTGTGAGACCTAGTCTCTTGCAAGTGTGTAATCTTGAGCTCTGCCTTATCCTTAGCGCTTTGCACCAAAAGGTCTCTTTCTTGGTCTAAGGCTTCAGATCTGGTTAGCTCTGCTGAGGATTCCTCTATATTAGTATCTTTTAAGAAGGTAGTATATTTAGCAGACAGCCGCTGATAACGTTCATAGCTAGCAGATAAGCGATTTATACAGTCTCTTAAATCGGCTGCATCATTGTTAGAATGTGAAAGAACAGACATGCATTGCACAGTTCTATCCCATAGTTCTGATAAATTGCTAGAAAACTCATCCCTTGTAATCTCATAATTTTCTCTGGACTTTTGAGATGGTTTTATTATGCGCTTGGGCCTGACGCTTTGCTCTGCAGTATATATGGGGTTTTCTCCCTGGATGTCTGTGAGCTCTGGTGCATGGTGCACTTGCTTAGCTTCAGTTGAAAATGAATGCACAGAGCCTTGCTGAGACATTTTGCACTTTTGCTGAAAATGGTTACTGTCTCTTTAAGAAACTTACAGCAGTGGCAGGAGTGTGGGGCAAACTGCAGCAGTGTTATAGCAGGACCCTGAGAGCAGTATTTACAGCAGCTTGAGCAGCACAATAACACAATCCAGTTGCATAAAACAGTCCTGAACATTCACAGGGAACAGCATGTGCTTGTAGAACCATGTGCTTGCAGGGAGTTGTTAGACTGCATTAAACTTGGCTGCAGATTGAATATAAGTGACTTGCCAGTGAGTGGAGACTTGATGGAACATACAGTGTGACAGCAGGTTATAGAATTTTATTCTTTTTGACTATTCTGACTCCAATTGCTGTAATAATGGCTGAATCCCCATGAGACCTCCCTGCTGGGCCTGTATGGAGCTGTAACAACCACTGAGGACAATATTTGCCAGATAGCTGAACTCACCAGACACTTGTAGTCCACAAAGCTGCTTTATTTGAGGTGGATAAACAATGTAGCAGTGGATGAATAAGTGCTGCAGGTCAAAAAGAATATTTCCTTCCTAACCTCTGAGCTGTAGCTCCTCACTCATGGAAGGCAGGAACACAAGAGGATGATGGGAGGAACTGACATCACACATAAGGAAGGAATAGGAGGAGGGTTTACAAACGAGGAAATACAGAGCTTGCAATACAGCCTTGGTCAGCAGGTGGCAGCATAACAATGGGTATGCATATAAACATAAGCAATTAAACATATATATTTTAACCCTGATAACCTTAACTGCGGAGACAGCACACATAGGGAAAAGTGTCAGAGCCTCACTTAGAATAAGCCAGCACAGAGGGCATAATAAGAAGGCTAAGGCTATAATTGAGAAAAAGAACACATTCATTATATTTAGAAGCATTTTCAGTCCTTGCAAAAATTAAGGAATATGAAATATAGATGGAACAACCAGAAATTGAAATACAGAATCTCATCCCACTGTTTTATATTCTTTTTATATGAGAGGCAGAAGGGGGTTGGTGATCCTTTCTGAAGAAAGAGGCAACCAGTGGGAATAGGGGGTATAAGGTCAGGCTGGAAAGCATATTATACGGCATTTCATATCTATTGTGTTTGAAGAAGTTCCCAAAGCAAAACACTTTAGTGGTGCCTGTGGTTTGTTTTCTGAAGCCACTGCATAGAGGACACAAACCAGCATTATATGATTCAGTGGAACACTTTAAAAGGAGTGTCATGAATTTGCCAGTGACATTAATAGAAACCTGTGGGGGTTTTTTAGGCTAAATTAACTATGTATACTAATTCAGAATTTTTGGTAAAACACAAAGTACCAGTGCCACGTTACAGGGTTACACTCTATTAGGGATACACCGAATCCGGCCGAACCCCTGAACCCTTCGCGAAAGATTCGGCTGAATACCGAATCTGAATCTTAATTTGTATATGCAAATTAGGGGTGGGAAGGGGAAAACTTTTTTTTACTTCCTTGCTTTATGACAAAAAGTCACGCAATTTCCCTCCCGCCCCTAATTTGCATATGCAAATTTGGATTAAGTTCAGCCCGGGCAGAAGGATTTGGCCGAATCCTGGCCGAATCCCGAACCAAATCCTGGATTCGGTGCATCCCTACACTCTATGCAATGCCTGCCAAGTTGCTATCTGCATTAAATTAAAAAAAGTTGGCTCTTAAAGGGTCAAAGAGAACTGATAAGCTCTGTATAATGAGCCTCACATTGTCTTTCATGGCTTGTTGTATCTTGGACTTGTAGTTAGGAAGGGGTTTGGTTCGGGATTCGGACAGGATTCAGCCTTTTCCAGCAGGATTTGGATTCAGCCAAGTGCCTGGCAGAACCGAATCCTAAAAAATCTCATGAGTTTTGAACACATGCTGTGCGCACACTTCTCTTTCCTCCCTCATTCCCCTAATTTGAATATGCCAATTAGGATTCAGATTCGGTTTGGTATTCGGCCGAATCCTAAAGTAGTGGATTTAGTATGTCCCTAGTATTAACTGAAAAGGAGAATCTATTTCAGTATATTTTCCTCTTTTCTTGCACATGCTTTGGATAGCTGGTGAGGTAGGACCAAATTTAAAATCCATTACACCTCTCTGCACCATTTACTAAACAAATTAATCTTTTCTTCTAAGAATATGCTGAACATGTCATTGCTTTGCCCCTGAAAGTACAAAAATCAGTATAATATACAGTATATAATTATACTATATAAAGTAAGTTTTATAATGTACATTTTTATAATGTAAAACTGAGATGTAATAACAGAAAAAGCAAAAAGAAAATACAAAATTCAAAACTGCAAATTATCTGATTGACATTTATTGAAGTAGAAGTTTATGAAAATATCTATTCATCGCCTTTCTGTTGTGGGATTTTGTCACTTTCAGTTATAAATGAGTTAACGTGTTATGCTAACTGTGTTTGATTAATAAATTATAATCTTGTTAGGTTCTCCATAAACAAGAATATATCCCTGTGATCTCAAAGAGAAGGGCAGTCTGTGCCAATGATTGCACCACATGTCTATACATTTCTCCTAACATTGTATATTAGTAATATTATTAGTATGTATTTTGCCTATATATTGCACTTTTTAAATTTTTTTGCAAAAAAGACATTGGTTTAAAATAAGGAAAGCAGATCTTTGGATTGCTGGTGGGACCCTGGGATGTGGAGGCTGATGTTTAGTGTATGTTTGCTAGAATTCTTTATCTTTCAAGTGTTTCTTGGCACACAATAAATGTATTTGCTGCAGGGCCATGTAACTTCTTTTTACACTACTGGCAGGTAACAGGAATACATATATATTTTAAGACTAGTTATCAGAGTAGGAGGTGGTTGCTGAAAATAGGCTTTAAAATCGTTGTTAAAATAAGTGTAGAAAACATATAGAATAAGTTACTGTTGCTCAAGCCATGTTCCTAATGTGCATAAAAAAGGGGATACTTTAAGTTAATGCCACGTGGGGCTCATTCACGGTTGATCCACAGGATTATGCTTTGTCCTGTGTCTGGACCCAGAGACACTGCATCGGCCTGGGCCTGGGAACTGACATACGCAGCAAATATCGGAACCAAAATGCATATGTGCGTCTGCACCCAGGCCAATGCAGTGTCTCTAGGTTCAGACATAGTCCAGAGAGTATTCCAGTGAATCATCTGATTTTCTACCTGCATAAAAGAACAACAGCCCAATGTGGCACAAGCCTAAGGAAACAGATATAATGTATACTCTTACGTTTCTGAATATCTATATAAAATGTACCTTAAATCTACTTAGTAATTATTTTCTTATTTCCATTTTTGAAGGTTGCACCCCCTTGATGCATGCAGTGTCGGGACGCCAAGTTGATACCGTCAAATTATTATTGAAAATGGGAGCAAATATTAACACTCAAGATGCCTGTGGGAGAACAAGCCTGTCTGTAGCAACGTATCTGGTAGGGTTGGTTTTATTATATATCAAATGGACATGGTATTCACAGCACCTTAATCAAGGAGGTTTATCCGGAAATTATAAACAACAATATCCGACATCTTCGACTTGGAGTTGTTGTTTAACAAAATCATTTTTAGCCCTTGTGTCTTCAGTGCACAAAAAGTTGCTGGAAAATCAAGTAGTATCTTTTAATGCCCTATATCACCATACAGCAGCTTTTTACTAAATCATCACTTCATCAATTCAGGCCAATAAAACATAGTTGACCCCCCATAGTGACTGTTTGGTGAAAATGAAACACACAGTAGAGCTCTCCCCTGTTGCTTCAAGGTGATCATTGGTGTTCCAAGATGGTACAGGGAATGGCTTGGCTGAGCTTGGGTAGTGCCTCCATCTGAAGTGAGCTTCGCTGGCTACACAAGATGATTCCACTAATGAAATAAACGTTGTAGTGAAGCACATTGAGGGGATTATTTATCCAACTCCGAGATTAATTGATTGTTTAAAATAAAAAAAGTCTGACCAAACTGGAATCCACGATTTGACCGTATTTATTATTACAAAAGCACGATTTAGAGGGTTAAGTCTGAATTTTTACAGTATTTATTATTACATTTTCTTAAAAATTTGCTTTGCGGGAAAAAAAAATCAGATTTTCATAATTTTTCTGGATTTTTCATCCGGTTTTCAAAAATTTTTCGTATTTTTTACCCAAAAACTCAGATTTTCGTCTGAAAACTTCGGGGTATTGCACGAAACCCAGAGCACATCAAAAAATTATTGGGACTTTTTCCATTGACTTATACGCAACTTCGACAGGTCTGAGATGCCGGATTTTCTGAGTCAGACTTTTCCATCCTCTGGGTTTAAAAAATTTGTGAGGTTATAAAAAAAAAAAATCACAAATTTTTCATGATTTTTGCGTTCAGAGTTTAGTAAATAACCCCACAAATCTAATTGGGGGAAAACTCGATAAAATGCAGTGAGAATCCGAATAGTATGTTTTTTTTCTGATTTTTTTTTTCCAGAATCGCTCGATTTTTCAGACTTTATCCCGAAAAGTCTAAATTTTGGGGATTTTTGTCCAAATGCCAAAAATAGTCAATTTTTTGGGCTAATTCCAGTGCAGACCACAGAAACTTCCAAACAGGATAGGGACCTCTCCTATCGACTTACTGTAAATGCAATCTCAGCAGGTCTGTGATGGCAGATTTTAGGATTCAGACTTTTTGCAGCCTTGGTGTTTTTCCACTAAAAATTTAGATTTTATAGTAAAATAAAACTTACAAGTTTTTAGCATTTGGACTTTAATAAGTAACCTCCTTAATGTGTGTATCTATAAGACTGCTGGGTGATGTAGTCCCTGTGACTTCCACTATAGTAAAAAGGATTTAGTTAATGCTTTAACCAGCAGGGATTCTCAAGCCAATCATCAGGGGGACAGTCCAATTAACCTGCAAGGGGAAAACACTGCAGTGTGCAGCATGCTTAGAGTTGTTTCCTGCTGTTCCCTGGGGGAAGTTGTTTTCAAGAGCCTAGGAATGCAGCATGTCAGCCATTTTGATAAGGAGAAAGCAGATTCACATCTACCACTGCCAACACTTAGGGCAGAGACACACGTGAAGATTCAGGGAGAATCTAATCGCCTCTTTTTAAGCCGACTAATCTCTCCGAAAAGCCTTTCCGCCGGCTAGAATCTAAATCGCCAGTGGGATGGCACTCGGAGCACTTCGTTTTCGAAAGTCGCCTGAAGTTTCCTCATAAGGAACAGCCCCTTGTGGATTCTTAATGAGTAACCATTTGAAGGGGGTGAATGTGACACCTAGCAGTAGTCTATGTAGTTGGTATAGAGACTGATTTGTCTCTTCTTCAACCAAAGAGGCCAGGTGGCGCTACTATGTAGTACAGGAAAATGTTTGGGGAGGTCAACCCCCCCTTGAAATTTGTCACTGGTTGGTGTATTTAAACTTTTTAATTAGTATAGGGGACTGAAGATGAACATAAAGCAATTTAGGGAGGAGTATCATTTTTATAAGTTGTGTTCTGCCCATAGGGCTTAGCAATAGAGATTCCCACACTCTAATTTTGGTCGCTATTATGGCCATCATTAGCTGCACATTTACACTGTAAAATTTAAAAATGGGCAGCTTTACCACTACTCCCAGGTGGGACTGAGTTACCACGGGAAATGGTAAGTTTGGTAATTCCACCTGTGTCAGTTTATCCACCTTAAAGAGTGCAGATTTGAAAGCACTAGTGACCAGTCCCAAGAGGTGTGCAAATCTGGAGTCAAAACTCTGTAAGGAAGGCCCTTGATCTCCCAGATATACTAGGGTGTTGTCTGCATACAACTGTATATGTTCCTCTCTACCCCCAGCCGCTACCCGTGAGGTTGGGGTGTTGGCAGATTGCTGGGGGAATGGCTCCATAACTAGGGTTAAGAGGAGTGGGGACATGGGGCAGCCCTGTCTCGTGCCTCTTCTGAGTGGGAACTGTTTGGAGCCAGAGCCATTTGTTAGCACAGAGGCCTTAGGTGAGTGATAGAGACGTTGTATCCATTTACAATAGGGGGGGGCAAAGTTAAAGCCTTTTAAGACTGACCACAGATATGGCCATTCAACCCTATCAAATGCTTTAGTTATATTTTAGGCAGCTACCACCCTTTGACAGAGACTGTCATGTTCAGTGGCTAGGTTCAAGTAGAGCCTCCTGATGTTAAGGGCAGTTGCGTTGCCTGGCATAAAGCCAGTTTAATCATCTGATATCACTGTGGGGATGACCTTGTTTATTCTACATGTTAACATTTTTAATATCAGACGACAGCAGGGAGGCATCCATATGTGTGGGATCTTTACCTGGCTTATGCAGTAACACTATGGAAGCTTTGTATAAGGAAGTTGGGAGGCATTCTTCCCCTGTGGCACTTTGCAGCATTTGAAGGAGATATGGGTCTATGATTTCTTTAAACCTTTTAAAAAGTTTGATGGGAAAACTATCTGGGCCAATTCAACAAGACCTTTTGGCCTATGTAGGGTGAGGATCAGTGGTAAACAGTCTAAGTACAGTTGCTCTGGTAGCCCTGGAGCTGTAAAATTGCACAATGTGTTGTAGCTCTGTCTGCACAATATTAGCCATCTCCCCTTGATGGTATTTTTAGTAATACCATTTTGACCTCGTGTAAGACAAAACTCAGTAAAGGAAAAAACCTTTAGTAATAGTCAGGCAATTTATTCATACATAATACAACATAACAGTTTTGTCTGGGTAAGCTGTTGGAGTAACACACAGAATGTCAGCCAAGGACTTACCAAAGACCCACCTCTTGGTCCAGGCATTATATAGCTTTCAGAAGGCATTTACAGTAATTGTGACAAGGGGTATATGGAAATACCATACATGGTCTGGCGAGGAGACTTACTGGCATAAATTTGTACATTCCTGTAAGATGTGCAGTTTTGCAACATAAGAGATTTCTGGTTCCAACTGTCCACAGCCTCATAGACATCTGTTGGCTAAACATAGCCATTGTGATACAGACAGCTATTGAGCAACACTTCTGCAAAAGGGCAAACGAGACATGCTGACACTATGCTGACACTCTTCTAAGTAACAGAGTGGAGATCATTTATTTGTATATTTGTATTTGCCTAGTATAAGTTATATGAGTGACCATTGTCCACAGTTGACCATTTAGCCCTTTTAGTCCATCCTGCCTTGGGCCATATAGCGTTATGGCGTCATAGAGGGCGGGGGTGACAACTATCGACCCTCTGACACTAGCCATTGGTCCGTCTTAGGATTTAGACCGTTCCAGATATCAAATTTCACTGTCACCCTCAGCAGCAAAAGGGGTGATACTATGTTTTCCTCTCGTGGCATCTTTTTAATCTCATTGAATTTAAAGAGTGGCCACTGCACCTCTAGTGAGTAATCAGGGTACATTGCAATATTCATATTGTCAAAATGTAGCTTTTGGTGGCCTTTGACGGCCATGGCGAGGATTTTGTCTCTATCCCTGGCATTCAGCAAGAGGCCGGGCTGGGGCTCCTGGGGGTGGCATGCACATGGGGACATGGAGAAGGTTGCAGCAAGGGATAAATGCTTTGTTCTGCTTATTAGTATGCAGACTCATGTCATATTTTACAGGGATGGCTAGAAGGCTGCATAAGTCTACTCAGGAATGGAGCCAAGCAGAATATTCCAGATAAAAATGGTCGACTTCCATTGCATGCAGCCACTGCCGAGCCTGATGCCAGGTATATGCTCTGCTACAAATTAGTGAATTGATAACTTGTCATGAAAGAAAAAATGTCTGGGCCTTCTTTGCTGGTGTCAAGAACAACCTTGACCCAAATAAGCTAAATGCCGTTATATAAAATATACAAGAAGACGGAGTGCAAATCTTATCTTTTAACTCATATCTCAGTAAATGTTGACACTTTCCACTTGTCATTATGTAGGTTGGGCAGTCCCAAATTGCAGTTTCAGAAGGACTGGAGAACATTTGGGTGCAACTAGGTTTAATGCTTAACTACAGAGAAACATTCTGCATATACTGCAATACCAAGAGCAAACCATGTCCTTAAAATGGGCATAACTTTTGACTGTCTAGGAAAATTGTTTTTTTTTTTTTTGTTGTTAATCTTGATTGACAAGCAATATTACATATTATGTATACAGGTATGGGATCTATTATCTGTTATGCTTTGAACCCAAGGACACAGAATTTCATGTTTAATAGATGACAATTTCCCTACTTTATAACTCTCTAGATAATGGGTTTCTGGATAATCACATCTGTATATAAATAATCACATATGGAATGTTTCTTATTTCTTTAAAGTGGCCATACACATAACAATTGCAATCTTTCCTGTGACCATTGGTCACAAGAAAGATTGTTGTATTTTCACTACCAATAAAAAGAGATGAATTGTCAGATATGCAGGTAGATACAATAAAATTCTATGGCTAGCTGGCAATTCTGCACTAACCATTGGCTAATGTTAGCGCACCAATATCCAAAGCTTTTGCCAGTAACGGTCGTCTCGTCTCCCACCATCACGCACTGAATATTGTACAAGGCTTTCCTGCAAGTGTGGCCATCTTTAAACAGCATTTTTTCTGACTATGATTTGTCTTTTCTGGCCCTTACATACCGCACAACAACGGCACATACCGCACAACAGGGCTCATTTACAAATGCACTGCAAATGAATAACACTAATACTCTATGAATAAACATAAATACACAGCTAAATAATGCTCCCTGTGCCGAAGTGTTTTACATAACATATGAAAGTATTGGCAATATAGAGCCTATACAGACAGTAGTTTCCCTTTATAGGGACAGTTCATTGTAAGAATAAAAACTGGGTAAATAGACAGACTGTGTAAAATAAAAAATGTTTCTAATATAGTTAGTTAGCCAAAAATGTAATGTATAAAGGCTGGAGTGACTGAATGTCTAACATAACAGAACAAAACCATACTTTTTGCTTTTCAGCTCTCTTAGGGCTCTTACTCACGAGCGGTTGTAGCTGCGCTCCCCTGAGACGCAACATGCTGCATTTTTCCTGCGTTCGGCGCCTACACGCGCTTGTGTGAGTACAGCCCCGGTGGAAAAAATGTAATGCGTCTATTCCTGCGCTCCCCTGCGGCTGAACTCAGAAAAATGGAACGCAGGGGAGCGCAGCTACAACCACTCGTGAGTAAGAGCCCTAACTCTGAGTTAGTCAGCGACTTTAAGGGGAGTCACATGAGACATAACTGTTTGGTGAGTTGGCAATTGATCCTTCAAAAGCAAACAGTTATGACCCATGTGTCCCCCCATCAAGTCACTAATTGGTTACTGCCTGGTAACCAATCAGTGGAAACCTGAAAAGCAGGAAGTAGTGTTCTGGCTATTATGTTAGACATCCAGTCACTCCAGCCTTTATACATTACATTTTTGGCTAACTAACTATATTAGAAACCTTTTATTTTGCACAGACTATCTATTTGCCCAGTTTTTATTTTTATACTGAACAGTTCCTTAAAGAACGTGTACTACATAATAGAGGTTGTTTGGCTTGTAAAAATCTGTTTGAATACTTGATATATTCAATGTCATTTTAGAATAACACTACCACTCACATTATTCATTAATTGCATGAAACATTCACACACAACAAACCCAAGTAAAAAACATGTTAATTATCTCCTCCCACTGGATTATTATGTTTTTGGAATCTGAGAATTCTGGAAGGCTTTTATTTCCCGTTCACTGTGGTTTAAATGTATTAGCTGTAGGTGCTTTAAGGTGCTATTCTTTTGGCATGTCTCCCTATGCCCCCATTATGATCCAACCCTAATGTTCATGTGCCCAAAAATGAGCATAAAGTGAAGGGAGAAGGCTCACTGCGCTGCCTGGACTTGTTCTAACAGAACGAAACTGTGTTGTGACGGTCTACAATTCCCAGAATATATTGTACTGTAAGGGCACCCTTTCCCACTGAAATAAAGGCAACCTAACTTAAACGGTCGATTGGACCCTTAATATAAACATCATGTTTTCAAATACATGCAATGACCAATCCACTGGTGTCTGCTTTAGGGAAAAGGAAATAAAATAACTTGTGTTTACCTACTAATCCCCAAGAGTAGGGGTCCTAGTAATAGACTGGTTGAATTCTAACTAAGCAGACCTTCCCCTAACTAAGGGATTCTAGACTTGCCACATGTCCTGTAAAGGTACAGGACCTGTTATCCAGAATGTTAGGGACCTGGGATTTTCAGGATGATGGATTGTTCCATAGTTTGGATCTTTATACCTTAAGTCTACTAGAAAGTTATCTAAAGGAGAAGGAAAATCATCTTGCACTTGGGGTGCCAAATGTTAGGCACCCCAAAGTAAAGGTATTTACTTACCTACTGTATAACCCCCGGGCCGGTGCTCCAATCAGCAGAAAACTGCACCAACCGGTGTAATTCCTGTGAGCACCACGGAACGATCCTCTTCCGGCTTCTTCTTTCTTCAAAGAAGACGCATGCACAGTTGAACAAAATAGCTGACTTTTTAGTTAAAGTTTGGCTTTTCGCTCTACTGCGCATGTGCAGCCACGCAAAGAAAGAGGAATACGGAAGAGGATCTCTCCGTGGTGCTCAGTGGTATAACCCCGGGCCGGTGCAGTTTTCTGCTGATAGGAGCACCGGCCCGGGTTTCAGGTAAGTAAATAAAATTACTTGGGGGTGCCTAACATTTGGCACCCCCAAATACAAGATCATTTTCCTTTCTCCTTTATGCATTAAATAAACCCAATAGGCTGGTTTGTCTCCAATACGATGATATCTTAGTTTGGATCAAGAACAAGGTATTGTTTTATTATTATAGTTAAAAAAAAATATTATTTGGATAAAATGGAGCTTTCTGGGAGACAGCCTTCCCATAATTTGGAATTTTCTGGATAACAGGTCCTGTACCTGTATTGTAGTGGCCACTGGTAAAAAAAATTATGTTATCCAAAGAGAAATTTTATAAAAGACAAGAGGCCAGTATCTTTTGTGCCAAACTTCGAACCAACTTGTTTTTTGGGGGTGCTGCTTCCCCATCCTATAACCCTCTATTGACAAGTAGGGCAAGTGATCAGGTACTAGTGCCAGAATGGGATTGAGCAAAAACTCACGCAGCACTTTTTCATTATAAACCATTTAAAGGCTGTTAAATAATTTATTTTTATTTCATAGGAAACAGAGCAGCCCTGTGCATGGGTTATTTTTTATAGTGCATTTGAAATTTGGAAAAATTGTGTATATGCCTGTTTAGCTAGATCTGCAGTTCAGCACGTTCTGAGTCAACAGAGCTAGACTAAATTGTATGACAGATGAGGCACAGCGTGGAAAGTAAATTGCCAGATATGTCAGTTGCTGGGAGAGAGGTAGGTGTTAGGCATGGAATCGCGTGCCTTGTGTTTACTGGTGGCCGTGTGGGAGTACATGACAGCAGGGACTTGTTTTTGATTTAATTTGAAGCAATTGTTCACAAAAGTGACTGTTTAGTGCAGTGTTCTGGGGACAGACAGCCAGTAACAATCGCATTAACAATCCATATTCGATCTATGACAAGCAAATAAATGACCATGTTATAAATACTGCCAATAAAGCAATCCAGTAATACATTACATACAGTAGTTATATAGTAAGTTAGGTTTAAAAAAAAAAAGACACACGTCCATCAAGTTCATCCTTCTATTGGGGTAATGTAATTTTGGTCTTTACCGCAAAAAATGCTCGCAATGCAAATAAATGTTCAATGATTGAACAATTTTGCCTTTGTAAACACTTTGCCCCTCACATGACAGTAGGATTGAAATTGCTGATTTTAGAGTTTGTGCGCAGTGTCTGTAATAAAACGTTTTAATGAAAAAGTTGTTACGTTTGCTCCAAAACGTTACACCACCAAAAATTTATGCCACCTTAAATGTACAATTAAGATTTGCAATGCAATAAAGTCTAAAGTGGAATGCACTGCCGGGTGATGTTGTGATGGCTGATTCAGTTAATGCCTTTAAGAATGGCTTGGATGATTTTTTGGACAGACATAATATCAAAGGCTATTGTGATACTAAACTCTATAGTTAGTATAGATATGGGTATATAGAATTTATGTGAAAGTAGGGAGGGGTGTGTATATGGATGCTGGGTTTTCATTTCGAGGGGTTGAACTTGATGGACTTTGTCTTTTTTCAACCCAATTTAACTATGTAACTATGTAACTATGTAACTAATGAACAATATTACATTGTGACTTTTGCACATTTTTATTCCTTTTTGTGTGCAAATGTGTGGCAAATGTAATTACATTTCACCGAATCCAATATTTTGGATTTTTGCTGAAACCCCTGTATCCTTCGCGAAAGATTTGGCCAAATACCGAACCAAATCCTTATTTGCATATGCAAATTAGGGGTGGGAAGGGGAAAACTTTTTTTACTTCCTTGTTTTGTGGCAAAAAGTCACGAGATTTCCCTCCCGCCCCTAATATGCAAATGCAAATTTGGTTAGGCCGGGAAGGATTCGGCTGAATCCTTCCCCGAAACGCGTACCAAATCCTGGATTCGGTGCGTCGCTATTTGTAAGTGAATATAGTGCTGCCATGTGTAAGATAGATAGATAAATATAAATAAAGAACACTTACTGCTGTGTGGACCATTTTGTGTAAATTAGTTATAGAATTCTCTGTAGCATGTCTATTGCACCATCTGTTCAACTCCCAGTCCCTGCCATACCTAATAAATTAGCAAGGGAAAGTTGATTCGCCCTGTATCGAGTTATTATCTCCACTAGATGGGGCAACTTCTCAATAAAAAACAATAATTAAATGATAAAAACACACTGATGTTTTATGTATATTTTATGCAGTTATAAAACTGTTGGGTTTGTTTGTTTTTTATTGCATTTGTATGCCTAGATTTGCTTGCAAACAGGTCCTGTCTCATTTTACAGACTCCTAGCGGTCTTGTTGCAGCAGTCGACTCTGAGTGAGATAAACCATCAGGACAATGAGGTGGGTATTTCTTTAATAAGAAAATAAAAAGTGAAAAAATTGGTTAAATTTTCATGTTAGAATGATACATGGCTTGTTTAAACATGGGAATCAAGTGACTAGATTAAAATAGGTTTTGTAACCCAGCGATGCAACTATAAACAGTAATAATAACAGTTAATAATAGTAGTAATAGTGAACTCCACAGATGTTCTGTATACTTATTGTGGGGCACATTTACTAAGGGTCAACTATCTAATTAACCCTCGATATTCGACCATCAAAGTAAAATTTACTGCATTCGAAGGATTTTAATCCATCGATCGAAGGATTTTCCTTTGATCAAAAAAAAGCTTAGAAAGCTTATGGGGACCTTCCCCATAGGCTAACATTGGTGCTCAGTAGGTTTAAAGTGGCGAAGTAGGTAGTCAAAGTCGTAGTCGAAGGTCGAAGTAGCCTATTCGATGGTCGAAGTATTTTATATTCGGAACCTTCACTCGAGCTTAGTAAATATGCCCCTGTGTGTTCAGGGGTATTGGAATAAAAGATGCACTGTTTGCCCAACCCATAACAATCGATCAGATGTTTTCAAACAGGTAAACAGTAAATGCTACCTGTTACAGGTGACTAGACCTATAGCAATCTTTGCACTGTACATTAAATTGCCACAATTGTTTATTGTGTTAAAGTGTAAATTATTTATCACATTTCAGGGAATGACATCGCTTCACTGGGCCGCGTTCCATAACCGACCTCAGCATGCGCAAGCTCTACTGCAAAAAGGAGCCGATCCCACTCTGGTTGACAAAGATTTCAAAACGCCTCTTCATTGGGCTGTCCAGGTACATTGTCACATGCTCTCATCCTATATTGTCTAGACTAACCTTCTAACTGGCCTCCCTAACGCCAATCTCTCCCCACTATAGTCTATATTAAATTCTGTTGCAAGAATTCTCCTTCTCTCAACCAAGAGGGCACAGGCTTAAATTATTATCATGGCTTCCCATATAATAAAGAATAACTTATTCTCATAACCTGCAAAGCCCTTCTGGCCAAATGTCACGGCTGGCAACCGATACCAGAACAAATGCCAAGCACCCTGGTCTCGGCTTCACCAGTAGTGTGACCACTGTTGGGCTTTGGGAGGAGCCCTCAGCTTACTTGGGTGCCACCTGGACTTAACGAGGGGTGCAAGGCGAGATGTTCTGGCTGGCGAAGGGGCACGGCTGTTAGCAGAGTCTTTAGGCCGAAGGTCACAGTACAAATGGAGCAAGCGGGAGAATCGTCAGACAGGCTGGGTCGAGGCAGGCAGATAACAAGAATTGTCAGGCAGGCAAGGGTCAAACCGGGTAATCAATCAGAGAAGGATCAGGCAGAAGGAGTAGTCAAGATACAGGCTGGGTCGGATTACAGATATCAGGATGGTCAAACAGGCAAGGTCACAACAGGAGATCAATAATACACAGGAACAGATGCACTAAGGCTCAGAAGCACCAGGAAACAAGTCCTATCACGGGCAAATTACAAGCAGCCACCCTGGGCTTTAAATACTATTTGAATTTCGTGCCTTTGCGTCATACGTCAGCGCGCCTGCACCAAATCTCCAGGAGGCACGCCGCGCGTGCCCTAGAGAGGAGCCGGCGCCAGCAAAGACACGATGGCGCAGCTAGAGATGAGGACGTGTGGCGGGCGTCCTCGCCGGTGGCGCGGTGGACGACCCCGCCGCACAGGTACCCTGACACCAACTCGTCCTCTCCACTCAGAGCAACCACTTGGTTGCACCCCGACTACTATGAATGTTTTCCACCTTAAACCTTTCTGTTTTGTTGCTACTTTCATTTGGAATACCATCCCTGAATTTCTCTGGAAAAAATCATCTATTAATCTCTTCAGAGACTACTTCTTAGAGCATCTGACCCAGTCCTGCCCTGGGCCAGATTTAATAACTGTGCACCCTAAGGTCACCCCCTGAACCCCACCTGCCCCCCAGCCAGCACTTACTCTCAGCTGCTTGCACAACTTTCCAAACACCACAACATGACGCCCATTCATCAATGCCGGAGCCCTCTCCAACCACTTCACTGAGATCTTCTTCACTGGGGACTGGGTGAGTGGGTGGGTTGTAGAATTTAATACCTGTCAAAAAATTCCACCCAGTCCCCAGTGCAGCTGTGGCATTGCCACCCCAGCCTTCTGCTGCCCTAAACTTGGGACTTTTTGGACTGCCCACAGACCCGGGCCTCGTTCTGCCACTTATAATGTAGTGTCAACCACTGTAACCTTCATATCTTATTTGTGTCTATAAATAACCCACCCACTTAGATTGTAAGCTCTAGGGGGCAGAGATCTCCTTTCTTTGATTCTTTGTTCTATGAATGTATTTCTCCGCTGTACAGCGCTGCATACATAAGTAGCACTATATAAATAAGAATAAACTACATATACTACTTATGTAGAGGAGGAAATGGAATTTGTGTAAATCGATAAGTTGGCCAAGAGAGACATTATGCAAAGAGAATAAAAGGGACCTATAGCTTTAAAAGAAACTAAAAAAAAAAGAGGTAATGGAGAAGAAGAATTTCCATTTCAGGAGACACTAAAAGAGAGATCTGAAAGTTACAGGAAACCCATGACATAAGTGTGTCACAAAGGCCAAGAGACTGTAAAGACTTGAGGAGGATTTGTTCGTCAACAAAGTAAAAAAAAACTCCTGATAGATCTAAGAGCATTAAGGGAAGTGGTTTTAAAATTTGCAACAAATTTGCTAGAAATGTTGCAATAGATTTCAGTGGCATCTTTGTTCATATTTATGCCATACACGACCCATGTTGGCCAGGAAATATCAACATTTTACAAAGTCTGTTAATACTACAGAGAAATTAACAGACAAAATCTTATTATATCCTAAAGCAGACCCACTCTGCCAGTGACTAGTTAACTTAGAACCCTGTGACTTATAATTAAAGGGATTCTGTCATGATTTTTATAGTGTAGTTTTTATTTTTAAAAAACACCGTTTAAACTGCTAATAATTCACTCTACCTTGTAAAATTTTATTCCTCAATCAAGAAGTATATATTTTTTTAGTTGTAATATTGGTGTGTAGGTGCATCTCAGGTCAAATTGCCTGGTCATGTGCTTTCAGAAAGAGCCTGCACTTAAGGATGGAACTGCTTTCTGGCAGGCTGTTGTTTCTCCTGTTCAATTTAATTGAATGTGTCTCAGCGGGACCTGGATTTTACCATTGAGAGCTGTTCTTATATCTACCAGGCAGCTGTTATATTGTGTTAGGGAGCTGCTATCTGGTTACCTTCCCACTGTTCTGTTGTTTGGCTGCTGAGGGGGAGGGAGGGGGTGATATCACTCCAACTTGCAGTACAGCAGTAAGGAGTGACTGGAGTTTATCAGAGCACAAGTCACATGACTGGGGGCACCTGGGAAACTGACAATATGTCTAGCCCCATGTCAGATTGCAAAACTGAATATTAAAAAATCCAATTGCTCTTTTGAGAAACGGATTTAGTTCAGAATACTGATGGAGCAGCACTACTAACTAATGCATTTTGAAAAAAAAACATGTTTTCCCATGATGGATGCAAAATAATGTGCATTTCTATTGTTTGGTAAATATCCATACAATTATTTTGTTGGTCACCAGAAATGTTTTTGTATGTGTTTCCTGATTTCCTCCTTGTATGCAATCGCACCCTGGTGAACCCCTGCCTTGTGTTGATATAATTTCAGAGTGGAAATAGGATCCTTTGTTCTATCATCCTGGACAACCAGCAAGGCCAGTCAACAATCAACTATGATGATGAAAATGGGAAGACATGTATGCACATAGCAGCTGCTGCCGGCTACAGTGATATTATCTGTGAACTTGCCCGTGTCCCAGAATGCAATTTGCAAGCTCTTGATGTTGATGATCGGTAAGAATTTATGTTGAACCTTCGGCATCCTTGCTCTTCAATCAGGGAAAATATCTTATTTACCTTCTTGACCTCTTCTGTAAACCATAGACTCACAATCTCAGCCCTGCTCCTATTATTCTAGATATACTTATCGTATGCACAATATTAAGATTTGTCAGAACTGAATCCACCATTTGTTAAATCCGAATCCAAGACTGCATATTCAAATTACAGAAAATATGGCGAAACCATCATCAAAAAAATATATTTTAGGCTGAAGTTTGAATATTGTTCAGCCAGGCAAACAGATTTGGCCAAATCTAAATCCTGCAAAAAGGGCTTTGATTTTCCTGAATTCTGAGCAGAACTAGGAATTCGGTGCATCCATAAATTATTGGGGTTGAAGTTGTTTTGTCATCTGACATTCAGGGTTGCAACCTTTTTAGGTTGAATAATACTGACCTTTGGATCAGGGAATTGGCATGATGTCACATAGCGTGAGGCAAAGACATCACATGCTAAATTTGGAGGACTAGGCGTGTTAATGGGAGTACTGGGTGGGGAATGGGCTGGGCATAGATGGCCTTTCCTTATAAGGGCAGAGACACACGGTTAGATTCAAGAAGATTAGTCGCCCGGGGACAAATCTCCTCTTCTAATCTCCCCAAACTGCCTTCCCCTGCCTTCCCGTCGGCGATTTACATTCTAGCCGGCGGGAAGGCAGTTTGGGACTCTGGAAAACAAAGCGCTCCGATTGCCATGTAAATGTAATGTATGTAATGTAAATCTCCAGTGGGAAGGCAGGGGAAGGCAGTTTGGGGAGATTAGAAGAAGAAGAAGAGGAGATTTGTCGCCAGGCAACTAATCTCCCCGAATCTGACCATGTGTCTCTGCTCTAAGGGGTTATCTGTCAGCGAAGCGGGTCAGGGAAGGGAGGAATTTATAGGATATATAATGGCACCTTTGGCATTCTCAGTTCCACTGACTCATTATTGACCAATTGGACTTTGGCAGCACCACTCATTCTAGTGAATCACCAACATATAAAACTATACTTATTATACTAGAAACACCATCTGACAGTTCTCTGTCATTCTTGCTCACAGGACAAACAGATGATGGATTTACAATATGATTACAGGACAGAAGACTAATAGCTAAGCTGGGTCAGTTTTGGAGTAGGGTACCCATAACAAACAGGGAACTCAAAATGAGTCTTTGTATATTGTATGGCTTTGGAATTCTATTTTACTTCATCCTTTTTCTATTTTAAAAACTAGAGTTGAAACAATGCAGACATCAACCCCGGCTTGATAAAGGGCCCTGTGCGGCCCGAAACGTTGCCTTTTTCTACTGAAATGAGCCAATAAAACATTTGAAACGCAACAGAAACTTATTTGTCAGTGTGCTATGGTCGCATGGATTGAATATATGATTTCAACCCTTGGCAGAGAGGGTAATTGACCACTAAGCACCTGGTCTGACGAGAAAGAACACAAGGGTTGAGCACTTCATTATCGTGTGGATCAATCCCAGCGATTGACTTGACTGATGCACAATATGCAAAATATATTTTGGCAAAAGTAGGGAGTGAGGGTTTTGCTGTAGGGCCCAGAAACTCTTAGTAACCATTTGCACAACTCACTTTAATGCCTGTACTTCTTTCCTAGGACTCCATTGCACTGGGCAGCAGCAGCAGGAAAACCTGAATGTGTCCAAACCCTTCTGAAGCTAGGTGTAGATATTAACCCCCGCGACATCAACGAGAACACTCCATTAACCTACGCTATGTACTGTGGCCACACAGCATGCATCAAACTGCTTTCCCAGGAAAACAGGTGAATCACAATAACAATAGCCCTCCCGTATCTATGAAAATCAGTTATCCTCTTGCTGACACAGTATTTACCTGCACTTTACGAGTTGTTCTTGGGTATTTATTGATGAAACTGCACATTTCACAGTAGTATTTATACAAAAAGCACAAATCGAGGATGTGGGAGTTGTGATGGGGAAGAGCGAGAAAAGAAGTAGAGCTAGGTGGATAAATGCTACAGTGCAGCAGAGAGTGCATAGTGATGATTAAGGCTAATGCTACACCTAGGGGCAGATTTACTAAGCTCAAAGGGAATTTTCGAAGTAAAAAAAATTTGAATTTTGAAGTAATATTATGGATACATCAACCACTGAATAGGATACTACGACTTCGAATTTACTTCGACTTCGATTCGAAGTAAAAATCATTCGAATATTTGACCATTCGATAGTCGAAGTACTGTCTCTTTAAAAAAAAAAACTTCGACTTCAATACTTCGCCAACTTAAATCTGCCGAAGTACTATGTTAGCCTATGGGGACCTTTGGCATTCGAAGGAAAATCATACGATCGTACGATAAAATAGTTTGAATCGAACGTTTCGAAGTACGATCGTACTACGATCGGAATACAATCGTACGATGCTAAAAATCCTACGAATTCAAATTCAAATTCGATGGTCGAATTTAGAAGTATTTTTCACTTCGAAATTCAACCCTTGATAAATCTGCCCCCTAGTGGATTTAGGAAATCGGCATCAAAACATTTTTAGGCGCATGGGGGCAGATTCTCGGCCTGCAGATAAATGCACTATTCTTGAAAGTAAGTGTGGCATGTATCAGCATTTAATTGCAACCCACGTGCCAATGGGGTCTAGCTAGTGAAATAACACAATATAAAATTTAATTAAATATAAATGACCAGAAACTTGTGAAATCCATGTTCTACTGGATCAACCAGGGTAGTGGCCCAATAAGCTCTCATTTGGCCTCATATTGGCAACTGGATCCTTGTCAGGCCAAAGAAGTAACATTGATGTGCAGAAGCTTGATTGTATTAGTTCAATATTGTTAGCCATCAGAAGTATTACGTTCATTCAACTCTTGCTTTTTTTTGTTTGGTTTTTTTTTTTTCCCCTGAGACCTTTTTTTCCACTGATAATTGTCACACTGGAAATAAGTAAATGTCTCTTTCACTGTCAGCAGATCAGACCCATTTCAGCCATTTGCATCACCGGGCACTAAAGCCATGAGAAAGGAAGGACGCCTCACTGTGTTGAATCAAATATTTTCTTGCAAGAAGAAGAAGGTAGATCAAAAAGCACATCAGAAAGACAAACTCAGGTATCACAGGGAGGAGACATCGGAGGTCGATGACATTATCACCACATTTGATTGCATTCTGGACACCAATTGTAAAGAACCCCCAGATGAAAGGTTAAATTCATTAAATAGCAAAAAAAGAGCAGTGGAATCCCAAAAGTACTTATTACCGGACAGCAAGGAGAACTGCAAAGTTCTTCCTCCTATAAGAGCGCAGAGCCTCCCGCCCATCACCCTTGGGCACAACTTCTTGACAACCAACAGTGTGATGTCCAAAGACCCCCAGAACAATGCTTTTCATTTCGCGCATAGATCTCAGAAAAGCAAAAGTGAACATGATTTATTTGACAACAGTTGCAAAACCCTCAAAGACAATCCTTGGAATATAGCTGCTAACCAAAAATTATCTCATAAAGCATGGACATCCCCTTGTCCGGACAATCGCATGGATCATGTTTTATCTAAGAATCCAACCCGTATGGAAAGACTGCTGCCCCCCCAAGTTCCTTCAATGGAGAACACATTTTCAGGTAATGTGAGAAAAACAGAGATTGCAAAAGTGCTTAAAATTAACTTTGGTTTGTTGCAGCAAATACAGTAATTTTCTCAAAATTGGTTTATTATACTATTTAAGTCCCGTATTTATGTATTGAGATACACCACTGCGTATCAGACAACAGGGGTCATTAATAAACAGTGGGCAAGTTTGCTCCTGGGCTGTAACCAATGGCAACCAATCAGATGATTTCTTTCAGTGCTTAACCTGCAGCTATCTGAAAAAAGCTAATCACTGATTGGTTGCTATGGGTTACTGCTCAAGTGCGAATTTGCTCAGTGTTTATAAATGAGCCTGATGCAGAGAGTGACAGGTAACTAGGGGGCAAATTTACTTAAGGGCAGAGTGACTAACGCGGGCAAAAATTCGCCAGCGTGACGTCATTTTGGTACTTTGCCAATTTGCTAACGGTTGCCGGCATAATTTCGCTAGCGAAGGAGATAGACTCTAGTGGTACCTCTCTCCCTAACGCCTGGCGAATTTGCAAATTCACTAAGATGCGGATTTTACTGAACGTTACCTCATGCGCCAGACTTGCCTATGTCTGGCAAAGTGTTGTGGTGTGAGCGAAGCCATCGCTGGCGAATTTTCGGATGTTAGTAAATTTGCCCCTAGGACTTTTATATACACGCAACAGTTGGAATTTGGAATATACTTCGCAAAAATGTAAATTCGCCAAGACATCTGCAATCTACTAGGAGAACCTGATAAGTTTTTGTGAATTTACTTCATCGCGAACATTCTGAAATGTTTCAGTTGTGAAACTTAATCACAATAATTACAATTTTCCAAGAGCATTGTGTGAACTTTCGCCTAATCTTAATGTGTCAAAATTCTCCGCATTGTGTCAGGCATATTTTCACGACAACGTTGCATAATTTATTTACACAGTAATGTCAAAATTGTGCCGCTGTAAATGTTCACATGTTTTCCCTATATAATTGTAATGACGCACAGTCAAACCTTGATTTTACATCCCCTTATTTTACGTTTTTTCCGGGATTTTACATTTTTTAATAGTCCCTTTGTCATCTAATGTATTGTGATGGGAACATTTCCCGAATTTAAAGTCACTTTCCCAATATTTGACATCATGATTTTGGCCCATTTTGCTTAAAAACACCTGTTTATCTCCAATGAGTGTTATTTATCCCACATTTTCACCATTTTTACAGGGAACCCCCGATTTCACATACCCCCATTTTACCTTTACATTTGACTGTATGTGGAATATTAGCATGGAGGATGTATTGTATATAATGAGATTGTAAGGGTACCTGGTGGTCCATTGGTGGGGTGGGGTGCCTGCCGCACTCACTGCAGGGAAGCCCACGGCAGCTGCCACCTCCTCCTGTTTCTCGGAATGGTGAACAGGTATGATTGAAGACCAGGCCAGACCAGGTGAGGGCTATATCCTTAGGACTAGTAAGTGGATTGTAATGGGTTGTGAACGTGCTCTAGGAGTGAGCAATAGAGAGGTTAGTCATCAAGTACAGTCTGTTGTCCTGAGGAAGAGTGAGTATTTGGTGTAGAGCTTCTGGGCGTCAGTTGGGGAATTCAGGCGTTTTAAATCTGGCCCAGAATTTACCAGAGAAGGAAAGCTACCAAAGCAGTTTATTACCAATAGATTAGTTGCAATAGGGCAAGCTATAAGAATATATTTATTCTGGAGAATGCTTTACCATACTTGAGTAAACAGCTCTAGAAGCTCTCTGTTTGTTTAGGATAGCAGCTGCCATATTAGCTTGGTGTGACATCACTTCCTGCTTGAGTCTCTCCCTACTCACTCATAGCTCTGGGTTCAGATTACAGCAGGGAGAGGAGGAGGGAGGGAGGGAGAGAGAGAGAGAGAGAGAGAGAGAGAGAGAGAGAGAGAGAGAGAGAGAGAGAGAGAGAAGAGAGAAAGAAAGAAAGAAAGAAAGAAAGAAAGAAAGAAAGAAAGAAAGAAAGAAAGAAAGAAAGAAAGAAAGAAAGAAAGAAAGAAAGAAAGAAACCAGAGGTTTTACTGGTGTATTTATATAGACCTTTCTGATAAAGCTTACTTACTTTTAGCAGTTTCTTCTCCTTTAAGACATCTTTCTTCTTACCTACAGTATGTAGTAAGAAAGCCGGCAGAAGTGTGTGCACTGTATGAGGCTCAGAGGGTAAAGGAGGAACGTCCCTGGAAAAGCTAACAGGATGCTGTGCAATAAAAGTTTGCCTTGGTTCATAGCAACGTTGTGTACACATCTACTTCTTGCAACAAAGGCCATGCGTTTGCTTTTGACTGTAATGGGTGTCTGTCAGCCATGTTTTTTACATTGAAGCTTGAATAGTTTTGAAGCAAGGAGCCAGGTTTTTTTTCATCGTGTGATATTGCTCTTGAAGACAGATGTGTTAAAGTCAGGTAAATTCTGGGCCAGATTGAAAACATTGTACCATATACCGTCTAGAGATGCAGCCAGGTTTTCAATTAATCAGAATGATGCATATCTTACCAGATCTGCTTGTGCACAGACTCTTTGTTCATCTGATTGTATGAAATTAAATGAGTGTTGTCATTAATATAGGAAGCCAGGTACACGATTATCTGAATTGATAAAGTCTACGTGTGTCAACAACATTATTCACTTCTACTTCATTGAAATAAACAATACAATCAGATCTACTGAGAAAAAAAAAATTTCAGAGCAGAATTCCAGGATAAAGCAGTAAAAACATTCTACTGAAACTTTGGTTTATACATGTCCAGCGAAGCCAGAAAGGTAAAGGATGGGAGAACTGGAAAAATGGTGGCTACATTTCTGAAACTCTAAACACAACAAAAACAATGTTCGTTTTATGTGCAGAAGAATGATAGGAGGGTTATGATAGTGTGCCATTTCTTAGCACTTTACTGACAGCATATTGTAGTTCTGCTTTAACATTTTGCAACACTACCTGCCTTAAATGTCTGTTTGCGTCTTTGTTAGGTCATCATTCCAAACAAATGTCCCAGGAAAAGCCAAGAATAAAGGAATTTTGCCTAACAAGAAATAGTTTAGCTCCAATACCGGATCACTGTGTTAAAAAAAGTAAGTAATGTTTATGATGTTATTCTTCATAGTTCCAAAACGACAAGTCAGATATTGCTTCGCAAAGACCACACTTGATCTACTTCGGAGTATGACACACAAGACTGGAAAATTACCGTAAGATATTAGGATATTAGGGGATACTGTATGAATATCCCTCAAATAATCTAAGAGCAATTTCCAATTTGTATTAATCAGTAGTAGGTCCCCTTCATAGTGGGGCAGTATGGAGGCTAGGGGGGTATGTAATAAAAGCTACTAAGTCGGCTCAGGTGCAGTAACTTATAGCTACCAATCAGCAGGTAGAATTTACTGAAATACTGATATACATCTGATTGAGCCTTTTGTCACTTATAGCAGTACCCTTTAGTCGAATTGCAGAAGAAATGATAAACAAATAAGTGTCATTTGTTTCACATGAATTCAGTGAATAGGACTTCTAACCCGATTGTTTTAATCATGCATGTTAGCTTTTTTACCTTAAGCCTAATCTTACAGCTGGTACTGCCCTCTTGTGCCAAGGTATCTATGAAATTGTGTAGGAATGAAGTTTAGTGAGGAGAGGCCACAAAGGCCCGGGCCTAGGGAGGAAGGCTACTAGGGGACGCTCATTGCACTCATGATGAACAATTGGTATACTTTAATTAAACAAATGTATTAAGTAGCACTGGCTGGGATCGAGAACAATACAAAATGTACACAAGGTATACTGAGGCTAATGTATAATATTGTCTATTTATATGAATGATGTGCCACCAATTCCTCTGGCTTCCTAATATTCATTCTGCATCTGTGACTGCTCAATCTCATAGATATCTTGGCACCAGAAAGCCATCCCTACTGTTAAAGGAGAATTAAACCCTAAAATATATAATGAATGTATAATGAATGAATATAGCTAAAAATTACATATTTTATATACTGAACTTATTGCACCAGCCTAAAGTTTCAGCTTGTCAATAGCAGCAATGATCCAGGACTTCAAACTTGTCACAGGGGGTCACCATCTTGGAAAGTGTCTGTGACACTCACATGCTCAGTGGGCTCTGAGCAGCTGTTGAGAAGCTAAGCTTAGGGCTCGTCACTAATTATCCAGCAGAAAATGAGGTTGGTCTGTAATATAAGCTGATGCTACAGGGCTGATTATTAAATTCTGATGCTAATTGCACTGGTTTCTGGGGGTTATTTATCAAAGTCCGATTTCATCGCAACATTTTCTGCTACAAACTCCAATCAAATCCGCTCTGGTTTTTTACGCTTATTTATTATTAAATTTTCCCGAAAATTTGCTTTGCGGGATTTTTCACCCGAAAACTACGATTTCTTATGCTTTTTTGCCCGAAAACTTCGAGGTATTGCACGAAACCCAATGCACATCAAAAAAATCATTGGGACTTCTCCCGTTGATTGATATGCAACCTCGACAGGTCTGAGATGGCGGATTTTCTGATTAGGACTTTTCCATCCTCAGGGTTTAAAACATTTCGAAGAATTCTTGATTTTTTTTAAAAGTTCGATCTTATAAAATAAAATCCCTTATTTTTCAGGATTTTTGCTTTCGGAGTTTAGTAAATAACCACCTCAATGCAAGATTTGTTATTGATAGAACTGAGGAATCTGTAAAGATTCCCAACAATTCTCTGTACTCTGTGATATATAGAAGGAAATCTACGGAGGCATTGCCAATAGATTCGCTGCAATAGTGCAAGTTTATTCTGTAGAATGTTTTACCATACTTGAGTAAAAAGCTATAAAAGCTCTTTCTGTTTGTTAAGGATAGCAGCTGCCATATTAGCTTGGTGTAACATCCCTTCCTGCCTGAGTCTCTCCCTGCTCAGTCATAGCTCTGAAATCAGATTATAGCTGGGAGGGGAGGAGGGAGGGGAGCAAACTGAGCATGCTGAAGCCTGTGCCCTGGAGGTTTAAGCTGAAAACAGGAAGTCTGATACAGAAGCCCATGAGTACACAATAGAAGGAAAGAAATTCTGTGTTTCTTTTGAAGGAGGACTCAGAGCAGCATTACTTTGAGGGTTTACTGGACCTTTCTGATAAGGCTTACTTAGTTTTAACCTTTCCTTCTCCTTTAACAAAGGTTCATAGCTCCAAAGACAATTGAAGTCTCTACTGAGCTTTCCAGAGACTAGAGTCAGAAGTGAATTGCACAGTGTCTCTTAATTCCTGAAAGAATATAATAATTACTGTCAATGATATAACACGTTATATATTTATTTATGTCCTAGATTCCTGTTCTTATATGTCACAAGAATGAAAATATTCAAGTGCTGTAACTATTTTTCTTTTTTACCTTTATATTTTTTTTTTAGTCCAGTTGCCTCCTGGGCAAGTCTGTCAGGGTGTGAAGAAGTCAATGTCTCTGCCTTTAAACTCATTAAGAACTGGAAATAATTTATCCCCATTAATTATTTCGAAAACTCAGAGTCACTCCTATTCATTTCTACCTGTTTTACGAAGAGAGCCTCTAAGGACGACGCGAGTGCTCCCTGCTATTCCTAGCCAGAAAGGACAAAGTACGACCGAAAACAACACCGATTCTAATGGCTAATTAACTGTTTCTGCCTATACATGCTTTTACAGACAGATTATTTTCTGTATGAAATAAAAAATATATATGTCAGTTCACTATCAGGAACAAGAAAGAGAAAGCATAATTTTGATTTTTCTATTAAAGATTATCATTTTTATAAGTTAGTATTTTGTGATCTTCCATGCCAAAAATATGTCGATTCTATTGCAGAAGAAACTTTTACAGGTCGTGAAAATAAAACGCTATGTAAGAGAATCAGATCTTTAATTTTTTTAATTCAATATTTTACTTTGACCTTCCGTAAGAATAGCAATTGAAAATTAAAGTACGTTTATAAGACTGTTTCTGTGTCTAATTTAATGTAACAAAAGATTACAGATTCCAAAATCAACAGGAAAACTCTGGTAACTGCTTTTTCAATTCACATTCACAAGGAAGATGATGGTACAGAAATAGAATGGGTGAGAGCAGTAGCGAGGGGTTATGGGATGAAAGGATAAATCGGGGCATAATGGATGGATAAAATCTGAGAGAGAGAATGGAACTTGGTAAAGTGGAGCCCATAAGAGAAAAACGGTGGATGGAAGAGAAGGTTCCATAAGGAGGAGGTAGGGGGGAAGGAACAAAGCCTATGTGGAACAACAGAGAAAAAGATAGGACTGTAGGTTAAGGATGAGTGGCAAAGTGTGCACCATTGTTACATCTATATTATACTGAACATCTTTTTGGGTCTGTGGGCCAGGTCTCTTGGGTTCTTAAAAATGATCCTGGGTACAGAATACTTATTTTTGATGTAAGAACTCTTCTCAAAGGAGTAGGCAGATTTTGTCAAAAAGACTCCAAATGACTGCGTCGGCATAATAGTGCTCAGGGTCAGACTGGGCCGGCAGGACACCGGGAAAAAAACCTGGTGGGCCCCGACCCACATGGGCCCCCACCAGCCCAGACCCACTCCCCTATTAAGCGAAATGATAAAAAAAAATTTCGCAAGACACTCCATTTCTTGTGCATGTGCCAGTTTTTACACATTCGCACAGGGCCCCTGAGATTAGGAACCCAGTGGGCCCCAAATGCGCCAGTGCGACCCTCATAGTGCTTCTGGTTCCTGATGCCTTGCTACTACATATTGACCAATGCAGATTTATGACCCTTAGGAGCCTATTTATCAAAGATCAAGTGAGTTTTTTTTACTTCGTATTAGGGATGCACCGAATCCAGGATTCGGTTTGTGATATGTCAGTTGCTTGGAAATAGGGAATTGTGTGCCTGGTGTTTACTGGAGGCAGTGAGGTTGTACATAACAGCAGGGATATTTATGGATTTAATATGAAGCAATTGTTTATTAAACCAACTGTTTGGTTAAGCCTTTTGGTGAAAGGAAACCAGTGATAATTGTATCACATTTTTGTTTGATTAGTTTGAGTGTCCTGAGCAAACTATTCCATCTACCCATTCTCTGCCATGAAATAGAATTAAAAAATGCACATTACCTTAAAGGACAACTATACCCACCAAAATAAACACTTAAGCAACAGATAGATCACAACACATTAAGTGGCCTATTAAAGAATCCTACAAAACTGGAATATGTATTTAAGTAAATATTGTCCTTTTAGGATATTCTGACCAGATATGATGCAGCTCTAACTGTAACAGGAAGAACTGTAGAAGCAAAAGAGAGAACTTTGTTAATTGGCTCATGGCATGACATTCTGTACTCTTTTTTTTCTATCACTTTATTCCCTGCTGAACAGTAATTTCTAGACTCCAGCACGGACTCTTTGATTCTGTGTTTGAGCAGATAGGTGGATCCTAACCAGTGCCTTCAGGGTTTGCAGGTTATTAAAGTGATATTTGTGGAGTCAAACCTGTAAAGAATGCAGGTACCTGTATCCAGCTCAGCATGGGCCTCAACAGTTTTCAAATTGCGTCCCATTTTTACTTTGAGTTTGTTATAAAGTTTTTCCCAGTGGAACAATTTTTCTTTAGAATGAATGTGCGTCCATTTAAATGCCAGGAAATAACAATGTCAAAATGTCACATGTACTTTGTTTGCAGTATGCAGGCAGGAAATTTGATTTCCTGGAAAATTAGCTGGGTTTTATTTAAAGGGGATTTTGAGATAGCTTTGGTATATTATGTGCTAATTAAACCACTCTTTCCCAGATAATGAAATTTATTTCAGTTATCCCTCTATTTCCAGTATTTGTGTGGTTTAGAATTGCTCATAAAACACTCATTAAAAAAAAAAAGTGCCAAGATGCAAAAATTGGGGTAAAGCACAATGGGGCAAATTCACTAAGAATCGTAGTTGCGCCAGGTGCAAATTCGCCGCACTTCGCCGCAGTTCTCCACACTTCGCCAGGCGTATTTTCGCCAGCGCTCCGCAAATTCACTAAAATCCGAAGTTGCGTAACAGCGTTAGTTTGCGAAGTTGCGCTAGCGTTAATTCGCCAAGCGAAGCGAAGTTTCGCTAGCGATGGTTATTTTGCATACGGCGCCAAATTCAAATTTCAATGGGGAAATACGTATCAGCACTACAAATGCCTAGAAAAACTTCAAAACATCAAATAAAAATTTTATTTTGCCCTACACATGTGCCCACTGTATAGGTCAGTTGCCATGAGTCAGGAAATGTAGGGGAGAAGGAGGGGAGCCCCAAAAAATTTTTCGATCTTTTTCAGCCTATCACCCATAATATAGAAACCACGCCAGCGTTTTTTGGGACTTAGAAAAAATTTTGAATTTTTTTGAAGCAATCCCTATCTACTCTATTGTGCTTCGCCTGGTCTGAGGTGGCGAAGGAAGTCTAGCGTAAAAGGTAGCGTTAAGAACAATGCGCAAGTTAGTGAATTTGCGTAGTTACGTCCCTAGCGAAAATACGCCTGGCGTAAGGGTGCAAAGTAACACTAGCAAATTTACGCCAGCGTTCGTTAGTGAATTTGCGAAGTACCGAAAATGCCAAACGCTAGCGAATTGACGCTAGCGTTCGGTGCTTCGGCGCTTAGTGAATTTGCGCCAATGTTTGTTTGGCTCCACTGCACAGAGAAGGCACAAACAGAGAGCCCCTAGTTTGAGTATAATTCAAATGTACAAGCTGGGAATGTTAGTGGTACAACACACTAGGGCAGGGGTACAGTACTTCATTGCTCTGTGCGAGATGTGAAGTTTTAATCCAGTGGAAGGTACAGAGCACAGCGTGTAGCTGCCAATGGCATGATTCTGTGCCCCTTACTGCCCCCAGAATATGCGCCCATAGCATTGGCTGAGCCTTCACAGCAACCATGCATTTTGACAAAACTTTGGGGCAAATTCACTAACCAGCAAAAATTCGCCAGCACTGGCTTCTCGCAAATCGCAACACTTAGGCAGGCGTAAATTCGCCTGGACAACGCTAATTCACGAAAATCTGAAGCTGCACACAGGGTACAGAACACTTGCGAAGCTGCGCCAGCGAAAATACGCTCAGCAGTTGGAAGTTACGCTAGCGTTGGCTAATTTGCATACGTCGTGCAGTTTAAGTACAATGGCCGTATATGCTGCAGCAAATACATTACACTACACAAGGCCAGGGAACCTTAATAAAATTATATAGAGTTGATATTATGTCCTACACATGTGCCCACAGTTTAGTTTAGGTGCCATATGTTATCAAATGTAGGGGGGAAGGAGGGTACTCCAAAAAAAATTCAATCTTTTTCAGCCTATCACCCTGTTAAAAGGAAAAGACTCCCACTTTTTTTTTGAGGAACTCCTATCTACTCTATTGCACTTCGCCTGGTCTGAGGTGGACAAGGCCAGTAATGTAACTAGAGGGGGACGGGCCCTGTCTCGGGACGTGCAGCCGGGCCCCCCGCCCCCCTCCGTACACCCGGAACTCCGTAGAAGACAGTGTCGCACGAGTTGCCGGGGGGCCCTGAGGGGGTGCGGGCCCTGGCCTAATTGCAAGTCTGGCGATAAAGGTAACTGTCAGTAAAATCAAACACTTAGTGAATTTGAGTAGTAACACTCTTTCACCAAAGCAAAAATTCACCTGGCGTTAGAGTACGAAGTTGCGCGAGAGTCTATCTCCTCTCTGTCTCTAGTTAGAATTTACGCCAGCAGCCGTTAATAAATCTGCGAAGTGCCGAAATGACGTCACAGTGGCGATTTTTCTCCAGTGTTAGCCATCCGCCCTTTAGTAAATTTGGCCCATAGAGCTTATGGAACCTGAAATACAAACGAATGGAGAAATGAATCATTGATATGGGGCTGATTTAAGCATGCTCAACGCTTCTGGCTTGAGCATTCAGCTTTTAAAACCACACAAGAGTTCCTAAAGGCTTGTGTGGTTTATTCATTTGAATACCTTGGCTTCCTTGCTGATGTTTTTTTCCCTGAGCAGGTTTTTCAAAAAAATAAGAAGTTTGGCACCAAGGAAAAAAACTGTTGCCAGGAAGCCAAGGTATTCGAATGAAGAAACCACGCAAGAGGCAAAAATTAGGAACCACCCTAGGTGGCTTAAATCAGACGTAAATATAGTTTATATGTACAATTATGCTTTAAATCTTTTCTCCATTGAATGGCTGTCCCCAGAGCATTTATATAAACTATAGTAGGGATTCTGAGCAAACTCACCAGTTTCCCCAGTGCAGGGCAACAGTACATTATATTTTAAATTATTCTAAAATACTTAAATTTTTTATCTGTAGTAATAAGTCAAATCAACTGGAGTTTCACCAGTCATCCAACTGTTTTTTTCAATTCAGAATGACTTGTAACAAAGATCTTTCTGGAATAAATACCTGGAATGTTGCTCCAATCACCATAATCTGTTTATCATAATCAGCAAGGATCTCATGAAGATAAGGTGTTGATTGTATGAGCATGATTAGAGCTATGAGTTATTAAACTTCCAGGCAGAGGTGCCAAAACAGCACCCCGCCTCTATTTAAACTTGTTTTTACATATATGGCTTCTTTAAAACCACATACAATGCTGTTTTGGCACCTCTCCCTGGAAAGTTTTATAATACATGATAGCTCCAATAATGCTGATACTGTATAATCTTCACATTACTTTCATGAGATCCTTTTTGATTATAATAAACAGATAATGCTGATAGGAGCAACATTCCAGGTATTTATTCCAGAAAGATCTTGGTTACAATTCACTATTCATAGTCGTATGACTGGAGAAACGTCTTCAGGAAAAAAAAACACAGCAAGTCCAGTGACCTGGATGAATGAGAATCACAAACACTTCAATTTGTTCATGGTACTCTTGCTTTATAATACCTTTATTTGAATTCATGGCAGTGCATGCCAGCAACAAGTACTCTTTATCAAGTGACATGTTGGCAATCTGTACTGTCTTGAATTAAAACAAAGGCATTTTAATAAAATAAATGAGCAGTCCTGTTACTGATTCATTCACTCAGGTTCATCTAACAAGCCCTGGAGGAGGTGCATTTCATTTATAATACAGGTATGGGATCCGTTATAATAAAATAATCCAAATTTTTAAAAATGATTTCCTTTTTCTCTATAATAATAAAACAGTAGCTTTTACTTGATCCCAACTAAGATATAATTCATCCTTATTGGAAGCAAACACAGCCTATTGGGTTGATTTAATGTTTACATGATTTTCTAGTAGACTTAGGGGCCAATTCATTAACTTCGAGTGAAGGATTCGAAGTAAAAAAACTTCGAATTTCGAAGTGTTTTTTGGGCTACTTCGACCATCGAATGGGCTACTTCGACCTTCGACTATGACTACGTATTCGAATCGAAGGATTTGAACTAAAAATCGTTCAACTATTCGACTATTCGATAGTCGCAGTACTGTCTTTTTAAGAAAAAACTTCGACCCCCTAGTTCGCCATCTAAAACCTACCAAACTCAATATTAGCCTATGGGGAAGATCCCCATAGGCTTGCCTAAATTTTTTGGTCGAAGGATAATCCTTCGATCGTTGGATTAAAATCCTTCGATTTGAAGGATTTAATCGTTCGATCGAAGGATTATTCCTTCGATCGAACGATCAAACTATTTGCGCTAAAATCCTTCGACTTCGATATTCGAAGTCGAAGGATTTTCATTTTCAGTCGAATATTGAGGGTTAATTAACCCTCGATATTTGACCCTTGATGCATCTGCCCCTTAATGTATGAAGATCCAAATTACGGAAAGACCCATTATCCAGAAAGCCCCAGGTCCCGAGCATTCTGGATAAAAGGTCCCATACCTGTACTAGCAAATCAGTGATCACCAGCCAGTAGCTCTTGAGTAACATGTTGCTCTCCAACCCATTGGATGTTGCTCCCAGTGGCCTCAAAGCAGGTGATTATTTTTGAATTCCTGGTTTAGAGGCAAGTTTTGGTTGTATAAAAACAAGGTGTACTGCCAAACAGAGCCTCAGTGTAGGTTGATAATCCACATAGGAGCTACTAAATGGCCAATCACAGCACTTATTCGGCACCCCAAGAACATTTTTCATGCTTGGGTTGCTCCCCAACTCCTTTTACTTCTGAATGTTGCTCACAGGTTCAAAAGGTTGGGGATCCCTGCTAGCAAATGAATGCCTTACAAAACTGCAGATTTGTCTAATGATATTGTTGAGAAATGTTAGTTACAAATGCATCATTCTGACTTAATAAGGCATTACAAGAGACAAAACAAAAAATTTTTTTTTCAAAACTTAAATTTTTAAAATGTTTGCAAAACAGCAAAAAAAAAAAAAGTTCTTAGTTATGGTTTACTTTTTGAAAAACAATAGAGGTAGTTTACAACCTCCTGGGCAGTGTGCAAAGTGAAAAGGGACCTGCTTTTTGTACTTTTGCATACTCCCTTCCTGTCTCTGTTTCACAGTTGTCTTGAAAAAATATAGTGTTTTGTTCATCGTTGCTATATCAATTAGATTTGGGTTGTGTTGTTTTTACCATAATCTTCTGAAAACACTGAAATGTATCAGTTGGGAATATTACTGATTTTATCCAATTGATTCCCAGACCAAAGTAGCCAGTGTTTTGGTTTATTAGGTCTAAGGCAGTTCTATGGGGTTTCTAAGAACAATATTGTATCACAGACAAACATTATAATTACGTTTTTAGAAAGGATTCCAACGTGTTCAGTGGAGATAATGGGCATCCCTGTCGGATCCCTCTAGAAAGCAAGAGGGTACAAAATATATATTTGATTTGTCTTTATTAGAGCTTTGGGGTTATAGTACATTTATCATTACTGTCCTAGGGTAACGGAACATGGGGCTGTTTTGGCCACTTTAAAGCAGAATGAAAGCGCCAATCGATGGGGGTGGCAAATATAAAGGCACCCCTGCCAAGGATTATAATGGTTTACCTAATATCTCGGAATGGTGCAGAAAACTGCACTGGCCCAGAAAACTAGCGAGCGGGTGATCCTATTCCTTTATGCGAGTGCATGTGCACAATAGAATTAAAAGCTGGACTTTAACAAAAAAAAGTGTATTTTATGCTCTACAGCGCATGTTTCAGCTGCTGGATTCTGAAGAAAGAAGAAGGAATTGAGAGGATTGTTCATTTGCAAGTGCCCCAGGCCGGTGCAGTTTTCTGCTAACAGGAGCACAGACCTGGGGTTTCAGGTAAACCATTACAATTCTTGGGGGTGCTCTAACATTTGGCTCCCCCATCGATTGTAATTGCCTTCTCTTTAAGCGCCTGAAGCAGTATCCCCCATAGACTAACAATCTGCTGACAAGCAAACATAACAGTTCTTGCCACCATATACAGTAGTTGCCTTTTCATGTAATTGTCTCAAAAGAGATGTAACAATTGCAATCACAGTATGTCAGGTGCCTTAAATCAGAATTTTCTCGCTACCTTAAAACAGCTTAACTCAGCTCCACGTGCCATTACTGTGACTGTTTTCAACAATGTAAATGCAGACAATGATATAGTTAGAAGTCACTGCACTCCATAGTAAAAAAAAAATTATGCCCCTCCGTGAAACCACATTTTTGCTAACATATAATGATATTGTCTATCATTTAGGATATCTACAGCCATTGGTTCTGCTATTTTTACTGTTACAACTCTGGTAAGCAGAGAAAGGAAGGAGGTTCGGTGACTCAGAGGCCTAGTTTAAACACAAATTTATACACAAACATAGGTATAACTCATACATATTGTAGACAAAGTTTCTGTTCAATACTAAATAATGCAGTTTGTTTTAAGGCGAAGATGTAAAGAAAAAAAAATGTAATTTCCATAACTGTGTCCTTTTAACAAGGAGCCATCTCTGTCCACTGTACGGGATTCATTTGGCCTGGATTGTTGGCTTAACCAAAGGTCATTGTAACACAGTGTATCGGCTAAAGGTGGCCATACATGGATAGATCCGCTCGTTTGGCGATGTCGCCAAACGAGCGGATCTCCCTCCGATATGCCCACCTTGAGGTGGGCAATATCGGGCAGATCCAATCGTGGGCCCTAGCGCCCAACGATCGGATCCTAGCATTCGCAAATGGGCGGTCGGATCGGGGGACCGCATCAACGAACAGATGCGGCCGCGATAAAACGGGATTTTTAAACCCATCCGATCGAGATCTGGCCGACTTTCAGCCAGATCTCGATCGGGGAAGCCCGTCGGGGGCCTCCATACACGGGCCAATAAGCTGCCGACACAGTCTGTCGGCAGCTTTTATCGGCCCATGTATGGCCACCTTAAGCCTACTTCCGGTTAATATTTTGCAATGTGAACAATGTGCACCAGAGAGAAAAAACCCAGCACATCACCAAATCCAAACATAGACTAAAACTGTGACAACTGCTGTGAGCCATGAGGTCAGAGGCAACAGGTAAAACTCTTACATTAAAATGCTTATATTATAATAAATGGCAATTTGATGAGAATGTAAGCGGCATTGTGCAGCTCAAATAATGTTGCCTTTCCACATCAACACAGCAGGTTTTCTTAGCCATGGCCAATGTCATTTGAGTTCTTGTCCTTTTCACGCCTGTTTGCCCAGAACCAGTACATGCACTCTTAACATATTAATAACTTTATTTTCTGTGCCAAACCAAAAAAATTGAAAGCAAGATCAAAACAGAGCACCCAGAGGAAATGACATAAGTGCAATAAAAATGGTGCAGGCTTTTTGTTTTTTTCTTTCTGATTCACTGTATAATTTCGAATAAAAACAAATAAAAAGCTTCCTTTAAAAAAAAAAGGGTTCAGGCTAAGTTTAGGAAAGGAGGAAATATTGGGTGCAAGAGCAGAGGTTTATCAGCCCGATGAGGGAAACAAATTTTGGGTGCACCAAATCCACAATTTTAGGATTCAGCCTACAAAAGTAGGAAGACAAGTTGCGACTCCTGCCATTTCCTTATCAGATGATACAACCAGTGCCCATAGACCAAGTCAGAAATCAGTTTTACAAGACCAATGAGGTGCTTACATATGGGGGCACATTTACTAAGCTCGAGTGAAGGATTAGAATAAAAAATACTTTGAATTTCAAAGGTTTTTTTCGCTACTTCGACCTTTGACTACGACTTTGACTTCGAATCGAACGATCGAAACTAAAAATCGTTCGACTATTCGATAGTCGAAGTACTGTCTCTTTAAAAAAACTTCGACCCCCTAGTTCGCCACCTAAAGGCTACCGAAGTCAATGTTAGCCAATGGGGAAGGTCCCCATAGGCTTTGCTAGCTTTTTTGGGTCGAACAAAAATCGTTCAATCGATGGACTTGAACGATTCGAAGAATTTAATCGTTCGATCGAACGAATAATGCTAAATCCTTTGACTTCGATATTCGAAGTGGAAGGATTTAACTTCGACAGTCGAATATCTGTTAATTAACCCTCGATATTCGACCTTAAGTAAATTTGCCCCTAAGTCTACTAGGAAATCATTAAATAAACATAATATACTGGTTTTGAGTCCAATAAGGATTAATTATATCTTAGTTTGCATCAAGTACAAAGTACTGTTTTATTATTACATATTATTTACACAGAAAAAGGAAATCATTTTTGAAAATGTGGATTATTTGATTATAAGTCTACGGGAGACAGCCTTTCTGTAATTCGGATCTTTCTGGATAACAGGTTTCTGGATAATGGATCCCATACCTATATATCAAAATAACAGATAATATATTTACAGAATAAACAGAGAATCTTTCTGTTAAATATGCCTTCTACACAACACTTCACTAAGCAGCTTACAGAGGAAATTAATATTTTCTCTCCCTTCTTAGGAATTCCACTCATTTCCTGCCTGAAAGATTCACTTTTTTTTTCAGTTTCAGTGCTGTTTAGAAAAGTCAGCAATAGCACATTACACATCTTACACATATCATTTATGAATCTAGGACAATATTCAAAGATCATAAATACTATAGCTGACAGCATTGTGTTTGGTGAAACTGCAATGCTGTCGGCTATAGTGTTTAACATGAACACCTAAGGATACTGTTACTACTAAGGCCACTTGGATTTACTTCCATATTAAGCAATTATGATGTAGTATTCAAATAAATATATTCATTAACGTATACAAAGCTGCTTATTAATTTGCTTAAAATATGCCCCTTCCCTGAGATATCCAGTTGTGATCATTGTAATACTGAAAACTTCTGCTACAGACTGTACTGGATATTATATATTTACTAGAATATCTTTGTTCTTGCTTTTCTTATATGATACCACAGTTATTTTAACTTAGCAGATAGCGTGCGCTGCTTTTCCTGTGTATCGCCTCTAACAGGTGTGATAATTTTTAGAAAACAAAAATATCAGTAAAGCAAGCGCTAAGTGTAAATTCTGTGAAACAGGAAACCACTATTAAGTGTAAGACAAGAGTCTGAAAAATAACTTGATCTGTTGCATTCAAAATAAGATTTGTAATATTATATATTGTTATAATATTGTGATTATGAAGACTCAGAATTATGTGTTTGTGAATCATTGGGACTGTTATTATAATGCTGAGAGTGATATTCTGAGACAATTTGCAATTGGTTTTCATTTTTTATTATTTGTGGTTTTTGAGTTAGCTTTTTTATTCAGCAACTTTCCAGTTTGCAATTTCAACAATCTGGTTGCTATGGTCTAAATTACCCTAGAAACCATGCACTGATTTCAGTAAGAGACTGAAATGTGAATAGAAGAGGGCCTGAATAGAAAGATGAGTAATTAAAAAAATAGTAATAAGAATAAATTTGTAGCCCTACAGTGCATTTGTTTTATTAAAAAAAAAACGTTTTTCTCATCGTAATCTGATCGTTCGCCATAGGGCCGAACGTTCAGTTTACCCCCGATATAACCATACCCCTTAGCGGCATATTGGGGAAAGATTGGCTCATTTGGCGATGTCGCCAACAATGTAGCAAATGAGCGGATCTTTTCGTCTATGGCCAATAGACTCGAATATTAAAGTCGAAGGATATAGTGCTATTCGTTCGAGCGATCGAACGAAAAATTGTTCAATCGAACGATTAAATCCTTAGAATCGTTCAATTTGAAGGATTTTAATCCATCGATCGAACGATTTTTGTTCAACCAAAAAATGCTTAGGAAGCCTATGGGGACCTTCCCCATAGGCTAACATTGACCTCGGTAGCTTTTAGGTGGCAAACTAGGGGGTAGAAGTTTTTTATTAAAGACACAGTTCTTCGACTATCGAACGATTTTTAGTTTGAATCGTTCCATTTGAAGTCGCAGTCGAAGGTCGAAGTAGCCCATTCGATGGTCGAAGTAGCCAAAAAAAACAAGTTTTTTTTCCTCTATTCCTTCACTTGAGCTAAGTAAATGGGCCCCCAAAAGTTAACATAAAGATGAATTTAAAGGACATGTCAAATAAAAAAAAATTTTTCACCTATTAAAAGAAAACACAATTATAAGAGGTTGTTCATCTTCCAAACATTTTTTCCAGTTGAGTTGTTTTCAGATTGTTCACCATAAGCAAAGACTTTTTCCATCTTTTATTTTATACCGTTTTTCAAAAAATGTAAGCTTAAAGTTTTATGTTCGTGTCTCTTGTGTCTCAGTCTGGCAGATCAGTGATCCAAGAGCATCTGAGCTGTTACAATTTGCTACATTTAGTTACTACAATTAGTTGATACATTTCTCAGCAGTATCGGTGGAATATTAGCAACTAATGTATCAATTCTAACAGCTGCCTTTAATGACACTCTGATTCTGCTCAGCAGGGACAAAGATAACAACTAAATGTATCAATTTAAAACAGTTAAAGAGTCAGCGACCCCCTTCCCACATCTTCTTCAGAAGGCGAAAAATTTTACTTTACACTTCAATATTAGAAAAACGGTCACAAGTAGAAAATTTAAAGTATTTGGAAAATGTCTTTATTTCTGGTGAACAATCTGAAACCAGCTGAACTGAAAAAAGTGTTTGAAGGTGAACGACCCATTTAACTCCTGGTTGTTACTTTTTAAACAACATCGCAAAAGCCAGTCTCCTCCAGGAAGACAGTTCAGTTAATCCGTTGGTTTATGTTACATTGTTTCAAAAGCCCGAGCCAACAGGGCAGAGAATAGAAAGGGACAGACACTGCTTTCAATAGAAATACATATACAAATAACTTAAAAACCATAGAAAATCTGTAATGAATGCATAATGCAAAGTTGCTTAAAATTATGGGGTTTTTTATTAGGCAAAAAATTATCTTTTGGGTTGACATCTCACATGACGTATACAATGCACTAGCACCTACTTGAACACAAGAATATTAATTAGCACAAGGCAACAATTTGCCGGTTGCACCGTTGTTTGTCACGAGGTGCCTGGTTTACCATCCAGAGTTCATGGGGCAGATTTACTAAAGGGCAAAGTGACTAACGCTGGCGAAAATCCGCCAGCGTGACGTCACTTTGGTACTTCGCAGATTTACTAACGGGTGCTGGCGTTAGTTCACTAGCAAAGGAGATAGACTCTAGCGGTACTATGCTTCCTAACGCCAGGCGAATTTGCGCTCTGGTGAATGGATGTAACTACGCAAATTCACTAAGATGCAGATTTTACTGAACGTTACCTCTTGCGCCAGACTTGCCTTTGCCACCTCAGACCAGGCAAAGTGCAATAGAGTAGATAGGAGTTCCTCGAAAAATAGTTGAAAATCTTGCAAAAGATCGTAAAATTTTTTGTGGTACCCGGCTTCCACCCTACATTTCCTAACATATGGCACATAAACTATACACTGGGCTCATGTGTAGGGAAATATAACAACTTTTATAAAGGTTTCCCGGGCAGTGACATAACTAGAGGGGGCGGGCCCTGGCGCGGAACACGCTGTCGCCCCCCCGCCCCCCTCCGTACACCCGGAACCGCCCGGGAATCGTGGCGCGTGAGCTGCCGGGGGGCCACATATCTGTGCCTGTACGAGTCAACAGCCAAAATATTGCCCCCAAATTAGTACCTCTGTCAGCCTGCAGCCAAAATATTGCCCCAAAATTAGTAGCTCTGTCAGCAAGCAGCCTGTGCCAGACAGAAACCAAATAATGCCCCATATCTGTGCCATCAAAATATTGCCCCCCAAATATGTGCTAGGCCAGAAGCCAGCAGCAGCTAGAATATTGCACCTGATGATCTGTACCTGTGTGTGCCAGCAGGACGCAGAAAACAAGCCCTGCAGCAGTCACCAGGACTGACTTTCAGTGTGCACAAGTCATCAGCAGGCCCATCGGTCTTCAATGCACGCCAGGTACCACACCGACGCGCCAGATCAGCTCTCTGCGGCTGCCGTCTCAACGTGGTGTGCCATCGATGCCTGCATGCGTTGCTTCCTAAAGCGCATGCACCATAGTGAGTTGAAAAGAAGCGCAGGAGACTCCACAGCGAGTAAGATGGAGGTGGGGGCTGGAGCGCAGCTGGAGTCAGATGATCGCCGATGCGCTACAGATTAGTTAAAGATATAACACACGCCTCAAAATTAAATGCAATTAAATAAGGATTTATTTAAAAAAATGTCCCCCTAAACGTGCACCCCCCTATGATTGCGCTCTAGGCACCCGCCTACTCTGCCTACCCCTAGTTCCGGCCCTGGGGTGCGGGCCCTGGCCCAATCACACCCCCTGCTCCCCCAGTAGTTACGCCACTGTTTCCCGGGTTTATGTAGTGTAATGTATTTGCTGCAACATATACGTCCATTGAACTTTAACTTCCCTCCGTATGCAAAATTAGGCAACGCTAGCGCAACTTCACTTTGATTGGCACTTTGATTGGCACGGCAGCATTCGGTGCCCTGGACACAACTTCGGATTATAGTGAATTAGCGCTGTCCTGCCGCCTGTCCTGTATGCCTGGCAAAGTGTTGCGCTGTGAGCGAAGCCGTCGCTGGCAAATTTTCGGAGGTTAGTAAATTTGCCCCCATGTCTTTTACATATTTTGTTTATTGTAATTTAACTACGAGTTACACTGAAATGTTCATATAACTGATAGGATTATGTCAATATCTCTAATAAAAGAGAAATACCCCATTATTTTTTTAAAGAATTCCAACACATGTCATAGCCCAGCATTTGTTCAAGATGTGACAGCATATCAGAGCCATTTATACCAGTGATGCTGGACTGGGGGCAGCGTGATACTTCTACAGGCTGTAGTATTGGATACAATCAGGGGCCTATTTAGTAAACTTCACATTTTTCTAAACTTTTTTAGAAAAAAATTTACCCTTTAAAAGACTGATTGGAGAAAATTGGACTTTAATAAATAACCCGCTAAGAGTATTGTAATGGACAGAAGATGGCATTTTTAGTTCAGGTTTTCAAAAAGGGGAATTTCTTTTACATACTAGACTGTGCTGGAAGGGAGAGATGAGGGGGGCTGATGGAGGGAAGTGGAAGGGGTTTTTGTACCTAGGGGGTTTACTTCTACTTTAAAGGTGAACTAAAGTTTAACTATAGAAGTCCGCTAGAAATGTTGTACATAATGTTTTGTGCTTCTGTACCAGCCCAAGACAACTACAGCCCTTTAGCAGTTCTATGTCTTCAAAGATGCCCCAGTAGCTCCCCATCTTCTTTTCTGCTGATTCACTGCACATGTTCTGTACTGCTGTCACTTACTGAGCTTAGGGACCAACTCACAATATACAGTACACATAAAATAGAAATATCACAATATAAGGCTGATTAGTAATTAATACAGATAATTACTACATAGCAGCACAGAAACCAGTGCAATTAGCATCAGAATTTAATAATCAGCCCTGTAGCATCAGCTTATATTACAGACCAACCTCATTTTCTGCTTGATTTGCAACAACCCCTAAGCTTAGTTTCTCAACAGCTGCTCAGAGCCCACCGAGCATGTGAGTGTCACAGACAGTTTCCAAGATGGTGACCCCCTGTGACAAGTTTGAAATCCTGGATCATTGCTGCTATTGACAAGCTGAAACTTTAGGCTGGTAAGTTCAATATATGAAATATAGCATTTTAGCTATATTCATTTTTAGGGTTTAGTTCTCCTTTTTAAAGGGCAACCCAGTATACCACTGTTGTACAAAATCCCTATTCAGCCACTGCTACAAGTTAAAAAAATACCTATTCTATATTTGTAAAGAAATGAGGGCCAACTTCACAGATTATCATAGGAACCAAATTAAATTTAGCAAAATCATCACAGGACTCACAAGATTACTAGCGATGGGCAAATTTATTCGGCAGGTGCAAATTTGCAGCGAATTTCCGTGTTTCGCCGCAGGCGAATAGATTCACGAATTTGCCGTGAACGAGTTGTTTTTGACGCCAACGATGGAATCGACGCCGGCGACAAATTAGAATCATGTGATAGCGTTAAAAGGAGCTGTGAAGGTACATTGTTATACTGAGCATTTCTAAGAAGCAATTTCTGGTTTTCATATACACTGGAAAATATTAGAATATTTCTGTTGTTACTTCTCCTTATGTACAAAACCACAGTTATTTTCATTTTCGCAAACCATGTGCACTTCTTTTCTGTAAAGCCAAAAACCATTGTTCAGTGTAAGAAAACGTGTAAAAGTAACTTGATCTGAAACTTGTAGCTGATCCAAAGAAGAACCCCATCTAAAATCATCTGTAATTTGCCTCAAAGGAAAAATAAAGTCCTTGTTGACAGTTCTTGGACCAGTTCATAAATGATCTGCTGCCTGAAGTCTAACTGCCATTCTCTATTTAATCTATCATTACCTGCTGATTTACCCCTTCAGAGAGGTTTGGATCTGGCCCACTGTACAGCAAGTAGTATTAGGTAAAAAACATGAAGTTTGGCAATTATAGACAACATACAACAAATTATGTTTCGATTTCAATTATTAAGATGATTTCTAATTATAAACTTTGGGATACAAGAATCCTGTTTACTGTATCAATTTGGCTAAAATCTAAATTCAGCTCAGATCAAGAGAGGAAGTCAGCACAATTGCTGAAGGGGGGTAGGTTTAGATTATAATTGCATGATGAGGATGAAAAAAGGCAGATTTTGGGTTCCCGCCTCCAGTCTCCTGACACTATTAGGAATCCCCCAAATCTACAATTTTCCTATTAGCGGTGATACACAGGAAAAGAAATGCACACGGTTTGCTAAAATGAAAATAACTTGGGTGTTGTACATATGCATGTAATGTCATTCACAGCAACGTCACTTCCAGGCCAGATAAATCTTCGCTGCATATCTACCTACTATTATAAGTTGACAGTTCTGCAAATTAGGAGCAAACAACCTGATGCTTGCTTCAGCATGGCTAAGCAGGCACCTTTTGTTATACTTGCAGAGTAAAGTAGTAATAACATATCACCCGGAGATTACGTCATATAGTTAAATTGTTTTTCCATTTTTATTGCAGGTAAAACATGCACATGTTTCGGCTCATTCGCATACTTCATCATGGTATGCACCTGATGAAGGCAAATGCGCCAAAACATGTGCATGTTTTACCTGCAATAAAAATGGAAAAACAATTTAACTATATGACGTACTCTCCAGGTGATATGTTATTACTACTTTGAATGCTGGCATCCTAACACAGGGGTCGCTACCTGTTGAGGAGTATCGGAACACGGTTTTCTGGGACAATCAATTCATAATCTTGCAGAGTAAAACTTTTGTATTACTTTTACTAAGAAATATCTCCACTCACATATAAAATCATATATACCAATATCTACTAATGGTAGGTTATAGTATCACAAGAGCCTTTGTTATTATGCTTGTTCAAAAAATAATCTAAGCCAATATTAAAGGCATTAACTGAATCAGCATCACAACACTATCCAGCAGAACCGCCTACTCCGCTTCAGATGAAAATTTTGTTCCTTAAGTTCAGTGATCCCTAACCAGTGGTTTGCGAGCATCATGTTGATCAATAACCCATTGCTCCCAGTGGTCTTAAAGCAGATGATTATTTTTGAATTCCAGAATTGGAAGCAAGCTCTAGTTGTATATAAACCAGGTGTACTGTAAAAACAAATCCTCCTGTAGGCTGCAATTCCAGCTCATTAATATCATTCTTAAAGGGATACTGTAATGGGAAAAAAAAATCAAAATGAATCAGTTAATAGTGCTGCTCCAGCAGAATTCTGCACTGAAATCCATTTCTCAAAAGAGCAAACAGATTTTTTTAATATTCAATTTTAAAATCTGACATGGGGCTAGACATTTTGTCAATTTTCCAGCTGCCCCTGATCATGTGACTTGTGCCTGCACTTTAGGAGAAAAATGCTTTCTGGCAGGCTGCTGTTTTTCCTTCTCAATGTAACTGAATGTGTCTCAGTGGGACATGGGTTTTTACTATTGAGTGCTGTTCTTAGATCTACCAGGCAGCTGTTATCTTGTGTTAGGGAGCTGCTATCTGGTTACCTTCCCATTGTTCTTTTGTTTGGCTGCTGGGGGGAAAAAGGGAGGGGGTGATATCACTCCAACTTGCAGTACAGCAGTAAAGAGTGATTGAAGTTTATCATATCACATGACTTGGGGCAGCTGGGAAATTGACAATATGTCTAGCTCCATGTCAGATTTCAAAATTGAATATAAAAAAATCTGTTTGCTCTTTTGAGAAATGGATTTCAGTGCAGAATTCTGCTGGAGCAGCACTATTAACTGATTCATTTTGTAAAATTATTTTTTTCCCATGACAGTATCCCTTTAAGGACTGGCGCCCAAAACTGCACTGAATACTCAAGGTGAGGTAGCTTTGCATGCCTCGAGTTAAAAGGGTGGTTCACCTTTGAAATAACTTTTAGTATGATATAGAGAGTGATATTCTGAGACAATTTGCAAATGGTTTTCATTACTTATTATTTAAGGTTTTTGAGTTATTTAGCTTTTTTTTAAGCAGCTCCTCAATTTAAGCAATCGGGAAGCTAGGGTCCAACTACCTTAGCAACCATGCATTGATTTGAATTTGTTCTTTTTTATACAATAAAGTATTTTATTTGCTTTAGTAGCCAAGTAATGACTCTGCCTGGAATTAGACAACTTGTTTTTTACAAAAATTCTGAGATCTCAAATGTCGGGAGTTAATGGAGTGCTCATTGGCCATTTTTCAGCAACATGTCTGGGGTTAATAGAGGGCCTTTTCTATAGTGATTATAATGGGGTTAATATACTGATTATCCATTTTCTGTAGTAAGTATTCTGGCATGTCTAGGGATTATATGACTGTTATCCATTTTATTAAGAGCTTATACTGGCATGTCTAAGACAAATATGCTGATTATCCATATTCTGTAGTAATAATACTTGCACATATAGGGTTAATATATGCAGGATCCATTTTATTTAGTGATTACACTGGCCTGCCTGGGGTTAATATGGTCATTATCCATTTTCTGTAGTAACGTTTGGGTCATGTTTTTATAGCATGGGTGTGATGCAAGGAAGATCTTTATGTCCCTTTTTCTGTTTTTCATATGTTGGGAGGTATGTACTAGGGATTGGACACTTGTTGGTGAGTAATACCTGTCTGTTAATAATGCCTTGCCTGTGGTAATAACATCAAGGAAGTAATTATTCTGAATACTGTGAAGTGATTGTATGGTGAGTCTCTATTCTTTGAGACTGTTATGACGTTCCAGCAAATATACATTTAACTAGACAAGGAAAAACCACCAATTTGTAATACGGGCCCTAACCTGTGATTTCAGGGCTAGGGTGGTGAAATACAGACAGGAGGTAACCCTAGTCCTAATAAGGGTTGATATATATTATATCATGGCATATCTAGTAGGGATGCACCGAATCCACTATTTTGGATTCGGCCGAACCCCCGAATCCTTCGCAAAATCCTAACTTAGCGAACTGAATCCTAACTTGCATATGCAAAACTTCCTTGTTTTGGGACAAAGGGTCACACAATTTTCCTGCCTGCCCCTAATTTGAATATGCAAATTAGAATTTGGATTCGGTTAAGCCAAGCAAAAGGGTTCGGCTGAATCCGAATCCTGCTGAAAAAAGCTGCATCCTGGCCGAATCCTGGATTCAGTGCATACCTAATATAGGCCACCATTGGGGGCACAGGGGGTACAATCGTCCTGGCTTTGGTAGATTTAAAGTGTAAAGTGGGGTCGTTGCGAAAGCCAAAAAACTGTAAGCTGTAAGCTGAAAGGAGCCAAAGCCACTGAAGAAGTTGCCATCTCTGGGGAGAATGGAGAAGACTGCAGACAAGCTTTTGGTAAATTCCACTTTTTTAATTAAACCCCTGGCCACCAATGTTTTTTTCTTTGAGACCCCTGACCACCAATGCTTTTTTTTTTTTTTACTTGTAGGGGGATGTCCTAGCCACCAATTATGTTTTTTTAACTTTTTTGGGGCCCCTGACTGCCAATAGTTTTTTTTTAACTTGTAGGGGGGACCATGGTCGCCAATGTTTTTTTTATTTAACGTGAAGGGGAGGGACCCTGGCCGCCATTTTTTTAAACTTGTAAGACAGACAGTGATGCCCTCTCCTCCGACATTCCCTGTTGAAGCTCGGCTTTTGGGTTTAGGTAACAGGGGTCTCTAAAAATGGTGGTCAGCAGTAGTGATGTGCAGGTTGGGGTGTTTTGGGTTGAAATTTGGGTGACCATTTCGGTTTAGGGTTGGGTGAGACTGGGTCAGATTGGGAAGAACACGCCTCCTCTTCTCCTGAAGATTTCTTGTCTCATACCTCCCAACTGTGATTTTTCAAATGTTGAGAGGTATGTTGTCTTGGAACCAGAAGTAACATACAGAGCATACCTTCCAATTGTCCCTTTTTCTGCAGGACAGTTCCAATTTCTACAGCTCAGCCCGCAGTCCTGGGTTTTTTACTGAAATGTCTGGAGTTTCTCTTTGATCTCCTGCGCTGATGCCAGAAAAAGATACAATGTTTCTGAAACTTTTTGGCAGAGAGCCCAGAACACTGAGCGGCTGCACTTCGATACATTTGTAACAATTTAAGATAAGCAAAGATACAATTGTGACTATTAAGGAATTTTACCATCACTAGCAAAACTGTTATAACACATAAAACATTGCCCTAAAACTCCAAGAGATTTGTTCAGACTTTCATAACCTGCCAAATTTTGTACAATGGACATGGTAATTAGGGGGCATGGCCAGGGCCGGATTTGCCAGGTCTAATTTTCAAAACCAGCAAAAGTCAGCTACAAAATTAGCCCAAAACTAGCCAAGAGGCAGTTCAAAAGTAGCCCAAAAATGGCACAATATGCGGAGTAAAAAAAGTCTAAAAAATAATTGAATATATGTGAAAATATGACTTTTTCAAATGTTCGCGGTTTCCTATATTTCTCCATGAAACAACATGGCACAGATTCGCCCCACCAGGGGTGTTACTATAGAAGGGGGCCCAGGAGGTATAGGGGCCCCAGAATAAATAATAGGAATAGGAGCGGGCCTGAATAGAGAGATGATTAGTAAAGTAGGAGTAACAATAAATTTGTAGCCTTACAGAGCATTTGTTTTAGAAGGGGTCAGCGACGCCCAATTGAAAGCTGCAGAGAGTCAGAATAAAAAGGCAAATAACTATAAAACTATGAAAAATAAATAATTATAACTAATTGAAAAGTTGCTTCGAATTGGGCATTCTATAACACACTTTGTTACCTTAAAGGTGAACCACCCCTTCCCCTGGGCGGAATATGAGACAGCTCAGACGGAAACGACTTGACTCATGGACTTGGCTCCTCTGCGCTCACCCTCTGATCCCCCCCATTTACCCTTTTCCCCTTTCCCTTTCTTTTCTTGTAAATATATCCCTTTTCCCCTTTGAGAACTACAGAAAAGCATCATTAACGGATTAGGCAATCCCTGCCATGTAACACAGGTTGAATAAAAGTAAATGATTATAATAAAGACAACGACGTGTTCAGTTAATAAATACGAAGGTTTATTTGCTGCATAGAGTTATATGTATAGAAATGCTTACAACTATGTCATGCCAATCTGTGATAATGTAACCAGTTTTACAACTTACATGACCATACATGTGCTAATGCTATGCTTGTTGACGTTTAATAGAAAATAAAAATCTTTAAATAAAAAAAAAAAAAAAAAGGTGAACCACCCCTCTAATTAGGGTTTTGTGTGTTGGGTGCAGGTTGAGTTTTCCCTGACTCGCACATCTAGACAGTGTCGGAATGGCCTGGTGGGACTCCTGAAAAAAACCCAGTGGGCTCGACCCTCATGGGCCTCTGGCAGGCCAGACCCGCTCTCCCCGATATTGGCGGAGCGGCTCCTTTGTGCATGCGCCGAGCAGGCGTGTCGCAGTAGGGGTCCGACCCTGCATCTAGAGTTCCCACCTTTTCTGGAAAAAAATACCCACCTTCCTATATATTTATCTTTTTTCCCTATTAATAACATTGGGATTGACCATCATTTTTAGCGGCCGGCCAGATGGCAACCCTACGCACATTACTAGTAGCCACATGTACATGAATGGATGGAGGACCTGGAGGGACGGAGCCCTTTGTAGATTTATTCTGCCATGAATATCTTGTAAATTACATCCTTATAAATGGTGAGTTCTGATGGCATCAGTTATAAACGTTGAGTTCTGATGTCATCAGTTATATCTGATGTCATTTCTGTCACATGACTCACTGAAATTTGTGTATTATAATAAATAAAGTACCCCCAGTTGCAAAATATAAGGATATTAGAAGTTACCTCGGAGTTCCATGACCTCTATAAAAACACTCAGCCCATGAAACTCCTGGGTAACATATAGCCTTATATTTTACAAAAGGGGGTACTTTATTCACTATATACACGTACAAACGGCGATGAGACACATTATGCACCAGATACATCTTTTCTGATTACGCTGTTCTTCAAATACACAAACTGAAGAAGGAATAAATGTTGCAGCTGCAGGTTATGGAATGCATTTGGCATGGGCTCAGACAGGGGAGAGGTGTTTACTGGAAGTGCCTCACTGGGTCTGGGAATGGGACACAGACAGCCAATAGGACACTTCTCCTTCAGCAGCACGGGACTTTGCCAACCAATAGGATCATGGAATACGATGTACATTTTAGGACATCCTTCCCCCCGATATCATTGAGACGCTTGCGCCCAGCCCCTCAGTCAGACCTCTGTTATGGCCACATTTTAATCTTTGATAGGGGCGTCAATCTCTACCTCGGTTCCTCCCGCTTGCGTCACTCCTCCTCATACTCCGCCTCCCACAGGGCTTGTTAGCTCTGAAATCTCCTCCCCTCGCCGTCCCCTTACTGTTTGTGACAAGCAGAGGGGGGAAGTGAGCGGTAGTTTGGGAAGTCACGTGCCCTGGCTCTCCAATGTAAGCGAAGCCATTGGCATCTCGGGCTGAACGCAAATTCGCTGCCCTGAGGTGATGTCTGGTGCCGGGAATTAACGGAGGGGCTATTGGGATATGTTTCCTACACGGACATACGTGTGAATCCGCCAAAGGTAAGAACTATATATTATTACTTGTGTTGGGGTTGTGGGAACTTTACACTTTTTTTAGTTCGTTGAGTTGTATCCGCTGCTTCTTCATCCTCTCGGATCTGCCCCTTATTAGTGACGCGACTGGAGCTTTGTGGGTCCTGCTGCCCAACTAGGGCCCTCAGTAAGTGACAGTCAGTAAGTGACACTCAGTAAGGGATACTCGGTAAATGAAAGTAGGTAAGTGACACTCAGTAAGTGACAATCAGTAAGTGACAGTCAGTAAGTGACACTCAGTAAATGACAGTCAGTAAGGGATACTCGGTAAATGAAAGTCGGTAAGTGACACTCAGTAAGTGACAATCAGTAAGTGACACTCGGTAAATGAAAGTCGGTAAAGGACACTCAGTAAATGACAGACAGTAAGTGACACTCGGTAAATGACAGTCAGTAAGTGACATTCAGGCAGGGGAAATCATTCAAGGCCTCACAGAAAAGCAGAAAAGATACTTGCCCTCTTTGATTCCTTTGTGAGACATGGCATCAGATGTAGCTGAGTGAGTATAGCAAGGCAAGATAGAATAAATAATGGCATGTCCCAGTATCCTCAGCCAGCCAGGGATGAGAGCCGTAGTTCAGTAACAGCTGGAGAGCCACTTGCTGGATTATAAATAGTTGTTGTTACAGAGTATATTGTGTGTTTGGCCCTGCAAACAACAAAGCAATCCTCGTAGTCTTTGTAAGGGTCATTTACAGCTACATGTGCACACTTATCAATTAGCCAGGTTCGTTTTATACTCCAGCCTAATTGCACAAGCGGGAGTTGCAATTGCATCAAACACTTGTGATCAAACTGCTCATGTTTTGCTGTACAGATGCATTTGTGCTGAAAATGTTTGTCATTCTGTCACTTGGCATCAAAATGGCATTGGCACCCTGTTCTTTAGGTGCAATTCCACTCAGGGGCAAGGGGCTGCTTTGAGTGCAAATACCATCTGTTTGCACAACGGGAATTTTAGTGTGACTACAACTGTGGCTGTAAATGAAACCATTGTGTTGTTTGTGCCCTTTACAAGTCCCTCAGTCTGTTCCTGGTCTCCGTAATTTTAGGATTCTTGTTCATTCATGGATCTCTTCTGATTGAGCTATTTCCAGCAAGCCGTTGGGTAACTCCCCACATTATTGTTCTTCTCCAGCAGGGAGTCGTATCAGGATGCCAGTAACACTTTACTCATGCGCTTTTCTCATAAATTGCAGCTGACTGTATTGTAAATAATGGGGCCTCACATGGGTATTGTGCCCTCGAAAACTAAGGCCTGTCTGAACAGTAACTCACTGCAGCCTCTGACAGTCTTGGGGCATTATAGGTTAATGGATAAAATTGGACTTTACCAGTATGTTCCCAGTCCCTCTGGATTAAAAAATAGAAACTAGAAGGGGGTGTATTTCTGTGAGCCCTGCAGCTCGGTAGCAGTGAAATGGTAAAGACATTGCAATGAGGTGTGAAATATTTGCCCAAAACCTTAAACATGCTCTATGTTTAAGGTTTTGGGCAAATATTTATTTTGCCTTCCTGTGGATCAACTGGCATATAGGCAGGTTAAAAAAAGTTAAAAAGTTGGACTTGATGGACATGTGTCTTTTTTCAACCTAACTTACTATGTTACCTGATTTCTCATCCAAACATATTTGCATATTTACATTTAATTTTGCAGTAATTGTGAACAAGAATAGTGTATTCAGTTGTCCACGGATTTTAATTTAAGGGCTCAAATTCAGCTCTGCAGAACAATTAAGATTTGTCCAAATCCTAAACTGAAATCTAGATTAATTGCGTCCCTAGTTAATATACACAGCATTACCCCGATGCTGCCTTAATTGTTAAAAAAGAGGTTTGGAAATGTCCCAGGCTGCTTGGAAAGTGAACGTATAATTGCGAAGTAGCGCTACCCCATTGGGTTTTGTTTGAGGTTGTCTTGAACCGCTGGTTTCCCTGACTGTGGTTTGTACATTGAAAACCAGGCAATAACAGAACGGTGTGACTGTCTTTACCTGCATTTGCACCAAGCAATAATGGTGTTCTGCTCCTACAGCAGATGCCACAGACTTATAGTATAGTAAGTCAGGTTGAAAAAAGACACACGTCCATTAAGTTCAACCTTTTAAGTCTATATATAACCTGCCTAACTGCTAACTGATCCAGAGGAAGGCAAAAAAAAACCATCTGAAGCCTCTCCAATTTGTCTCAGAGGAGGGAAAAATTCCTTCCTGACTCCAAAATGGCAATCGGACTAGTCCCTGGATCAACTTGTACTATGAGCTATCTCCCATAACCCTGTATTCCCTCACTTGCTAAACACCATCCAACCCCTTCTTAAAGCTATCTAATGTATCAGCCTGTACAACTGATTCAGGGAGACAATTCCACATCTTCACAGCTCTCACTGTAATAAACACCTTCCAAATATTTAGACGGAACCTCTTTTCTTCTAATCGGAATGGGTGAACTTGCGTGAGCTGGAAAGACCTACTGGTAAATAAAGCATTAGAGAGATTATTATATGATCCCCTTATATATTTATACATAGTTATCATATCACCCCTTAAGGATTGTTTTGTCTCCGATATAGATTCTTGCAGTTCAGTTATCATCAAGTACAAGGTACTGGTTTTTATGACAGCGGAAAAGGAAATACATTTTTAAAAATTAGAATTATTTTCTTAAACTCTATGGGGTATATTTATCGAAGTGTGAAGTTAGAGATAACCACAGTCCATTAGAGTGAAATACCACCACTCTCCATTCATTTCTATGGGATTTTTAAAGGCATATTTATCAAAGGGCGAAAGTGAAAGTTCGCCCTTTGATAAATATGCCTTTAAGAATCCCATAGAAATGAATGAAGAGAGACAGTATTTCACTCTAGCATCACTAACTTCACCTTTTGATAAATATTCCCCTAAAGGAGATGGCCTTCCTGTACTGCGGAGCTTTTTGGATAACTGGTTTCTGGATAAGGATCCCTTACCTACCCGTACTCTACCGTAATGTACGTCATGCCGCTTTGCATATTATCGCTGCTATTTGTCTCGTCGTCTGTTTGGTACAGGCGTTTTTCTATACTTCACTATGTCTTTGCTATTTTTCAATTATTGCTCCGAAAAGAGTCTCTGTGTGTTTTCAGGCTACTGGCGCTTTTAAATAGCATTGTGTGCATGGTACTTGGCGATTTGCTATAATTTCTATGTATAGTGAAACCGAGCGACTAGTCGCCGCTACTTTTTTTAAAAAAACGCGGGCGACAAATCGCTCCCGAATCTGCTCGTGTGGACTTACCCTTAGTCACACAGGGAATTTTGTCACCTGCTCCTTTACAGTAAAAAAAAGTCTAAACGGCATTTGCAGTGATTTTCAGATGGGACAAATTTAACCATTTCAGTTAGTGTTTAGTTCAGGATGTGCCATCCATATGGTACTGGCATCTGTGTGCTGCTGGAGACCAAAGGAAGTGTCTGACAGTATAGAGCAGTAGAGGTTGCTTTCCTCTCGCAAGTGCATTTATATTTTGGGTAAATGTTTTTCAAAAATGTGAAAAAACACACAACTGCAAAATCCCACAGAATGAGACCTCCCAACTTGCCTAGCTTGAAAAATCTGGGCATATTTGGTCACATTTCTCTAAACCACACCCACTGTATGTCCAAGACCCTTCTATTTAAAGCAAATCCCTTCTTCTCTCAGATCTGAGTTACATCAGTAGTTCCCAACCAGAAATGCAGGTTATAGTAAGATTTGGTGTGGATACTCTCTTGATATTGTAGAAGATATATATATATATATATATATATATATATATCTATATATATATATATATATATATATATATATATATAAAAGTATATCTAGTTCCAAAATGAGTGGGTGCACACCAGGAGCCTTTGAATAGTTAAAGAATCGTCACGTTTATTAGGACAATTAAAAACAGGCCAATGTTTCGGTCTCCTTCTAAGACCTTTATCATAAACCAAAGTTTAAATAAAATCACAGATTTAAATAGATAAAATGCACAAGCACTCATCCAATCACATGTTGTGGACCCAGTCATGTGTGCAAAAACCTCACCAGTCACATAACATTAACCCCATCATGTGTGGAGAAAAAAAGAAAGAGCCTCCCTGTACCGAAGAAAATTAGTCCCAAAAAGTAGCGGAGACAATTTCATCAAATCCATTTATACAATGTAACAAACAGTATACAAGAGTGTAATTCTGATTACACAGAGGAAAATTATTTTTGACTAAAAAAGCACAAAAGGGAAACAATGCTCATTTTAACCTGAGGGGGCCAAACCTGAGAACTATATATATATATATATATATATATATATATATATATATATATATATATATGCCTGGGTGCTATCAGCAAAAGAGCATCATGGATGTCCAAGAAGTAGACGAGCACTGACAGGCTTCACTTTGAAAAAAGGCTAGAGTGCTAGCCCGAAACGTCAGCTACTATTTGCTAAATAAATCTCATCTAATAAACTTAATAAGACCTGTGCTCGCCTACTTCTTTGATATATATATATATATATATATATATATATATATATATATATATATATATATATATATATATATATATATATATATATAGGAAAGTATCCCCTTTCAATCAAATGCAACCCCCAGAGCAATTCTTAAAGGACAAGGAAAGGCAAAACAATAAAATCCCATTTTTGAAATGAAAAATAAACCTTTCTCCAATATACTTCAATTAAAAAATGTGTACCGTTTTTATAAGAAACCTGACTGTATGCAGTGAAATTCTCCCTTCATTTATTGCTGTGGATAGGAATTGTCAGACGGTCCCTAACTGCTGAGCAGGGAAACAATCATACTTATGAACAGTAGGGAGAGCCCCCACCTTACTTACCAGCATTCAAGCAGCTTTGTTTATGACGATCCCTAAGCAGCCCAGACCACACTGAGCATGTGCAGGGTCAGGGTCAGGCCAAAATGTTTAACAAAGTTAGAAGATGACAGCCCCCAGTGGCCAACTTTGAAAGCATAAATCATTTGTTTGATTAGGCTTGTGGTGCAGTAAGTTCATGCTTATGTTTAGTATACAAAATACAGCATTTCTAGCCTTTTTCTATTTTAGACTTTCCTTGTCCTTTAAATCCCTACTAACTCTCTGCTTCTATGGAAACAACTAAAAAGGAAAAGGGGGTAATGCTTGTTCCCTGTTGGTATCCCTATATCATGCATGACACAATCAAATAGCTCCTTCTGTATTTATTTATCTCATTGATTGAGTGGTCCTATAAAGTGCAAGTGCTTTATTTAATCAAATTGATGAAATAACCTCTGTTGAGGCTTTTAAAACGGTTAATTTATATTTTTAAACCGTTTTAAAAGTCTCAACAGAGGTTATTTCATCAATTTAATTTAATAAAGCGTTCCTAATCTTTCATAGTTCCAGTTAGATTCATTTTATTTACGTTTCCCCACCATTATGGTTTGTCCCGGATAACCTTCTCCTTTAATCCAGTGAGTCATATAATTTATTCATATTCATACTTGAGTGTCTGCTACATGAGTGCTTTGTGCATCTAAACCTTGGCCCATGCACCTAACTGTATCAATTAAATCACATTAAAGGGGTTGTTCACTTGAAACAACTAGTTGTTTTCAGATAGATCACCAGAAATAACAACTTTTTCCAATTACTTTCTATTTTCTATGTGTCACCGTTTTTCTAATATTGAAGTGTAAAGTGTCATTTTCACCTTCTAAAGCAGCTCTGGGGGGTCACCGACCCTGTAAGCTGTTCTAAATTCTACATTTAGTTGATACATTTGTTATCTTTGTCCCTGCTGAGCAGAATCTCTGGGTTTCATTACGGGCAGCTGTTAGAATTGATACAATAGTTGCTAATACTCTGAGAAATGTATCAACTACTTGTATCAATTTGGAACAGTTGTCGGGGTCGGTTATGATTCTGATCATTTATATAGGGCAAAATAAGCTGATTTTTTTTATTGTTTTGTGAAAGAGAGCCCTAGTTTATATGGTCTATGCGTTAGAATTTGTGCAATGTTATAGATTTTTTTTCTTCTTCTAATAGACTTGAATTTTTATCTGACTCAAATGTTTGCTTATTTATTAAAAACTCTGAATAAAATTATGAAAAAAATCCAAAACCTTGAATGTGTACCCTATTTATCGTTTTCAATGGGTTGAAAAGTTAAAAAAAACCCCAAAAACTGCTGTAAAATTTGCCATAGACCGCTCGCATTGACATCTACATAAACCTGGCAACTTTTAGATGCTGAAGTTTTACATTTGAGTTTAAAGTGTGTGTATTTTTGTACTCATGAGTTTTAGCTCTAAATTGGGGCAGAAATTCCCCTTTGTGGAACAGCGGCTGCAAAATCAGCAGTATATTTCAGTGATGTATTTTGGGAAGGAGTTTGCTTGTGTTATGTCTATAACTGGTATTGTGTTATTTACTTCAGTGGAATGGAGTGTCTACTTCTGCTTCCATTATAGCCACAAAAGTTCTGCTGGCTACGTCTCATTTGTTCTTCTGTACAATACTTGGTACAATACAAGTGCACAGGCAGCTCTTTATAAAACGGTGGAATGAGTTACTAACCACCATATTGATATGTTGCATACCTCCCAACATTTTGGAAATAGAAAAAGGGACACAAAGATTTGCTGCGCATAGAGTGGCGAAATTGTTTGACCACTCATTTTTGTGGCCACACCCCTAATCACCATGTTCATTTAACCAACTTTGGCAGGTTATGAAAGTTGTGAACATATTTCTATGGTTTTTATGTTGTTACGGTTCTGTTAATGTAGGGGAAATTGCCCTTTAAGCTGCAAGTCATAGTTTCCCCAAGAGACCTGCATATCTTAAATATTTACAGTTGTTTCTTTGCTTATCTTAAATTGTTACAAAATTATCTAAGTGCACCTGCCACATATTCTGGGCTCTCTGCCACAAGCCAATTAAGTTTTAGAAACGTTGTTAGGGACAGTTGGGAGGTATGATGTTGTCCTTTCCACCTGTTTTACCTAAGGGACCTGAAGTTGCTTTCACAAGAATTCCTGTTTCATATTTTGGAGCATTCATCAAAATTTATACTGCACATTTGCGCTTTTTGCCTCAACTTTTTATATATACACGTTGCAGCTTTTTTTTCCTCCCCCACAGTGCAGATAAAGGTTTGGATTGGCCTGCATTTTATACGCCAGCAGAGAAAAGTGAATCCCCAGCCTGTGTGCCATTGTGCCAGTCCAGTAAAGGAGAATCCACACCCAGAACACCCCATGAGCCAGTGGGCAGCTTTGCTGTTGTTCATGTAGCATCAGACTGTAAAATAAATACATTGTGCTTAGCAGAATTTTCAGACATTTTGTGGTTTGTGGTGTCCTGAAACTCCCTACTATGTTTCTTTTTGGCACTTTTCCCCTAAGAATACAGATTGTAAAGAATCACTTACCAATGTCTTTGTTGTGGTTTGACTTGTGAAATTCACTCTCATGAACACCATTCTAATAATATATGGATATTTTAAAACTGGTACCTGTAAAGTGATCATGACACATTCCTGTAAATTATAGAAAGTATCCGTATTGCTGGTAATAAAGCAGCACAATCTTCTTTTCAAAAAATTGGACCCTAAGCCCTGGCTTAGAGTCCTGTGCGGAACCAATTTGTTAAACCCGACCTGTGACCCGGACCCGCAACCCTCATAGTTACCCGCTTGGACACGCTACCCGACCCGCAAGTAACTTATCCGAAACCCGATCAGTGACCCGCTGACCATCAAGAAACAAGAAGTACTGTCATTGTAAACCGGAAGTGACATCATTGGAAGTTGGAGTGATCAGAAAAAAAGGAGTAAAACAGGAAGCGCTGTCATTGTAAACCGGAAGTGACATCATTGGAAGTTGGAGTGATCTGAAAAAAAGGAGTAAAACAGGAAGCCCTGTCATTGTAAACCAGAAGTGACATCATTGGAAGTAGGCATGATCAGAAAAAAAGGAGTAAAACTTGTTATTGAGAAGAACCGCTGTCCTGCGTCTATACCCGCTCCCGCAACTTCTACCTGCAACTACTGCAGGTTTTTCTGGGTAACCCACTGCAGTACTCTACCCTGGTTCAGTGGTACCTTCCAGATCAGCTAGTGATAAGGAAAGAGTTGCTTTTTGGTGCATTACATCCATAGGCTGTAGTACAAATGCATCCAGTATTCTTTGCTGAAGCTGTTTGCAGTGTGTAAAGGTGGCCATACACTGTAAGATTCACTAATTTCTTCCGATAGGCCCAGCTTGGGTGGGCGATATTGTGGTAATACAATTGTTTGGCCCAAGGAATACGAAAAGTCAGTGTGAAGACCGTATCAATGAGCCGATGCTGTCCTCAATCTGACAGAGGATTAAAGCCTCGTCGAGAGGCCTGTCAGAGGGCCCCATACGTGGGCAGATAAGCTGGCGAATTTGTCAAAAGTACCCGAAATGGCATCTTAAATCTTCCCATACATGGCCACCTTTTAGAATGATTCATGAATGATGAATGATTTATGGGGCCCTCAGACAGGCCCATGTGTCAAATATCTGCCGGAAAATCGTCAGGTTGTCAATGGACAGGTTTGATTTTCAAGTGGGATCAAGAAGCACATTGGCTAGTGGATGCGATCCTCTCTCCGATGGCTCATATTCCTGCATTAGGTGGGCATGTTGAATGAAAGATCTTGGGTGACATTCAATCAATTCTAGGAGCTTGTCAGCACTATTTCAAAGGGTGGATAAAAGGAAAGTCTGTTTGCACTTGGGGGAGCCAAATGTTAGCACCCCAAGTGATTGTATTGACTTACCTGAAACCCCGGGCCGGTGCTCCTATCTGCAGAAAATGCACCAGCCCGGAGTTTTTCTAGCGACCACCACAAAGCGATCCTCTTCCGGCTTCTTCTTTCTTCAAATTTCCCGGGCAAACGCATGCGCAGTTGAACGAAATAGACAACTTTTTAGTTAAAGTTTGGCTTTTCCTTCTACTGCGCATGCGCAACCTCGCAACCTCGTTTAATGTGTGCCATGTTATACAGTGTAGATAGATATAATTATTTCTTTGTGGGGCATGAATGGGTGGAGATTTGGGCAAAGAGAGGGTGGAGTGGACAATAGAAGAGATAGTGGAAGAGATGATGTGAAATCTTTTAGAACCAGATCATTACAGCTTGGTGTGCGAACATTTTCTAGTCAGAAAAGTGGTACTGTACATACCAGAAATTAAACTTGTTTTTTTTTTACATCTATCATTACATTGTCTTTGCATGATATTTATAATTTTGCCATAAAAGCATTTGCCCAATGCTCTTCATTACTTATGTGATGCCCCATGTTCCTCTGTGAGGGGTCTGCCATATTGGAGACTGATTTGCAGTCAGGTTGGCGAAACAGTCAGGTTTAGGAATTTCAAGTAACAATTACTTACAGAAGCAGAACTTTCCATCAACATGACCTATAGGCAACTTTTAATGTGCATTCATATTTTGAAAAGTAGTTATTTTTTGTGTCAGTGTCACTTTAGGGTGGCTGTGTAGAGTAGGACATTGGCTGTTCACATGACCAGTGTTGGTCCTTGTAGATGTTGATGAAAGACCAAGTTACATTGTAGTTACAAAGTAGGTTGATAAAAGACCAAAATCCATAAAGTTCACCCCTCCCCTTCTGAAATGAAGATGCTGTAGTATAAGTACTACGCTGAGCTGCGGATCTCATTTATAGCTGATGGGTCTGCGTGGGCCCCTATCTAATCTAATTGTTGGCCTGGGGGGTCAGACTAAACCACAGTGGTTTGGGCAGATTCATAGGAGGCCAAATAAGGCAAAGATCTGTTTGTCTGGGAATTGGCCACAAAGCTCTAAATAAAGATAAGAAGATTATTTCTATGCATTATTTAGAGCAGCTCAGACAGACAGACAGACACACATACACACATATATATATATACACACACAGACACACAAATACACACACAAAAAATATATACACATACAGACACACATATACACACACACAGACACACATAGACACATATACGCACACAGACAGACACATACACAGACAGAAATGTATGTATGTATGTATGTATATTTTTATTTGTAAAGCGCTCCTTGAGGGCAAAGCACTGTACAACAAAACAATAAATTAGTAGTAACAAACAAGGGGTCATTGGAATAAAAAGTAACAATAAGTGCACTATTAGAATACAATTCACAAAAATATACAATATAATTACAATGCAGATTAAGTGCTCAGTGTCAAGGAAACAAAAGGCTAGAGGACCCTACCCCGTAGGGCTTACAGTCTAAATGGGAGGGTAACATACAGACACAATTCAGAGGGGTATTAAGGTGCTGTGGGTTACAGTTTGTTACACTGTTCTATAAGTGCCAGTTCAGGTGTTATCCAGGTGCTCCCAGAGGTAGTCTTTGAGTTTTGTTTTGAAAACATTGAGGGAGGATTCTCTCCTGAGAGATTCAGGAATGGCATTCCAAATATAAGGAGTCGCAAGAGAGAAGGGTTTGATATGGGAAACAGCAGTAGTAGTGGGGGGTACAACCAAGCGGTTGCTCTGAGAGGAGCAGAGGTTTCAGGTAGGAACATATAGAGAGACAAGAGATGAGATGTAGTTAGGTGCAGAGGAATGAAGGGCTTTGAAGGTTATGAGGAGGAGCTTATAAGTTATTCTTTGTTTTATGGGAAGCCATGATAAGGTCTTCAGCAGCGGAGGGGCCTGTACCCTTTTGGATGAGAGGAGGATAATTCTTGCAGCAGTGTTTAATACAGACTGTAGAGGGGAGAGATGGGAGTTAGGGAGGTCAGTTAGTAGAAGGTTACAGTAATCTAGTCTGGATAGGATGAGAGCATGCATGAGCGTCTTGGATGTATCAGGTGAAAGGAAGGGACGGATTTTGGCAATATTGCGTAAGAAGAAGTGACATGTTTTTACAGTGGTGTTAATATGATCAGAGAAGGAGAGAGAGGAGTCAAAGATTACCCCCAGACAGCGTGCTGAGTTGACAGGATTAATGAGCATGCCATCTATAGAGACAGTAAATAGGGGAGTAGGACCAGGCTTAGGTGGAAAGATGATAAGTTCAGTTTTTGTTAGGTTGAGTTTGAGGTGGCGCTGGTTCATCCAATTTGAGATAGCCAGGAGGCAGTTAGAGATCTGAGCCTCTGTTTCAGCTGTTAATGAACGGGTGGATAAATATATTTGGGTATCATCAGCATACAGATGATAATTAAAACCAAATGAATGGATGAGATCTCCCAAAGACAGAGTGTACAGGGAGAACAACAGCGGACCAAGTACGGAGCCTTGCGGCACCCCCACATTAAGTGGAACTGGAGATGAGGTTTTGTTATCATAGGAGACAGTGAATGATCGGTTAGAGAGGTAAGAAGAGAGCCAAGAGGCAGCCTGGTTACGGATGCCAAGCGAATAGAGAATCTGCATCAGGAGAGAGTGATCAACTGTATCAAATGCAGATGATAGGTCAAGGAGGAGAAGGATGGAGAAGTGGGCTTTGGCAACCTGAAGATCATTTGTAACTCTGCACAAAGCAGTCTCAGTAGAGTGACCAGGCCGGAAACCAGATTGCAGAGGGTCCAACAGATCATGGGTGTGTAGAAAGTTAGTAATACGGGAGAACACAATACGCTCTAGGAGTTTAGAGGCAAGTGGAAAAAGGGAGACAGGACGGTAATTTGATAGACAGGCTGGGTCAAGGGTGGCCTTTTTAAGAATAGGCTTTACACAGGCCTGTTTGAAAGGAGAAGGGAAGGTTCCAGAAGCTAGAGAAGAATTGAAGATGTGATTAAGTAGTGGGGTAAGCTCTGCAACACAGTGTTTGAGCAGAGAAGAAGGCATAGGGTCAAGGGGGCAAGTTGTGAGTGGAGAGGACAAAAGAAGCTTGGAGACTTCAGACATTGTTACCGGAGGGAAGGAATTAAGACATGCAGAAGGGGGCTTAGGAAGGAGGAACTGGTTTACATTAGTAGAGGTAGGGATCTGATTGCGGATGGACTCTACTTTGTCTTTAAAGAAATCAGCAAAGTCCTGAGGAGAGTGTGTCTGGTTGACTGATACTGTGGATGAGGGATGGAGAAGAGTATTGAATAAAGAAAACAGGCGTCATGGGTTGGATTTGTGATTGTTTATAAGGGTACTGTAGTACTCTTGTTTGGCTTTTGACAATGCAGAATTGAGGCAGGACAATAGAAATTTATAGTGAATAAAGTCTGCTTGCGTACAGGATTTTTTCCACATACGTTCAGCAGATCTCGTGCAGGAGCGTAAGTATCTGGTTTGTGAATTCAGACAGGGTCGTGGGTTCAGAGCACGTGAACGGTTAGCCTGTAAAGGGGCAAATAAGCCAATGGTTGAGGATAGTATGTGATTATACTCATTTACCAGGATATCAGGATCAGACGTTTCGTTAAGGGAAATGAGACTGGACCTGAAAGACTGAGCTAAGGCTGGAAGGTCAATGTCATGTGTATCCCGGACTAAGACAGTGGGGGAAGAAGCAGGTGGGCATGGAGAGTGAGAGATGGAAAATGTAACCAAATTGTGATCGGAAAGGGGGAAGGGTTCACTGTTAAAAGCAGAGAGAGAGAGTTTTTTAGTAAACACTAGATCCAGAAATTGGCCATCCTTATGAGTAGGGGTGTTTGTCCACTGCTGGAGCTCAAAGGAGGAGGTTAGGCAGAGAAAACGAGAGGGCCAGGGTTGTGAAGCATCATCAATGTGGAAGTTGAAATCCCCAAGAATGATTGCAGGGCTGTCAGTGCAGAGGAAGAAAGAAAGGCAGGTGTCAAAGTCAGAAAGGAAGGCAGCAGAGGAGGATGCTGATGGGGGTCTGTAAATGACAGCTACACGCACAGTGAGAGGGTGGAAGATGTTAATGGCATGCACCTCAAAAGAGTTAAATGAGAAGGCTGGAGGAATAGGAATAGGTTTGGACCGACAGCGAGAGGAGAGGAGAATTCCGACTCCCCCACCACGTCCAATGGTTCGGGGGGTGTGAGAGAAAGATAGACCGCCATGAGAGAGTGCAGCCTCAATGGTGGTATCATTCTGTGAGAGCCAGGTTTCTGTTAATGCAAGAAGACTAAGTGAATTAGAGCAAAAATGATCATGAATTAATGTGGATTTGTTAGTTAAAGAGCGGGTGTTAAGAAGCGCACAAGAAAAGGGAAGACAGGAAGAAGGAAGAGTCGGAATCTGGATAAGGTTAGAGAAAGTAGAGGAACGAGAAGATTTGTGCAAGTTGGCAGGAAAGCGAGGTCGAATATATGTTGGTATGGAGCAGGGTCCAGGGTTTGGAGAGATATCCCCTGCAGCTAGCAAAAGCAGGTAAAAGAGGGAAAAGATGTGGGAAGAGGATTTGAAGTGACAACATATCCGGGTCTTGTTAGTAACTGGAGGACAAAGGTGTTGCAAGTAGTTGTAAAGTGTATAGGAGCTGGAGTATGTGGAAGGGAGTAGAGAAGAAGAAGATATGTAAATAGAATACTGACAGACAATAGGACGGTTGAAGGAAGTAACTACTGTACCTTAGGGAGCACCCTGCATGCAAACACAGCAAAAATAATTAACTTTGCCATTGCAGTTTCTAGCCGGTAGCAGAAATACATAGAGACGCACAGACACACACACACACCTCTCTCTCTGGGAATAGGTGGGCACTGTAAATTGCATTATAGAGTAAATATTTGAATATCTGAATAATGTTACAATTATTTCTACACCGCAGAGCCCAGTGTATTACTCATTGCACTTCCAGAAAACTGTGTGTAATTATTGTTGCAAAATAGCTGGAACCCATTCAGCAACTGCCATTATTTCATTTGTAGCCTGTAGTGTAGTGACTTTCCTTCTCACTATTCCCACTGCTTTTGTGTATGATTGAGAATAGATTCTTCTCCCTAAGAAATGCAGTTGGTAGGCAGCCCAGAGCATCCCTGATTCCCATGCTGGAGCACTCCTCTGGGACATTTCATTCTTTCAACACATTTGTTTAAGCCATGCCTCTTTTCTGATGATCTCTGCTTCCTGAAATCCTTTCTGTTCTACTGCCCGTCCTCTTATGGGAAATTGCTTGCAACATTCAATGCAAATCTCTGCCTCTGCTCTGTACAGTGACAATATAATATAAGTCTTACAGCTCACTGAAAACACTGGACTTACTCACTGCTTCCGAGTGAGTGAGTTTTTGGTTGGAAAAAACTGTCACATCCAGAAAATCAGGTCCTTGGGATGACGTTCCAATCAGTTTAATACAAGATTGCATATATAACATGGTTTTTGAATCTGTAAAGTTGATTTATAGAAATAATTAGTTTTCCTTGTGGTAAAGGGGTAGCTCACATTTTAATGCAGCTGTTAGGGCCTTATTTATCAAAATCTGAATTTTTCTGATATTTTGATGAAAAAAGTCAGACCAAACTAGACTCCACGATATCCTTGTTTATTATTACAAAAGTGCAATTTAATTGGATCTGTAACAAACACGAAGAAATTTCCAAAAAGCCAGATTTTTTTCTGGATTTTTGCCCGAAAATTAATTCCAGTGCAGACCACAAAATCTTCCAAGTAGGATAGGGACTACTCCCATTGACTTATATACAACTTCGGTAGGTGTCAGATGGCAGATTTTCAGATTCTAGATTCAGACTTTTTTCCATCCTCGGATATGATAAATCTCCAAAAATTGTATTTTATAGTTTCATAAATAACCCCCTTAGTATGTTATAGAATGGGCAGTTCTTTGCAACTTTTAAAGTGGTCTTTAATTTTAAAAACGTTTTGCTTTTATTTTCTAGCTAGCCCCAGCGGCCAAAAATAAACTATTGCTTCACAAGGCTACTATGTTATTGTTACTGTTTATTCATTATCTTTCTATCCATACCCTCTCCTATTAATCTTCCTGACGCTCATTTACATCACTGCCTGGTTGCTAGGGTAATTTGGGCAACCAGATCCCTGCTGGACTTCCAAACTGGAGAGTTGCCGAACAAAAAGCTAAATAATTAAAAAAAGACACATAATAAAAAACGAAGACCAATTGCAAATTGTCTCATATTATCACTTTCTACATCAGTGATCCCCAACCAGTAGCTCCTGAGCAACATGTTGCTCCCCAACCCCTTGGATGTTGCTCTCAGTGGCCTCAAAACAGGTGATTATTTCTGAATTCTGGGCTTAAGCTGGCCATAGACGCAAAGATCTCATCATACGAATCGAGGATTCGTACGATTTTCGGCACGTGTGTGGAGAGTCCCGTCATTTTTCGTCCGGTGGAGATCGATTGTTTGGTCGATCGGACAAGTTAGAAAATTTTTGTCGACTGCGGGTAATATCTCTCCGTGTATTGTCGATCATACAATTTTCAATGGGAGGCTGTCACCAGCTTTGTCAGACATAACTTTTGTATGATTGCTGTCAGGGGCAGAAACAAGAGGGATTCACCTCGCACACCCTGGCCTTCAGGAACTCTGCCAGGTGCTCAAATGCTTGACAAAGGGGACCACCCCGAAACGTTGCATCGTGTGCAAATAAATCTCTGCAAGGGTTTACCCTGCTTGATCGTGCCCAGTGTGCCATTGCCTTTTTTCTTATGCTGTCAGGGGCAGAACATCGACTGATCTGTTCTTTAACTACTTTATTTGGTTGGAATGGTAAGACTTTGATCTGAATGGTTAGTGGCAGGTCGGGAGATGGGAAAGTTCGTTCGTATATTGATTCGTACGATCGGATCTTTGCGTCTGTGACCAGCTTTAGAGGCATTGGTTGCATAAAAACCAGGGCGCAAATTCACTAAGCGCCGAACGCTAGCATTAATTCGCTAGCGTTTGGCATTTTCGTTACTGCGCAAATTCACTAACGAACGCTGGCGTAATTTCGCTAGTGTTACTTCGCACCCTTACGCCAGGCGAATTTTCGCTAGTGACGTAACTACGCAAATTCACTAACTTGCGCAGTGTACTGAACGCTACCTTTTACGCTAGACTTCCTTCGCCACCTCAGACCTGGCGAAGCGCAATAGAGTAGATAGGGATTGTTTCCAAAAAAGTCAAATTTTTTTCTAAGTCCCAAAAAACGCTGGCGTGTTTTCTACATGATGGGTGATAGGCTGAAAAAGAGCGAAAATTTTTTTGGGGCTCCCCTCCTTCCCCCCTACATTTCCTGACTCATGGCAACTTACCTATACAGTGGGCACATGTGTAGGGCAAAATAAGATTTTTATTTGCTGATTTGAAGGTTTTCTAGGCATTTGTAGTGCTGATACGTATTCCTCCATTGAAATTTGAATTTTGCGCCGTATGCAAATTAGCCTTCGCTAGCGTAACTTTGCTTTACATAGCGAATCAACGCTAGCGCAACTTCGCAACCTTACGCTACCCCTGTGCGCAACTTCGGATTTTAGTGAATTTGCGGAGCGCTGGCGAAACTACGCCTGGCGAAGGGCATCTTAGTGAATTTGCCCCCAGGTGTACTGCCAACCAGAGCCTCTTGTATGCTGCTAGTCCACATAGGGGCTACCAGTAGCCAATCACAGCCCTTATTTGGCACCATCCAGGAACATTTTTCATGCTTGTGTTGCTCCCCAACTCTTTTTACATCTGAATGTTGCTCACAGTGAAAAAGGTTGGGAACCTCTGCTCTACAGCATACTAAAATTTAATTCTAAGACAGCCCCTTTTATTAAACATGTTGCAGAGGGACTGATAAAGCCCCCTACCACCTATATTATGGGGCTTGACTCTTGCTTGGTGCAGCACTCCTACTTCTCTCTCTTTCTGGCATATTTACTTCATACAGAGCAGACCGTGTCCTACATAAAAAGCCCTGTAAAAGTGAATAGAGCTCTGGAGGTCACGCTGTAGTAAAACAAGCCTGTGTGTATGTGTTTATTTGATTTCTTTTTCCAATGCTCAAATAAGATATATTGTTTTTTTTTAATTCCTTCTTTAAACCGTACCAATCACTTGAATGTAGCTTAATAATATTCTTATTTTTTAGGACCTGGAGTGAGGGTGATAATCGTGATGAAAATGAAGATTCGTTTTTTCTGTTTGATTTCTTCTGTTGTCTTGATTGTTCATCAAGGTAATTTAGATATTTAATTTTTATAACCCACACTTGGCATAATACATTTGTTTGTTTTGTCTGTGTGACTTTTTAAGCTCTGTTCTGTTATTTTGTCAAACAAGGGATTTTCGGTTAACAGAGCCAGCATAACACAGTGGTATTTGGGTTTTTTTCTGCTCAGGCTTTCCATTGGGGTTCAATATTGGGTCTGGGGCACGCTTCGCTTGTAGCAATGTTTTGTTATGTGTACAAACTGCTATTAAGCATTAGCACCAGAAATATCGAGAGCATGGAATGTGTCCTCCTTAAATCTCACCTACTTGAACTTCAAAACTGGCAATTTAAGCACATTTTAAGACATCTGCTCATGCAGCATATATTAAAAGATCATGCTTTTAAAAAAAATTTTTTTTGTTTTTTTAATTTTTTGCCTTCTGAATCTATCCAGTTTTCAAATGGGAGTCACTGACCCCAACTAAAAACAAAAGCTCTGTTAGGCTACAAATGTATATAGTACCCCGTATTGTGCACAGCATGTTAACCCCACCATAAAGATAGAAAAATTGACTTTCCTTATATAAACTCTATTTTTTATATAGGTGAGTAAAAGTAAACATTCTCTTTTACAACTTGCACATAGAGATCTTATCTTGAGACACAGCTCCCCTTCTGATATGGGTTGTGTGTGTGTGTGTGACAATGCCTTCATAAGATTCTGTTTCTAGTGCCTTGGGGTAGTGGTGTGGGGATCAGAGTACAGCTGAAACTGACTATAAGCTAAAAGCATCCGGATTCATTGAGCAACCTGTGAGTCACACCCACTAATGGTTGTTGTAACCGGAAGGGGTTAACACATATGTGGTGCACTCAATAATTTCCACTGAGCACAATACGGGATGCTATATACTTAACAATATTCCCCAATATACATTTGTTTCCTTGTTTGTACCTGTGCCTTCGGCGCTGGTTCTTATTTTAGATATTGTGAAATCACCTGCTCTGTCGAGCAAGAGAATCTGAGCTGTTTCAGCCAAAAGGCTGTGCACAGCAGGTAAACAATCAGAGGACAGGATGTCCCCAACCCCATTACTTTATTTACTTAAAGGGTTTCTATCACGATTTTTATGGTGTTTTTTTTTTAAATTACACGGTTTATGCTGCAAATAATTCACTCTACCATGTAAAATTTCATTCCTCAACCAGCAAGTGTATGGTTTTTTTTATTTATAGTATTGGTGTGTAGGTGCATCTCAGGTCATTTTGCCTGGTCACGTAGTTTAGGAAAGAGCCAGCACTTTAGGATGGAACTGCTTTCTGGCAGGCTGTTGTTTCTCCTATTCAGTGTAACTGAATGTGTCTCAGTGAGACCTGGATTTTACTATTGAGAGCTGTTATCTTGTCTTATGGAGCTGCTATCTGGTTACCTTACCATTGTTCTGCTGTTAGGCTGCTGGGGGGGGGAGGGAGGGGTGATATCACTCGAAATTGCAGTACCTCACACAAGTCACATGATTGGGTTCAGCTGGGAAACTGACAATATGTCTAGCCGCATTTCAGATTTCAAAATTAAATATAAAAAATCTGTTTGCTCTTTTGAGAAACGTATTTCAGTGCAGAATTCTGCCTGAGCAGCACTATTAAAGTGGACCTGTCACCCAGACACAAAAATCTGTATAATAAAAGTCCTTTTCAAATTAAACATGAAATCCAATTTCTATTTTTTTTAAAGCATTCATAGCTGTTGTAAACTCATTTAAACATCTCAGCTGTCAATCAAATATTGTCTGCCCCTCCTCTATGCCATGGGCATAGAAGTGGGGCAGACAATTCCTTTCACTTTCCATTCAGCACTTCCTACATGTCACTGCTCTCCCCACATTCCCCCAGTTCTCTTTACCATTTAATTGTGTAGCCAGGGCATGGGAATGGACATCGGGTCCCCCATTCTGGTGCACAAACAAGATTCTGAGATGATACAAGGCTTTCCTTAAAAACAGTGTCCACAAAATGGCTCCTGCCTGCTTGCTATCATTTTGAATTCCCAGACTGAAGGAAACAAGATTCAAATAATTTATACAGTGTAATTAAAGTTCATTTTGCTTGACTAATGTGATAAAATAGGATTTTGAATAATAGTTTTGGGTGACAGGTCCCCTTTAACTGAGGCGCTTTGAAAAAAACATGTTTTCCCATGACAGTATCCCTTTAACATCTAGAAACACATACATGTTTAGTGGCTTAATGGGAAGTCACAAAAACAAGGACCAGAAAATCCAAAAATGTCAAAACGGGGGGGGGGGGGGGGGTCTTATCTGTGGATTGGCAATTTGTCAATTTGTTTTTTTAGCTTATCCTTTGCTTGGCAAAACCAGCAAATGGTTTATTTCAAACAGGTATATGGAAAGTGAAACTGGTTCAGTTTTCTTCTTTTGAAAATAACAAAAAGTGTAGTTATTAAAGGAACAGGCATGCAGTATTCTCAACACAAACCCTATTTATTGAACTTATATTGAAAAAGGAGATATGGTGCCATTTTAACCTTTTTTTTTTTTTAATTTTTTTTATTTTATTGTAGCTGAACTAGTAAAGGTATGTGGTCGCATATTTCCGGACCCTGGTATCGTGCATGGTGAAAGGCCGTTCACAGCTTACTGTGTCATTAATCAGACTTGTCTCAGAGAAGATGCCAGTAGAATATATTGGCTTGTCAAAGGTGTTAAGGTACCAGAGACGCAGTACGAGATCTTAAACCAAACGACTTCAAGTGTGACTTTTGAGAACCTTACTACTCTGAACAGTCCTCTGACGTGTAATGTAATGGCATCAGGACATGTTGCAAATACACTGTATGGAATTTTCTTCACATTGGGTTGTAAGTATGCTGCATTTATCTGTTTCCATCATAATCTCTAGTGTTATTTAAAGGGGAAGGAAAGTCTAAAACAGAATAAGGCTAGAAATGCTGTATTTTGTATACTAAACATAAACATGAACTTACTACACCACAAGCCTAATCAAACAAATGAGTTTTGTTTTCAAAGTTGGCCACAGGGGTCACCATCTTGTAGCTTTGTTAAACATCTTTGCAAGACCAAGACTGTGCACATGCTCAGTGTGGTCTGGGCTGCTTAGGGATCGTCATAAATTATCAAAACAGCACAAGTCAATTAATATCTGCCAGAAGCTGATACAGCAAGACTGATTAATAATCAGAATATACAGACTGCACTGGGTCCTGTGTTGTCATGTAATCTAATGTGGATTTTATAGTTTTTGTATTGTTTAATACAAACTTTCTCCAACTCTGCAGAACCAGTGGCTGCAGCAAAATAATCCTCCAAATAGAATCCCAGTTTATCTGTTTAAATCTGGATCTTTGTCCCTGCAGCTGGAGTTGGAAACAGTAAAGGGGATGTAAAGGCAAAAATAAAATCCTATACAAATCTCCGTTGCAGACTGCTCTATAGGGAAACAAACAAAGCTGCTTGAATTCTGCATGGCTGAGAAGTAAGGCGGGGGCTCTCCCTGCTGTTCATAAGTATGATTGTTTCCCTGTAGAGCAGTTAGGGGCTGTCTGACAATTCCTATCCACAGCAGTAAATGAAGGGAGAATTTCACTGCATACAGTGATTTTTTAATTAAAGTATATTCGAGATAGGTTTCTTTTTCATTAAAGAAAGTAAAAATGAGATTTTATTTTTTTGCTTTTACATGCCCTTTAATGAGCAAGTGAAGCCAAGGTAAACATCAGCTATTTTAATTTGACTTATGACACAGTGCTGCCATATTGCTTTCCGCAGCCATCGGTGCTCTCTTTGTTTAGATAAGTCCCTCTGTTCCAGCCTCATGTTGGAGCTGGTATACTCTGCATTATGCATACATAGTGGGGCTCATTTATAAACACTGGGCAAATTTTCACTTGGGCAGTAACCTATGGTAGAGTCCTGCAGCGGGTCGGGTGCCCGTGGGTTACCTGCAAAAACCTGTTGTGCCCTGTGGGTTGCGGGTAAAAGTTCTGGGTGCGGGTATAGACGCGGGTCGGCGGTTTTGCGGGTCGCGGGTTTTCTCAATATCGATTTTTACTCCTTTTTTCTGATCACATCTACTTCCGATGATGTCATTTCTGGTTTACAATGACAGCACTTCCTGTTTTACAGGCATCTGCCTGTAAAAAGCCAGTCGCTTATTGGTTGCTATGAGTAACTGCCCAGGTGCAAATTAGCACAGTGTTTGCCACATCTTGCAGGGTGATTGATGAAAATGATGGAGGGGGAATTGTAAATCTCTGGTGCCACTTCCCCCATCCGTGATCAGAAAAGTGCAGGTATGGGATCCGTTATCTGGAAACCCGTTATCCAGAAAGCTCAGAATTACGGAAAGGCCATATCCCACAGACTCCATTTTATCCAAATAACCCAAATTTTTAAAAATTATTTCCTTTTTCTCTGTTACAATAAAACAGTAGCTTGTACTTGATCCAAACTGAGATATAATTAATCCTTATTGGAATTAAAACCAGCCTATTGGGTTTAATTAATGTTTAAGGGCTTTTCCAGTAGCTTTAAGGTATGAAGATCCAAATTACAGAAAGATCCGTTATCCGGCAAACCCCAAGTCCATATGTGCTTCCTTAGTAGCTTTGTCATATCATTTAAATACAGTTATCTTTGCAGCAGTCAGTCGCAAAAAAGTAGCAGTAGTACAGATGGCTAGCCAAACACTTGACTCATGTCAAATTTTTTAAAATGATTTCCTTTTTCTCAGTAGTAATTAAACAGTAACGTGTACTTGTTAAGATATAATTAATACTTATTGGAAGCAGAACCAGCCTATTGGGTTTATTTAATGTTTACATGATTTTGTAGTAGACTTAAGGTATGAGGATCCAAATTATAGAAAGATCTGTTATCCAGAAAACCCCAGGTCCCGAGCATTCTGGATAATAAATCGCGTACCTGTACATGTAACTGCTCACTGGGTGGTAATTTTCTCATGAGGATTCAACATGTACCGCAAATATAAATAAAGGACTATGGATGCACCGAATCCACTATTTTGCATTCGGCGGAACCCCCAAATCCTTTGCTGAAAGATTCGGCCGAATACTGAACTGCAACCGAATCCTAATTTGCATATGCAAATTAGGAATGGGAATGGGAAAACATTTACTTCCTTGTTTTGTTTTTATGCAAATTCGGATTTGGTTCGGTCAGGCAGAAGGATTTGGCCGAATCCGAATCCTGCTGAAAAAGGATTCGGTTCGGGATTTGACCAAGATTCTGCCTTTTTCAGCAGGATTCGGATTCGGACGAATCCTTGTGCCTGGCCGAACCGAATCCGAATCCTAATTTGAATATGCAAATTGTGGGGAGGGCAAGATTTTACGTGACTGTTTGTTACAAAATAAGGAAGCAAATCGATTTTTTTCCACCTTTTCCTTTCCTGCCCCTAATTTGCATATGCAAATTAGGGTTCGGTATTCGGCCGAATCTTCCAAGATGGATTCGGGGATTCGGCCGAATCCAAAATAGTGGATTCGGTGCATCCCTGTTAACAACAGCGCCACCTAAAGGAGGGAAATGGGTTTTACTCTTACTCAGTGGAGAATCCCAGCTGTCCTTATCACAGTCCTGTAACTGTATTTTAATAGTGCTGATGCTGTTTTGCATGTTTTCCAGTGCCTCCAGATAAGCCTACGAACCTGACGTGCATTGTGTATAACCAAGACAACCTGACCTGCACTTGGGACCCTGGAAGGCCTACTAATCTGCCTACAAACTACACTCTATCACACCGATGGTAAAGTTACTTTTACTTGCAAAAAGATTGGAAGTGAATAATGTGGGATATACCATTGTAGATTATAAGGCTAGTAGTAGTAGTTGCCAAGGGGTTCCAAGTAATGAACTCTAAAACAACTTCATATATCCCTTTGAACTGTAGACTAAGGGGCACATTTATCAAGATGCGAATTTTGAATTCATGTGAGCTTTTCAACTCACTTGAATTCGATTTCACTCGAAATTAGATTGGGGGAAATGTATTTAAAAAATCGAATATTGGAAATTGGTTGAATTTTACAGACCCGAAAACTCGGATCGAATTCGACTAAACTTGATTTCGAAAAGAACATGAATGTCAGGAAGGCTACAAACATCTCCAAATTGGTCACTGGACCTCTCCCATTGACTTATACATTCATTCGGGGAGGTTTTAGGTGGCGAATAGTTGAATTTGAATTCTTAAAGAGCATGATAAATCTCGAAAATCAAATTAAATTTTTTTTTTACAAAAAAAAGTCTAATCGAGTTTGGATAATTCGCTAGTCGAATTTGAGAGTTTTGACAATAAAAAATGTGAAAATTCGAATTTGAATTTTCAATTGACCTTTAATAAATCTGCAACAAGAGTTATGAGTTTTCCTCCAAAAATAAACCAAAAGGTAGTAAATTTCAAGTACGTTTATTAGGACATGACAGGTGACCTCTAATTTCCAAATACATTTACTTGTAATTTTACTACCTTTTGCTTTATTTTTGGAGGAAACTCCTAACTCTTTGCTTTTGTTACATATACATGCATCTATAGACTGGGTTGAACTGAGTATATCCTCCCCTTATGATTTTAGCTTTTTTTTTTTATTGCACTTTCTACACTTTGGTAGTGCTAAAATTGGCTTCCAGCACAATTTTTTTTGTTAATCTTAAAGGGATACTGTCATGGCAAAACATGTTTTTTTTCTGCACTGAAATCCATTTTTCAAAAAAACTGATTTTGTTATATTCAATTTTGAAATCTGACATAGGGCTAGATATATTGTCAATTTCCCAGCTGCCCCAGCCCCAGTCATGTGACTTGTGCTCTGATAAACTTCAGTCACTCTTTACTGCTGTACTGCAAGTTGGAGTGATATCACACCTCCCTTCCCCCCCCCCAGCAGCCTGACAAAAGAACAATAGGAAGGTAACGAGATAGCAGCTCCCTAACACAAGATAACAGCTCCCTGGAAGATCTAAGAACATCACTCAATAGTAAAAGCCAAGTCCCACTGAGACTGATTCAGTTACATTAAGTAGGAGAAATAACAGCCTGCCAGAAAGTAGTTCCATCCTAAAGTGCAGGCACAAGTCACATGACTGGGGGCAGCTGGAAAGTGACAATATGTCGAGCCCCATTTCAGATTTCAAAATTGAATATAAAAAAATCTGTTTGCTCTTTTGAGAATTGGATTTCAGTGCAGAATTCTGTTGGAGCAGCACTATTAACTGATGCATTTTGGAAAAAACAAGTTTTCCTATGACAGTATCCCTTTAATAAATCTGCCCCTAAGTGACTATTCACTATGTTGCCCTGGCCTGGGTCCCATTTGGGCATGTGCCAGTGTGGGTTTGCAGTTGGTCTCATTAGAAGTTAGAGACCAGCTGGGACCCTGGAAGGCAGAACAAGACTGCAAATGGATCTGTACTGCTGTATTAGTTAAATTGCTCATTAAGCTTTTATTGCTGAAAGCTTTGAGTTGCCCTCTAGCTTATTTATCAAGGATCGAACTGAAAAAAACATCGAAATTCATATTCAAAAAGACCAACCAAAATTAAGTTGAAGGTTTTTTTTGGTCGAATAGGTCCGTTTTCGATCTAATAGGTCCATATTTTGCCGAATTCGAATCGACGGAATATCGCATTCGATCGAATTTGATTCGAAGATTTTCCCAAAAAAAACTTTGGTTTTTCAAAGTCCACCAATTGACTCCAAATAGGTGCTAGGAGGTCCCCCATAGGCTAAATCTGCAATTCGGCAGGTTTTAGATGGTGAATGGTCGAATTTTTAAAGAGACAGTACATGATAAATTTCGATATTCAATTTTTTTTTATTTTTTTATAATCGAATTTGGACTATTCCCTAGTCAAAGTACACAAAAAATAGCTTGAAACTCGAATTTTTTTCATTAGAAAATTCACCTCGACCTTTGATAAATCTGCCCTTTAGTACAAAGAGGAAGGTTATACCAGTACATCAGTTTGGAAAGAACGCAGCTCTCTGCTGATTTGGTGCTAAGTTAGGGGCAGGTGGTCAAGAACTGTGGAGCCTGATCTTTTGAAGGAACAGTAACACCAAAAAATGAAAGTGTTTTAAAGGAATGACAAAATAATGTAGTGTTGCTCTGGTAAAACTGGTGTGTTTGCTTCTGAAACTCTACTATAGTTTATATAAACAAACTGCTGTGTAGCCATGGGGGCAGCCAATCAAGCACAGGATACACAGTAGATAACTGATAAGTACTACTATAGTTTATATAAACAAGCTGCTGTGTAGCCATGGGGGCAGCCATTCAAGCACAGGATACACAGTAGATAACAGATAAGTACTACTATAGTTTATATAAATAAGCTGCTGTGTAGCCATGGGGGCAGCCATTCAAGCACAGGATACACAGTAGATAACAGATAAGTACTACTATAGTTTATATAAACAAGCTGCTGTGTAGCCATGGGGGCAGCCATTCAAGCACAGGATACACAGTAGATAACAGATAAGTACTACTATAGTTTATATAAATAAGCTGCTGTGTAGCCATGGGGGCAGCCATTCAAGCACAGGATACACAGTAGATAACAGATAAGTACTACTATAGTTTATATAAACAAACTGCTGTGTAGCCATGGGGGCAGCCATTCAAGCTGAAAAAGGAAAAAAGTCACAGGATAACCAGTTAACAGATAAGCTCTGTAGCTTACAACGGGATTCTTCAGAACTTGTCTATTATCTACTGTGTATCCTGTGCTTGAATTGTCACCCTATGGCTACACAGCAGTTTGTTTATATAAACTATAGTAGAGTTTCTGAAGCAAACACAGCAGTGCAGGGCAACACTACATTATTTTGTCATTCCTGTAAAACATTTACATTTTTTGGTGTTCGTGTTCCAGTTAAGTGTAACAAACAGTCATGCGATTGTGGTGTGTGAGTGGAAAGAATTCGTGTGTAATGAAGAAATTTCCTGAGGGCCTATAGTTCCTCTGTTGTACAACGGCCTATGCAGACAGTTCTACATTCATGGGAACTCTGCAGTTCATGAGAATTACATGATGTGACATGTTTCCCGTGATTTCTAGATATTGCACGAGAATTCATGTTTGCGGCCAAGATTTGTGCAGGATAGTGAAGGTGATGGTGGGAAAGACTTGTTGCACAATCTGGATGAAACCATGGGCACTGGATGGGGGGGGGGGGTTAAAGAAGAACTAAACCCTAACAATGAATATGGCTAAAAATGCTTTATTTTATATAGTGAACTTATTGCACCAGCCTAAAGTTTCAGCTTGTCAATAGCAGCAATGATCCAGGAATTCAAACTTGTCACAAAAATTTGAATATTGAAATTTATTATGTACTGTCTCTTGCCTGCCGAATTTTGTTTTAGCCTATGGGGAACCTCCTAAAACCTATTTGGAGTCAATTGGTGGACTTTGAAAAATCGAAGTTTTTTTGGGGAAAAACTTAGAATGAAATTCGCTCTAATGCGCTATTCCTTTGATTCGTACGATTCGAATTCGGCCGAATACGAACCTATTCGATTGAAAACGGACCTATTCGACCAAAAAAAACCTTCAACTTAATTTCGGTTGGTCTTTTTGAATTCGAATTTCGAAGTTTTTTCAATTCGAAATTCGACCCTTGATAAATATGCCCCTATGGGTACTGTATATTGTGAGTGGGTCCCTAAGCTCAGTAAGTGACAGCAGCACAGAGCATGTGCAGTGAATCAGTAGAAAAGAAGATGGGGAGCTACTCTGGCATCTTTGGAGACACAGATCTTTACTGCTAAAGGACTGTGGTTGCCTTGGGCTGGTACAGAAGCACAAAACATACAACATTTCTAGCTACTTCTTTAATTAGGCTTTAGTTCTCCTTTAAGTTACAGGGAGTTGTACTTAACAGTGAGGTGTATGTAGAGTAGAATGTAACAAAAAGGAACCAGGAGAAGGGATGGCTGGTGCTGGGAGTTGCACATAATATTATAAATACTGGGAGTTGTACACTACACAGTGTTGTATAGGGTAGATGGCAGCTCATCTCAAGCAAATAATACATCTTGGGGAGGTTGAATAGTTGGGAAGTAGAAGAAGGATTGTGTAAGGTTTGCTGTATATGGTCACAGAACTCCATAGTGACTTCTTATGTCTTTCTCTATAGCAGAAAACATGATCTGCTGTATAAATAAAACATATTTCCCTCTCATTTATATGTGTGTAGATTGAAATGATCTCCCTTTATGACTAAAGCTGCACCAACTCAATAGTTTGTAGCTGTGACAGATCAGACCCTGTAAATGCCACACACGGGTGCCAACAGCACAAATGGGTCACCCCTAATGTGAGGTTAATGGGGCTGGTGAAAAAGCTGAGACAAGTTTATGTATAAGGTTGTGCTGTGATTGGCTGCTTCAGCTTTGTCTGCCTTCAGATTCACTTTACTAGAAGCATATGCACAGAGATACTGGCAGTTAAAAGGAATAGTTCAGTGTGAAAATAAAAACTTTGTAAAAAGATGGGCTGTGCAAAATAAAAAATGTTTCTAATATAGTTAGTTAGGCAGACATGTAGGGGGTTATTTATCAAGGTCCGAATTTATCTCAATGTCGGCTGCTACAGACTCCGATCAAACCCGCTCGAGTTTTTAACGCTTACCGTATATACTTGAGTATAAGCCGAGTTTTTCAGCATCCAAAATGTGCTGAAAAAGTCTACCTCGGCTTATACTGGGGTCAGCGGACAGTAGCAGAGATTGCAGTCACTTTTAATCATTCCTATACCAACAGTTCACTTTGGGAGAGACTGCAATATAACACAGCGCCCTCTGTTGGTTATATGAAAGAATAAAAGTGACTGCAATATCACACAGCACCCTCTGCACATTGTAGTGGGACAGTGGGACAATGCACACAGTAATCCGTTTAGCAATTCTCTGTCACCATCAACTTTGTGAACATTGTGAAATTGCACGAAACCCCCGAGACAACTAAAAATCTATGGGACTGTTCCCATTGACTTGTATGCAACCTCGACAGGTTTGAGATGCCGTCGAAATCACAAATTTTTCGGATTTCGGGGAATTTCGGGTATTCGGAGCTTAGTAAATAGCCCCCGTAATGCATAAAGGCTGGAGTGACTGGATGTGTAACATAATAGCCAGAACACTACTTCCTGCTTTTCAGTTCTCTAACTCTGAGTTAGTCAGTGACTTGAAGGGGGGCCACATGGGACATAACTATTCAGTGAGTTTGCAACTGATCCTCAGTATTCAGCTCAGATTCAAAAGCAACAGTTATGAACCATGTGGCCCCTCCCCCTCAATTCACTGATTGGTTACTGCCTGGTAACCAATCAGTGGAAACCAAGAGAGCTGCAAAGCAGGAAGTAGTGTTCTGGCTATTATGTTAGATATCCAATCACTCCAACCTTTATACATTACATTTTTGGCTAACTAACTATAGTAGAGACATTTTTTATTTTGCACAGCCTATCTATTTACCTTTTTTTTTTTTTTACACTAAACAATTCCTTTAAAACAGATACAAGTTGAGTAACCCTAAATTACCCTGTTGTCTCCCATATCACTTGGGGCAAGTGCCCCTATATTGCCAGGGCTCCTGTCCTCTTATTAACTCTAGACCTGGTTTGTCTCTTCCACAGTCAAAAATGTCACCCGCCCCTCTGAGAGCAAATGGCCAAAGCTCAGCTATTTCTGGTGTGTGGCCTATTGGTTGTAGTGTGTGCCCTTTGCTGTTATTAAAATCTTCATTCCATGTTTTTGAAACATTTTGCACTGCTTGGCCCACTTGTTCAGTACGACCCATGGGCAGTTTGGTTCTGTGTATTTTTACATTCACAATTATCTATTTAATATTCAGAATTGCAGTGTGGTCAACACGTCCACAAGGTGGCGCCAACTGCAATTATTTCATTTGTTACAATGACAATTCACCTCTTTACACATTTCACATGCATCAAATATTTTGAAAAAAAAAAAAGACTATTTATTACTAGTTTTTTTTTTTTTTGAAAGGTTTTTTGTTATTACTAGTTTTTACTAGTCTTGGTTATTATACTTTATTTCATTGCTTATTCTAAAGTCAAGTCAACTTGTCGCATGAAATGTTTATTGCTGGATTATTATAAAATTCAATAAAAAGAAATTGAAAAGAAAGAAGAAAAAAAAATAAGAGTTAAAGTGATATTTCACAAAACCAGTTTCTTTTTTCCATGTATTTAAATCTGTTAGGCCTCTACCAGAAAGCTGCATTCAGCACAGGGACGGGTTTTGACCTTGGTTCACTTGATGGTTCACTTTCAAGTTAACTTTTAGTATATTGTAGAATGGCTAATTCTCAGCAACTTTTCCATTGGTCTTCATTATTTAGTTTTTATATATTTTTTAATTATTTGCAGTTTTCTTCTGTTTCTTTCCGGCTTTCCAATGGGGGTCACTGACCCCATCTAAAAACAAATGCTCTGTAAGGCTACACATTTACTGTTGATACCTTTCATTGCTCATCTTTCTATTACGTCCCTCTCCTATTCATATTCCAGCCGCTAATTGAAATCAGTGCATGGTTGCTAGGGAAATTTGGACCCTAGCAACCAAATTGCTGACACTGCAAACTAGAGAGCTGCTGGATAAAAAGCTAAATAACTCAAAAACCATAAATAATAGAAAAAAATGAAAACCAATTGCAGATTGTCTCAGACTATCACTCTGCATCATACTAAAAGTTAATTCAAAGGTTAACAACCCCTTTAATAATTTGGTGTGGGGGGGTATCTGCTGGAAGTTGTAATGCAACAGAAGCTCAAGGTTTTGCACATGAAGCATTTTTGTTACTCCCCTTTAATGGGGGCTCCAGATCTACAGGCATTGTCCCACCATTACCAAGCTTTGCGGTTGGAATAATCCCCAAACATGGATACTCTCAGCTTGTCTATACAGTACAGCATGCACTCCATATTGGATGTTTCTAACCCATGCCTATTCACTAACTGGACCTGCTGATATCTTGCATCACTTTCTCTCTAGAACTCTAGTCCTCTCTCCATTTACTTTATGTTCTCTTTTCCTCTGAAGGTGACTGTGTTCTTCCTGCTTTCTGCAGCTTTCACTTTAACAGGCCTAAGCTTTGCCTAGAAAATACTGTGTTGTACTACTATATGCTGTCCTTTCCCTTTCCTGTGAGTGCTTGTCTTATCTGCTGCTCCTGTAGGAATCCCTTGGCACTGACTGCGGAGAGGGGCTCTGAATTGGTGCAAAGCAAGGTTATGGGATTACCTGCTGCTAGGGCCAGAGGGAGGAAATGGACTTCCCCCAAACATGGGTATACAAATACTGAAGGAGGCCAGAAGTTCAGGTAAGGTGGTCTCCAAAAGCAGAGTGAAAAGCAGGCAAAATCATTTTCTTTGCAGTATGCTCATCCGAGCAAGCATGTCAGCAATATGAGGCTTAAAGGTAACACCAAGTGTTAAAAGGAATTAAAATATACTGTTCTGCACTGGTAAATCTGTTTAATTCAGAAACACTACTATAGTTTATATAAATAAGCTGCTTTGTAGCCATGGGGGCAGCCATTCAAGGGAGAAAAGGCTTGGGTTACATATCTTTGTAGAATATAATGATGTACTACAGAGCTTATCTATCAGTTGCCTTCATTGCTACATAGAAGCTTGTTTATATACACAATAGTAACAATTCCGGCAAGTTCTTAAAGTGATGTACCTTAGTGGGCCTGGGCCTCCCCGCAAATATTCACTTTCCCCTGTTCCCCCTCTTCTGTATGACATCACAGGTAACCACAATGTTACATGTTTGGTGTGCAAAATAGCAGGTTACCTGTAACCCCCAGTTGCAGCCCCTGTAATGAGAAAATAGGCCTGTGTTACCCCTCAAGCCAGGGGGTCTGCTTCTACTATTTTAACCCCACTGGATACTGATTTTTTGGAAATCTCTTGCACTAGTGTGTGGAGGAGCATATTCTTTGACCTGAAAATTCAGGCTTCATTTTAATTGTGTTATAGTTGGAATGCACCAAATTCACTATTTTGGATTTTGGCGAACTCCCAAATCCTTTGCAAAAGATTCGGCCGAATACCGATCCGATTCCTAATTTGCGTATGCAAATTAGGGGTTGGAAGGGGAAAACATTGTTTACTTCCTTGTTTTGTGACAAAAAGTCACGTGATTTCCCTCCCCGGCCCTAATTATATATGCAAATTCAGATTTGGTTTGGCTGGGCAGAAGGAATTGGCCGAAGCCGAATCCTGCTGAAAAAGACCGAATCCCAACTGAATCCTGGATTCGGTGCATTCCTAATCCTTACCTTATAGCTGAAACTTTGCTCTTAAAATGCACCTAGATCTTTCTTGTATTCTGAGCCACAAGCAATGGCACATGTCCAGGCCACTCACAATACTGCCGCACTAGTATTGCACTAGAAACATGAGACTACGCTCACCTTCATATTTTTTTTGTCTTTAAAGGGCACACTTTGGCGCAAACTACTGCAGAGGAGCCAATCATTCTTGTACAATCCATTCTCCAGGATTTCAGTTCTTTGTTGATACTACATTCCAAGTGGAAGCCACAAATGAGCTTGGAATTCAAAAATCGGAGACGCTGACAATAGATCCTGTCAATATAGGTAAATGTTGCTGAGCAGTAGAGAGCCACATATATGTGAACTCTAAATATGTTATGAGCAATACATGTAACTTTAGTGAATGGGCAATCTGTTCCTATCCATGTGCCCACAAACAGTTGTGCTGGAGATGGACTTTAGCTTTGGAGGAACAGGGAAAGTTTGGACACAGTAGCTAACAGATTGGTAACCCATAGCAACAAGGCACTGATGTGCTGTCATAAGTGATGGGCGAATTTATACGCCAGGCATGGATTTGCGGCAAAAAAATTCACTGCAACAAAAACGTTGCTTGTGTAAAAATTGTCACGTGTCAAAATAAATTATGACGCCCTTTGACTTCAATGCATTTTGTGAGTTTTTTGGAATTTCTAAATTTTTTTTGCAAAATGGGGCGTGACAGTGCTGCACAGTGTTGTTCAACATAAATTTCAAGGTCGACCTTCCCCTGAAGCGCCTACTATAGAAGTTAGTATTATCTTAGTAATAAACTGCAGCCTCTCACATGTGCAAATGCAAAGCACTAAAATGGATACAAAATTGAGCTCACACGTACAGAACGCATTTTAGGACATCCTCCGGGGAAATCCCTGTCCTCCATGCGATTTCCTATGGCTTAGGAATGCAGCATCGGGTGTTTTTACTGTCACTCATCCTTAAATCTTGCAGTCACACCTCCGTCCTCTACCCTCCCTTCTCAGCCGTCAGCCATATGAACTCCCTCCTCAGCCCTCCGCTTTCCGCCCTCAGTCCTCGCCTACGCTGAGGAGAGAGGAATGAGGACCCAGGACACATGGTTGAGGAGTGAAGACCTAGGACCCATGTCGGATGGCTAAGGAGGGAGCAGTGAGGACCCAGGTTGGATGACTGAGGAGCAGGAGCTGACAGCTGAGGAGGGAGGAGCGAGCTGTGACGTCTGCTTTGAGGGAGTGAGTTGAAAAGCAGGCAATGTTGCATTCCTCTAGCATAGGAGATTGCATACAGGACATGGATTTAATCGGAGGATGTCCTAAAATGCTTTCCATACACACTGACCTCACTGAAACCAGGGTTCCACTAAAGGGTTCTACCAAGCGAATTTCAGTCTAATTCAGTTGTTCATGCTTCAGGCATTGGCCCAACAGACATCATCCCACTCTGAAACGGATCGCTACAACTTGTGCATGTTTCACAAAACTCACTTGCTGTACAATTGCTCTGGACACAACTCAAGCGAGCAGAAAAACATTGCAATGTGTGGGACTTTTCACCATCCATGAGCCTTTGTAAGTGTCTCAAAAAGAAAAGGCCCTGGACTGGGCCGAAACGTTAGTCCTATGCTGTGTTATTTTCAATAAAACCTTTTTCATATATTTAAGCCCTGAGAGTGCTGATCTTCTTTGGATGGATGTATATATTTATATATATAGAGAGAGATATTTAGCCGAAAGTGTGCACTCCATTTAATAAGGTTACAGCCTGGGTGCAGGAGTCGGGAGATTATAAAACATCCTATTACACTGCACTCACAGGTCTTTAGTGGTGAACAGTGTCAATATGGAATAATAAAGTAATGAAGTGGAACCGCACTTATGGGTCTTATAAAAATATTTATTTTTAAAAATGGAGTAATGTTTTGGCTAGCAATCTAGCCTTCTCAAGACTTGAGTGTGGCTCCACTTTATTAGCTTGTTTTTGTGTGTATGTGGTGTATGTATATATATATATAAACAAAAAAACATTGCACTGAGCAGGTTTCCATAAAATCTTGTTTGTTTTCTTCTCAGTCAAACCTAATCCACCTCAACTCAGTGAGCTGATCTCAGCCCTGGAGTTACCAAATGCGCTGAAAATCGAATGGAAGAACCCAATAAAGAATGCTTTTGAATTGAAATACAACATCCGATATCGGCCTGTTAAAAACCAGGATTGGGAGATGGTAACTTTTGTTTTTATTTTTTTTTTACTTTTTATTTCTTTTATGTCCTGGTTGGTTCAGCCTGAGCTTGATGGTAGTATGTTTAACAGTTCCCATCAGTAGCATTCCATTCTACTTAATCACTTGTTCCTCTCTCACACCAGTAGCAGCTTACACTATGGGGTTACTTTAGTTATGGGATACAAGCAGGGCCGGAACTAGGGGTAGGCAGAGTAGGCACGTGCCTAGGGCACAAAGCTGGGGGGGCGCCAGGCACGTACCTGCTCTGTCGCCTACCCTGTGTCCGTTCCCGTCTCTCTCAGACTGCCGAGTGTCTTTCACGAAAATGCGCCTCTGCGCATGTGCGAACACCATTTTGCGCATGCGCGCTGTAGCAAAGCTTTGCGCATGCGCGCTGGAGCGTAGTTTCGCGCATGCACAGTTTCACGCACACTGAACTGGATACAAGGCAAGTAGGCACACAGCAAAACACTGCTGTTCCTCAACCCTCTTCTGAGGACACACCAGCCTATCCATGGCTCAAGATTTTACCCTTCTTACAGATTTGCCAAAAATATCTGCTTGATTAAAGAAACAGTTCAGTGTAAAAATAAGAACTGGACGGCTGTGCAAAATAAAAAATGTTTCTAATATAGTTAGTTAGACAAAAATGTAATGTATACCACAATAGTCAGAACACTACTTCCTGCTTTTCAGCTCTCTTGCTTTCCACTGATTGGTTACCAGGCAGTAACCCATCAGTGACTTGAGGGGGGGGCATATGGGTCATAACTGTTGCTTTTGAATCTGAGCTGAATGCTGAGGATCAATTGCAAACTCACTGAATAGTTATGTCCCATGCGGCCCCTTCTTCAAGTCTCTGACTAACTCAGAGTTAGAGAGCTGAAAAGCAGGAAGTAGTGCTCTGTTAGACATGCAGTCACTCCAGCCTTTATACATTACATTTTTGGCTAACTAACTATATTAGAAACATTTTTTATTTTGAACGGCCTATCTATTTACCCAGTTTTTATTTTTACACTGAACTATTCCTTTAAGAATAACTGATAACTGATGCATTTTGAAAATAACATGATTTTATGGTTTGAAAGGGGTGGTTCACATTTAAAGGAGAAGGAAAGCTACGGAGTCATTTTATTGCCAATAGATTAGCTGCAATAGTGCAAGCTAGAATGCTTTATTTATTCTGTAGAATGTTTTACCACCATACCTGAGTAAACAGCTCTAGAAGCTCTCTGTTTGTTTAGGATAGCGTGGTGTAAGTGGTGTGACATCACTTCCTGCCTTAGTCTCTCCCTGCTCACTTATAGCTGTGTGCTCAGATGACAGCAGAGAAGGGGGGAGAGGAGCAAACTGAGCATGCTCACGCCCAAGTCCTGGAGGTTTAAGCTGAAAACAGGAAGTCTGATACAGAAGCCCATGAGTACACAATAGAAGGAAAGAAATGCAGTGGACTCAGATCAGCATTAATGGTGTATTTAGGTGGACCTTTCTGATAAGGCTTACTTAGTTTTAACCATTCCTTCTCTTTTAAGTTAACTTTGGTATGAATAAATTCTAAGAAACTTTTTCAATTAGTCTTCTTTTTTGTTTTTTTGTTATAATTTTTGTATTATTTGTCTACCTCTGACTCTTTTCAGTTTTAAAATGGGGGTCACTGACCCCTTCTAAAAAAACAAATGATCTGTAAGAATACAAAATTATTGTTATTGCTCATATTTCTTTTCTGGCATCTCCTTTTCATATTCCATTCATGTATTTAAATGAATGCATAGTTGTTAGGGTAACGTGGACCCTAGCTACCAGCTGAAATAGCAAACTTGAGATCTGGTTAATAAAAAAAAAAAAAAAAAAAGCCAAATCATTTGAAAAACACAAATTATAAAAAACGAAAAAACCAATTGCAAATTGTCTCAGAATATGACTCTGTACATCATACTAGAAGTTAGTTTAAAGGTGAACAACCCCTTTAATGCAGCAAAACAAAGGGGTTGAAACAAATGAAAAAACGCAGAAGCCTTGATGTTATTGTGTGTTGCTGTACACCCAATTGTTTTAAAAAAAATTGTTTTTCAGCACAATAATCATATCACAAGATACCCTGGATACTATCTTTCATGGTGGATACTCTGCACCCAGGGTTGCCACCTGTCCGGTTTTGACGCGGACAGCCTGGTTTTTTGAAGAGCTGTTGAAAGCTGGGTGAAAACTGGCTGCCTGGTTCTCCAAATTAGGAAAACCAGCCAGGATTGACGCGGCGATCGGCTGGTTGCCACATCATAGCCCCGCCCCTGATGTTACAGTCTCACCCCAACACGTCATGGCCCTGCTACCCGCTACGTCACAGTCCCGGCTCCCACCCAGTGTTCTTGGGGGGGGGGGAAGGTGGCAACCCTATCTGCACCAAATGTCCACCAAATATGGGTCATAGTGCCCAACCAGGGTCAGACTGGGGGGGGGGCTGCTGTTCAGGATCCCCCTTCCCGCTCCCCTACTGTTATGCACTGACCTGTACAGCACGCATGCCCAAACAGCGCCACGCGCATGCGCAAATGGTGTCACTCAGCGCACACATGCGCATTGCCGAAAAAGATAAAACCTTATATTTCAACCCGAATGTTGGGAGCGGGGGTCTGGCCCATTGTTTTTTCCTGGTGTCCAGATTTTAAGAACCTGATTTTTAGTTTAAACGGTCAAAAACGGCATTGGATCCAAAAAAAAATGGCTTGGCTGGTGGGATCATGACAAACAGGGCATTGGTTCAGAAGCTCTGGAGCTGATCATGAGATACAATCGTTTTTTAAAATTTCCCATGCACCAATCCCCAGTGCTCCCGACTTGACAAAAAGTCTGCATGTGCACAAAGGAAGGGGAGAGGACAGGGGGTGACAAGTGGCATCGGGTCTAGGAGCGCCCGCTAGGTAAATCCAGCCCTGATGACAAAGCGGTGTTAATTCCGGAAAAACATAAATCTGGGTCTACAGTGTAACGTTCACAAAGGAACATGCATTTTATATGAACCTTCATGTCTTTTAACATATTAGGTACCAGAGGAAGACACCGCATCCCACAGAGATTCCTTCACCTTGCAAGACTTGCTGCCAAATACAGAGTATGAGGTTTCAATACGATGCATAAAGGGAGATGGGCATGGATTTTGGAGCGACTGGAGTGAATTAAAGAAGCAAGTGACACCAGAAGCTCGTAAGTGAAAACTCATTGAGACAGGAAGCCCTAATATGATGGCACAGATTCAGCACCCTTAACATTTAGTGACACTGCTTGATAATCTGAAATGATGATTTTTCCAAGACGTTGATAAGGTGAATTACTTGTAAATGTTCGGCCTACTCTTAGGTCCCTGGAATCAATGAATCCAAAATATGGTTGCTAGGGTGAGCATTTTTTTAATAACCGGTAAGGAGCACGGTAGGAATTATTCCAGTTAAAGGAGAAGGAAAGGTTAAAACTAAGTAAGCCTTATCAGAAAGGTCTATATAAATACACCAGTAAAACTTTAAAATAGGGATGCACCGAATCCACTATTTTGGATTCGGCCAAATCCTTTGCAGAAGATTCGGCCGAAAATTAGGGGGGGGGATGCAAATTAGGGGCGGTAAAGGAAAAAGTGGAAAAAAATTGGTTTACTTCCTTGTTTTGTGACTAAAAGGCATGTGACATCCCACCCTGCCCACAATGTGAATATGCAAATTAAGATTCTGACTTTCAGCCAGGCACACGGATTCAGTCCAATCTGAATCCTGGCCGAATCCCGAACCGAATCCTGGATTCTGTGCATCCCTACTTTAAAGTAATGCTGCTCTGTGTCCTCTGTCAAAAGAAACACAGCCTTTCTTCGCTTCTATTGTGTACACATGGGCTTCTGTATTAGACTTCCTGTTTTCATCTTAAACCTCCAGGGCTTGGGCTTGAGCATGCTCAGTTTGCTCCTCTTCCCCTCCCTCCTCCCCTCCCTGCTGTAATCTGAGCCCACAGCTATGAGGGAGCAGAGAGACACTCAGGCAGGAAGTGATGTCACACCAAGCTAATACTGCAGCTGCTATCCTAAACAAACAGAGAGAGTGTCTAGAGCTGTTATGGTAAAGCATTCTGAAGAATAAATATAGTGTTATAGCTTGCATCATTGTGTCTAATCTAGTGGCAATAAACTGCTTCGGTAGCTTTTCTTCTCCTTTAAAAGAGAGAATCAGACTGACTGTACTGTTACATAGATGATAGATGGCCACAGCATTGTACGTGTCATACATGTCACTATTATTCATTGGATTTTCCTTTCTTTTCCAATAACTAGCACCTTCCAGAGGACCAGATATATGGAAGAAAATTGACAGCCCCGATGCAAATGGAAATAGAGACGTTATGATAATGTGGAAGGTAAAACTACCTTTATATTGACACCCAACCAGCACCAACCATGGTTTGTTTTTTCCTTAGCTTTCTTATGCTGTTAAAATTAAACAGAGAAATATCCAGAAATATATATTTGTCACCTGACAATGACATAGCTCAGTGAATTGTATCAGTTTAAATTAACTTAATTTAAGTATGATGTAGGGAGTGATATTCTGAGACAATTTGCTGTTGGTCTTCATTTTTTATTATTTGTTTTTTTTTTTAGTTCTATAGCTTTTTATTCAGTTTGCAACTTCAACACTCTGGGGGTTGCTGGGGTCCAAGTTACCCATGCATTGATTTGAATACAAGGCTGGAATAGATTTATAATGGTACACACCATTTGTTTTCTAGATGGGCTCAGTGGCCCCCATTTGAGAGTTAGAAAGAATGTACTTTAAATTCCTGGAAACTGCAAAATCTGAAAGGAAAGAAATAAAGACGTGTACAAATGCTGGACCACAAATAATTCTTGAATAAACCGGGAAAATGTATCAGAGCTCTACTGTATTTGCGTAATACGAGTTCACAGCTTGAGTGGGAATCAAACTAGGCTCAGGCATTTTGACTACACTAGCCCAATAAACAGTGACTGTCATTGGGATCTTACATCAGCCCCTCTGGCATTAGCCAGAACCCACAGTCTGCTAGTCCGAGCCTGTACGAGATACAGCTTTAAACTCATTATATGGTTTTTCCTTTTCTCATCAGAATTTAAGTGACTCCATAGCCAATGGTGAAATTTTGCTGTACAGCGTAACCTTTCAGAGCGACTCTCAGTCCACCACTTTCAATGTGACCGGAACAAGCTACAAGAAAACCTTATCCAAGGATCTCTATTCTGTCAGTGTCACGGCTTACAACCGCAGATTTGCTTCTCCTCCATCAAAATTAAATATCCCCCGTTCTGGGAACTGCCAAGGTTTGTATTGTACGTTATTGTTGTGATGTTCCCACGTGTTGATTCACAGGGGCCAGGAAATAGAACTCACCACAATTTGCCAGAGGGAATTCACAAGTCTCTATTCATTAGTGAAAGATATAAATTGTGTGTGTGTGGGGCGGGTTGTAACATAAAAGTATATAAAAATAATCAAATATTTTGCTACATACCCTTAGGGGCAGATTTATCAAGAGTCAAAGTGAAAATTCAAATTTTGAAATTCTAATTTTATAGTGGAATTAGACTAGGGAATAGTTAAAGGGATACTGTCATGGGAAAAAAATAATTTTCAAAATGAATCAGTTAATAGTGCTGCTCCAGCAGAATTCTGCACTGAAATCCATTTCTCAAAAGAGCAAACAGATTTTTTATATTCAATTTTGAAATCTGACATGGGGCTAGACATATTGTCAATTTCCCAGCTGCCCCAAGTCATGTGACTTGTGCTCTGATGAACTTCAATCACTCTTTACTGCTGTACTGCAAGTTAGAGTGATACCACCCCCTCCCTTTTTCCCCCCAGCAGCCAAACAAAAGAACAATGGGAAGGTAACCAGATAACAGCTCCCTAACACAAGATAACAGCTGCCTGGTAGATCTAAGAACAACACTCAAAACCAGATTACCAAAACTGCAAACTAGAGAGCTGCTGAATAAAAAGCTAAATAACTCAAAAACCTTAAATAATAATAAAAGAACACAGACTGCAAATTGTCACAGAATATCACTCTCTACATCATACTAAAAGTTAATTTCAAGGTGAACAACCCCTTTAAGGATTTGAATTCGACCATTTGCCACCTTAAACCTAATCTGTTGTAGCCTATGGCAGATGTTCTGGGATCAATTTGGAGTTGTTTACAGACTTTCTGAAAAACCATTTTTTGGAGGAAAAACTAATTTTTTTCAGAGAAAAAAACTCGAATTGAATTTGATTCGGATTCAATTTGAGTTTGCGGGTCGATCCTATTCACCCGAGTTTGGAAAATTCTAAATTTTTGATAAATTTAGATTGGTTCCTTTTTTACTGAATTTTGAGTTCATGGCTGTTTATGGGAGTTTTTTTAAACTCCCATGAACTCTAAAGTCAACCCTTGATAAATCTGCCCCTTAGTGTCAGGATGCACAAAGTAAATAGTGGTGCTGATATATTTGCATATGTAATTGGCGCATTCATACCAGCTCTCTCCCAGCATCCTTTATTGCTTCCTTTTTAGATAAACTTCCCTGCAGTGGAAAAGATTGCTTCAATTGATTTCTTACAGGAGAACTAAAGGCTAACTAAAGAAGTAGCTAGAAATGTTGTATATTATTTTTTTGGCTTCTGTACCAGCCCAAGGCAACCACAGCCCTTTAGCAGTAAAGATCTGTGTCCAAAGATGCCCCAGTAGCTCCCCATCTTCTTTTCTGCTGATTCACTGCACATGCTCTGTGCTGCTGTCACTTACTGAGCTTAGGGACCCACTCACAATATACAGTACACATAGAATAGAAATGTCACAATATAAGGCTGATTAGTAATTAATACAGATAATTACTACATGGCAGCACAGAAACCAGTGCAATTAGCATCAGCATTTAATAATCAGCCCTGTAGCATTAGCTTATATTACAGACCAACCTCATTTTCTGCTGGATAATTAGTGAGGACCCCTAAGCTTAGCTTCTCAACAGCTGCTCAGAGCCCACTGAGCATGTGAGTGTCACAGACACTTTCCAAGATGGTGACCCCCTGTGACAAGTTTGAAGTCCTGGATCATTGCTGCTATTGACAAGCTGAAACTTTAGGCTGGTGCAATAAGTTCAGTATATAAAATATGGTATTTTTAGCTATATTTATTTTTAGGGTTTAGTTCTCCTTTAAGGTGGCCATACATGCAAAGTCCTTGAGATGGGCAATATCTGGCTTATACGATCATGGGTCCTACTAATATAGCTACTGCTATCTGATAGAAAATAGTAGAAGACAAAGCACAACTGCCATGAAACAAGGTGACAGAGGGGTTGAATGGCAGTTTAATTGACTTAAATCTCATGTTTGTATTACAGTACTCCATCCAGAGTTCAAATTGAAAGCCTTTCCCAAGGATAAGCAGCTGTGGGTGGAGTGGACTCCTCAGAATAAATCGTTGGACGGCTATATTATAGAGTGGTGTAATAAGTATGCTAAAGAAGGCTGCGTTAGTGACTGGCAGCGTGAGTCACGCAATGTAAATGGTACATTTTTGAGAGGTAAGACCACGGAGAGTACAGAGTAAAAGCTCACCACTGAAATCCACTGCGCTATGTATTCTTTTCTCTGAACTGGAGATCTTGATCCCCATGGGATTAAAATGTATTGAAATATTGGCAGTTTATTGCCCTGTGTATGTGGGCCTCCCAACAGTCTTAATGACTAACTGGAACCTGGCCAGATATTTTTTGGGCAACTTTGTAAAACCGATCTGGCAATGAGTGCATCTGTCAATGTAGTCCTCTATAGGCCTGCAGTATCATCCACTCACTAACTGCCACATGGGAGGCCAGATCAGGCAGATAGCTGTCGACTGACAAACCTTGCCAAGGAGTTGATGTTAAGGCACATGGGCAGCTATAGGCTCTGCAAAGAAATGAACAGATTTCTACCTGTCACTCCTGATTCCAGCCCAAAGTGCAAGAGCTATTCCTTTGCTAGTGGCCGGTATAGTTTAAGGAAGAAGAAAAGCTACAGAGGCAGTTAATTGCCAATAGATTAGCCACAATAGTACAAGCTATAAGACTATATTTATTCTGCAGAATGCTTTACCACACCTGAGTAAACAGCTTAAAGGGGAATTCAACCCTACACACATTTTTCTTGCAAACCCCGGGTATGAATTGCCAATGAGGGCCCCAGCTTAAACACCAACTCAGCATGGCACTTGCCCTATCCGATTCTACGATACAGAGATGTGTTTCTCAAATCTGCATTGCAACTTCACAGCCGGCATTTTGGTACTGACTAATGAATGAGGGAGGAAGGCAGAGATATATATTGTAGGAGAGGTGAGGGCTGAAGACAAATTTATGAGGGCTGGGGGGGATTAAGGAGAGATGTTATCTCAGTAGGAAAGGGGAATGAAGGAGAACCGAGAATGAAGACACAAGGGGTGAGATATGAACCTGACATGGAGCCAGGATGGAGGGTTTTTTTTATAACAGGCTTTACTGCGGCATTCAAGGAAGAGAGATTAGGGGGAGAATGGCTCCACAGCAGCACAGGTCAAAGCAAAGCAGCTCATGTAGGCATGGACACAAGGCTAATGCTAAAGTATTTCGGGGTCAGACAGGGTTATTTGCCATTGTCCAAAGCTGGCTTTGCATGTCAAGGACTAAACCAGTGGGGCATCAAGAGAGTTGAATTCTCCTTTAAGACGCTCTCTCTGTTTGTTTCGGATAGCAGCTGCCATATTAGCTTGGTGTAACATCCCTTCCTGCCTGAGTCAATCCCTGCTCACTCATAGCTCTGAGATCAGATTACAGCAGGGAGGGGAGGAGGGAGGGGAACAAACTGAGCATGCTCAAGCCCTGCCCTGGATGTTTATGCTGAAAACAGGAAGTCTGATACAGAAGCCCATGTGTACAAAATAGAAGGAAAGAAATTCTGTGTTTCTTTTGACAGAGGACTCAGAGCAGCATTACTTTGAGGGTTTACTGTGTATTTATATGGAACTTTCTGATAAAGCTTACTTAGTTTTAACCTTTCCTTCTCCTAAATAAAACGTCATGCAGCAATAACAGGAACAAAACCACAAACAGCATTTCCTTTGTTCCGCTTCTGCACTTACCCACATTGCGATGACCTTTTGTGTCTCTGTGCAGTTGGCCCTCCTAGTGAAACGTTCTGATTCTGTTTTAGGAGAATTGGAGCCCCATAAATGTTATTGGATCAAAGTGTACCAACTGTATAAGGATGGCTGTGAGTGTGTAAGAACTACGGAGGCCTATCTTCAGCAAGGAAGTAAGTAAGGAACAGCTCTCAGATCAGCAGCGCTAAAGGCTTCCTTATTAAAGAGCCCTGTTTTCTTGTTTGTATTTTCCTTCTGGACATAATGTGGGTTATTTACTAAACATCAAATGTATCTGGTTGGACTTTTTGGTGCAAAAACTGGACTTTTTTGTGGAAAAAGAAACCTAGAATTTTTCAAGATTATTATACAGGTATGAGACCTGTTATCCAGAATGCTCAGGAGCTGGGGTTTTCTGGATAATGGATCTTTCTGTAATCTGGATCTTCATACCATAATCTTCTAGAAAATCATTTAAACATTAAATAAACCCAATAGGCTGGTTTTGCCTCCAATAAGGATTAATTATATCTTTGTTGGGATCAAGTACAAGGTAATGTTTTATTATTATCGAGAAAAAGGAAATTATTTTTACAAATTTGGATAAAATGGAGTCTATGGGAGACGCCATTCTGTAATTCGGAGCTTTCTGGATAATGGGTTTCCGGATAACGAATCCCATACCTGTACCCTGATGCTGCAAAAACCCAGAATCTAAAAATCCACCGTCTCAGACCCGTCGAGGTCCTGTATAAGTCAATGGGAGAGGCATCAATCTCAATTTGACGATATCGTTGTTTGCGCAGGGGTTTTCAGGCAAAAACCTGTAGAAATCGGTTTTTGCTTGATTTTATCTGTTTTTTTTCCCGAACCGATAAATTTGAGGGTTTATAATAATAAATAAGTTCAAATTGGTGCTATTGCCTGACAATTTCTGCGCCTGCCAGATTCTTTTGGAGAGTAACCATTTTGAGAGAGTTCCTCCTAAAAGAAAGAAAATACTATAACACCTTTTTCATGTCAGTCAATTGTTGTTTTGTTTCCTTTAACAGCTCCTATTGTAGGTCCTAGCATACATACAAAGCAAGTGGAGAAATATAGGGCCATCTTGCAGTGGACTCCGGTTCCATTTGATAAACGAAATGGCTTCATCAGGAATTACACCCTAATCTACAAACCAAACCATGGGAATGAGACTAGTGAGTACAGTCCCGGTGTATTTGTGTGTTCAGTATTAGAACCAATGTGAGAGAGAGGAAAGCTGAGTACATGTGAGCACAGGACAAACATACAAAAGCCTGGAATTGAATGCAGCAGCCCAGCACTACAACATCGTGACCGTTGCACGACAGTCTTAACATCGTGACCACGTTATGTTAGATTCAGTTTGTTCAGCCTATAACCACTGCTTCCATCCAGTGAAGCAATAATATCCGACAATAGAAGTTGTGGTTAATAATAGGTATAATATGCAGAACTTTGCTGCAAAACTCAAGTGCTTTATTGTGTCACAATAAAGCACTTGAGTTTTGCAGCAAAGTTCTGCGTATTGGACCTATTATTAACCACAACTTCTATTATCTAACATCATGACCGTTGCACTACAGTCTTAACATCGTGACAGTTGCACTACAGTCTAACAACATCGTGACAGTTGCACTACAGTCTAACATCGTGACAGTTATAATACAGTCTAACATCGTGACCGTTGCACTACAGTCTAACATCGTGACCGTTGCACTACAGTCTAACATCGTGACCGTTATAATACAGTCTAACACTGTGACCGTTATAATACAGTCTAACATCGTGACCGTTGCACTACAGTCTTAACATCGTGACCGTTGCACTACAGTCTTAACATTGTGACAGTTGCACTACAGTCTAACAACATTTTGACCGTTGCACTACAGTCTAACATCGTGACAGTTATAATACAGTCTTTACATCGTGACAGTTATAATACAGTCTAACATTGTGACAGTTGCACTACAGTGTAACATTATGACTGTTGCGCTACAGTCTAACATTGTGACCGTTATAATACAGTCTAACATCGTGACCGTTGCGCTACAGTCTAACATTGTGACAGTTATAATACAGTCTAACATTGTGACCGTTGCACTACAGTCTTAACATTGTGACAGTTGCACTACAGTCTAACAGTGTGACCGTTGCTCTACAATGAACACTAAAGATTCCTATAAAGCTCTGTATAAGGCTGATATGATCTTTCTGTATTTCGCAGCTGTGGTAATAAATCCTACAGACACTGAATATTCCCTGTCGGGGCTGGATGGAAACACACTGTACTCTGTACACATGCTGGCATACACAGAGAAAGGAGGAAAGGATGGACCAATCTTTACATTCACAACCCTAAAATTTGGTATGATGTCTCGTATTTAACTCCTGGTTGCCCATGCTCATCTTTAGGGTTCGGCCTGTGGTGTAAGATGCTAAATAGTTTTGCTTTTGTTTCTTTATAGCCAACGGGGAAGTTGAAGCCATTGTGGTGTCTTGCTGTGTCGTTTTCCTCATACTTGTGCTTATTGCAGTCATTCTGTGCTTCAACAATAGAGATCTGTAAGTTTCCCTTGTGTTACCTTCAGCCACACTCACATTTACACTCCTGATGAAAAAGGCCCAATCCTGGATTCAGCGCATCCCTTATTTCTAGCCATAATCTTTTTGAGGTTGTAGTTTAATTATAGTATTTACAAACGTCATGCATTTTTAAAGCAAAAGTCTAAAAAGTTATTGTTGTTTTTTTTTTTTAGGATTAAAAAGCACATTTGGCCAAATGTTCCAGATCCTTCAAAGAGTAACATTGCTCAGTGGTCTCCTCAGACACCAAACAGGGTAAGAAACCTTTTAAATTATATTCATTGAAAACAGCCAGAAACTACAGGGGAAATGATAGAATTTGTGACAAGTGAATTTATAAATTTTTTTGCCTGGTTTCTCTGCAAAAATGTACCTATAGGCTTAATGGGGTCATTTATAAAGTTTGTGCAGCGCGTATTTATAATCAAATTGCTGTATAACCCACGTTTTATCCCTGAAAATTCAAACATTGCACCGATGTGCCCGTCTTTCTGGGTTTTGCGAATTTGCATTGTGAACAAATGGCTGGAAAATGAGACGGGTGTTTGTGTGAGTAAAGCGAAAAAACAGCAATTTAATTGCACAAGTTGCAAAACTGTTTTGTAAATATTTTTTTGCCACCAAATCGTGGCGCAAGTGTGTCCATAAATATCAGCAATTTGAGATTATGCCATATTTATTTAAAGGACATACTTAAAGGGGAAGGAAACCTTTTTACCTTTTTAAAATTTTTTAAACAATAAAAAATTAATAATGAAGACCAATTGAAAAGTTGCTTAGAATTGGCCATTCTATAACATACTGAAAGTTAACTTAAAGGGATACTGTCATGGGAAAACATTTTTTTTAAAAACGCATCATAAATAAATTAAGTGCTGCTCCAGCAGAATTCTGCATTAAAATCCATTTCTCAAAAGAGCAAACATTTTTTTATTTTCCATTTTGAAATCCGACATGGGGCTAGACATATCGGTTTCCAAGCTGACCCCAGTCATGTGACTTGTACTCTGATAAACCTCAGTCACTCTTTACTGCTGTACTGCAAGTTGGAGTGATACCACCCCCTTCCTCCCTTTCCAGCAGCCTAACGACAGAACAATGGGAAGGTAACCAGATAGCAGCTCCCTAACACAAGATAACAGCTCCCTGGTAGATCTAAGAACAACACTCAATAGTAAAATCCAGGTCCCACTGAGACACATTCAGTTACATTGAGTAGTAGAAACAACAGCCTGTCAGAAAGCATTTCCATCATAAAGTGCTGGTTCTTTCTGAAAGCACATGACCAGGCAAAATGACCTGAGATGCACCTACACACCAATATTATAACTAAAAAAATACACTCGCTGGTTCAGGAATGAAATTTTACATGGTACAGTGAATTATTTGCATTGTAAACAGTGCAACTTAGAAATAAAAACTGCATCATAAAAATCATGACAGAATCCCTTTAAAGGCGACCCACCCCTTTAAGGACATTCAGTGCTAAAAAATGTGCAGTTCTGTTTGCACATTAAATTCTTATTCAGCTTGATAAATATAACCATTAACATAAATATATTCACTGTGCAAATCATTCTGTGCCGTGCGAGCTTTATAAATGAGCCCCAGTGTGCGTTGAAAACTCGCCACAGGGGAAAAAAGTTGCAAAAAACCCCCCATCCCATTGACTTGAATGATTTGTTCAATAAACTCCTTTTAAGATTATGGCTGTTCTTAGAACTGTGGTGACTGTCAATGTCCAACTGTCATTGTTACTGTGGCTCAGTACTTGTCAATTGTGACATTCAAAGGAGAACTAAACCCACCAATAACAAAATCTGTATCAACTACCCTAGATAGTCCCCCCTCCCTGCTTCCTCCCCGCATAATACTTTATCCCATAAAGTGCCCCTGAATATCATTCTCACTTATTTATACAGAGTAGCGGAGCTCATGGCGCCATCTTCCATATATTTAGTCTCTTGGGATCTTCTTCCCTTTGGAACTTTTTGGCGCATGCGCAGTTGGTACGAATACCGGACCACTCCAACTACGCATGCCCCAAATACCTCAGTGTCGGAGGTCCCTTTCAGAAGAAGACCGAAATTCTGGAAGACTGCGCCTATGAATTGCACCGCGCTACTCTGCATAAATAAGTGAGAATCATATTCAGGGACACTTTTTTGAATAATGTACTATGTGGGGAGAAAGCAGAGAGGCGGGATTATATAGAGTAGTGGATGGCGTTTTTCTTACTAGGGGGGGTTAGTTCTCCTTTTTTTAGGGTCAGGGCACACACTCAGATTTGGGAGATTAGTCGCCCCGGCAACAAATCTCCTCTTCTTCAGGGATACTAATCTCCCTGAACTGCCTCCCACCGGCTAGAATCTAAATAGCCAACGGGATGGCATTCGGAGCTCTTTGTTTTCTGAAGTCGCCCAAAGTTTCCCCATGAGGCAGCTTTGGGAGACTTCTGAAAAACAAAACGCTCCAAGTGCCATCGCACCGGAGATTTACTTTCTAGCCGGCAGGAGGCAGTTGAGAGAGATTAGTTGCCTTGAAGAAGAGGAGATTTGTTGCCGGGCGACTAATCTCCCCAAATCTGAGCGTGTGCCCTGACCCTTACAGGGGAATTTCAGTAGCAAATTTATAATTTTCCCCTGATATTTGCTAATGCTGAATCTGTGCTCATACAATGGTCGACACGATTTTAGAATTCGGCTGAAACCTGAATCCCTTGTGAAAAATTCAGTCGAATGCCAAACCGACTCCGAACCCTAATTTGCATATGTAAAATAGGGAAACATGGGGGAAAGAGAAGTGTTCGTGCAGCCTGGCTAAAAGGTCCTTGTTTGTGACAAAAAGTCACATGATTTTATAAAATGCTGAAAAAAAGGGCTGAATCTTGGCCGAATCCAGGATTCGGTGCATTCGTAAATGGAAGTTTAACATATTGCACACGTAAAATACGGAGAATATCCGAAACTAAAGAAACAAGTCATGTAAAAGTTATTTTCTCTCTTGTTTTTACAGCACGACTTTAATGCAAAAGGACACCCATTTCAAGATGGCAGCTTTACAGACGTGAGTGTGGTTGAGATAACGGCAAAACAAAAGCCGGAGCAGGATATTAAATCCATGGATCCGCTGAAAAAGAACACATCCGAGGGTCTGAGCAGTGGAATCGGCGGCTCCTCGTGTTTGTCGTCCCAGCGGCTCAGCGGCTCCGACTGTGATGAGGTGGAATCTGCCCAAACCACATCCAGCACCGTCCAATATTCCACCGTTATAATCAGCGGATACCGAGACCAGCAGCCCAGCGCAGTTATTCCGCACGTATTCTCAAGATCCGAGTCAACACAGCCGCTGCTCGATTGCGAGGAAAGGCCGGAAGAGCCGCACGCCGGAGATAAAGAAGGGGAACCACAGGGGGCCAATCAGTATTTTAAACAGAATTGTGGTCGGGAAGATTTTACTAACAAATTACAGGCCTTGCATCAGGAAGAGCCCAGCCATTTTCAGGAGCAGTTATCGGCCTCCGACCTGCTTTTTGCGGAACAAGAAAGGGATTTCTCTATAGGACAAAGTGGCCAGTCCACTGATTCTCAGTTAGACACAAACAGTGGAGAGTGTAAAAGTTATATGCCACAAACAGTAAAGAGTGGAGGTTACATGCCACAGTAGACTTTATACCTCAATGTTATAACGTGAATGCTCAGGAGAGACCTGTCCAGTGTCTTAATACAGAGAAGAAATGTATGGACTTGTATACGGCACAGGCAACAGACTCGTGTAATTAGATTTAGCAATGTTCCGACAATGTAATGCTAGCGAGGACCATCCATCACTGTGCAGCCATCTCAATGTTCCATGGGATGTTCCTCTAGTCCCGAGCCAGAGAGCTGTGACTATCATGTTATCAGAACATTGAATTCTCTGCCTATACCTGGCTTGGCATCGTCTCTGCTCCTGGAAAAACCACATGTGCAGCATGACCTGTATCTATTGGGCGAAAAGAACTTATTATTATTTAGGAATTCAATGACACCACCAAACTGGAGCTACATCTCCATATACCTTGAAGCTTTATCAGCCAAAGACAAGGTTTTGGGAGATATCAGGATCCAGAAAAACAGGGTGGTAGACAAGAGCCAAAGAATCGGGAGAAGAGGGGACAGTATGGAGGCTCAGTGGTCAGTACTTGCTGTGCAGAGTGGGGTTTGGCCGGGGCTCTATGTGCAGGGAGTGTGTGTTTCCTCCTTGTGTTTGAGAGGACGTCACACCGGATACACACAGGCAGGTTTTATGGCTCCTAGTGTGTGTTTGAATCTAATAGGGACCTTAGATTGTAAGCTCCACTGATGCAGGGACTTAAAAGAATGATAAAAAAAATCTGTAAAGTATTGGCTTTATATAACATATATATATATACTGTATATACACACACACATTTCATGCAGATCACTAATGAAATCCCTTGAAGTTGAAGCTTCTTCAATTGTACATAACAAATCCTCACAATTCTGTGCATTTTGACCGCTGTGTGCCTGCCGTAGGCCTTAATGATTGGCTTCAGCTTTCTTCAGTCTGAAATAGACAGGGGAGAGCAACATTTGCAAAGCTTTGTTGACTTTTGATACATTCCCTGTGCTACTAAATGGAGACGGCGTCAGACGAGGCGCCTTCATGTCACATTTTCATATTCTGCCAATAATCACAGACAAGGGTGGGCTCAACAGAAACTGCCATGTTTGAGAATAGATTTTTTTTGAGCTTCTCCCTCCCCCCCACCCATGTGGTTAGGGCTGGTCCTATCAAATGTGGGGCCCAATTGGGAACATGTTGACGGGGCCACCTAGACAAAGCATACCTCCCAACTGTCCCGTTTTCAACAGGACAGTCCCTCTTTTGACAGCTCAACCCGCAGTCCCTCGTTTGTACTGGAAAGTCCTGTTTTTCTCTGCACTGAACAGCCAGAAAAAGAAACAATGTTTCTAACTTAACTGGCTTTTGGCAGAGAGCTGCATATAAGATACTTTTCTAACAATTTCCAGATAAGCAAATAAGTTATTGTAACAATATAAGATAACAGGTCCCTTGGGAGAAGACGCACAGCTTAAAGGGCAATTCACCTTCATTAGCAAAACTGTAACAATTGAAAAAAAAAACAGAAATATGTTCAAACGTTCATAAGCTGATAAGTTTTGTAAAATGAACATGGTAATTAGGGGGTGTGGCCACAAAATGGGCATGGTCAAAAAAAATTAGCCACGCTATTTTTATTTCCAAAATGTTGGAAGGTTTGGACAAAGTGTTGCTGGCTACTGACACACCAAGTATATAGGAAAATAAGTAATAAAAATAAGTATAAATAATAAAATGGGCACAAGATAGAAAGGGGCAAACAGGGAAAGAGAGAGAGAGGGAGGAAATAGGAGAGTGGACTGGGCCAATCAGTTTGGAAGTGGGCTTGGGGGCAGGCAGGGCCTGAGAGTCGGGGGATGGGCTGGAATATCAGAGTTGCTGTGGACTGAGCCTATGGATTTGGGGATGGGCTGGACTCTCAGAGTTGGGATGGGGCCGGGCAGCTTTATGTGCTGGGGGAATTCTTATCTGTGCTGCCCTCTGGTGCAGAGCCCAATAGGCCTAAGGCCGGCCCTGCATGTGGTATAGCCCTTTCTCCAAATACATGGCAGCACCTACCACTTTTCTTCTCATACAACCTGAAATATACATCCCAATAGCTGGTCATGGTGGGTTTTGTTTTTATAAAGATGAGGTGGGAAACGTAAGGGCATATAATAAGCCTTAGAAACGTAATGAATGAAGCCCTGGATGTTGCTAAAGTAATGCCCTCAGTCCTATAGGGGGTGCAGCTGTAATGGAAGGGGGTTATATTACAATCACTGGAGTTACATTGCTGTTAGGCAACATATAGGGGTGGATTGTCAGCTGGCAGAGGTTACGGCTCTATACAGGCACTTTTCACCCCAAAATCTAGCAACTGCCTCCACTGGAGGAAATGTATGGGCACAGATACATCTGAAAACAACTGGACTTGCTGAGTAATCAATGAAGACGTTTCACTACTCATCCGAGCAGCTTCTTCAGTTCAACTGACTGGGGTGGGAAGTACTCGGCATATATACTCTTCCACTAATCCAATCACAATGGCCCATTGTAACTCTTCAAAGAGGTGACATCTGAAGAAATTCACAGAGGTGTTGATTGTGTTGTTACTGTGATAGGATTATCCAATGTGTCATGCAACTCCTAAAATACAGGTGTTACTTGTGAGAGTTGTATGAATGGACGTGTTTTACAAGTAACACCCATCTCTAGGAGTTGCATGACACATTGGATAATCCTATTACAGTAACATGGGGCTAGACATATTGTCAGTTTCCCAGCTGCCCCCAGTCATGTGACTTGTGTTCTCATAAACTTCTCTTCACTGCAAGTTGGATTTATATCACCTTCAAAATTCAATAATGAATTCTGGATAAGTCGTACCAAAAAATATATATATACACATAGGAGTAATGTACAAAGTGAAATTATAGATGATTTAGGTCTCGTCACCTGAACTGTCATTGCAAACTATAATTATTTAGCTAAATATTATTATATTTTACAGGCAAGGAACTGCGCATGAACTATATTTTTTTTTATATACTTTATTGCAGGGCAGCTCTGTTATTTTAGTTTGGATATTCTTTATTTGAGCATTAGATGTGAAACATGTATTTTTCTGTAAGAGATGCGACCTTAGACCATCTAAATAAAAGAATGTAGAATTGATCATGATGCTATTTTAAGGGGGTTATTTACTAAACTCCGAATGGAAAAATCACAGGAAAAAAATGTGATTTGTTTTTTTAATAAAATCGGACTTTAAAAAAATCACGAATTTTTAGGAATCTATTAAATCCACGAGGATGGAAAAGTCTGAATCTGAAAATCCGGCATTTCAGACCTCTCGAGGTTGCATACAAGTGAATGGGAGAAGTCCCAATGATTTTTTTGATGTGCGCTGGGTTTCGTGCAATACCCCAATGTTAAAAAAAGAAAGCATAAGAAATCTGAGTTTTTGGGTGAAAAATCCAAAACAAAACGTGAAAATTGGAGGAAAAGTCTGAAAAAAATTGTGAAAATCTGATTTTTTTCCCGCAAAGCAAATTTTCGGGAAGTAATGATAAGCGTAAAAAAACCCGAGCAGATTTGATCGGAGTTTGTAGCAGAAAATATTGAGATATATTCGGACTTTGATAAATAAACCCCTAAATCTTTAGTTTTTTTTCTTTAAATTTCATTATATAAAGAATTGTGTACAAATAGCACAATCTGCCGTCTGGTTTTGCATCTGTGAATGCGTCAAGAGAGAAAGAGACTTTCTGATGTTGCTCTGCTCAGGAAAGAGGAGAACAATCATCTGAGGTTTTTAGAACAGTTTTTTCTTCTGACAGTTGGAAATATTAATTGTTTTGTAATTTTATTCCTTTTTCTGCTTTTTTAAACTGGAAATGTGAAAGGCTAACAAAGGTGCAGATTTGAATTTTAATCCCCCAATTCGAATTTAATCCCCCAGTTCTAATTCTAATAGTCGCCACCTGAAACCCGCTGAATTCATTTATTGGTCAATGGTCCGTCGAACTATTTGAATGTTAATAGCCTTCCTGACATTTGAGTTTGTTTCAGAGGAAAATTTAAGTTTCGTTCGTATTAGATTCAAATATGAAACGAATGTTTGGATTGTTCCCATTCGATCGAATTTTAGACGTTCACATGTTTTCATAAATAACCTAGCAAAACAGATTACCTCATTTCCCCTGGGTCTCTCCTGATAATAGTTGCCCAGTGCTGGCTGGAGGGGTCGGCGCCTCTCCCAACAATATCTGCAACAAAGATTTGCCAAACACCACAGGCTAATGTAGCGGGGATCTCCCCTGCACGTTTAAGTGATGTAACGTTTCAGGGGCGTGTGAAGTCTGATGAAGGGGTACGCCCCCAAAACGTTACATCACTTGACGAAATAAACGTGCAGGGGAGATCCCCGCTACACTAGCCTGTGGTGTTTGGCAAATCTTAGTTTCATTCGAGTGAGTACATTAAAATTTATTAGAGTAAAAAAAAAAAAAAAAAATACACATCAATTTGAAATTCAACCTTTGATAAATTTGCCCATAAAAGTCACCGATAATTCTGCTTTTGTAAGTAAATGTTAAACCTGACTGTCCCTTCTCAACCTGTCAGACTGCCATGGACTCCTGCTGCACAAAGATGGCAGCCCCCTCGTAAAAAGAACAAGGGAGTCAGATCGGTCATGTAAAAGCATTAGGCAAATACCTTTATGACAAAATTATAAATAACATGCATAAACAATGTTTTGCTAGATGTGTAAAAGGTTTCATTTCTGGTGTCAGTTTCTCTTTAAAGGAGAAGGAAAGGCTAAAATTAAGTAAGCTTTATCAGAAAGCTCTATATAAATACACCAGTAACCCCGCAAAGTAATGCTGCTCAGAGTCCTCTGTCAAAAGAAACACAGCATTTCTTTCCTTCTATTGTGTACTCATGGGCTTCTGTATCAGACTTCCTGTTTTCAGCTTAAGCCTCCTTGCCCCGGGCGTGAGCATGCTCAGTTTGCTCCTATCCCCTCTCTGCCTTAATCTGAGCCCAGAGCTATAAGTGAGCAGAGAGAGACTCAGGCAGGAAGTTGTCACAACAAGCTAATATGGGAGTTGTATCCTAAACAAACGGAGAGAGTTTCTAGAGCTTTTTACTCAGGTATGGTAAAACATTCTACAGAATAAATATCACTCGAGCTTGCACTATTGCAGCTAATCTATTGGCAATAAAATGCCTCCATAGCTTTCCTACACCTTTAAGGCCACTGACTTTCTAAGGCCAGTGGGACCCCTTGCCAAATTGATTATGTAAATACTTGCATTAAAGGACATTTTGAAGCTAACTAAATACTGTATGGCTGTACATGGTATAGAGAATGATCTGGTCTTCATTTGTCCCAAACTGTCAATGCAAGATGAGTGTATATATAATTATTGCTACTTTTGCACATTTATTTGCCCCGACATTACTACAGTATTATTTGTGGCTATAATTGTATCAGTGTTTAGTTGCATTTGTACAGGGCATAATAGGCTGTTATTGGACTAGAGAAATGCTGTTTCTTATTTGCTGAAAATACATTTATGAACACATTATTGGTTTCAAAGCACCTTGAACTGAAATAAATGTTGGCTTTAACACTGCTGCAGAATTTCATGTTTCATTTGCACTCATTATAGGGGAATTTCCTTGGGTCGGGGGGACTTTAAGTTTACCAGAAAAACAATACCGTTATGGGACATGGGGTTTTCAGAATAAAAGGACTTTCCATAATTTGGATTTCCATCCTTATCTCTACTAGAAATCCTTTAAGGATAGGAAATCCAATAAGGATTAATTATATTTTAGCTTGGATCAAGTACAAGCTACTGATTTATTACTTGAAAAAAGGCAAATTATTTTTAAAAAATTGAGTCTATGGGAGATGGCCTTCTTGTAATATGGAGCTTTCTGGGTAACGGGTTTCAAGGAAACACAAGTCTTCAAAATCTTTTTCATGTCACTGCAGTAATGCAATCTTAATATCAAAAGAGAGTTTTTAAAATATTTTCATAATTCAGGGGTATCTCAAACATGTTATTTTATGAATGAAAATATATCAGCTGTGGAAAGTCCCATCAATCCCAAATGTGCAATTCCAGATATATTTAGTTTTTGGAGATTTCTGACTTTGATAAATCACCCCCAGCATGGCACCAACATAAAGCACTGCTCCAGAAATCATAGTTAGGGTGGGCTGGAAAAAAAGACCAAAGTCCATCATGTTCAACCCCTTCACATGAAAGTCTTGTTCCTTTATTCCAGTGCTGTCCAACTTGTTTGGTACCTGGGGTCAGAATTTGTCTGTCCTACGTGGTGGAGGGCAGATAATGGAAGCCAGTATTGACTGCTCCTTTTTAAAACCACACCCATGTCACTAGAAATGTTTAGACAATACCCACATTAATGGTGGTAACACCAACAAACCAAATGGTTGGTGCTCACTGCAGAGATATCACTCATATTTTTTAAAAAAAGAAAAGTTTCTCATATTAAAACATACCCTTACAGGAGAACTAAACCCTAAAAATTGATATTGATAAAAATGCCATATTCTATATACTGAACTTATTGCACCAACAAAGTTTCAGTTTCTCAATAGCAGCAATTATCCAGGACTTCAAACTTGTCACATGGGGTCACCATCTTGGAAAGTGTCTGTGACACTCGCATGCTCAGTGGGCTCTGAGCAGCTGTTGAGAAGCTAAGCTTAGGGCTCGTCACTAATTATCCAGCAGAAAATGAGTTTAGTCTGTAATATAAGCTAATGCTACAGGGCTGATTATTAAATTCTGATGCTAATTGCACTGGTTTCTGTGCTGCCATGTAGTAATTATGTGTATTAATTACTAATCAGCCTTATATTGTGACATTTCTATTCTATGTGTACTGTATATTGTGAGTGGGTCCCTAAGCTCAGTAAGTGACAGCAGCACAGAGCATGTACAGTGAATCAGCAGAAAAGAAGATGGGGAGCTACTGGGGCATCTTTGGAGACACAGACCTTCACTCTAAAGGTCTGTGGTTGCCTTGGGCTGGGACAGAAGCACAAAACAATGTACAATGTTTCTAGCTACTTCTTTAAATACGCTTCAGTTCTCCTAAATACATATTCCTTCTCCTCCCCTGTTGGCAGCACAACAACCCCAGCAAATAAACATCTAGGGACCCCCTAACAAGTAAACCCCCAACAGGTTCACCTCCCACAAGCAGAGCCGGCAAAGTATGGCACACGCAGGCAGTTAGGTTTAATATGGAACAAACAGGCCGCATAGGGTTTGCAACAAATTTTGATGAAAAATTGAGAACCACACTGCCTCCAACTCTAGAACATTTGAAGCCTAAAGAGAGAGAGTTTGGACCCCAATGTGTCGCTTGTCTTGGAAAAAGATTGGTTCATTTTTGAAGATTGTGAGGTACAAGCCACCAGGTGAAAGACTTTTACCTGAACAGGTAGAACTACATGTCAATTTAGTCAATCTTCCTGCTGATTCCACACTAGAAGACATTTTGCTGTGGTTTTGCATGGGCTTTGGTCCAAGAAACCATCTATTGTCAAAGAAAAGAGCCCCAAGGCTTCCAAAATTTGCCTTATTGTAGAACTTTTTCTTTGGCGAAGCAAGGATACTTTCTGAACAATTTTTTGTTTGTGCTTCTCTTCTGGCATAAGAAAACTTGCCTACACATGTATCCAGCCACATTATGTCTAGCCCCATGTCAGTTTTCAAAATTAAATATAAAAAATATCTGTTTGCTATTTTGAAAAACAGATTTCAGTGCAGAAGTCTGCTAGAACAGCACTATTAACTTATGCATTTTGAAAAAAAAAAACAGGTTTTCCAATGATCGTATCCTTTTAATAAAGAATTTTCTACTTTTTAACTTAATTTTTGGAGTGTGAAATATTTGTAACTCTCCTGGTATCCCCTGATACTGGTGCTTTTTCCAGCATCCAAGTTCTTTGAAATATTTATGGATACCCTCAATACACTCCCAATTTAGCGTATAACTTGCATTTATATTATTTTTTCCAAAGTGCATAACCTTGCCTAGAACAACATTGAACCTCATTTTCATCAATTTAGTCAAATCACTCTGCAAAATGGAATTAGTTCTGCACAATTTAGTATCACCACCTCCAGGTAACTAAAAAAACAAATGAAAAAAAATGCATATTTGAGAAATTAAGGATTCATTTTACTCATCATTGCAATACCCATTATGTCTATTTTAGCTTGTTTAATCGCTTTTTTGAATGCTTTATTGGCCTCATTGTACCAGATAAAATCTTCAGTTGTCCCAGCTTAAACCATGTTTTTTCTAACCAATGTCAACACCAACACTATCAAACCATAAAGGGCAAGACTTGTAAGCAACACAATAAAGGAACAGTTACCCCAAAATATGAAAATCTTTTAAAAAAATATATAAAGCACGGTTATTCTGGACGTGTTTACTTCAGAAACTCTACAATATCTTATATTAAAAGGCTGCTGTGTAGCCATAGGGGCAGCCATTCAAAGCTGATAAAATGAGAAAAGACACAGGATACACAGCACATACCAGATGTATCTGTTATCTACTGTGTCTCCTGTTGTTGAAGGGCTGCCCCCATAGCTACACAGCAGCTTGTTTATACAGGTATAGGATCCCTTATCTGGAAACCCGATATCCAGAAAGTTCTAAATTAAGGAATGGCTGTCTCCTATAGACTCCATTTTATCCAAATGTTTAAAAATGATTTCCTTTTCCCCTGTAATAATAAAACAGTAGCTTGTACTTGATCCCAACTAAGATATAATTAATCCTTACTGGAAGCAAAACCAGCCAATTGGGTTTATTATATGTTTAAAGGAGAAGGAAAGGCTGGAGACACTTGGGGGTGCCAAACATTAGGCACCCCCAAGTGATTTACCAAAAACCCAGGGCCGGTGCTCATATCAGGAGAAATCTGTACCGGCCCCGGGTTATAGGAGCGAGCACCACGGAGATATCTACTTCCGTCTTCGGGCAGCTGCGCATTTCCCCGGACTGACGCATGCGCATTTGAACGAAAAAGCCGACTTTAAAGTTAAAGTTCGGCTTTTAGTTCTAATGCGCATGTGCAGCTGCGCGAAGATGGAAGTAGATATCTCTGTGGTGCTCGCTCCTATAACCCGGGGCCAGTGCAGATTTCTCCCAATAGGAGCACCGGCCATGGGTTTTTGGTAAGTCGCTACAATCACTTGGGGGTGCCTAATGTTTGGCACCCCCAAGTGTCTCCAGCCTTTCCTTCTCCTTTAAATGAATTTCTAGTAGACATAAGGCATGAAGACTCAAATTACGGTAAGATCCATTATCCGGAAAAGCCCAGGTCCCGAGCATTCTGGATAAGAAGTCCCATACCTGTATACACTATACTTACGTTTCTGAAGCAACCGCTTGTTTTACACCTGCAGGGCAACAGTACATTATATTGTCATTCCTTTAAAATAGGGGTGCACCGAATCCAGAATTAGGTTTGGAATTCGGCCAGGATTCTGCTAATTTCAGCAGAATTTGGCTGAATCCTTCTGCTCGGCAGGAGGGAAATTGCGTGACTTTTTGTCACAAAACAAGGAAGTAAAAATGTTTTCCTCTTCCCACCCCTAATTTGCATATGCAAATTAGGATTTTGGATTTGGTTCCGTATTCGGCCAGACCTTTTGAGAAGGATTCAGCTGAATCCAAAATAGTGGGTTTGGTGCATCCCTACTTTAAATTTTTGCTGTTTCTCTTCCTTTAAGCAATATATTAAAGATATCCCATTGTATCAGTAGGTTCACCCTGCTAAATCATAAACTGTTGCACATTAGGATGAATCCAGATTGGACAAAAATGTCTTTCTACTCCAAACTGTAAGATCACCTTAAAATGTGTGCAGATTCCTAATAACTCCTTTTACTGCAAGCACATATAGGGTAATAAACGTATTTCAGAAGCATTAAGAAAAAGAACACAACACTCAAAATGCCTCACCCAGCAGACCCTTCGCATTCCCACACATGAGCAGCTAGGAGGTGTGCTTCCCAGTTCAGTAAATCAAATTAATTTTCTGTAGGGCCGTTTATTTTAAAAGGCATAACTTTTAGAAGGACTTTGTAACAAATACTTTTGTACTTGAATTTTCCAAAAATATTTTTAATATTTAACAAATTAAAATATTTGTGTGCATCCTGTCACTTAAAACACAGGAAATTAGTTTTCCATTCAAGGAATCTACATTGAAGGTACGTATTATGCTCTTACATACGCAACATTTACATTAAAGGGATCATGTCATCGGAAAACGTTTTTTTCAAAACGCATCAGTTAATAGTGATGCTCCAGCAGAATTCTGCACTGAAATCAATTTCTCAAAAGAGCAGATTTTTTTATATTCAATTTTGAAATCTGACATGGGGATAGACATTTTGTCAATTTCCCAGCTGCCCCTGGTCATGTGACTTGTGCCTGCACTTTAGGAGAGAAATGCTTTCTGGCAGGCTGCTGTTTTTCCTTCTCAATGTAACTGAATGTGTCTCAGTGAGACATGGGTTTTTACTATTGAGTGTTGTTCTTAGATCTACCAGGCAGCTGTTATCTTGTATTTGGGAGCTGCTATCTGGTTACCTTCCCATTGTTCTTTTGTTTGGCTGCTGGGGGGGAAAGGGAGGGGGGTGATATCACTCCAAATTGCAGTACAGCAGTGATTGAAGTTGATTGAAGTGTGATTGAAGTTTATCAGAGCACAAGTCACATGACTTGGGGCAGCTGGGAAATTGACAATATGTCTAGCCCCATGTCAGATTTCAAAATTGAATATAAAGAAATCTGTTTGCTCTTTTGAAAAATGGATTTCAGTGCAGAATTCTGCTGGAGCAGCACTATTAACTGATTATTTTTGAAAAAAAGTTTTCCCCCCATGACAGTATCCCTTTAAGAATTTTAAACTTTGACGGTTTCAAACATTTTGTCACTTTGGCCTTGTATTCTATATGGTAGAATCCACAGAAGCATTAATGTTACTGAAACGATTTATGTAGGTCTAGTGACACTTGTTTGGAAAAAAAAAAATGCAAAACTTTAGCAGACATATAAGTGAAACGTTCTTTTCCAGATAAATGATATATATTTAAATGAAAAACTGCTAGGTTGAATGCTAACAAACATTCTCTTATTTGAAGGCTGAAAACAAAATAAAATAACCTTTCCTGCTTGCTATTAGAATTTCTTACAAAAGAAATTTTGCCTTTTCAGCTCTTGGAAAAGATGTTAATAAACAAGTTTTGTTTTTTAAACATTTTAACAATATTTGAATTTTGCTTATAGTCTTTAATCCCAGCTAGCTTCTTCATCTTGAGTGAATGAAGGAGTACTGACGTTTTCTCCAGCCTGTTCGCCCTACAATGAGAGACCAAAATAAGTACATCCATTTATCAGGGACACAGTCTTAACTATAACATTATCCACTTTCCCTAGCACTGCACTGACAGGAACAGCTTATGACTCTTAATATTTTATCATTAATGGTAAGTATTCAAGCATCAGCAATGGGTGACAAGGATGGCTCTTCTACCTCTGTATAACTATAACAAACAAGGGAAAGTTGTGCTCACCACTAATTTTTAAAATCATTAGGCAGGGGTGCAATGAGGCTGTGACCACAAAATACATATAGACAAATACAAGAGTCCTCTGCACTCAACCCATTATCAATATATTTAAGACAGAGACATTTTGTGCATACTGCTACTGAAAAATACCTTCAATGCACCCCCGGCTAATGATTTTAAAAATTAGTGGTGAGCACAACTTTCGCTTGTTTGTTATAGTTATACAGGAGCAGTGACCAGCTCCATGTTGTAGCTCCCACCCTTGTAACACTCCATAACCGTGCAGGATTTTTTCATTGTATGTTGTGACGGGTGTATGTGATTCACAATGCATTTTTGGTGTTCATCTATCTATGTACAAATCCTATCTGGGGTTAATGTTTTTATGGGAGTTTTTATGGTTGTGTCTGTTTGGTGAGGTGTTATATAAACCAGTGGGGGGGTTAGCATACCTTATGCTTCTGAGGAAGTGGCGAGATGCCATGAAACGCGTCAAGCGTAGGGGTACATGTCACTGTCATTGATGCTTTTAATGATTTCTAATAAATGAAGATTTTAAGATTCAGCTACCGACATGCTCCGCAATTTTTTGGCTTGTTTCAACATGATATTGGCCTGGACCAGGGGCTTTCTGCGTGCAAGCACACAGGTTTGCTGAATCTACACGTGCAGGTGAGAGAAGGGGGAGTGAACTGGGCACATAGAACTAATCATACCATAGAGTCCGTTGCATAGTAGCTGTTCAAAGCTCCGTAGCCACCAAAGGCAATTTCTTCTAACCAAGCAGGGACTTCTTGACGAGCCTGTAAAAATTTTTTAACAATGGTATTCACAGAATAAAAGCTTAATTTCTAAAGAAACTGACTAAAAGAGTGCATTCTCTGCTGGAAGATAACGCGTTGACCTGAGTCACCTATGATTTTGTATAATAAACAAATGGACTTCTCTAACTGTAAAGTATCCATTGCCCTGTGGATTGCTCCACTTTAGTGTGAACAATTCAAGAAATGGAAAAAAAAATGCATCAAGGACCAAAAACTTTCAATAATTAACATTTTGGGGGACTTGAAGGGTTAAAAATTTAAAAAAGTTAAACAAATTTAAATTGTGGGCAGGGAATTCATGATGTAATATGGACTATTTCTGAACTGTGAGGGTATTGTTGACAACACACGTGTAGCAGTGTAACAAATGCAAAATAGAACACTTGGTAAGAAGTGATTAGTCGTTTCATTTTCTGTTACAAAAAAGCCATAGATAATCGAGAACAGTATTAACATTAAAGGAAAACTATAACCCCCAAAATGAATACTTAAGCAACACATAGTTTATATCATATTAAGTGGTATATTAAAAAATCTTACCAAACTGGAATATATATTTAAGTAAATATTGTCCTTTTACATCTCTTGCCTTGGACCACCATTTAGTGATGGTCTCTGTGCTGTCTCAGAGATCACCTGACCAGAAATACTGCAGCTCTAACTGTAACAGGAAGAAGTGTGGAAGCAAAAGACACAACTCTGTCTGTTAATTGGCTCATGTGACCTAGGAAGTATAGTTTGTTTGGTTTGTTTGTGTGCACTGTGAAGCATACAATCCCAGGGGGTGGACCTTATTTTTTTAAATGGCAATTTTCTATTTATGATTACCCAATGGCACATACTACTAAAAAAGTATATTATTATGAAAATGGTTTATTTACATGAAGCTGTTTTATGCAATATCTTTTTATAGAGACCTTCATTGTTTGGGTGGTATAGTTTTCCTTTAATTATGGGCCAACAGAACATTCCCATATCTAGGGATGTACCAATAAAGGATTCGGTTTGGTATTTGGCCTTTTTTAGCAGGATTCGGCTGAATCTTTCTGCCTGGCTAAATCCATTACAAATCCTCAAAATCAAAATTTTGTGTCACAAAACAAATTTTGAACTGTGTACAGTGTGCGGTTCTCTTTATCCCTTCCCATTTGTGATTTGCATAGGCAAATTCAGATTTTGTTCGGTATTCGTCCAAATCCAAAATAGCAAATTTGGTGCATCGCTACACACATCCCTAACCAATGGTAGTAACTCACGTCAGTAAGAATTTTCACAAGGGGACGAGCAATAACGTGGTCTTCCGGAACATTGAAAAATGAAGTTGCCTTTCCAATGTTACCACAGCGGCCGGTACGTCCAATTCTGTGGACATACTCCTCAATTTCCTTAGGAACATCATAATTTATCACATGTTGAACACTTTCAATATCCAAGCCTCTCGCGGCAACTGCTGTACAAACAATAACAAGACACTTTCCCGTTCTGAAATCCCAGAGAGCCGTCTCTCTTTGACATTGTTCTCTAGCACTAAAAAGAAAATGAAAAAAAAGTTACATTTTGCATAAAGTGGATCCCTGTGACGTACAGTTAGTTCTAATTTTGGTTCTGTACATTACCACAATGATGCAGCTGAACTGCAGACTTTCAGCTTTAATTCAGTGGGTTGAACAAAAAGATTGCATAAAAATGTGAGGAACTAAAGCCTTTTTTAACACAATCGCTTCATTTCAGGGGCTCAAAAGTAATTGGACCATTAATTCCCAGGATACCTAATGCTAAACTTTAACTGCATTTACGATGTTTAGGCTAAGTTTAAATAGCCAACAAGAATGAACCTAACCACCATCCTGTTACGATCTGTTTGCATTACACAGGGAACTGTTCCTACAGCTAACAGAAAACCTTAACCAACTACCCGATATCGTTAACTATTGGTCACTTACATTGGGGCATATTTCTATTGACAATACAGAGTAACCAAATGCAAAACAACTACTCAAGTGTGGTTGAATTGTGTAACGGTTTACTACTTTCGAAACACCGTATAACTACCGTGTCAACAATGCAATTCTTTAAAGAATGTCATTTTATGTGAAAGTTTATTTTCTGAAAATTTTCATGAATAAAAACCTTTAAAAAGAAATTTAAAATTGCCGGCGGGATGGCACTCATAGCAATTCGTTGCCCGAAATTGCTTCACAAGGAAATCCCCCAGAATCTGCCTGTGTGCCCTGACCCTAACAGTCCAAGAGGAGACTTGACTTCTGCTACATTGTTTAAGTCAGAACTGGGGGGGAGGAAAATATTGCTTTCAGTCACAAACTAATGAATATTTAATTTGTGCATAGTAGAAAGTTGCTTAGAATAATATTTTGACATTTGCTTTAAATACTTGTCCTGTTTATTTTTTTTTTTTTTTAACAGCTACTTACCCATGAATGCTCGTTGTTGAAATATGTTCTTGACAAAGGAAACTGGCAATAACATCTGCTTTCTTTTTTGTATTCACAAAAATCATTGTGCGCTCATTGCCTGCAAGATAGATTTAATGAATAATTAGTATGTATGCATATTGTTCATGTTAAATATTCTATTTGTTCCCCACTGCATGTTGAGACTACTGAACAACTAATTTCAGACCAGTTATTGACGGGCACATTCATCTAAAAAGTATAATGCAGAGAATTAATGAAACTCTAGGTAAATTATGTAAAATAAGTTAACACTCTGTAGAGAAATGCTTGAGATAAAAGGCAAATGTGGGAACCTTTTTTTATTCACTGTGATCCTTCCTGAATGTCATCATTTCACATTCATAAGGTTTGATGTCATCAACCAAAATTATATAGTCTCCAATATCTAAAGCAGCCATACATGGAAAGATCTAATGATCTATCAGGACTGTCAAAACTGATCCTTCCTTGCTTTGTTATTGCTCTAATCTGATAATCATGACCAGCGAACCAATTTTACTGGAAAAACTTAAAATAAAAAAAAATTGTTCTACTGAAAAACCCTTCTATTTAAAAATGGTACGTTTCGGGAAGCTTTATTTTCTCCATGTTCATTAGGTTTCCTCCTACACTGCATACAGAAAGATGAATGGGCAGATCACAGTGTACATATGGGATAAGCACCATAGATTATAAACCCCACTGAGGAAGCAAATAATGTAAATGATCTAAAAATCTGCAGAATATATCAGCACTATTGGTGAACTGGCTCTTTTAATGTGCTTAAAATAATGTACCTGAGTTTTGCAGAATTTTAAGCAGCCTGTCCTTCTTTCCATATTCTCTTACTTCAAGAATTGTTTGCTCCACATCACTACAAGCTCCTCCAACTAATCCGACGACAACAAAGAAATGATCGGATTTCAAAAACTTCAAAGCCAACCTATACACAGGACATGCAACAAAAAACATGCTACCAGTAAGCATAATTTAGTAAGACATGCAATGCAACTCCTGTATTATTAGAATGATTTTATAGTGAATATAAACAAGCACTCAAGGTGCAGTGCACAACAGATTGCTGAGAGGGGGATAGTGAAGAATACCTATTTCAGAAACCATACATTTTTATAATTTTTCTAAGTTGAGCATTGTAATGGTTAAGATGAGCTCAGGAGAGGTGGTTAGGAGAGAAAAACTAGGATCAGAGCTAGAGTAGAGTTTCTATGGGAACCAGCAATGCTATCTTTTCATTGGCTGTTAGACTGGAGGGTGTTTTTAGTAATCTGAGCTGAGAATGCTCATAAACCAACAGCCAAATTCACAAGGGAGAGGGCAGAGTGGGTTAGAGGAGGAGAAGGATTTCTAAGTTATTAAGGGGATGCTGCAGCCTTACTGTTAACATTTTAACTACCAGAGTGGCAGTTATCTAGATTTTAAAAAGGTTGTTCACTGATTTTTGAGGGGGGGTTATATGTCCTTTAAAGGGTAACTATTGCAAAATATAAGCTTCCTCATACTGAAATAAACGTTAAAATTGTTTCTGAAATTATCAAGTTTATGTTCACTATCCCTCTCTTAGCATCTGTTTCTCTTCATTCTGTCTTCATGCAGCAGTTGGCTGTCATTGACAGTTAGATCCAATATATCTTATAGGGGGGCTCCCTTTCCTAGCAGATGAATTAGAGCTCACGCAAATAACCGATTCCAGTTAACAAAATCTAACAAAATAAATGCCTTTTGCACAAATCCTGCGTGTAGAGAGACATGATGTCTGGTGATTTTAATAGAGTGAGCTCTAATACATCTTCTAGGCAAAAGGAGCCCTCCTATAAAATATATTGGATCTGTTAATGAATAGCTGACACCCAACTCCTGAATAAAGACAGAGTGAAGAGAAACAGATGCTAAAAGAGGAATAGTGAAGTAAACTTGATTATTTCAGAAACAATGCAGAATATTTCATTGATTGTACTTCCCTTGGCAAGCTCTACTTTAGGGTATGAGTAATTTCTAAACAGGAGAAAGGACCTTTGTGGTGACAAGAAGTGGGAAGGAGGGTGGTGGAAAAATGTCAACTTAAATGTGATGGATTTTGTAAGAAATGTTAAATGTTTTCAGAAAACGACTTGCATTGACTTATTTGCAAACGGACATCTCATACTTTTCTGTTATAGGAAAACCTGTTGCTAGTCTGATTTTGGTGGCTATACTTTATACAGGCTTTTCCCAAACCATGTTTATTCTACATTACCTCCGGACTTCTTCAGGATAGGTAGCACTGAACATTAGTGTTTGTCGCTCTTCATTTTTCGGCATTCCTGGACTTTCGATTAATTTGTTTATTTCTTTGGCAAACCCCATATCCAACATGCGATCCGCTTCATCCAGAACTAGATATCTCAGCTTACTTAAGCCAATCTTAACAAAATAGGAAAATATATATATATATATACACATGCATATGAAGTCGGTTTAGTCTTTTATACATAGAACTGCTCCTACGAAGCAAATGCAACAGACATTTCACACAAACATATAATTGGCTGGTTATCCGGTCATGATTTACACTCCATTTAAATCACTAAAATCGTTATGGTAATGGTTGGAGTCATGTGTTATGACAACAGCTAGAGGGTTACAGGTTGAAAAAACAATATAGGGTGCAGTTGAGTGTGTAAAGTACAAAAAATAGTAAAATATGTGGTAAGACAAGAGCAGGTGTTAAACAAAGGGTCACCACACCTCAGGCACCTTTACAAAAGATCACAAAAGACTAAGCACAGGCTAAACCAAAGACGTGTTTTGGGGGACATAGAGAACAATTAACAACTTGGTAAACCACAAGCTATTAATCATCAGGATCTGTGCACGATACATACAATGTTGGCTCATGACAGGTTCTTTAGCATCCTGGTGAGTGTGGCAGGTCTCAACCTGTGTCAGGGCAGATATTGCCGAAACAATTATTTCTAACAGGCTGACGGGTACAGGTAAGGGGGAAGTGACTTCCACATACATAGTGGCCTTCTACACCACCTGTCTGCTACATACGATGCTGTTCTAACGTCTGTACCCCGGCGGTTTCAGAACACTTCACACATCCATTCATGCAACTCTAACATCTAGGAGTTGCATGACACATTGGATAATCCTATCACAGTAACTACACAGAATCAACACCTCTGTGAATTTCTTCAGATGTCACCTCTTTGAAGAGTTACAATGGGCCATTGTGATTGGATTAGTGGAAGAGTTTATATGCCGAGAACTTCCCACCCCAGTCCAGTTGTTTTTAGATTTACCTATACTAGATATAACATGACCTGGATGAATGAAAATCTTCATAGAAATTTTTCCATGGTGAAGAGAAACCCCTTCACAACAGCCAAACAAGTGAACAACACTCTCCAGGGGGTAGGTGTATCGATATCCAAGTCTACCATAAAGAGAAGACTGCATGAAAGTGCAAGGTGCAAGCCACTCATAAGCCTCAAGCATAGAAAGGCTAGATTGGACTTTGCTAAAAAAAACATCTAAAAAAAGCCAGCACAGTTCTGGAAAAACATTCTTTGGACAGATGAAACTAAGATCAACCTCTTCTAGAATGATAAGAAGAAAAAAGTATGGAGAAGGCGTGGAACAGCTCATGATCCAAAGCATACCACATCATCTATAAAACATGGCGGAGGCTTGGCAATGCATGGCTGCCAGTGGCACTGGGACGCTAGTGTTTATCCATGATGTGACAGAAGCAGCTGAATGAATTCTAAAGGTGTTCAGAGACACTGTCTAATCAAATCCAGCTAAATTCAGTCAAATTGATTGGGAGGCATTTCATAATACAGATGGACAATGATCCAAAACATACAGCCAAAGCAACCCAGGAGTTTTTTAAAGCAAAGAAGTGGAATATTTTTGAATGGCCAAGTAAGTCACCTGATCTGAACCCAATTGAGCTGCATTTCACTTGTTGAAGACTAAACTTCAGACAGAAACGCCCACAAACAGCAAGTGAAAGCCGCTGCAGTAAAGGCCTGGCAAAGCATTAAAAAGGAGGAAACCCAGAATCTGGTGATGTCCATGAGTTCAAGACTTCAGGCTGTAATTGCCAGCAAAGGGTTTTCAACCAAGTATTAGAAATGAACATATTTTTTTTGTTCAACCCACTGAATTAAAGCTGAAAGTCTGCACTTCAACTGCATTTTTTAAAATTCATTGTGGTAATGTACAGAACCAAAATTAGAAAAAATGTATCTCTGTCCAAATATTTATGGACCTAACTATATGCCCCCCCCGATACTGTATTTGCTGACCTGTAACTGGACCCTAGAGTAAAGATACCCAGAATCCAAAAATTAAAGGGAAGAGAGTGTGTGATGGATATTAGCCAGCACTTAAAAGTCCACCATGAAGGATTTTGGAAACATACAGCAACAAAGAGTTTTCTACACTGTTTAATGAATTGCATATCATCCAAAACTGAATATATCTGAGTAAAATATATACAGGTATGGGATCCGGAAACCCATTATCCAGAAAGCTCTGAATTAGGGAAAGGCCATCTCCCATAGATTCCATTATAATCAAATGATCCAAAATTTTAAAAGTGATCTCCCTTTCCTCTGTAATAATAAAACATTACCGTGTACTTGATCCCAACTAAGATATAATTAACCCTTATTGGAAGCAAAACCAGCTTATTGGTTTTATTTAATGCTTACATGATTTTCTAGTAGACTTAAAGGGAATCTGTCGTCATATTAAACTTTTTTTTTTTTTGCATTTTTATAAAAAACACATATCCATAAACACTGTCTGGCAAATAAAAAGTTAATCCACAAACCCATGCATAAGTTATTTTAGTTTGTATTTTGTCATGGGGGCTTCCATTTTTGCTCATTACACATTCATCCTGTGCTGCTCTAACAGCAGGCACAGCATTACCTGTGTGCTTGGAGGCAGCCACTCTGTAATGAAAGGCCAGGTCGCACCACGACATGAGAATATAGCTGTACACTCCCCCTCCCCTCTCTGCCCGTGTGTGAAGTTTGGAGGAGAGAGGTCACATGGTTTGCAGGGAAACAATTACTTTCACTTTCCTACGTCCTGCTCTACAGCTGCACTAGCAGCCCCTCCTCCCACAGACACTATCAAAGCTCCTGCTGTTCTGTAAGTTTGTTCTCTGCTTTCCTTTGGAGGGGGGAACTTTCTCTCCTTGCTGCCTTCCTAGTTAGTTTTACTGGTGGCAAAGGAGCTGTGAGTTCCCTCTGCTATCCACCTCACACAGACCTTGCTCCTTTCCTGCCTGCAATTACTTTTTTCATTAACTACTTACTGTCTCCTTTCTCCTGAGCTATTTTAACCCTTTCTAGACTTCCTCCTAAGTTTTCCTGGTTTTCAAGTATGTCCTTATTTTATCCTTTTTTCTATTCCCTGTCATCAGTCCTGGGAGTGTTCTCCTGTGTTTCATTTTTGTGTAAACAAATTTAAAAAAACTATCTATATAAAATATTTTTTCCAGTGCCCAAAATGAATTGTGTGTGTATATATATTTATTTATTTATTTTTGAAACGTAAATGGGGGCAGTGATCACAGGACTATCTTATTTCAATCCTTCTGAAGTGGTGTCAGTGGGAGCTTATCTTGATTCCTGCCTATTGTTCAATTGACAGGCTCAGCAGACAAGGCTCTATTTACATTACAGCAGCTTGTAGGAGGGAGGGGTAATGACATCACTCCAACTTGCAGTGCAGCAGTAAAGTGTGACTGAAGTTTATCAGAGCACAAGTCACATGACCTGAGGGCAGCTGGGAAATGTCAAAATGTCTAGCCCCATAGCAAATTTTAAAATTAGATATTAAAAAATCCATTTCTTGTTTTGAAAAACAGATTTCAATGCAGGATTCTGCTGTAGTAGCACTATTAACTGATATATTTTGTAAAAAACATTTTTTCCACGACATTATCCCTTTAAGGTCTACTAGAAAGATCCCTTATCTGGAAAACCCCAGTTCTCCAGCATTCTGGATAATAGGTTCCTATACCTGTAATTGCAATATATACTGCCATGTTAATAGTCTCCATACTTGCCTTTTCTTTACTTATTATGTCCATCAATCTTCCAGGGGTTGCACAAAGTATATTGCACCCTCTTTCAACGTCCTTCATTGCATGCACAGGTTGTATACCTCCATATACAACTACTGGACGCACACAGGTTCTACAAAACAAAAAGGTAAATCAATAGCTTTTGCATAAAACTATCAAGGACTTTTCACTAGGGGCTCTGCGACGGATGCTCCGTGCCTGCATTTTTTGTAAGTTGCTATTTCAGATTGTGCATAGTAGGTAGTGATAAGGCCAGTTAAGAGACTCACAAACATTCACAGCCTTTGCATTTAACTACTCAAATTATTCAATTTAAAAAAAAAACTATTTTTAATGCTTCTTTCATGTTTAATGTAAAGGAAAAAAAACCCTACCCGTGTGAAAATTTTCGAGCATCGAGATATATCTGGTTAATAAGTTCTCTGGTAGGGGCAATAATTATGACTTCCGGTTCCTGAAGCGTTAGGAACTGACTAGCTGTAATTCCTTCATTCATCATATGACTGAGAATTGGCAAAAGAAAAGCAGCCTAAAGAAAAAGTAAAAATGCATTACGAAAAAATGTCCTTTTTTCCCTGTAATAATAAAACCGAACATTGTATTTCATCTTAACAAAGATAAAATTAATCCTTAATGGAGTAAAAACAATCCTATTGGGGTTTTTATTGAGCTTTACCCCCATCTGTCTGTGTTCCCCGGAGACGGCAGAGAAAAGTAATTAAGAAATGGATGCTCCATGAGAATTCATTGATTATCAGTGAAACATAAACTCACTATTTGCTCAAGTTTTGATATGTTTAAGCTATACCTAATACTAGCTTCTAAAACCAGCACACTGAGCAAGTTCAAAGCCACTGCCATGAAAAAGACAGCCCTACAAAATCAAAAACTGGGAGCTGCTGTGATATCACAGCATAGATATGAAGGCATTTCTAACCTTAATTCTCTTTTAAACTAATCTGATATCGGTGCCATGGACCTTCCAAGGCATTAAAGGGGACCTGTCACCCAAAAAAATTATTCAAAATCCTATTTTATCACATTAGTCAAGCAAAATGAACTTTAATTACACTGTATAATTTATTTGAATCTTGTTTCCATCAGTCTGGGAATTCAAAATGATAGCAAGAAGGCAGCAGCCATTTTGTGGACACTGTTATTAAGACAAGCCTTGTATCATCTCAAAATCTTGTTTGTGCACCAGAATGGGGGACCTGATGTCCATTTCTATGCACTGGCTACACAATTAAATGTTAAAGAGAACAGGGGAATGTGGGGAGAGCAGTGACATCTAGGAAGTGCTCAATGGAAAGTGAAAGTAATTGTCTGCCCCACCTCTATGCCCATGGCATAGAGGAGGGGCAGACAATATTTGATTGACAGCTGAGATGTTTAAATGAGCTTACAACGGCCATGAATGCTTTCATAAAAAATAGAAATTGGATTTCATATTTAATTTGAAAAGGACTTTTATTATACAGATTTTTGTGTCTGGGTGACAGGTCCACTTTAATATGAAATTGTTGTTGTCTGAGTGATCCCTAGCCCCTCCCAAAAATAATCTGACACACACTACAACATGCTAATCCCTGGTAGAAGTCAAGCACATAACTGCTGCAAGTAGGGTCACATCAAAAGTCTACCGTATTTGCCAATATATGAATCGACTATTCCAACATTCTGTTTTGTCTTCATAATACTCCTCCCTCTTCTGCTATTACAGCTTCACCTGAAAGCATTTCTTTGTCACATAAATCAATACTCACGGTTTTACCGGAACCGGTCTGTGCACAAGCCATTAAATCGTGGCCAGCCAATATAATGGGTATGCTGTGTTTCTGCACTGGTGTTAGCTTTATATATCCAGCTTTAGCAACATTCCTCCTTAGTGTCTCACAAAGGTTTGCTTCTTCAAAAGTCTACATAGGTCAGAAAAATGTCAGTTTTAAGCACAAACTCAGAAAATGTAAATAAATATGACTTTGTACATTGTAACTTTTTCTAAATATTTTATCCATGATTTAATTTGTGAACCAAACGCTACATTGGTCCCATCAGGCTTAAAGGAGAAGGAAAGACTACAATTAAATAAGATTTATCAGAAAGATCTATATAAATACACCAGTAAACCCTCAAAGTAATGTTGTACTGTCAAAAGAAACACAGCATTTCTTTCCTTCTATTGTGTACACATGGACTTCTGTATCAGACTTCCTGTTTTCATCTTAAACCTCCAGGGCACGGGCTTGAGCATGCTCAGTTTGCTCCTCTCCCCCTCCCCTCCCTACTGTAATCTGAGTCCAGAACTATTGGTGAGCAGGGAGAGACTCAGGCAGGAAGTGATGTCACACCAAGGTAATATGGCAGCTGCTATCCTAAACAGAGAGTGTTTAGAGCTGTTTACTATGGTAAACCATTCTGCAGAACAAATATAGTGGTATAGATTGCACTATTGTGGCTAATTTATTGGCAAAAAACTGCTTTGGTAGCTTTCCTTCTCCTTTAAGCAAATTCCAGATGACCTCTGTCCCAGCGTGAGGAGCCCCAAAGCTGACTTTTTCCAACTTAATTTGGAGTGCCTCTGTCTATTTTTATGGAAGAATTACCAACATACCTCCCAATATCTACAATATAAGAATATTTAATGTAATGCTGCAATGACTTGTCTCAGAAGCTTAAAATAAGAAAGTTACAACTTAATTACTTCCTGACTGTTATAAAAAATATATTTTTGTACTTGTTACCATTAAATCTTTTTTTTCTTGACCTACATTGGGGGCACAGGCACCATGGGGATGAAGATCCTGTTGCTTGGCGAAAGGACACTAAAATGTTTAAGTGGCTCCTCCTACCTCCTCAATCCTCAGTTTTCTGGCCGAAGAAGGAATGACTAGCCCTACTTAAAAACCCATGAAGAGGAGAAGCCCCTCCCCAAGGCAAGCTAAGCACAGCATTTTCTCAGCATTTATGCTGACTACACTTGCCTGTTGGTATACAGTCTATAACCTACTAAGATTATAACAACTGAATTTTGAAAAAACACAGGGAGGGAAGGTCTGTGTCCCCCAATGTAGGTCAAGAAAAAAGGATTTAACGATAAGTACAAAAAATTATTTTTCTCTTGCCTAGATTAGGGGACACAGGCACCATGGGCATGTCCCAAAGATACCCATGAGGGCGGGACTAGTACCGCCTAGTGTTCCGGGATAACTGCCTGTAATGCTTTCCTTCCAAACCTGTTCCGCCAAAGCTTGTTGCCGAGTGAACAAGTAGAATGAGCCCGGACTTTGAAAGGTATGGGTTTACCTCGTACTTCATAGGCCTTCAGGATAGCCAACCTAATCCATTTTGCGATAGTGGCCTTAGATGCCCGAAGACATTTTCTTGGTCCATCTGGTAAGACAAAGACTGTCCACCTTCCTGATGCTCTTGGTAACCTTAGTATAAGTGTGAAGGGAACGAACCACAGCCAAAGTATGCAACTTCCGCTCCAGTTGTGTTTTTGGGTCTGAGAAGGCACTATCAGGTCTTGGTTCAAATGGAATTCTGACACCACTTTCGGAATCAATTCCGGGGTTGGTCTCAACACTACCTTGTGGAAAATCAGGTATGGTGGATGACAGGATAGGGCTGCCATTTCTGAAACTCTTCTAGCAGACGTAATGGTGAGCAGGAAGACAGCCTTAACAATTAGCATGGGCAATGTAATTAAATCCAAGGGCTCGAAAGGATGTTCTTGCATTACCGAAAGTACCAAGTTTAGGTTCCAGGAAGGAATTGGCACGGTACGGTGGAGCCAATCTTAGTGTGCAATGAAGGAACGTCCTGACGTTCGGTAACAGTAACAGAGCCAGCTGTTGTTGAAAGAGAATGGATAAGGCTGACACTTGAACCTTCAATGAGCTGAGTGCCTGCCCTTTGTCTAGACCCTCCTGAAGGAATAACAGGAGGTTTACCTTCTTCCCATGACTATGGGTCTATGTGTCATTGGACTCGCACCAGGATATGAATGTCTTCCATACACTGTGATAGATAAGGGCCGAAACTGTTTTTCTGGCCCCCTAGCAATGACAGTAAGGCCTTCTGTGGGACTCCTGATCTGTTTAGAACTAGGGCTTCAAGTGCCATGCCGTTCAAGCCAGCCGTGGTGAATTCGGGTGGACGACTGATCCCTGTGATAATTGGTCTCTTCTGTCTGGAAGATGGAATGGTGCGTCCACTGCCAGGCTTATTAGTTCCATGTACCATGTGTGGAGCGGCCAGTATGGTGCCACCAGTATCACCTCCACCCCTTCTGCTCTTATTTTCTTGATGACTCTTGCCAGCAGAGCCAGTGGGGGGGGAAGACATAGACTAGAGGAAATGGCCACGGGACCACCAGTGCGTTCACCGCCAACGATAGTGGATCTTTGCTTCTAGCTATGAACTCAGAGTTTGTTGTTGTACCTGGATGCCATCAAGACTACGTCTGGTGTGCCCCACCTTGCCACTATCAGTTGAAACTCCTCTGGGTGTAGACTCCACTTGCCATGATCTATTGTTTCTCGGCTTAGAAAATCCGCTATCCAATTGTCAACTCCTGGAATGTGTACCGCGAAGATGACTGGGACTATTTTCTCCGCCCATATTAGAATTCTTTGTACTTCTCCTTGTGCCTCCTGGTGGATTGCTCTGAGTTCCAGAATGTTGATGGGGAGCTAATGCTCCTCTGGTGTCCAATGTCCTTGTACTGTTTGATACCTTAGAACTCCTCCCCAGCCCTGCAGACTGGCAGCGGTTGTTATGACCATCCACCTGTGGCTGGGGAATGATTTTTCTGAATAAAGAGTCGTTGGACGAAGCCACCAAGAGAAGTGATAGTTGAACTTTACAACTGAATCCTGCAGTCTAGGCCCATACTGTTCTTCCTCTGGTGTTGCAAGATCAGCCTCTGTAATGGTCTGGTGTGTAGTTGAGCATAGGGAATCGTGGGGAAGAATGATACCATTGTCCCCAGGACCCTCATGGCGGATCGTAGCGGTACTAGTTCTGTCCTCTGAAGAGCCGATAATCGACTGTGAATGGAGCTGATCTTGTTCTGCGGAAAGAAATGTTTTCCCTGCTGAAGTATCTAGGACAAGGCCTAAATACTCTGTACTCTGGGATGGAATAAGTGTTGACTTCTGGAAGTTTATTTGCCAGCCCACGTGAGTTAACGTTTTTACCACTGTCAGTGTGTGGATTTTTTTTTACTTCCTCAGCCAGCTCATTTTTGTGCTGGCCTCTGGTGCAGCCTCCAGGGAGCGGGAACCAGTAGCCCAGTAGGGTGGTGGGGAGCCCCCCAGCCTGCAGACCTCCGTAGAGCGGAAAGGCTATAAGCACTTCATGGAAGAATTATTAGGAAGAGGATTCTTGGCTGGAGGGGCTCTGTAAGAAAAAACACCGACCCCTATTGTGGCATGGTACCTCATTAAACCATACCATTGCTCCCAGCCACGTAGTGTCTGTCCTCCTTCTGTGGACACAAAGAAAACTGAGGATTGAGGAAGGACACAGGGGATGAAGGCCAGAGGAGGAGACATTTTAACCTTTTATTGTCCTTGTCTCCAAGCAACAGGATCTTCATCCCCATGGTGCTGGTCTCCCCTCAATCTAGGCAAGAGAAATGAAGTTGATGAGAAGTTTGAAAATACACTTTAAACGGCACTTCTTGGAGGAAGGTGAACTGTAACTTTTACTATTGACAAAACCCAAGTTGAAAACAGGTAGAAACACCTGATAAAAAGGTGGCCCTGCAGACTTAAAGTGTGGTTAACCTTTAAGTTATATGAACATTATAACCAAAAAAATAGTGTTATAAAGGACTGACCATATAATGTACTGTTGTCCTGCACTGGTACAACTGGTGTGTTGATATAAACAAGCTGCTGTGTAGCCATGGGGGCAGCCATTCAAAGCTGAAAAAGGAGAAAAGGCACAGGATACACAGAGATAACATAAGCTCTGTAGTATTCAATGGGATTTCTCAGAATTTCTCTGTTATCCTGTACTACACAATGGTTTCTTTGTATCAATGCCAGGACAACAGTGCATTATAATTGCAGTCTTTTAAATTACTTTACTTTTTTTGGTGTTATGGTTTAACTTTTAGTATGTTATAGAATTGCCAATTCTAAACAGATTTTCAATTGGTCTTAATTTTTATAGTTTTGTTTTTAATTATTTGCCTTCTTCTGACTCTTTCCAATTTTCAAATAGGGGTCGCTGACCCAATCTAAAAATAAATGCTCCATAAAGCTAAAAATGTATTGTTACTGCTCCTTTTTTTTTTATTACTCATCTTTCTTTTTCGGGTCCTCTCCTAATCATATTCCAGTCTCTTATTGAATTCAATGTATGGTTACTACGGTAATTTGGACACTAAACCAGATATCTGAAAGTGCAAACCGAAATTGCAGAAAAGAGCTTCTGAATTAAAAGTTAAATAACTCAAAAACCACAAATAATAGAAACAAAAAACAATTGACAAATTGTCTCAGAATATCATCCTAGCATATGAAGGCAGCCGTACCAAGCCCAATCTCCAACACTATATAACCAGCCAAACAAAAATTTAGATCAGAGATTTTGATTGAAAATCTGCGCTGTTCAGGCGCAAATTGACTTGCATCACAACAATAACAAAATGTTGGGCTCTTACATTAAGTCTACAAATTCAAGAATAGGGCAGTAAAGAAGTATACTAACCAATATGGCGGGAGGTACATCCTTTCCTTTCACATCAACTAGAATCTCATCGTATTTATCAAAATTGATTCCAGACTGGTAGTGCCGGAAGATATCATCTTCACCATCAGGTGGAGGTGGGGGGATGTAGGTCACCTTTTTTGCTTAAGAAAACAAATATTTTTTAATAAGAATTATAAATTTTTCAGGTACATTAAAACTATGTTCTGTGTTACGAATCTCTTGCCTACGTTTTTCCTCTTTATCTGCTCCTTCTCCTTGACCTAGAACATAAAATAAAAACACCATATAAAACTATAGAGTCCAAAATCAAGCATTTTAAAATAAACTACATAAGAGACCAAAATTAAGACTTTTTTTGTAGTCATAACACTTACTTTTTCCATATTCATTGCCACCGTCTTCATTTTTTCCTTTGAATCCACCTACAAATTGAAACAGAACTACTGTAAAGGAAAATTAAACAGAACATTTTCCCAACAGCCGAAGAGCAATTGTGACTCTTCCAAAGACAGGAAAATTACCAAAAAGAAGATTAAGAATACAAAAAATCGTGCACTTCCCAACTGTACCACTGTGATATTCAAGGTACAGGTATGGGACCTGTTATCCAGAATGCTTGGGACCTGGGGTTTTCCGGCTAACGAATCTTTCCATAATGTAAAAACATATGAAGCAAATCCTTTAGACTTAAGGTGGCCATAGAGAAAGATCGTTCGTTTCAATACACACGTGTAGAGCTGAATCGTCCGATATACAGGTAGAAACAATAAAATTCTACCTGTATCGGACGATTCAGCACTAACAATGGGCGATGTTTGGGTGCCTTCAAAGGCACCCAAGCAAAATTTTCTGTCCAGCCCAATTGATGAGCCGACCGATATCCAAGTCTTCTGCCGATATCGGTCGGCTCTTTCCCCACCATACACGCACTGAATTTTGCATGAAAATTTGTTTTGTACGATATTATCTGTGCGTCTATGGCCATCTTTAATTCTGCACCCAAAAACAGAAACATAAAGCTAGCCTTTAATCTGATCCAAGTTGCGATGGATACTGTATATATCTGATTTGTCAGATACAGGTATGAGACCTGTTATGCAGAAAGCATGGGACCTGGGGTTTCCCTGTTAACTAATTTTTCTTTTAGATGGAAAACATCTATATAAACATAATGTTGCTTATGAGTGACCCAACCAACCAGATAGTTTTTGACCAATGCTTTTTACAGCAGATTATACTTTTTCAGGTGCACCAATTAAACTGCAAAAATAAATCATTGCCTCACATCATACAAAAAGTATTATTTTAACAGAGCTTTTTTAATTGAAATAACGTGATGCATAGGTGTCGAGAAAGCAAGTAGGGGGGTTTAGTGAACAACAAAACCGTTTCCGTAAGTGAATTACTTTTTAATAGGAAGGACACTTTCAACACTAGCTCTATTTACTGCTCTCATTTTTAGAAAACATGTATTTTAGTGTATACCGTCTTTTAAGATAATGCCTTTAATTTCTTTATAATACACAAAAGCCATGAATATCTCGTAAATGATATCCTTATAAACGGTGACTAGTGATGTCATCAGTTATAAAAAGTGAGTACAGGTAGTGATTGTCATTTTTGTCACAACTCACTAAAACTTGTTTATTATAATATAGTTCCCCATGTTGGAAAATATGAGGATATTTGAAGTAACCTCGGAGTTCCATGACCTGTATAAAAGCACTCTGCCTTTGGCCTCGTGTTTTTATATGGTCATGGAACTCCAAAGCTACTTTAAATATCCTCATATTTTCCAACAAGAGGTACTTTATTAAAATACCAATATATCTTATTCTGTCCCCTACTACTACCACGCCATGGAATTAAGTGAATAAGGCTCATGAAACACATTGTCCACTAGCAGTTTTCTGCCCGCTACTGAGTATTATTAGTAGGGATGCACCAAATCCACTATTTTGGATTCGGGTGAGCCCCCTAATACTCTGCGAAAGATTCGGCCGAATACTAATCCAAATTTGCATATGCAAATTAGGGATGGGAAGGGCAAAACATTTTTTACTTCCTTGTTTTGTGACAAAAAGTCACATGATTTCCCTACCCGCCCCTAATTTGCATATGGCCCGGCAAAAGGATTTGGCCGAATCCTGCTGAAAAAGGCCAAATCCTGGCTGAATCCCAAACTTAATCCTTGATTCGGTGCATCCCTAGTTGTTAGGGAACTCTTTACAGGTATAGGATCCATTATCTGGAAACCCGTTATCCAGAAAGATCCGAATTACAGAAAGGTCGTCTCCCATAGACTCCATTATAATCAAATATTTAAAATTTTTAAAAATGATTAACTTTTTTCTCTGTAATTATAAAACAATAGCTTGTACTTAATCCCAACTATAATAATCTTTAATCCTTATTGGTAAGCAAAACCAGCCTATTGGGTTTATTTAATGTTTATATGATTTTCTATTAGACTTAACCCTTTCCCTGCCAGCCATTTTGTCCTAGATGCAAACATCTACTGCCAAGCAATTTTTAGACTTTTATACTTTCACTTTAAGGGCCTTTCCTGGGGCAGTCTTTAGGTTTACCCAGGAAAACAATATATTTTTTTTTTCAGGACAACCTGAACTTTCAAAATATGCAAGAATTTTGGTGCAATTCTACTTCTGTAAAAAAAAATATAGACTTCAAAGTGTCTAATAAAATTTAAAAAATCATGTTTCACAAAGAACAATCACATATATCAGAAACATCATTTATTTTATATACGATAATAAAACAGCTGATTTGGAAAGGTCTATATCTCCTGAACGCGGCAATACCAAATATATATCGTTTTATGGAGATTTCTCACTTGTATAGATCCAAAATCTACAAGCAGTACACTACCAGATTTCCAAAGCACCGGGTCCCCAAACGGCATACTTCTGATTTCAAGGCCAAACATTCCACTAACAGAAGTTTACCCTAGAAAACTACCCATTATTAGAAAGAAATGGGTAAATATATCTTTGTACTCCAAACTACCAAGTTGCAATTGTTTCCTAAAGTTATAATGTTTTATAGAAATTGGTGAATTTCATATCTCCCACACATCATTAGGTATCAATGTAAAACACCCCAAATATGAATGCCTGGGGTTGACTGAACAGAGTTTGATGCCCAATATGTGAAGGTTTACCCAAGCATGTGGTATATAGGGGCCCTATAAAGTGGACACCCCATATGAGCTATCAGTTCTGTAATTCCAGATACTGCAAAATCAACACATTTACATAGTTTGGGGAGGGGGGGCAGTTAGAAAAAAGTAAGTTCACCCCAGAAAACCATCTATTTTCTTAAAGTACACATTCCCCTGAATCCAAATTGGGTATGCATCTCTATCTACTCCAAAGCACCAAGCTGCAAACCCTTCCTAAATTTGGCAATTCTGGTGCCACTTTCTAAAATCACCTCAAAACTTCCAACCTGCAGCATCGTATTTCCAACATACTATTATGTATCAATATAAATCACCCCAAATATAAAAGCCTGGGGTCCCCTAAACAGTTTGATGCCCAATATGTATAGGTTTACCTAAGCATGGGGCATATAGGGCCCCAAAAATGAAGATCCCCCATATGGTCTTTCATTTCAGGTACCGCAAAATCAACACATTTACATCATTTGGGGGGGGGGGGGGGCAAAGGTAGAAAAAGCATGTTTACCCCAGAAAACTATGTATTCGGAAAGTACACATTCCCCTGAATCCAAATTGAATCAAGATAAATCATGACAAAGGCTTTCAACTAGGGGATAAAGAATACAAAATCAACCTCTTTGCTGATGATAGCTTACTGACCTTAACATCACCCCAATCTACTCTACCTAACCTCCTACAACTGCTAGAACGCTTTCAAAAAATCTCGGGCTACAAAATTAAACCGACAAAATCTCACGCATCTTTTATACTTATTTAGAACACTGCCAATACACTTCCCTGACATGGGGCTAGACATATTGTCATGAAATCTGACATGGGGCAGACATATTGTCAATTTCCCAGCTGCCCCAAGTCATGTGACTTGTGCTCTGATAAACTTCAATCACTCTTTACTGCTGTACTGCAAGTTAGAGTGATATCACCCCCCTCCCTTTTACCCGCCCAGCAGCCAAACAAAATAACAATGGGAAGGTAACCAAATAGCAGCTCCCTAACACGTACGTGCTTGGCAGGCAAAGGGTTAAGGTATGAAGATCCAAAGTACGGAAAGATCTATTTATCTGGAAAACCCCAGGTCCCAAGCATTCTGGATAATAGGTCATATACCTGTATAAAGGGACTATAAGAAAATAATTTTTTTTTTTTTTTTTTTTTTTAGCAGTTCTCCACACGTTGATCTCACCTTGATCCATTGTGACGTAATGGATTCAGAGACTTTAAGTGCCTCTGCAGAGTGGGTGGTGCAGAGGGGTTTTATGTTCCAGAATTTATCACTGCAGCATGAAAAAAGGCAAGGAAAAATGTGCACACTGGAAAATTTGTCTTACGGTTATCATGGTTTCATTTTATTTTATATGTAGGATCAGATCTGTTTAAAATGCATAACATGTATATTGTCCCTTTAAAATGACAAAAATAAAACAGTCTCACCATACTGGCTTCCACCACCTCGACCTCCTCTTCGCCCTCTTCCATCAGTATCAGAGATAAAGTTGCCAAAACCTGCAGGGAAATGTGCACATCTGAATTCTGTGTATACAGAATTTGCAAGAGCAGCATATACAAAAAAAAAAAAAAAAATCCCATAATTTTTCATGTTAAATGTAACGTGGTATGTTTTGCAATTTGTCTTAATTTCAATTTTTTTGTGGTTTCAGAATTATATTTTTTCTGCAGCCTTTGTTTGGAATTTAATTATATCTGGCAGCTAAGGGTTAATAACTCTAGCTACAAGGGAATAGTTTTAAATTATAAAGGGAAATAACAGAGGGACAGAAGAATACATGCAAGAAAGGAACAAAATAACGATGCCTCACTGTAAATTAGTCTATAGTTGCCAGAATAAAATAGATTAAAAAGCCTAGGACTACGTATCTAAAGATACGAAACGCGTCAGGATTGATGGTTTAATTAGCTGAAATAAAGTTACTTTTTATCCTACGAGTGGCGTCCGGAGTGCTTGCCGCAATTTCTTCAATTTGCACAGCCACCTCCTGCCACGGATTCGGGGCGGTGCACCCGGGCCACTCAAAGTTCATTTGGCGAGTGCATTTTCCCTTCGTTGCTGTTTTGCCTAAAAGTTGGATATTACACAGGCGTGGGACCTGGGGTTTTTACAACCAGGTCAGAATATTCACCAGGGTGAACGCTTCTATTTTAAGGGGTTTTATTGCTACATCGAGTTGATACATACAATGTTATAGTCAAAGCTCTGATTTAGTAGCAACCTGTGTTTATAATTTACAACTTCGGATTGAGCTGCTTTCAATTTTTGTATATATTAAATTAAAAAGCCATGCAAAATTAATGATGAGGCCCATCTTTAACAAAAATCGACATCACGTATGTATGCTTTATGAAAAACATACAATATCTGTATATTTGGCAACTGTAGATTTTGCATAAAAAGGTTCTGCAGTAGATAGAAATGAAAGGGGGCTTGAATGTTTAAAAAACTGCTTTAATCTTGTTAGAGAAGCTTGTATTTGCATATTATTCTAACATACGGAAGGTAAAAGCTGAAAGTTAAAGTTATAAGGATAGAAAACACAGATACACAGCGAGAACCAAACAAATAGGACATGTACAAAATGTGAATTTTAAATACCATACGTGGATCATTGTTCAGCGTTCAATACTAAGGCAGACAACATGCATTTCGTGAATTTAACTCATTCTATTTTTCAGATGGTGACTTAACTCCATGGGAATCTGCCCTGCTTACTATGAACCGAAACCTTGCAATGTTAAGCTTCCACCCACTGGAGACTTGGATATTAGCAGCATATATTTAAAAACATTCCCTTCCGGCTGTTGTCTGTTTCAGATTTACAAAAAAGTTAATTACAGAGGATTTAAAGGAGAACTAAACCTAAACATTTTAAAGACTCATACTATGAAACAATTTGGAATTGTCTCATGCCTGAATTAACTTTTTTGCCTGGCAGCTACCTAACTAGAGACTGAACTGCCATTAAACAGATTGCTACAGATACATTTACATTTGCTAACCCCCTGCCCCTAGACAATGAGCAGAGCAAGGGATCAAGTGACCCTAAAAAGCATTTTCTCCATCACATATGTGGAAACCCGTCTGCTTTTGCCCAACCCAGCACAGCCCTGACATCTTGCAGTATATTACAGCCCTATGTTATCTGTGGCCTTTCTGCATTGTCTTCCTGCACCAAGGTGATACACATTTAGGGGCTTATTTATCAAAATCAGATTTTTTAAGTAAACAAAAGTCCAACCAAACTAGAATCCACGATTTGACCTTATGTATAATTGAAAAAATGAAATAAATCTGTTTGGGGAAAAAACGAAATATTCGGGTTTTTGAGAGAGAAAAAAAACAATCTTGCGGGTTTAATGCCTGAAAGACTTTTCTCGAAATTGCTAGTATATTCAAGTATCTTATCGCTTAATACCCCTTCAAAAAGCTTTTCTACCACTGATAGACTAACCAGCCTATAGTTTTGAGGCTGAGAACGAGATCCCTTTTTGAATAGCGGCACCACATTAGCAATTTGCAAGTCTCTTGGCACCTTGCCAGACCTCAATGAATCCTAAAAAATTAAGTAAAGAGGTTTGGCAATCCAGAGCTAAGCTAAGAATTGAAATATTGCCTTCTTGTTGACCAAAACAAAGCGCATCCTAAATGCTTTTTATTAATACACTTTTAATGAACTCTCGCATAATGCCCTTAAAAAAAGCTACTGCCTGAAAAGTTCTGTCTTTTGTGGCCATGCCCTATGTGTGCAACAGAATCTATCTAAACCCAAAACACTTATGATGGCCTCTATTGAAACAGTGTATCTAAAACTAATAGCTGTGGAAACCAATAACTGAAAGGGTGCTTTTATTTTGTTTTAGTTAAAATTGAGCACTTACCACCTCTCCCACGAGGACGGTCCTCTCCTTCAGCATTATTATCAAAATCTAAACAAAATTGCATATAAAGATGAAAACGCACAACTAAAAAGTTGCATATAAAGATGTATATAAAGACTTCAATCAACTATTAGAAATGGGTGCAACTGCACTTTGGCCCACCAAGATACCTGGGATCGATGAAGCCAAAATCTACTGAAGCCCAGTTTGCCACACTGCAGTGCTAAATGGCTGCAAGCTGATGGGATGGAGGTCTGGAGCAAAGGTTGGGCAAGTTTTTTCCCTGGAGCTTATAAGCCTTAAATTATGCCACAGGTCATACATACACAATATAAAATTATGTTACAAAGAAATGTCACAACAAATAAATACCTCCTCTGTTATCAAAGTTTCTTCTCTGTCCATTCTCATTTCTAAATCCTAACAGAAATAAGTTTAAAAATGTTAATTTGAAAAGAGAATCTGGGCAAGGGTTACACTAAGGGTAAAATCAATTATCAATACCAATTACCAAAATTAATAAAATGCACGGTTACAGCATATAAAACAGACTCCTATAGACATATTGAAATCACCTGACATTTCTTCTTAGCACTGCTTTTATAGGGAACTACAACCTAATAAGGGCATGTGCAATAAGTCTCTTAGTAGAAGTTTCAGGCACTGTGAACACTCATGTTTGGGCTACTTGGAAACGCCTCCATGTACCATTAACAGAGCTAAGGTTAAAAGAGCAATTGCACTTACTTGAGCAAATTCTGCTCAAATTAAAACACAGAAACAAAGTTTATTAAATACACTTGGTTCCATATCTCCCATTTTTAACGCTTTACAGAGCAATAAATAAAACACTGAGCCATACCTCTTCTGTCTCCAAAGCCTCGACGTTGTTCATTCTCATTTCTGAACCCTAAAAAAGAGGGGGGTTATTAAAGGAAAGTTAAAGCTGTAAATATTTCATACAAAACTGGATAGCATCCAATTAATTCAGAACACAATGTAATAAAAAATAATAAAACAAGTTTTTTTGTATTATTGATTTTGTGGCACAGTTTATAGGGGTGTAAAAGGAGCTGTAGAAAATTAAGACATGATTACAGCAATGTTTTCTTGTCTCATATGTGAGCTTAATAAAGGTGAAGGGCTCCATCTATTAATTATCTCCAAAAGGCCAGTGACGTGACAGAGGTGTCTCATCATATATGATTATCTCCGCCTTGGAGTAAAACATGAGGGAGTGCAGCCAGATTCTAGATGCCTTAATAGAATATAATTTCTCTAGTCAGCTCTCCTGTCAGTGCAGAACTGTGGGTTATGGCCAGCTTCAACTCTGAAGGCAGGTCAGAAGACTGGACTCTTCCTCCATCTGGATATAAGGGCTGGCTCCACTTCTCCTTCACAGTTCTTTTGTCTGCCTTGGAGGTGAAATTTCATTTTACAGGGTTACTCTTCAATAGGGAGGCATGCACAACTGTCTCCCAACTACTGAGCCATTTCCTCCTGGCTGGCATCTAGAGCAAGTAGAATTAGCAAGATTATTTTATTCCTTCAAGCAAGAATTGAGGCATGCAGCGCTGTCTCCCAATAACTGAGGCCTCTCACTCCTTGCTGGCATGTATGCAGCATGACCCTTTAAAAATCAGTCCAAATCATTGTTACAAAATTACTGTGGCTTGTCTAAGTGAGCTTTTGCATACAACAAGCGAATCTGTGGCGTGAGTGCAGAAAGAGCTTCTTTATTATCACCCTGCAAATTGCCCTTAATTGTAGAACTATGTACAGATACACCATCTGCAGCAAGATGTTCTTTGGAGGTGATATTTAGGTTGTCACAATCCTCCTCATTTGCCGCTCCTGTATTTTTCTTTTTTCAATTTGGTGTAGCCAGTAATCAGTATTGAGCAGTTACACGCATTCAAATGAGTTAAATTACTCGGGTACCCACATTTTTGCCCAGCCAGTTGTTCACATTTGATTTAATTTTATACAACTGAATACTGCTTCTCTAAAAATCTTTGTTCAGAAAACACTCCAGTACTCAGATGTTCCTGGGAAATGAAAGACATACCACTGTTATTTTTTTTTGTTGAAAGTGGAGTAAATTATTATGCAGGCTGAGAGAGGTTCCCAAACTTTTTCATATGACTGTCCAGTGAGTTTGCAATTGATCCTCAGCATTCAGCTCAGATTCAAAAGCAACAGTTATGACCCATGTGGCCCCCCTCAAGTCATTGATTGGTTACTGCCTGGTAAACAATCAGTGGAAACCAAGAGAGCTAAAAAGTAGGAAGCAGTGTTCTGTTATATCAGATATCAAGTCACTCCAGTCTTTATACATTACATTTTTGGCTGACTATATTAGAAATATTTTTTATTATGCACGGTCTATTTGCCCAGTTTTTATTTTTATACTGAACAATTCCTTTAGAGATCTAAGGGAGAACGCCCAAATATTCAAGTCTGAGGAAATCTACAAAGTCAGATGATGTTTTAAAATGCAAAAAGTGTAAACACACACTTAGGAAGTCTGAGAATTCTGTTCAGATTGCAAACTTATACACGCCCCACTGTTATCCCCACAGAGGCCTGGAACTAATGAGTGCAGTGCAATTTCTACAGTAGCCTGACATAGATGCTATATCAGTACATGACTCTGATATGCAGCCTTCTGCCCATCCACAGTCAGACACAATAGTGATTCTGAGACAGAGCAAGCCCTGTTTGTAAAGCCAGACATAATTCAAAAAAATCTCAGAGATGATGGAAACACTTGTGAAGGTATGGAGGGGTGTTTGTATGGATGCTGGGTTTTCATTTGGAGGGGCTGAACATGATGGAGTGTCGTTTTTCAACCCAATTTAACTATGTAACTATGTACAAATCCACACAGCACGGCTGGTTGATCAAACAGCGCAAACGTACCCTCACTCCGGCACACAGGATACAGTTCCTAATCCTCTATTTCGACTCCAGGGCCCAGACAATACAATTATCACAGGACAAAATACTGTGTCTAAGAGTGGTTAGGAAGTCTACACGATAAGTCTGAAAACTTAATCAGCAAAAAGGGACACTTTTTCAGTGACAGAATATTGGATGACTAAAATTTTTGAATTCAGTTATCATAATGGCTATGGGTTCACTCTCTACTGCAAAGAGGACTGCAGAAAGGGGCAACCATGCCCAGTTCCCCTGCGTAGCTAAAAGTGTTAAAAATGACATTCACTCTGACTTTGGCCACTGTATTCTTATAAATGTAAATCAATGAACTACATGGCACTCAAGCAATGCTGGTGCAAACTGCTTCTGCAGTCAATGAATATTCCAGATATTGCTATTGAATTTTTTGATGTCAAAGTACAAATAAAATCTCAAACTAAACACTGACTTGTACTACAAATCTACTGACACGAATAGTTACCTGGATGCAAGGAGTTTTCATCCTATACCCTTTAGCCACTAAGAGCAAGTATTGTGAGTGACAATAACACCTGTGCCAAAAGAATTACTGAAATTAAAAACAAATTTCAGACACTCTGCTATAATTTTTTGTTGGATAATGCTGAAAGAAGGGTGTTACAACTGGATAGAAATGTACTACTTGGTGATTTTGATAAACTTATTGGTTTTGTAGACATCTTTGCCCAGAATCAGCCGGGATAAGAAATTTATAAAAATTGTCAGAATTTACATGATGATCGGTGCATTGTTTTCTAATAATCCAGTTTTTGCCTTAAAAAGACACAAAAACCTTCAAGAGCACATTCATCCATGCTATGACAACGGAACTACAATGAAACAGACTTTCCTATAAACCGGTGGCCGGGACAGTCCCTTGTTTGAATTGTTCACAGTGTCATAGTATTATTCGAGATTATCAATGTCTGCATCCCAGGTCCAGCATTGCCTTTAAAATTAAAGGTTACCACACTTGTTTTAGTTTGTTGTTTATTATTTAACGTGCCCATGTGGCCTAGTGTATGTGAACAACATAAATTCTATATTGCTAACAAAAGAAACACACCTGAAGCACAAAATATCTTGGAAATACTGCACAGTTCAGATTTTAGGTTTTGGAACATGCTGCCAGACCAAGGTGGGGCAGGGATAGAGATTGGATTGTGTTGCAATACAAAGCATGTTGGACATATATATTAGACACTGTAACCACTCCGGTTTGAATGAAAGATTAGAATTAAACTGGTTCTTGTGAAGTCAGTCTGCAGACTGGTGAGTATATTATATCTGGTTTACGATTAATCCGGTGAACAATCCAATGTAATGTATTTTCCTTTTCAAATTAGGCGCTATGCAAGAACAGTGACTATATAGTAAAGTACTATTTTCCTACAAAGGAAAGATTATTTGTGATTTTGGTTCCTCTACAGCGCAATGAGAAAGGTGGCTAATGTCATCAGTCTTGCAGGATTTGAAAAGGGAACAAAGTGCACTGAAGTTTATAATTTCTTCCACTTGGAGTTGGTGATGGGGACTGATACATTGATAAAGGGAGTGTGAGGCCCTGAAACCTTTGTAATGCATCCTTACTGATCGCTCCAACAAAACACTGCAGAGGCAGTTTTCACCAGCATTGAGTGACTTCAAATTCCTTGCTTTACACTGGTATGCAGTGCCAGGAGCTATGGCCATTTGGTATGTACACACTGTGAGAATTAAATTTTGCAATAATCACTTAGGTTCACATTCACTTTGTGTATTCTAATAAAGGATTTTGGCCCACTAAATAAATGTCAGCTAAACCCAATCTACATAAAACTTCTTAGAGATAGCTCTACAAGTCTTTATGTGACAATTTGAAGGTTTGTAAATTGTCGATGATGATTAAAGTCTGTTGCCCTCCCCAGCATAAAGCTGGATTATCAAGGTGCACGGTCCACCACAACATGAGTGAACCCAGTGACTAGGATCTCCAGTATTTTGCTGTTTCTGCTTTGCGAATGACCACAATCAGTCCTTTGGCAAAGGAAGCTATAAATCATTTGTCCCAGGTTGCCTGAAAGGTTTTCAGCAAATTAGAGATCATCAAGACATCTAAGGAATGGGGGGGGGGCATCCAGTGCTGGTGTTTTATTAGGAGATAGGGACCCTACAGCTATCTCCCCACTTCTGCTGTTATGGGGTACAAAAGCCAGGCTTGTTCTGAGAGTGGTAACCTTGATATGGGTATTGGATCTAGAAATTGACTAAGTTGCGGTACTGCGTAAGATGCAGAGTAGTTTTCATAGTATTTGGCAAACAGACACACATATCTTGCATAATAGTGGCCCAGTATTTATCACACCATGTGTAGTATCGTCCTATTCCCACACAATAAACAAGAACAAATGCTTACCACCTCTTCCTCGAAAGGCATTAGGCTTCTGTCCATCCTCGTTGGCATTATATCCTAAATAAACATTTAATGGGAAAACAATACAGTTGTATTCATTGAGTGCACTTTGTACTACCTTCAAAATAAACCACATTTAAAGGATTCTTCATGGAATCTGATCAGTTTTCAGAGACATTATACAAGCTACTTGCTTTCACAACCTCAGTAATCCACTTTGATTAGTGAAACCATGACTCACTTTTCAGAATACATGGCAGCTTTCTGCAGTACAAAAGTGATCCCCATTGCTGTGTTCTATTAAAAGTACTGCTTGCCCACCAATGTTTCATATGTGATGTTACAATCAGTATATCAGCGCATATGCACTTTAGCACTGTACCAGCACTGCACTGGTTGTAAAGACTTATCACTGCACTGTATTTTTCTCCTTGATGCAAATGCACTTACCACCTCTGCCTCGAAACCCTCTGCGTTGATCCCTCTCATCATTATCGCCAAACACTTAAAAAGATACAAGCATATAACATATTAAACAAATTCAAACTTGAATGTTACATACTTACAATTGCATATAAACTGGCCGATATTGGTAAATTTGACCAAATTTACCACTAATACAATGCCACCAGCAATATTTAATTCAAGTACAAAATATACTGTATATATATATATATATATATATATATATATATATATATATATATATTATAAAGTATATATAAGTACCAGCAGCTGCTCCCTTCCTTTTGGCACAGTAATATTGTGGAAAAATTGCAGATCCCCCCCGCCAGGTTCCTTTAAAGATAAAGCCGACTTTTTTTTCAAACTTACAGGAAAATCCTTTTCTAGACAGTTTGAACGGTCAGTGCAGACACTGTGGGGTTTAGTAGTTAGGTGTTCAAATGGGGTGGCTGTAAGGCAGTGAGGACAGTAGTAAGGTCCCAGGTAGGTGTGCATTGCAAACATTGAATAAGGTCTGATTTTCTTGCCCTCTGATGTTGGAAATAGAAGGGAAAGAGTAGAGATCTTATTTTTGAGCGTGGCTAAGGACAGGCCTAGATGGAATCCCTGAGTGAGGAACTCAATGATGGTCAGTATGGAGGCTTGTCTCCAAGTAATGTGTGTGGAGTTGAACCACTCTATAAATATCCTCCAGACCCTATAGTTGGCCTTTGTGGTGGATGGTTTCTTTAAGTGGAGTGAATAAATGTACTAAGTACTCAATTGTTTCTTACATGGGTCTGCCAGATTGGTATAAATTTTTGAAGGCCTCTGGGTCTGGTATCTTGGAGCAATGGCGAGGTAGACTTTGAGGGGCCCGGTATTTTGCTCTGCCTTGACTGTTGGGACCATGAGGGGCTGCCGTTCTTGGAATCGTCGATCGACTGTGAAGAGCAAAAGGAGGAGTTCCAAAAGCATAGCCTCTGGGAACTCCACGGCCTATTATGTGGTCTATTTGCGGACTCTGTCCGTAACTTCCTGCCCAATGGCACGAAGGTGCTATTTTTCTCAGTAATGTCAGCTATTATCTGTAGGTCGGGGCCAAAGAGATGAAGTAAATATATTTTTAGAGGCTGTCTCTTCCGACCAATGGTGTAGCCACAGAGCCCTTCTAGCCACTACTGTGTCGATACTGGTCTTGGCCACGACCTGTGTCCATGACTGGAGTCTGATAATGGCAAGAACTGCTCTTTTTCTCATTAATGTCAGCTATTATCTGGAGGTCGGGGCCAAAGAGATGAAGTAAATTTGTTTTTGAAAACTGTCTCTCCCGACCAATGGTGTAGCCACAGAGCCCTTCTAGCCACTACTGTGTCGATACTGGTCTTAGCCGCCGACATTACTGTGTCCATGACTGGAGTCTGATAAGAAGGCTACTGCAGAACGAAGACATTCTAAATTATCCTGCAATTCCTCTGGAGATGTGGGCGTTGCTTCAGTAACTGACACCAAAATCTTGCAGTGGGTGCCAGTTTGACTAAAGCTGGCCATAGACGCAAAGATCTGATCGTACGAATCGAGGAATCGTACGATTTTCGGAACGTGTGTGGAATGGTTAGTGGTGGGTCGGGAGATGGGAAAGTCCGATCGTACGATGATTCGTACAATCGGAACTTTGCATCTATGGCCAGCTTAATGCCGCTGGTGGGAGGGGGATTGCTATGGCATGTGTGTACTGTAACCTCTTCTCAGTGATAGCTCCATCTTCTTGTCCATTGGCTCCTTAAAGTCAGCCTCCTCTTCTGGCAACATGGCGTTTTTGGAGAAAAGATCAATAACAGAATTGACTTTAGGCACCTTGTACGAAATCTTTTGTTGCTCTTCCCGTAGTGGGTAAAGTGGTAAGGAAACAATGAATTAGTGTGAGAAGGTGATCCAGTTGTGACCCTTGATTCTCTGAGTTGAGACACAAAAATAGGGAAGACCCTCAACTTTTTGGGCTGGAAACCCAATACTTTATCAGCCTTTGAAGTAGCTGCTGTCTCCGCAGACCTCCTTAATTTGCATCCTCTCCACTATGTGTGCTGGAGTCTGCATGATCCGAAGCACTGAGCGCCACATGGAAGATAAAATGGCGGACGTGTACACATGACGTTACGTCCTCCGCAATGTTTAGGCACAAACCCGGAAGTGGAAGTTGCGCACTCGGTGAGTGGTTGTGTTTAAGAAAGGGTGTGCAGCAATAATATAGCCCAATTTCTGAGAGGCAGATGTCTTATTAAACTCTTACACCGTAGTATGCACTTACCATGTCTCTCAGTAGAAAAATTATCATTTTGATTAGTAACAAACCCTAGAAAACAATGGGAATGTATTAATTCAGTACTTTAAATATATATAAATTCTAGTAAATTGCAGTCCTTACACTCCTGTGACACACAGTCTCTGTCTTTAAACAAAGTCAAAATGCTAACACACCTACTAAAATAAAACTGCAGTGTCTTGCAAAAAAGCATTCACCCCCTTGACCAAGTGGTCTCATTTTACGGAAATACAAATCCTGCACTGAAATAGTGGTGGTTCTGATTTCAAATCACTGAAACAAACCGTTTTTAACATTAAAAAAATAAGCTGAAAGATGCTTTTTGTGAAAGTATTGAGCACCAACGTGGAGAACCGTACCATGGATCTTACACAGTTCATGTCGCCCTTTTGCCTTATTGGGAAGCCCTCCGGAAGAAGAATTTTATAATGGTATTTTTGATAAATCACTGAATGTAATAAACGTTATGCAGGCTAGAGTGGTTAATAAAGCAGGGTACAGTAAATTTGTTACATAAAAATTTGGTTCCAAAACAGGGAATTAGAATGTCTACTATTAGAGAAATTGTTCAGTATAAAAATATGGGATCTCTTATAACCTGAATGCACCAAATTACAAGACAATAACCCACAGAGCCCATTTTATGCAACAAAAAAAAATTACTACTTCCTTTATCTTTAATTTTAAAACAGTAACTTGCAGTTGATGGTAAAGTTGCATAAATCCATGATGGCAAACGAATACTACTGGATTTACGGTTTAAAAAAATCTTTTGTGATCCAAATTACAGGAAAAACTACCTGATCTGGAATACCCTAATAATACTCATATCTGTATATATCATTTAAATGTATTTATATGCGGTCAAGTTTTATACATCGTTTTGAGTATATGGATCATGCATTATTAGCTTGTTCTGGCTTGTTCCACAAAAAAGATCATATACCGGTAAGTCAACCATTACAGACCAACCTGGGGCAAGCTAAAGCATATATTACACATGGCATTTTCCACATCAACGCAGTTTGCAGTTATCTCTACCAGTGTGTGACATTAGCTTAAAGCGCCACAGACACGTTCCTATAAAAATCATAGGAACTTGTCAGTATCACGTAGTTGCTGCAACCGGAATAGTCCCCCTCAAAGCCGCCCCCAGCCCTGCAAACCTGCATTAACCCGGCCCACTGCTAGATCTTCTGTGCTGTTTCAGTGACACTGGGCTGGGGGCTGTGGGGTTGTTCCATAGGTTAATTACGAATTAAAACAGGACTTCAGCCTATGGAAGGATCACTCCGCCCCCAGCCCAGCGTCACTGAAGCAATGCAGAAGATCCGTTAGTAGTGTCAGCGGTTGGCTGCACAAAGGTTCGCGGGGCTGGGAGCAGCTTTGAGAGAAACTATTCCGGGTGCAGCAACTACTTTAACCTGACCGGTTTCTGTGATTTTTATAGAAACGTGTCGGCATCACTTTAAGAAACAAATGCACAGACCTATACATTATGGGATTGAAAAGTCTTACATTATATGTTAAAATAATAGGATACTACTGGCAAACATTATAAACTTTCAAAATAAAAATTACATTTGGTTAAATAATTTGTAAATTGAATTACCTCGTCCTCTTCCCCTTTCAGTTCGGCTCCCTGAATAAAAACAAACAAAAATAAAACACGCTGAATCAAAACCCATGTATCATGGATGACAATCCACAGTGTGACAGCAATCAACAAGCAAATGGAAAATATTGATAACTGGCAACTCATGTTCTGAACAATCTCATTCGCAGCTGTTTATCAAGCTGTTGTATTCTATCTAGGTATGCACTGAATCCACTTTTTTGGATTCGGCCAAACCCCCGAATCCTTCACGAAAGATTCGGCCGAATACCGAACCCTAATTTGCATATGCAAATTAGGGGTGGGAAGGGGAAAACATTTTTTACTTCCTTGTTTTCTGACAAAAAGTCACACAATTTCCCTCCCGCCCCTAATTTGCATATGCAAATTAGGATTCGGTTCGGCCAGGCAGAAGGATTCGGCCGAATCCTGCTGAAAAAGGCCGAATCCTGGCCGAATCCCGAACCGACTCCTGGATTCGGTGCATCCCTAATTCTATCCGTAGCAGCAAAGACCCCACTACTATGTCCCCTGCCCAAAGGCAAGTTTACACCCCAGTATTGCATCCAGACAACCATGTTGTAGTACATGCATCCACATAATAAGCATGCTGGAGGGCCACTCATTGTGCACTTGAGTATGCCCTAACTTGGCTGCCCACGGGTGGAGTTCTCTCAGGTGTAGAAAGTTTTATACTGCCTCTTGCTAAGTGCAAGAAGCAGAAGGGCAAAAAAGTAACAGTTTAATTAATTAATGTGGATACAGAAAGCTAGGTGCCAAGGATTACATGGGGGCGGGGATAAATAATGGATAAACAATAACAGCAAAAAAAAGTATTAAAGTAATGAAAATATATGTTTTGTTGCGCTGCACTGGTATAAATGGTGTGTTTGCTTCAGAAAAACTACTATAGTTGAAATAAAAAAGCTGCTGTGTAGCCATGGGGGCAGCCATTAAAGGCCGAACAATGAGAAAAGGATACACAGCACAACAGATAAGCTCTATAGTATACAACGGGATTCTTCAGAACTCATCTGTTATCTACTGTGTATCCTGTGCTTAAATGGCTGCCCCCGTGGCTACACAACAGCTTGTTTATATAAACTTTAGCTGTGTTTCTGAAGCAAACACATCAGTGTTACCAGTTCAGGCCAATACTACATTATATTGTCATTCCTTTAAAACACTATTTTTTGGTATTACTGTTCCTTGTATTTTTACATTTATTTTTACTGCCTAAATGGGTACTGGTTACCCTAAAAATCAAAATACACCCTTCAGAGCCTTGAATTTGAAGACAATGTCCCAGATTACGTGACAACACTATGGCTCTCCATACTTTGCTGCTCAACACTTTTGTGCATGGAAAAGTTTAGCGAGCCTTGCCAAGCAAAAATCCCTTACTTCCCAACTAGTCCCCCACTGTAAGGACAATTCTCTTTTATTTTAGAAATCAAGCATTGAATTCTGAAGAAAGGGGTTTTACATTTAGGCGAGGGGGGTGGTCTACTTAAACACTTTTCCCCAAACAGGTTACTTCCACACAAAAACAATGTGACATATTGTTGCTTACTTCAAATTAATGAAAGTCTGACATAATTTTGATAGTGTTGATCTTAATAGTATATTACACAGTGTTCCTGGCAAATAAAGTATTATGCTGTTTAAAAAAAAAAATGTCAATGATTTTATGTCAAAGTAATTGTATGTGGGCAGGGATCTCTGTTCCTTATGCATGATCCTGTGCTAGCAGAATCAGTCAGCACAACATCACCAAAGTATTAGTGCTATTCAGTCTGCCAGAATCTACTTCTCAATTCTAATTCAAGGTGGCACATAGATACATTTTTATTAGTGTAGACAAGTTAATTTAGCCCTGTAAGATGCAGAATCCTACTCCACCCTTGTTAGAGTCCTGCAGCTGGTCAGGTACCCAGGGGTTACCCGCAAAAATGCAGGTAAACTGTAGGTTGTGGGTAGGACTTCGGGTGCGGGTACTGATGTGGGTTGGCTGGTATGCATTCGACCAAGTTGACTTCCTTATATTTTGTTTAAACATTTTTCTGTCCCGCCCACATTTGATAGTACTTCCAGCAACAGCATTTTGTCAGTGGGTCACAAAGTTGTGGATAGGGCAATTGCAGGTCGGGTCCAAGTGGGTAAAAAATGCAAGTTATAGGTGAGAGTTTGAAGAGCTTAGGGAACTCTATCTTCAGTGAAAAGAGCATTTACTGGTTCTTCCATTGGCACCCAGGCATCACCCCAATATTTGGACTCCCTAGATCCCTTCAAGCCTATGTGCAAGCTCCTGTAGTTTTCTCCCAATGGAATGGCAATGAACGTTAAAACTAGATGCTGGCGCCTTGTCATTCACCCAGCAGCTTTTCAAACAAGCAGTGCCTCCTCTTCACTGTTGGCAGCTTGCTTGCTTACTGGCCCATGCTCTTCACATTTTAATTTGGCACACAATCAATTATTGCACACACAAGCAACATAGGGCAAGGAGAGTAGAGAGGTATGAACAGATAAACAATGCAAACACTGGGAGTCTGAGGTGTGAACAATAGAGGGTTTTAAGGTGACCATACATGCTACAATTACAATCTTTCCCATAACCATTGGTCGTAAGAAAGATCTTTCCTCCGCGCTACTAATGGTAAGAGCTGAATCGTTAGATATGATGGTAAAATGTGATTCAGCATTATCATTACAATGTTTGGACACCATTAAAGGTGCCTGATCTTCGAGATATCCAAAACTTTTTACAGCGGTGTACAATAGAGAATTTTACAGCCCGAGTCTGAGGTGCAAAAAAAGCAGGGGCCAGTTAATCTTAGCACGGATATCTTTTAATGCTACAAAGCAACCAAACTTTGATGTGGGGGCCAAGGCCAGACGTTGGACAGCACTGATCTATGGCACAAAAGGTGCTCTGTTTTTCTTGCAGTCAATGGCAGCTAATACATCTTTCACCACTCCTGATATTATGAAAAACACACTGACACACATGGAGCAGTAAATGCTGGACCTCCGTGGCAGAGACTATGAAGCCCATAAGTTTTGCAAGGAGGTCCTTCAATTATATCGGCTATTATGCTTTTTCCTTTGGTATTATCAGAAGCAGTGACAGGGCAACATGGGGTTCTGATCAATACTTTATTACAGGACAGTGACAGATTAGTCAATTATTCAAAGGGCAGAAGCAAAGAAAGCATTTTATTAAAAGTAAATACATATAGCTGAAGAAATAATTGTCGATAACTAGAAAGGCTTGTCTGATGTCTCCCTAATTATAAAAAAATGTCATTGCTGGTAAATGAATTTCAGCAGAGGATTGTGTTTGAGGTGTACTGTTAATTGGTTGAAACGATGTTTCAACAATAACTGCATCCTTTTAGACAGTTCAATTTGGCAATTTAGCAATGAATCCTTATCCTTAAGTAAAATTCTGGGCCCTACAGTTGCCTACCGGGGCGAGAGCAACTGCACTACCTGCACTAGAAAAGATAAATTTCCATTTTAAATAAATATGTAGATTGGCCTGCACTCTGTTCAATTAATTAGCCAGGTGCAAGCCAGACCAGGATTTTCTGCCAAATTTCCCAACATATATATGCAAAGCCCAACAATATACTGACGCACTCTGGACTGGATAAAGAACCAAGATGGCGGAGGGCTCTGAAGTGAGGTCTTCATATCTACAATTGTCCCATCCTGCACCTGCGACTCCATCAGAACCAGACCTGCCAACTATGCTAGCATCACGGCCAGAAAAAAAATGATCTTTAAAGCAACATAACAGAAGAGTTGATAGAGCCAAGAAATTATTGTGTCATGAATCATATTGGATTGAGAGACTGGAGATATTGTTCAGCCAAAAGGGTTAAATACTTACTTGTCATTTAAATGTTTTTAAGTGTCAGTTAATGAAGGAAAGGCTAAAATTAAGTAAGCTTTATCAGAAAGGTCTATATAAATACACCAGTAAACCCTCAAAGTAATGCTGCTCTGAGTCCCGTCAATAGAAACACAGCTTTTCTTTCCTTCTATTGTGTACACATGGGCTTCTGTATCAGACTTCCTGTTTTTTTTTTTCAAAAACTCATCAGTTAATAGTGCTGCTCCAGCAGAATTCTGCACTGAAATCCATTTCTCAAAAGAGCATACAGATTTTTTTATATTCAATTTTGAAATCTGACATGGGGCTCGACATTTTGTCAGTTTCCCAGCTGCCCCAGTCATATGACTTGTGCCTGCACTTTAGGATGGAATTACTTTCTGGCAGGCTGTTATTTCTCCTCCTACTTAACCTACTAACTGAATCAGTCTCAGTGGGACTTGGCTTTTACTATTAAAGGACCAGTAACATCAAAAAAAAATGTTTAAAAATTGGTTAGTGCATAACGAAAAAATAAACACCAAGACAAATGAAACTTTTTAAAAGCAAAGCCTTTATTAAGAAATAAGTTACAGAAAATCCACTTCCTGTCCTCTTCAGAAACGGCGAAAAGGCGACCATCCTCCTCGCGACGTCCAGCAGCAGCAGTGTCTCTCCTTCCCCGTGCATCGGCTTCCCTCCTCGGCTCTCCTCACCTTCCTCTCTGTCTTCCCTCCTCCCCTACTCTCAGAGAGAGAGATGCGGCAAAGTCAGCAGCAGCAGCCACGGGGCACAGAGTGGGTAGTAATTTAGGAGTCGGTGTGAGCGGAGGCAGGGGACGGAGCTCTAAGAAGCAGACAGTGCAGTGTAAAATACTTGTCTGTGTGTGAAATCCATCCCTTCGTACAATGGCAGAGCACGGGAGAACTGCAAACAATCCTAGCACTGTGTATTTGCTTGTCTGCTTCTTTTGCCGCCTGCAGACCTGGGCTTCTAGGACATTTAGTCGCATTGAGGTTCCCCGCAGAGAGAAATACAAAACAGGCTGCCAAAGTCCCCAGACAGAGCTAAGTTGCCCGCTCGTTGCTGTGAGGAAAGCTGGGATGGGAGCTATACCCACCAAGACTTACCTATATGTGTAGAGCTCCGTCCCGTCTCCGCTCACACCGGCTCCTAAATTACTACCTCTAACGCTGAATCCCATTTGACACTGAGCACTAACTCCTAGGAGCCGAGCTTTAACCCCCTTCCCCTTACCTGCGCTCCTCATCCAGGGGTAGATTCTCAAGTTGGCCTCATTGTGCAGCTCGGAGTCCCTCTGTTCAGCCTTGGTGCAGTTCTGCTTAGTGGGGTCGCCAGCACACATCAGGGAGGAGAGGTACTGCTCAAAGGGCGAGCAGTGCATATTGAACTCGGCTCCTAGGAGTTAGTGCTCAGTGTCAAATGGGATTCAGCGTTAGAGTTGGTAATTTAGGAGTCGGTGTGAGCGGAGGCAGGGGACGGAGCTCTATATACATACAGGTAAGTCTTGGTGGGTATAGCCGTGATGGAGGAATGTCAGAATGGGAACGTGCAATATTTCCAGTGAATGCTAAGCCAGTTGAAAAGGGGGTGAAGGCCTATATAAAGAGAAATAGTGCAGATTTTTTTTTTTAAAAGTTTTTAACAGGTTTAAATGTTTATTATATGGGTTTATTATTTGTGAGCCATGGGAGCCCTTTAATTTAAAACCATTTTACATTCCAGGAATGAAAAACAACCCTATCACAAGTAGTAAACAATCTAACCATTATACTGGTAACAAGAAGTTAAAAGTGAAACTCACCTCTGTTAAAATTACTCGTTCTACCCCTTTCAGATTGATAACCTAAATGAAAAAAATAGTTTTCATAATCCATTTGGAATGCAAACACAGTCCTACAAATGACATAAAAATGCCAAAAGCAGACCGCATTTCTTCACCAGCTAAAACACCTGATACCATCACCCTAACGGATTCTCAACGACTTGGAAACCAGTGGCAACAGTTTTCAGTGGCAGAAAATATAAGCTTTCCCTGGTCAAAAACGGAACAACTTGCATCTTCTGTCCAGCAGATTTACAACCAGTATGCTGCTCCAATCCTGGAGTCTAAACTAAATGCACCAGTCTACTTGCCTGAATAGGTTAATGGACTCTAACCAAAACAGATATTTTTACTTAAATTGTGTTTTATTCAGTTCAAAATAAGATAACTTTTCAAAATTAAAGATACTTAGGATTCTTACCTCCTCTGTTTCCAAAATTCCTTTCAGATTCATTATTTTGATTGATATCCTTGTTCGCTTTAAAAAAAAATTAAATTAAAATCTTTAGTCAAATATACAGCAAATTAGCTCAATTCCATTTTTTTAAAAATATTAACTTAAAGCTAAAGAATTGAGAAACTTTTTTTCGACGAAATATAGAAATAGCAAAATTATAATGTTACATTATAACATGTACCTAGTTGTTTAGTACATATGATAGAAATATAGTTAGAAGTTGGGGACATACTTTAGGGAAAGTTTTTTAGGGTATCTCGCATGAAAGTTACTCAGCAGTCTTCACAATTTCAGTTAATGTGTAACTTACTGGTAAGGGATACTCAGTGCTTAAGTGTTATCACAAAGCTGGGAAAACTAGAAAGAATTCAGATGTTGCTGGATTACCGTATATACCAGAGTATAAGCGGAGTTTTTCAGCATCCAAAATGTGCTGAAAAAGTCTACCTCGGCTTATACTCGGGTCAGCGGTACCCGACCCGAGTAGCTGAGATTGCAGTCACTTTTAATCATTCCTATACCAACAGTTCACTTGGTGAGAGACTGCAATATCCCACAATGCCCTCTGTTGGTTATATGAAAGAATAACAGTGACTGCAATATCACACAGCGCCATCTGTTGGTTATATGAAAGAATAACAGTGACTGCAATATCACACAGCGCCCTCTGTTGATTATATGAAAGAATAACAGTGCGCCCTCTGTTGGTTATATGAAAGAATAACAGTGACAGCAAAATCACACAGCGCCATCTGTTGGTTATATGAAAGAATAACAGTGACTGCAATATCACACAGCACCATCTGTTGGTTATATGGAAGAATAACAGCGACTGCAATATCACACAGTGCCCTCTGTTGGTTATATGAAAGATTAACAGTGACTGCAATATCACACAGTGCCCTCTGTTGGTTATATGAAAGAATAACAGTGACTGCAATATCACACAGCGCCCTCTGTTGGTTATACGAAGGATTAACAGTGATGGCAATATCAAACAGCACCCTCTGCACATGGTAGTGGGACAGTGGGACAATGCACACAGTAATCCGTTTGGCAATTCTCTGTCACCATCAACTTTGCAAAGAAGTCCGGTTGATCGCTGGGGGGGTCGCTTTGGCAGAATGTGCGCTGCTGGGAGACAGGACTGTAGTTGTGTCTAGGCTTATAATAGAGTCAATAAGTTTTCCCAGTTTTCGTAGGTAAAATTAGGTACCTCGGCTTATACTCGAGTCGGCTTATACTCGAGTATATACGGTACTTAACATACCGTATATACTCAAGTATAAGCAGTTTTTCAGCACCTAAAATGTGCTGAAAAAAGCTACCTCGGCTTATACTCGAGTCGAAGATCGGTGTGCTCCCTCCTTGGCCGCAACAGACACAAACTTGTGCATAAACAGGATCCGCCGGAACAGCAGACTCGAGAAGGATTGTTCCCACAAGGCGCCCTAGGATATGGACCGCCTGTTTTTTTTTAAAGCAAAACCTTTCATTTTAATCACAAAGTAGGATGTTAACTGTTTGATAAAATAATGTTGCCCATTTGGTCTTTAAGTCATAAATTGTGCAGTTATTGGTTGCACTGAATATGTCCCAACCTTCTGAAGTATTTTACCCCAAGGCCTCTGACAGACCGAGCTATTAAATGATCAGTGTATGGTGACCAGTGAAATCTACAAAAGAAAGTACTACTTCTCTGGAAAAACCCAGTTTCAAGCCTTCCAAATAGATCCCAAACATCTATAAATTATAAAGAAAAATTCTATATACTGTATGTATAGTAACTTTTCTCCCGTTACCTGTCATTTAATAGAGAACATTAAAGGGAATGAAAGGTCATCTCAGTGAGTTAAGGGATAGCTTTTGCCTTCCACCCTTCATGCTGTAAAATTTATAACAATAAATTCCAGCACAAAGTCGGCAGGGTGACTTGTAACTTCTTAAAGGTAACACTATAATGTGATCTATGCTATCTTAAAGGACCAGTAACATTTCTTTTTATAAAAATTGTTAATATATAACGGAAAAAAACCACCAACACATATTTAACTTTGCTTGGTGTTTTTTTTCTGTTATGTACAAACAAAGTTTTGTAGCTATATGAAAAATACAATGCTCAGGTGAACAAAAATACTTACAGTAGGCACTGTAATTATCGTCGGTATTGTCTGTCTCCTGAAAAAGAAAATATTTTTCAAAATCCTATTTTATCACATTAGTCAAGCAAAATTAACTTTAATTACACAATATAAATTGTTTGAATCTTATTTCCTTCAGTCTGGGAACTCAATTATAGCAAGCAGGCCGGAGCCATTTTGTGGACACTGTTATTAAGGCAAGACTTGCATCATCTTGTTTGTGCACCAAAATTGGGGACCTGATGTCCATCCCCATGCCCTGGCTACACGAACGGTGAAGAGAACGGGGAATGTGTGGAGAGCACCAACATCTAGGAAGTGCTGAATGTAAAGTGAAAGTAATTGTCTGGAGGAGGGTCAGACAATATTTGATTGACAGCTGAGATTTTTAAATGCGTTTACAACAGCTATGAATGCTTTAATAAAAAAACAGAAATTGGATTGCATGTTTTATTTGAAAAATACTTTTATTGTACAGATTTGTGTGTCTGGGTGACAGGTCCACTTTTTAGCTCCCCATAGACGCGACGATTCTTCTTGCCGAACGACCGATTTTAGGGAAGTCTAACAAATCCTTCGAAATTATCGTGCGGTTAGTGGGATTCGAAAGATCGTACATCTTGATCGGCCAGGTCAAAAAATCTTTGTCGGCCCCAATGCAATCTATCTATGCAAGCAGCTCCCCTTTGTTTTCCTGGCAAATTGGTCTTTTTAGTTGATGGTAAATTTGTACAATCGTTCCAAGAAAATCGTGGTCTCACGACGAGGATCTGATCTTTGCAGGTCTAACTCTGCACCGAGAGGTAAGTATAAAGTATGGGGCAGGGAGGGAGGGTTATGTAGGGTAGGGAGGTAGGGTTTTTTTATAATCAAGGGTTTGGTTCTCCTTTAAAGGAGAATAAAACCCACTTTTATTAAAAATCGATACCCCCCCTACCCTACATAGCCCCCCCCCAGGTGTTACCTCCTGTAATTGCCCCTAATTCTTTACTTAACTCTCCTTGCAGAGTCAGCGCAGCGGAGCTCACGGGTGCCATCTTCACCTCTTCGGTCTTCTTTGGGAACTGAGCGGCATATCGGTGCATGCACAGTTGGAGCAGTCTTTCGGTTTGTGACAACTGTGCATGCACCGTGACGGAAATTGGCGAAAGGAAGGAAGAAGACCCGAACAACCACGAAGAGCCAGAAGATGGCGTCCATGAGCTCCACTGACTCTGCAAGGAGAGTTAAGTAAAGAATTAGGGGCAATTACAAGAGGTAACACCTAGGCTGGGGCGGAGCAGAGAGGAGGGGCTATGTAAGGTAGGGGGTTAGCAATTTTCAATAGCAAGGGGGTTTGTTTCCCTCTCACTATGATAGGCAGTGGGTCTGCTCCTGTACCTGTGGCATGGTGCTAGCTAGAAGTCCGTGTTCTTAAACCCATGATGACAGGGGACAGCACCATAAACATCTTTACAGGATTACCTGCCGCCATTATCATAAGCAGTACATATATTTAAACCATTCAATTATGTGTTTCCTAACCCTACTACTGTGAGCTTCTTCATGTGATGTAGTTTGTGTTCTGAAATACTTTATATGACAGTATAGCCTCTTGATATGCTCTGCAATCTGGGTCTCTTTATAACTTTCCGAAGCGGAGAATACAAAACTTGCAAAGCTCTGGATTGGTATAGAAGTGTGGGTCTGTCACGTAACCGAGAAATTACACTATCTAGTGCTCATTTGTTTAGGAGGACAGCTTTTTGAGGATTTCAGAATTCAGCGCAGCTATCACAAAGTTTTTTACACATTTTTTAATTTATAAAAGGAACCTAGTAGCAGTGACAACACAGACCAAAATATTGCACTCACAATATGCAAAAAAGGTGTATTACATCAGGAATGTAACGTGCCCTATATCAAGCCAAAAATAGTATTACATAGAAAAACACAAGGTCATGTGCTTTTCCAGGGGATTCACAGGAAGTGACATCAGATTTTTATTCAATGGTTATAATCCACATGTAGTCTATACATGTTGCCGATACTCTAAAGGAAACAGTGGCTATTTCTATCTCTACTTTTCTCAGGCTTTTTAAACCATGCACTTCATATATAAAACAATCGCCAAACATATCTAATTGTCAAAGGTTATTATGCAAGTTATTTACAAAAAAAAGTACAGGTCATAGTCCCTATTTAACCCTTTTGATTGCACCGAATTTAGTTTGTGTATCCACCATACGTCCCTCTGTTTTAGACAAAGTTCCCTATCTCCTCCATTTTTATACAGAGGGATCATTTCCAGAGCCATAAATCTGAGCTGGTCGGCACTATGTAACTTTTATATAAAATGCCTTGATACCAGTAGATTCATGTTACCTAAGTTTATGGAGAATCTATGTTGGGAGATACGTGATTTAATCATCTGTGTGGTCTCACCTATATAGATGAGACCACAAGGACAGACTAACACATAAACCACATATTTCGAAACACACATAAAATGGCTCCGTAAATGTACAACATACCCCATTTCTGGATGTACAAAATCCTTCTCCGTAAGTACATACAGCAGTGGCACTGATTACATCCAAGACATGGTGACATCCCCAATGCTCTTTTTCCTAAAAATGTATCTACACATTTATTCTTTTCTTGATTTAGTCACTGTTGCTCCTATTGTTTTTACTATAGTATAGGACAAGAGTGGCGGGAAACAAACTGCTCTATATGTGGATACGCTCATTGGGAGGATGTGCCAATGACGGCATAAAATATTAATCTGTTGACTTTATCTGTTAAAACATGTAACAAAATGAATCCTATTTTTTCTCCTGGTTCTTACGTAGTCAACCCTACCTCTAGCTTCACATATGACTGCTTCTGGATACCACCTTTCTCGAAATTACTGGCACATCTTTCATCTGGATCACTTACAATCCTATTCACTGTAGTCCGTTGGCTCACAGGGATAGATTTCATCACTTTTAGGGTGATAACTTTTGTAATGGAGAAGTTGGCTACGATCTGTTGGCTTCACATAGTGTTGTATCCACTCCCCCCTCCTGTCTTTTACATATTACATCCAAGAATTGTATTTGCTGGATATCATGTGAGAGTGTACACGAGATAGAAGGATGAATTCCATTCAGTGTTACGTGGAACCTAGACAGTGACTCAACTTCGCCCCGCCACACAATGAAGATATCATCGATGTATCTAAACCAAGCCATACAATGGTTGGCATAGTCCACATAGTGAAAGAGGTACAACTCTTCCAATCTTGCCATAAAGACTTTTGCGTATGACGGGGCTATGCTGGACCCCATTGCAGTCCCACACGGCTGCAAAAATAAATCCCTAAAAGTGAAATAATTACAGCATAAAATTACATCCAGCTGTGTTGAGCAGTTGTCTTATTTCTTAAATAACCATGCTTCTATACCTTCACTATAAGGTATGGTGGTCTATAAGCTGGCAACATCTAATTCCATCAATTTTTTTTGATATTGCCTGTAAGTTCCAAAAAAATGTCCCTTTCCCACCTTTCTGATCCATATTTCACAGGACCCCCAATACTGCTCCATACCGCTACTATCTAGTGTTAATTTAACAAGTGAATTGCTGGCCACCCGTTTATATTTAAATGTGCTTTATATTTCTTTAGAAAATGTCCAGCCAAGTTTTCAAAGAAAAAAACAAAAAAACTGTAAAAATAAAACTGTTAACCTTACCAATGTACTGAAATTTGGGATATAAGTTGGCTTTTCGGTTTCAATTTCCGTATCCCAGTTTTCCTCCATTCTCTAAGAAATTAAAAACAAATATTAGTTAACTATGCCTATCTTTATGTTTTTTTATTGATTTTCTCAAATGATAAACAATCAATAGTGGTGTTTTCCTCCAACAAAAAAAATTACATCATATTCGGGCAATCATATATATATTAGTATTAACATCAAATACAATTGTAGATAAAGCTTTAATTTTTCTGGTTTATCATTTTCCATCAGTGCAGATATGTTTAATTTCCCATATTCAAAATATTCACCTGCTCATGTTCTATTGTAACTACTTGGCCCTTCAGTTACCAGAGAACAGATCAGCTTTAAATAAAAGCAGTTGATACCAACATGGAGAAACATACTCTCAGCTGGAGTTAGCTGGAGGACCACCATCTGATATGTACTACTGAATAATTACTTGTTCATCAACTCGACTACTCGAAAAAGTCACATGATTCGAACTGAAGCTCGATTTGGTCGCCATTTCTTTTTTTACACCAATTAATAAAGGGAATTCGGGTTTGGGAGTTCGTATTTATTTATTATTTTAATAAAGTGAGAAAAAAAAATAGAATTTCAGTAAATAACTCCCTAAATATAATTAATGTAAACCTTAATTAAACCCAACAATAATTACACAGGAAAAGGAAATATATTTTTTTTGTAGTTTATTTTGTAGTTTTCTGGATAACAGGTTCCTGGATAGTGAAGCGAAAGGATGCTACTTTTTACAGGGTTGGTGACACAATAATTATAGTTACATAGTTCAATTGGGTTGAAAAAAGACAAAGTCCATCACGTTCAACCCCTCCAAATGAAAACCCAGCATCCATACATACACCCCTCTCTACTTTTAAATAAATTCTATATACCCATACCCATACTAACTATAGAGCTTAGTATCACAATAGCCTTTGATATTGTCTGTCCAAAAAATCATCCAAGCCATTCTTAAAGGCATTAACTGAATCAGCCATCACAACATCACCCGGCAGTGCATTCCACAACCTCACTGTCCTGACTGTGAAGAACCCCCTACGTTGCTTCAAATGAAAGTTCTTTTCTTCTAGTCTAAAGGGGTGGCCTCTGGTACGGTGATCCACTTTATGGGTAAAAAGGTCCCCTGCCATTTGTCTATAATGTCCTCTAAAGTACTTGTAAAGTGTAATCATGTCCCCTCGCAAGCGCCTTTTTTCCAGAGAAAACAACCCCAACCTTGACAGTCTACCCTCATAATTTAAGTCTTCCATCCCTCTAACCAATTTAGTTGCACATCTCTGCACTCTCTCCAGCTCATTTATATCCCTCTTAAAGGAGAAGGAAAGGCTAAAATTAAGTAAGCTTTATCAGAAAGGTCTATATAAATACACCAGTAAACCCTCAAAGTAATGCTGCTTTGAGTCCTCTGTCAAAAGAAACACAGCATTTCTTTCCTTCTATTGTGTACAAATGGGCTTCTGTATCAGACTTCCTGTTTTCAGCTTAATCCTCCAGGGCATGGCCTTGAGCATGCTCAATTTGTTCCTCTCCCCCTCCCTCCTCCCATCCCTGCTGTAATCTGAGCTAAGAGCCGTTAGTGAGCAGGGAGAGACTCGGGCAGGAAGTGATGTCACGCCAAGCTTATATGGCCGCTTCTATCCTGAACAAACAGACAGTGTCTAGAGCTGTTTACTCAGGTATGGTAAAGCATTCTGCAGAATAAATATAGCATTCTAGCTTGCACTATTATTGCTAATCTGTTGGCAATAAACTGTCTTGGAGCTTTCCTTCTCCTTTAAGGACTGGAGTCCAAAACTGCACTGCATACTCCAGATGAAGCCTTACCAGGGACCAGGCATAATTATGTTTTCATCCCTTGAGTTAATGCCCTTTTTTATGCAAGACAGAACTTTATTTGCTTTAGTAGCAACAGAATGACACTGCCCAGAATTAGACAACGTATTATCTACAAAGACCCCTAGATCCTTCTCATTTAAGGAAACTCCCAACACACTGCCATTTAGTGTATAACTTGCATTTATATTATTTTTGCCAAAGTGCATAACCTTGCATTGATCAACATTGAACCTCATTTTCCAGTTTTCTGCCCAGTTTTCCAGTTTAGACAAATCACTCTACAAAGTGGCAGCATCCTGCATGGAACCTATAGTTCTGCACAATTTAGTATCATCTGCAAAAATAGAAACAGTACTTTCAATGCCCACCTCCAGGTCATTAATAAACAAGTTGAAAAGCAAGGGACCTAGTACAGAGCCCTGCGGTACTCCACTAACAACACTGGTCCAATTAGAAAATGTTCCATTTACCACCACTCTTTGTAGTCTATCTTTTAGCCAGTTTTCTATCCAGGTACAAATACTATGTTCCAGGCCAACATTCCTTAATTTAACCAGTAACCTTTTGTGTGGCACTGTATCAAATGCTTTAGCAAAATCTAAGTATATCACATCCACTGCCATCCTAGAATCGAGGTCTCTACTTACATTCTCATAAAAAGAAATAAAGTTAGTCTGGCAAGATCTATTACGCATAAAAGCATGCTGGCACAAACTCATAGTATTATGATTTGCTATGAAGTCCAGTATCTTATCCTTTATTAACCCTTCGAAAAGCTTTCCTACCACTGACGTCAGACTAACTGGCCTATAGTTTTGAGGCTGAGAACGGGATCCTTTTTTGAATAGAGGCACCGCACCACATTAGCAATTCGCCAGTCTCTCGGCACTATGCCAGATCTCAATGAATCCTGAAAAATTAAGTAAAGAGGTTTGGCAATCACAGAGCTAAACTCACTAATTACCCTGGGATGAATACCATCTGGCCCTGGACCTTTGTTAATCTTAATCCCACTCCAGTCTGATTTTACTACAGAAAGGAAGGTTGCCAAAAGTTGAACAGCACTTGCACATCCCACTAGCTTTACCAAAGAAATGCTGGTAGTTTTTTTTTTTTTTTAAACAACCACCCAATCAAAAGACCAATATTCATGTAAGGGGTCAGGATAGTCTGTTCCTGATATAGCAAATACTTGAGCTACTCCTTTTGCTATGTAGGCCGCCAGTAAAGAACCTAATGTACGTTATAAAGGGATTTTGTATTTACCGGAAAATCGTATGGTCGTCCAGATATGGTAAAACGTGTATCCCAAAGGACCGTAAAAGAGATACTGTCATGGGAAAAAAAAGTTTTTCAAAATGGATCAGTTAATAGTGCTGCTCCAGAATTCTGCACTGAAATCCATTTCTCAAAAGAGTAAACAGATTTTTTTATATTCAATTTTGAAATCTGACATGGGGCTAGACATATTGTCAATTTCCCAGCATCCCCAAGTCATGTGACTTGTGCTCTGATAAACTTCAATCACTCTTTACTGCTGTACTGCAAGTTGGAGTGATATCACCCCCTCCCTTTTTCCCCCCAGCAGCCTAACAAAAGAACAATGGGAAGGAAACCAGATAGCAGCTCCCTAACACAAGATAACAGCTGCCTGGTAGATCTAAGAACAGCACTCAATAGTAAAAACCCATGTTCCACTGAGACACATTCAGTTACATTGAGAAGGAAAAACAGCAGCCAGCCAGAAAGCATTTCCCACCTAAAGTGCAGGCACAAGTCACATGACCAGGGGAAGCTGGGAAATTGACAAAATGTCTAGCCCCATGTCAGATTTCAAAATTGAATATAAAAAAAATCTGTTTGCTCTTTTGAGAAATGGATTTCAGTGCAGAATTCTGCTGGATCAGCACTATTAACGGATTCATTTTGGAAAAAAAAATAAAAATTTCCCATGACAGTAGCCCTTTAAGTATGCTACTAGTGGGCCAATATTTTGGTGAAAACACGAGGTGTGGTACAAAGTTCAAAGGGTAGCACCGTAAATTGCTAGTGATGGTTTTTGACGGCAAACCTGAGAAATGCCCGAGAGCATGGGTGGATGGGTACGTTTAAGTAGGCGTCCTGTAACTCTATTAAGGTCATGAAAATCTCTGGTTCCATGGCTGCAACTACTGATCTGACCGACTCCATCTTGAATTTTTGGTTCAGGACCAATGGGTTTAAGGGCTTCAAGTTGAGAACTGGTCTAAAGGACCCATCTTTTTTTTCTTACCAGAGAGATTTGAGTAGAAACCCCTGTATTGCTGGTTTTCTGAAACTTTATTCGCCACTCCTGTTGTAAGCAGACTGTGTATTGCCTGTTGGAGTAGGGGTTCCCTGTGGGGGTGGTGGAGGATGGAATGAACCTTCTTGGTGGAAGGGATGAAAAAGGAATTCTGTAGCCCTGACCGAGGATCGTTAATACCCAAGTGTCTGTCACGTGTGTTTTCCATGTTCCTAGGAATTTCTAAAGTCTGCCGTCTACTCCTGGTAGTTTGGCCTGTTTGAACCATTCTTTGTAATGTTGGGTTTTTTGTTGATGCGGAATTGTTGCCAGGTGGTCTTCCCCTTATTGCAGTTTAGTCGTTTGGGGTACTTTGAAAGTTGGAGCGAAAGGGTCAGAAGGATCTATTGTGTGAGGACCATCCCTTTCTCCCTGAGCATCTGTTTGTTGTGTCAAAACTGGGCTTTTTTTCCCCATTGGTAAAAATATGCCCTTTCCACCTGTGACCTCTGATATGATCTGTTTCAGATCTGGTACGAAAAGGGACTCGCCAGTGAATCTTAGGGACAGTAGTTTTAACTTTGATGTGGTGTCGCCCGTCCAGTGTCTCACCCATAATGCGCAACGTGTTACTACAGAATTTGCTGTTTTTGCTGCCAATTTGACGATTTCCATGCCCGCCTCTGCTAAGAATGACAGTGTGGTAGATAATCTAGCCACCTCTGCTTGTAATTGTTGTTGGGATGCCGGTGGATGCTTGGCTAAATCCTGTGCCCAGTATTGGGCTGTAGGGCCAAGCCTGCTGAAGCTGCTGGTCCAAATATTGCTGCTGCTCGAGTATAGGACCTATTCAGAATTGACTCCATGCAGCGGTCCAGGGGGTCCTTAAAGGAGGCCTCCTCAGCCAGTAGGGCTGCTTGCCGAGATTGGCGGGCAACTGCCGTGTCCACCTTGGGAGCTTTATCCCATCTTTTTTGATGTTCATTGGCAACTGGATATACTTTGAAAAACACTGGGGTAAGGCAATGTGCCTTTCTGATTGGTTCTACTCCGTCTCAATTGCCTGTGTGAGTTAAAAACTGGAAAGGCTAATTTGGATTTCTTTTGTATCCCTAGGAGTTTATCAGTGGTGTTGTTTCATCCTTTATGTCTAGGGTTTGTATCATCTGAGTAACTTTTTGGACCCCTTAGGGTTAGTGTACTCTGATCTTTCATCTTCAGAGTCTGAGTCTGTTTTTGGTTGTGAGTTATCGGAGAGGTAGGAAAGTCACGAAGTGAAATAAGAAAACTTCGCGACTTTCGGCACATGCGCAGTAGATCCGTACAGGTAAATGCTCCTACTGTGCATGCGCCAAAAAACGCCAGTCAAAGCAGGAAGAAGACCGTTCGGGAGACCATGGCACCTGTGAACTCCGTGGACAGGACCTGCACAGAGGGGTGAGTAACAAGTTAGGGGCATTTGCCCGGGGGGACAGGTAGGCCAGAGGGGAGGAGGGCAACACAGGGGAGGGATTTTTGCGCCTATGGGGGTTTCCTTCTCCTTTAAGGAGATGGTACAAGAGAACCTACCTAATCCCCAAACCTTGTAAGCTTTTCTTACCATCACACTTACCAAAAAGTTAACACAAACATAGTTTGGAAGCCTTCCATAGACATTACAGCTTTTAGGAAAACAACCAAAAAAACAGAAAGCATCAATCTCAGCTCAAGCATGTGTGAATGAATACATCACCATCTTGTGCCACACACTTGTGCGCACACTGCAGTCTGCATCTCTCTTCTGCACCAAGGGTATCAAAATGGAGCAAACAAAAATAGAAATTAAGAGGCATGATATTTAAGGCGGATAGAAAATACAGATAGAATTTTTTTTTGGTATTCAGGAGCACCCTGCAGAGCAACCTCATCACAAAAGGTAGAACTCGGACAAGAAAGATTAAAGGGGAACTATCATGAAAATAAAAATGGAATATAAGCTTCATCATACTGAAATAAACTTTGTGAATACAATCAAATATTCTGCGTTGTTTCTAAACTTGTTTATCTTAACTATCCCTCAATCAACATTTGTTTCTCTTGATTCTGTCGTCTTGCAGCAGTTGGGTGTCAGATAGTAATTGATAGTTAGATCCAATACATCTTATAGGGGGGCTTCCTTTACTAGTAGATGAATTAGCACTCACTCAAATAACTGATTCAAGTAAAACAAAATCTAACAAAACATGACGTCTGGTGATTTCAATAGAGTGAGCTCTAATACTAGGCAAAAGGAGCGCCTTTATAAGAAATATTGGGTCTAACTGTCAATGAATATCTGAGACAACTCCTGCATGTAGAGAGAATGAAGAAAAACAGATGCTGAGAGAGGAAAGTTAAAATAAACTTGATAATTTCAGAAACAGTACAGAATATTTGATTTATATGTATAAAAAATATTTCAGTACGCTGAAGCTTCTATCAAATTTTAATTTTTGCAATAGTTCCCCTTTAAGAGGCTTACACAATGTAGTTTTGTCCTCCACCATGGAGCAAATTTGCTCATAAGGACCAGGCTATGGATCTCTCCAGTTGTCTTGGTAAAGCTCCATAGCCTGGTCCTTATAGCCAAATTTGCTCCATGATGGAGGACACAGTAACAAAGTGTGAACCTCTAACCTTTCTCACCTTGGTTCTACCTCATGTGATGAGGTTGCTCTGCAGGACACCAAACAGTTGTGCCCACTGAATACAAAATATCTATATTTTCTACACAAAAAAAATTGCAACTTTCATGAATGCCTTTAGTGGCATTGTAGGTGAAAAAAAATCACGTACAGCAACGCATTGGAAGGAAGACAAACTCCTGCTAGTTCCTTCTGGTTTGTGATATTATATAATGCCTGCACTATAATGCTATGTGCACTTTGGATAAGCAAGTGCAGCTATTATGCTGTTCTTTGAGGTAAGACAGATACATGCCTACCCAGCAATGATACATAGAGGGCTGCTGCAGCAATTCTACCTTATCAAGTGTTTAAATTAACAGGACACTATGTTCCTAACCTGCAGGAAGAAAAAAAAAACCTGCTGTGATGAGAGGTTGAAGCTGGGATGGTATTTATTCCTACCAATAAAATAAGTCTCATGTTAAGTGTTGCCCTGGAGATGTGATGTGGAATATATTTTCTTTGTTAATTTTTATGACTTGTCTTCCTCTTCAATTAGCCTAAACTGTAAGTAAGAGTTGAGACTGTCAAGTCAGGCCTTGGTGGTGTTGACTTTTGCCATAATGACAGCCTTTCAGCTGTGCAGCTGCTTAAAGCAACAGTTCAGAGTAAAAATAAAAACTGTGTAAATAGATGGGCTGTGCAAAATAAAAAATGTTTTTAATATAGTTAGTTAGCCAAAAATGTAATGTATAAAGGTTGGAGTGACTGGATGTCTAACAGAACAGAACACTACTTGTACCTGTTTTTTCAGCTAATTCTGAGTTAGTCAGCAACTTGAAGGGGGCCACATGGGACATAACTGTTCAGTGAGTTTGCAATTGATCCTCAGCAACCAGCTCAGATTCAAAAAAAAAAAAAAAAGTTAAGACCCATGTGCTCCTCCCTCAAAGTCACTGATTACTGCCTGGTAACCAATCAGTGCCTGGTAACCAATCAGTGCCTGGTAACCAATCAGTGGAAACTAAGAGAGCTGAAAAGCAGAAAGTAGTGTTCAGGCTATTATGTTAGACATCCAATTACTCCAACCTTTACAGATTGCATTTTTGGCTAACGATATTAGAAACTTTTTTTTATTTTGCACAGCCTATTTACCCAGTTTTTATTTTTACACTGAACAATTCCTTTAAACTGTCAATCCTAAGTGATAAAGGACTATTTCCCTGATATCAAGAGATATCAGGGAAAGATGACAACATATTGTGACTTTCACAAAAAAAATTTACATAAATCAAAGATTTTAAAGCGAAAGTAAAGTTAAACCCACTGAGGGTGTGCCAATTTGAGAAGCCCCCCCCCCCTCAGTGACTAATTGCAAAACTCCTACACCTCCTATTTTTCACAACCATGGGAATGTGCATGCACGGTACACTTTTTCACAGCTTTCTGTACTGTGCATGGGACCTCCTTTATTTGGGACATGAATACAAAGCGTTGAACATGATGAAGGTGCACTTTGCACAAAAGTACTCAGTATTTTTTTTTCTTTTTAAAGGCAGAGGCAGGAGGATAATTACATTAAACCCTATTATACATTTTTTTCAGGGGACCAGACAAAAATGGTGCAAAATCCAGGAAAATGTAAATTCAGGGAAATGTATTATGCATAATATATAGGTGGGACCAGAAAAGAACAATGTAAAATGAGGGAAAACGTAAAAGCAAGGGATGTAAATTTGAGGTTTCACTGTATATTCAACAGGTGCCTAGAAAACTGGCACAGTAGTTTTACCAATGTTCCTAAGAATAATGAGTCATTATTCCTGGTGAACAATTTTAAAAACAACTGATTGAAAAAAAGTGTTTTGAAGGTGAACAACCCCTTTAAATTCAACTGTCATGCTTGTGTTTTTTTATTTATTGTTTAATCCCTGCTTAGTCTTCCACAAGAAGTGGATTTAATGCAGTGATCCCCAACCAGTAGCTCGCGAGCAACATGTTGCTCACCAACCCCTTGGATGTTGCTCCCAGTGGCCTCAAAGCAGGAGCTTATTTTTGAATTCCTGGCTTGGAGGCAAGTTTTAGTTGCCAAGAGTACTGCAAAAGAGAGCCTCCTATAGGCTGCCAGTCCACATAGGGGCTACCAAATAGCCAATCACAGCAATTATTTGGCCTGCCAGGAAGTGCATGCCTGTGTTGCTTCCCAACTCTTTATTTTTGAATGTGGCTCATGGGTAACAAAGGTTGGGGACCCCCGATTTAATACATTAAAAGGAAACAAATGGTAGGCATTACCTATTGACTTACAACTCTCCTCTTTTGTAAAAAAAGCTATTTCAACTACAAATTCATGAGATGACTGACCTAGCGCTAAATAAGAATGATATGGTTCCTTAAAGGGGAACTAAACCAATACCCCCCTACGCTAAATAGACCCCCTTCCTGCTCCCCCCAGTCTAGGAGTTACCCCTGGTAAATATACCTAACTCTTTACTTACCCCTTGGTGCAGATTCAGGGCATCGGAGTTCACAGGCGCCACCTTCTTCTCTTCGGGAAGCAAGTGCCGTATTGGCGCATACGCATCCTGAACAACTGCACATGCGCCGAAAGACATGGTAATTGCCAAAGCACTGGAAGAAGACCCCAAGATTACCGAAAAGAAGAAGATGGCGCCCGTATACTCCGATGCCCTGAATCTGCACTGAGGGGTAAGTAAAGCGTTAGGGGCATTTACCAGGGGTAACAACTAGGCTGGGGGGAGCAGGGGGGGTCTATGTAAGGTATGGGTTTTTTAATTAAGGGCTTAGTCCTCTTTTAACGTATGGATCTGATCCCTATGTTGTTTTGGTTGAGCCTCTATGATCTGCATTTAAAAGAGAAGTAAAGCTAGAATGATTCTTTAATTACCTAATACCCCAAGCCAGTACTCCTGTTAACAGTAAACGGCCTTGTCCAGGGTATTTCTGTAGTAGGTGATCCATCACAACCTTTTCCTTTTCAGTATTATTTTCTCTGGGCCTGGTCAGACATCGTAGAGTGAAAGTTGGCTTTTTGCGTCAAAATTTGAACTCTACTCTGCATGTAACTGACCAGACTGGAACAAATCGAAGACAGAAAATGGAAAAAACAACAGCAGCACCAGCCCAGGGTGAAAGCGAAGTGATAAGCAGTGATTTTAACTTTTGTTCTAATAATGTGCAATTCCTTATTATAGTAGCTGAAATGAGGTCTAATCCTAAACTAATTTTTGGGTTAGGAAGATGATAATCAATCTAATTTGGGTTGCTGGAGAGGTGTCTTAAAAGGGATCTAACGCAATAAAAAAAAAAGAATTGGTGCAGACTTATTTAGGGTGCTTCTCGAGGCAGTTTTACAATTCACATTTACTATTATTAGTTTCTAAGATATTGTTCACCTTTAAATTAGCTTTTAGTATGATGTAGAGCAAGTGTCCCCAACCAGCAACATTCAGATTTAAAGAGAATTGCATAGCTAAACGAGCATAAAAAATGTTTATGGGTGGCGCAAAACAAGTTTTATGATTTGCCATTTGTTAGTCCCTATGTGAACTGGCAACCTACCATTCTGTTTGGCGGTACACCTGCTTTTTGTGCAACCAAAGCTTAGCTCCAAGCCAAGAATTCAAAAATAAACACCTGCTTTGAGGCCACTGGGAGCAACATTCAAAGGGTTGGTGAGAAACATGTTGCTCATGAATTACTGGTTATGGATCACTCATGTAGAGAGTGGTATCCTGATTTGCAATTGGTTTTAATTTATTATCTGCAGTACTTCGCTTTTTATTCAGCTGCTCTTCAGTTTGCAATTTTTAGCAATCTGGTTCCAAGGGTCCAAATAACCCTAGCAACCATGCATTGATTTGAATAGGAGCCTGGACTATTAGTAGGACAGGCCTGAACAGAAATATGAGTTATAAAAACAATATATTTGTAGCCTTAGATGAGGTCAGTGACCGCCGTTTGAAAGCTGAAATATCGAAGACAACACTTTTAATAAAATAATTATTACAATTTTAATAAAATATTATACTAAAGCCATGGGGGCTGCAGTTTAAGATGGAAAAAGGAGAAAAGGCACAGGATATACAGCAGATAACAGATAAGCTCTGTAGTATACAATGGGATTCTTCAGACCTTTATCTACTGTGTATCCTGTACTTGAATGGCTGCTCCCATGGCTACACAGCAGCTTGTTTATATAAACTATAGTAGAGTTTCTCAAGCAATCAGACCAGTGTTACCAGTGCAGGGAACAGTGCATTATTTTGTCATTTCATTCAGGGCCACCATCAGGGGGGCACAGGGAGTACTCCTGTACTGAGCCCAGGCCTAAAGGTCAGCGCTGAAGCCCTGAACCGCTAAAGTCCCAAATAGCCGAAGCCCGAAGCCACGAAAAGAGCTGAAGTTTAAGTCCTGAAGCCGTGAAAAGACCCGAAGCCACGAAATTAGCTGAAGTTGAAGTTGCGAAAAGACACAAAGTCACAAAAGGAGTCAAAGTTGAAGTCCTGAAGCCACGAGTTAATTTCTACTTAACACCAATGTGTTTTTTTTGTTTTTTTTTTAAACCCCTGGCCACCAATGTATTATTTTAATACTCTATAGGCCCCTGCCACCAGTTTTTTTTTAAAAAATTCTCTGGGGCCGCAACTTTTTTTTTTTTTTTTGTTAGGGGGCCCTGGCGCCAATCTTTTTTTTAATATATACTTATGGAGGGCCCTGGCGCCAACATTTTTTTTTTAACATATGGAGGGCCCTGGTCACCAATTTTTTTTAACTTAAAGGGGGCCCCTGACCATCAGTGGCTTTTTATAACTTGTGTGTGGGGGGGGGGGGTTTACCTTTTTTAGTGCTTATGTCTGTGTGATTTTAACTGTGGTGTGGGGCGGCCGCACGAAAATGTTGTTGTACGTGGGCCCCTATGATTTCTAATGGCAGCCCTGATTCCATTAAACCACTTTCATTTTTATGGTGCTAGTGTTCCTTTATCTATATACCATGCACCAGGAGGAACCACAGAGGGAATGCAGTAATATGACAACAATGGACACTGGGGTGGTGGTGCTTTTTACAGAAGAGGAAGGCCAGCCTAGGGCAACAAAAAAAACCTTAACACACCCCAGGGAATTTGGCTTTTCTTTATGGAATGCCTACATTGAGGAATTATACACGACGCTTTAGTAAATGTCTATTTGCCTTTAGACAAGTTACCCAGTACTACTAAAGTATATATATCACAAATGGCAGTTGTACCAATGTCTGGGATGGCAGTTTCCCAATAACCTAGGGCGCGGCCTTCTAATTACAGCAGGTCGAACACGCCCTAATGCCACATTAGATTTTTATAAAAAGTTTATAAAAACAAATCTAATCCCAATCACATCCAATTCCCACTCAAACGCTGACAAAGTTTTAAATTTTAAAGGAAACGATCAAAAAATACCGTCAGTAACCGACCCGACCATTGAACCAGACTTAAACTGCGCACTGGGTACCACGAGGCGCGACCGTTATACCTTCCCCGGCCCTTCAGACGCAATAACATTCACTCTCAGGCCGTGACACAGACGCTGCACTCTTACCGATTTTTATCTGCCCAACTTGTACGGAACGTTCACGCCAGAATCCAGGAAACCTCCTAAACGCTTAACGCACCTTACTCTACTAGGGCGCGGACTGGCCTGCCTCACACCTTCAAATAGCGATGGTTGCGTCACCGCCTGTCAACCAATCAGCGGCAAAGGAAAGCTTTCCCGCCGCCTCACACTGTGACTTCTGACCTCACATCTTCCTACTCACGCTTCGTCGTGTGCGTTTAAGCTAGGGCGTTTTGATTGGAAATTGCGAAAAAAATGTTTAGGATTTTTGCTCTACATCATAAAACGCGTGGTCTTTGTAAAATGTAGTTATAATGTTGTTGCTGTGATAAGAAAGATACAGTGGTGTAACCAGAAGTTAAAGGAAAACTATACCGCCAAAATGAATACTTGAGCAACAGATGTATATTAAATTAAGTGGCGTATTAAAGAATCTTATCGAACTGGATGGGCCGTGACATAGATGGCGTATCAGTGACGTCAGGAGGCAGGGCTATAACGTGGCAATCAAGGGATAAGGAAAACCGGGCAGGAAGTTTTGATCCGGGTAGCCTTTCAAAATACCAGGCTGTCCAGGTCAAAACTGGACAGGTGGCAACCCTACCTCCATAGTCCCCCTCCCTGTCCCCCCGCACAGGTGTTCACACAAGTAAAAGCCTCATAGCTGGTAATTACCCTCATTGCAGAGTCAGCGGAGATCACAGGCATCATCTTGCGGCGCTTCCTGAATCATCAGGTCCCTTCGGCAATTTCCATGGCTTTCGGCGCATGCGCAGTTGTTCAGGACCGGAATATTGCTTACTTTCTGAAGTTTCCCGAAGCACTGAAGATGGCCCCCGTGAGCTCCGCTGCGCTGACTCTGCAATGAGGGTTAATTACCAGCTTTGGGGCATTTACTTGTGTGAACACCTGTGCGGGGGGGGTTTATTAGAAAGGGGGTTTAGTTTTCCTTTAAGTAAATATTTCCCTTTTACATCTTTTGCCTTGAACCACCATTTCGTGATGGTCTGTGTGTTGCCTCAAAGATCACCTGACCAGAAATACTACAGCTCTAACAGTAACAGGAAGAAGTGTGGAAGCAAAAGACACAACTCTGTCTGTTAATTGGCTCATGTGACTTAACAAGTATAGTTTGTGTACACCGTGAATCATACAATCCCCGGGGGTTGCCCTTTTTTTTTTTTTAAAACAGCAGTTTTCTATTTAGGATTATCCAATGGCACATAGTACTAAAAAAGTATATTATTATTTACATGAAGCAAGGTTTTACATATTGGGACTGTTTCACCAACTATATCTTCAATTGAACGTTAGTACCTAAGGACGAGGTACAGAAACAGACCATACAGGTTAGAAAAAATTGAGGGGATAAGCACCACAACAAGTGGAAACAAAAGAAGCTTTCGTTACATATGAGCTGTTTTATGGAATATATTTTTATAGAGACCTACATTGTTTGAGGGGTATAGTTTTCCTTTAACAGAACCCACAGTAGGGACCCATAAACTTCCAGAATGTGACATGTTTTATTAAACATACGTTGAACTTGAAACTTTATATCCGTGTGCAGGGCCGCCATCAGAAATCATTGGGCCCTGTACAACAAATCTTTGTGGGACCCCACCACAGGCCCTCCCCTAGGATTGTCACCTGTCTAATTTTGACCCGGAGAGCCCAGTATTTTGAAGGGCTGCCTGGGTCAAAACTTCCTGCCCAGTTTTCCACATAAGGAAAACCGGGCAGGATTCCCTTGATTGACACAGTGATCGGCCACTTGCCAATCTCCACTTCATAGCCCCGCCCCTTGATGGCACAAACACTCCCATCTACATCACGACCCTGCCCACTGATGTCACAGTCCCGCCCCCTGTCTGGTCTCCGTCGTGTGGGAAGGTAGCAACCCTACCCTCCCCAGACCCCATGCAGCCACACACCACAGTAAAGAGTCACACAGACATGAACTTAAAGCCCATTGGTGGCCAGCTTGGCCCCCCCAGGTAAAAAATCCATTGGTGGCTAGGGTCCCCCTTACAAGTTAAAAATTTTATTATTGGTCAGGCCACCCCCATAAAAGTTCAGGGGCCCCATAGAAGATTTAAAATTGAGCTCAGTGGAAATTACCTTTAAAGTTTGGCATGTAAGCTTTGTTCTCCTTTGCTTCCTTCAGCAATGTACTGTATTATCTCAAGGGAACAGGGTTGGACTCAGACCTGCGGAGGGGGACAAGACAGCAGTCCGACCCTGCAAGGGGGCCTCGGCTATTCCAGGACATCTAGCACAGTCAGCCCCCCCCCATTAAACCTATTTTTATTTATAAATTGCACTGTTTACTCTGCAATTAATATAAATATTTAAAATTTAATTCCTAAACCAGAAAGTGTATTTTTTTTAGTTGTAATATTGGTGTGTAGGCAGCCATCTCAGGTCATTTTGCCTGGTCATGTGCTTTTAGAATGAGCCAGCACTTAGGATGGAACTGCTTTCTGGCAGGCTGATGTTTCCTAGTAACTGACTGTGTCACAGTGGGACCTGGATTTTGCGATTGAGTGCTGTTCTTAGATCTACCAGGCAGCTGTTATCTTGTGTTAGGGAGCTGCTTTCTGGTTTCCTTTCCATTGTTCTGTTGTTAGGATGCTGGGGGGTAAAGGGAAGTGTGATATCACTCAACCTGCAGTACAGCAGTAGGCTGGGGGTGAGATGGGAGGGTCTATGTCTGGACTGAGAATTAAAATAGGCCCTGGCATTTTAGGTACACAGAGGCCCAATCAGCCGAGATAGAGGCCCAAACAACCCCCACCAGCCCACTAAATACTGACTTTCTATGGGGCCTCATAGCAGCCCCTCTGGCATTTGCCAGAACCCACAGATTGCCAGTGCGGGCCTGCTTAGGGGGGTAGGGTTTTTTTTTTAATAAGGGGTTTGATTTGCCTTTAAGTTCATCAGAGCACGTCACATGACTGGGGGCAGCTGGGAAACTGACAACATTTTTAGCCCCATGTCAGATTTCAAAATTAAATATAAAAAATCTGTTTGCTCTTTTGAGAAACGGTTTTCAGTGCAGAAGTCTGCTGGAGCCAAGCTAATTTTTGATTTTATATATATATGTAACATATACTATGGAATAAAAGAACATTAAGGATCGGAGTGCGCATCATTTGTGAACATTTGCATTATCAACGATCTTATGGAGCACCCGGTGATTGATAGCGAAGATTCAGAGAGTGCAGACCTTTTTTGTTATATATATATATATATATATATATATATATATATATATATATATATATATGTGTGTCCAACAGTACCAGCACTCAAAACAATGCAAAACCAGTGGTGCACGATTAAAGATGAGGTAAATAGCAAATGGAGGATCAGCACACACTGTATTTGAAGTGAAAAAGTGATTTATTTTCATATAATGTTACATGTTAATGAGATGTTTCGGTCCCTCCTTGGGACCTTTCTTTCCTTGAGCCAGCAGGGAGAGACTCTGGCGGCTTACATCGCACTGAGCTAATATGGTGGCTGCTATCCTAATCAAACAGAGAACTTCTAGAGCTGTTTACTCAGGTGTGGTAAAGCATTCTGCAGAATATATATAGTGTTATAGCTTGCACTATTGTGGCTAATCTATTGGCAATAAACTGCCTTGGTAGCTTCCCTTCTCCTTTAATGTTATATCTTTTGCCAGTGTGAGGATGTAAAGAATGATTGCCTAGGATTAGGCTGCTGCACATGACACAATCACTGCAATTGTAGACCACTGACCGGTGTGACAAATAATGTTGTACATGCGGGTTTGTGTATTTATCAACGAGTCGGAAGGTCTTAAAATCTCTTTCAGAGAGCTACCCCTCTGGTTGCTAAACTTAGGTTTGTGTGGTAACTTTTTGGCTATATTGTCATCGCTTGTGACAATGTTTCAACACAGATTTATGCATGTGCCCAGAACCCTCACCATATTGGTTTACATAGTACATGTCACTAGTTTACATTTCTCTTTCTGGTGACTGAATTTGTATTCTCTGTATCAGGTTCAAATAAACTTTCTGCTTTGCTGAGGTTCAAAGACCATACCTGCTTTTCGCTTTATTTAGCATGATCTCTTCCAAAGACACCATTAGGCGGGGGTTGGGAGAGAGAGCATTTAATGAAAGAGCCATCTCCCCAAAAAATATAGTTTTTTAAACGAAACAAGCTAAAATGCCGCTCCTCATCTTTCTTATTGGGTGCACGTGGGCAAGGCTTACTTTACACTTAACAAGGTAGCCCCAGCACTCTCAACATATAACCCCCTAAAAAAATATTCTTGCACAACTGAACTGTAACTTTCTTAAAAAAAGACATTTTTAGTTACAAAGTTCTATCCTTAAATGCTCGCTCTCCCAACCCCCGCCTAATGGTGTCTTTGGAAGAGATCATGCTAAATAAAGAGAAAAGCAGGTATGGTCGATCTCCCCCCCAGGTAACACTTTCTTTTTATCACTTAGGATAGGACTGACGCATGGACACTGCCTTGACTGGCGCTAAAAGTGTCTTTTTTTTAACAAATTTACAGTTCAGTTGTGCAAGAATATTTTTTAAGGGGGTTATAAGTTGAGAGTGCTGGGGCTACCTTGTTTAGTATGTAAATTAAGCCTTAAAAGTTTTATAGAATAAAGCTATATACCCATCTGGGCCTGGACTTTTCACCGGGGACAGGAATTCGATTCCTTCTTCAATTTCTTTGGCTGAGAAAGGTGCTTCTAGTTCATGGGCCTGATCACTATTTATTGGATTTAAATTTGCCTCCTTAATAAATTTCTCAATTACCTCTAAGTTTTTAGGGGTTGAGTTATCCTTCTATAATTTATATAACGATTGATAGTACTCATGAAATGATTCTGCAATTCCTTTGGTATCATATATTGTATTATTTTTTGAGTTTTTTATGTTGATATATCGATATATGTTGTTGATATATGTTGAGAGGATCGAATCACTGCCAGTTTTGCCGTGTGAGGCACCTGCATTATACATCTTCTGATGGCTAAGAATTGGTGCATATTGTTTAAGCTGCTAGTATCCGATGCATTTACTGCTGCACTACCCGAGAAAGCTAAGTAAATACAGCCCTTGTGACCAAGAGTACAAGCCCTCTTCCTTCGATGTCCAGATGATTATATCTTTTGTCTACACTTTTGTGGCATTTATATGGACATTAGAATCAAGTTTCGGTGACCTTTCGCACATCACTATAATGACTCTGTGACTTTGATTTTTTGATTTTGATTTTTTTGATTTTTTTAATTTTTCATTCTTTATAGATTTTTTCTTTATTATTTTTTTATATTCTGTGATGGTATTTCTGGTGCACATAAATTGCCTGATTGGGTTTATTTTAGCCAGATTTTTAGATAGGCTTGATACACTTTATATGTATATCTTTTCGATTTATTACTACACATAATAGCAGATATCAATGGACACTTGTAGGATGAACACCATGTATTTTTGATTTTTTTAAAAATTTTTCTTTCTCTAAAGTTTTCTTTCTCTAAAAAAGCTTTTTTGCCTTAGATATGCACATTAGGTGTTTAGATTCTCTGGATATTTTGGGACCCCACAGGTTAATTTGGTATACTCCCGATGGGTTAACGGCTTAGCTAATGGGTATGTTACATAAGATATTACCTCTTTTGTATCCATATAATGAAAATTTGACCTTTTCCAAGCACCTGTTCCACCACACCTGCATCTAAGTAAAAACAGATTGGGATTTAATTATCGCCATAGAGGGGTTCCTAAGACAGACCTTTGATCTTGACTCATTTGTAGGTATTTGTGACATAAGTAACAGTTTGTGCTGTGAATTTCAGAGAGTTACAATGAAGACCAATAATTGTTACAAAATACATTATTTTAATCTTATTTTTAATCGTGTGGTTCGCCCGAATAGGGGGTTTTAACATAAATGTGGATATTGTTGTATGTATTCTTGTTAAGTAATACAAATTTTTTTCATGTAATTTAACTATTTGACGCATAGTGATGATGATGTTAGCCAATTAAGTTCTTTTCCCGCCATCATAGGTATATAATGCATTCTTTGATTGCCTATTGTCACTTTGAGAAAGGCTGAAACGTTAGTCGTTAATAAAAACATTTTTATTTCAATTTAAGTCCTGAGAGTGCGGACCTTCTTTGTGGGATATATATATATATATATATATATATATATATATATATATATATATATATATATATATATATATATATATAGCCACACAATCACATCTGTTAGATTTGCTACCAGATACTCCCAAAACAGGGACAGGCTAATCCTAAAATTCACAAAGAAGGTAACCCTGTATGAACGATTGTATCTGGGATTGGCACTCTGACAGAGGGCATATAAGGCTGGGTTGAGCAGATCTTGAAACTGTTGTACGGGGTACAACAAGCTATCTACAAGATACAAAAGATCTGCTGTACAAACTTGCACACATAGGACCACTTCCAGAGGGCACAATGTTGGAAACAATGTATGTGGAATCACTATATACAAACATCCCACACAAGGATGGTATAGCTGCCTGAAAATAAATTCTGGATAAGCATGGTCTACCATCCCATGCAGTTATTCAACTGATTGAGTTTACCTTAACACACAACTACTTCTTATTCGGCCAAGAAACATACCTGCAGAGGATGGGAACCGATATGTGTACACACTTTGCGCCACAAAATGCCAATCTCTTCATGGCAAAACTAGAAGAGGACATCTCAACACCAAGCCTTTGACATCCCTATGCTATATAGATGACATATTCATAATATGGACAGATACGGAACAAGAACTAATTCAGTTCCACCAATAATTTCATGACTTTCATCAATTTGAAACTAAATTACTCATTCACTTTCTGGATACAACCAGTCATATCAGAGAAAATACTATACAAACTGAACTGCCATATTTCGAATGCCAATGGACAAACCATCATATCTAATGTATGACCACTTTTACCCCGACCACACAAAACACTTCATCATCTAAAGCCAGGCTTTACAATATAATTGTATATGCTCTGACGCCACTAAAAGATATCACCACCTCAAAACAGACTTGATTAAATTGGTTGTTCACCTTCAAGTTAACTTTTAGTATGATGTAGAGTGATATTCTGAGACAATTGGTTTTAAGTTTTATTATTTGTAGTTATTTGACTTTTTATTTAGCAGCTCTTCACTTTGCAGTTTCAGTCATCTGGTTGCTAAGGTCCAAATTACCCTAGAAACCATGCATTGATTTGAATAACAGACCAGAATATGAATAGGAGAGTCCCGAATAGAAATATGAGTAATAAAAAGTAACAATAACTATAAAATTGTAGCCTTACAGAGAATTAGTTTTTTTTTTTATAACTCTTTATTTATTTGAAGTTTTAACAAAGCATTGCATATCATCACATTGCAGACTCATTTACTCACAACAGAGTCAGTGGCCTAACAACAAGGCATACCCCCTCGTATGTGAAAATTCCATTGAATATCGCCCGTGGGCGCACACCTTGTGGCATGTAGACAGAAGCATTAGGAATGGATATGAGCCTAGCATCGTGGACTAGGGCAGCAATCAAAAAATTAGGAAAGAAACAAGAAAAATAATAAAAAAAATAAAAATAACCAAACCGTAAACCATTTGAGCCCGGGGGAATCAGGGGAGAGGACCATCTGCGTACTCAAAAGGAGGAGGGTATATAGACTCAAGAGCAACAGTATCCCTGAGGGAAATGGCTGCAGGTGGGATGGAAGTCAGGTAGAGATAGTATGGATCAAGTCCCAGTGCGACCATACTTTATCAAAGAGCATCAACTGGGATCTGTGTAGGGCAGCAAGGTATTCCATCCGCCTCACATCCTGGATGGCTGTTTTGAGTTCGTTGGCCGAAGGAGCTCTCTGAGACTTCCAGTGTCGAGCTAAAAGACGCTTGGCTGCGGTTAATATAAGGTTGGCCAGTTTCTGAACAGGGTTTTTTAATCTGGGAAATGGTTTCCCTAAAAGGAATGTTTGCGGGTCTAGGTGTAAGGAACGGCCCAGCAGAGGCTCAAGCAATGCTAAAACTCCCTTCCAATACTCCACCAAGAGAGGACATGTCCAGAATATGTGATACAATGTCCCTTCCTCACCACAGTGTCGCCAACATGCCGCCGAGGCAGTGGGATATATAGAGTGCAATCTGGCAGGTGTCATATACCAGTGCGTGAGGATCTTATAATTCACCTCTTTATGGGTCACACATGCCGAAGCCTTCCGGAGGTTTTCCCAAATTGCAGACCAGGTATGTAAGGAGAGTTCCACTCCCAAGGTCTGTTCCCATAACCGCATATATCTATGTTTCACAAAAGAGAGTTCAGTGTCAGTCGTGAGGATTCCATAAATATCCGAAATCAAACCCCTTCTGTGAGATCTAGTGGCCATAATAACGTCCAGCGGGGACTGGTTAGGAGGCAATTGGGGACCAAACATCTTCAAGATATAGTGCCGGATCTGCAGGTATTGATAAAAAATTGCATTGGGTAAGTCACCATGTTTAGCTCGTAACTCTTGGAAGGAGAGAAGTTTACGAGTCAAGGAGTCATAGAAATCCTTCACCTGCGTCAGATCATTCTCCAACCAGGGTTGGGCAAAAGAGGCAGATAGGCCCGGGACAAAGTCCGGATTACCAAAGAGCGGGGTCAGTCTGTGAGGGCCTTTAACAATGTTGTAACGTGTTCTGGAATAGGTCCACATGGCCAAAGTCAGTTTCACAGAGTTTAGCTTAATGTCCTTCAAGGGAATCAGTCTGTTAACATCCCACAATAAAAAGGCAACTGTATACGGAAACATTGCATCATTTTCAATCGTGACCCATTTACCACAATGTGATTTGGCAGACCAAGCTACTGCCTGCCGCAGTTGTGCTGCTAGGAAATATTTAAGAATATCAGGTGCACCCAGGCCTCCCCACTTAATTGGGGTCACTAATACCTTACGGGCAAGCCTATGGGACTTGGAAGCCCAAATGAATCTAATAAGTCTAGCCTGCAGAACCTTCATGACCTTGTTAGGTATACGAATAGGGAGTGTTTCGAAGTGGTAGAGCAGTCTAGGGAGGGAAACCATCTTGAGAGAATTTGTTTTTAGATGGGGTCAGTGACCCCCATTTGAAAGCTGGAGAGAATCAGAAAAAGGCAAATAATTCAACAAATATAATAAATAAATTGTGGTGTTTATACAAAGTGCCTGTAGGTGTCACTGTGCACAAGAGTTATACTGTGTACATAGTACTTTCTATACTGCTTATACTGTTGAAGCTACTGTTGAAGTGTAATGGCTGCATGAACCTGCTAATAAAGCACTGATATACTCTACTCTTCCGCCGCTACCAAAACATAACATATTGGCAATGAGATGTCTCTTCTACCTCTGCAGCAGCCTGGTAGCCTACCATACCTTTTACTGCTTGGATCCGTATGTTTGAAAATTACATTATTGCTGCTGACCAAGGGGAGATTTCTGCTGCTAGAAAGGGGGCTTTACTTATTCACTGTCTGTGAGCAGAGGGACAGCGTATATTCTATACATTACCATTACCTGAAGATACTTCTGAAACTGCACTTACTGCTATAAAGAACTTTTTTCATGGCAAGAGTAAATGTGGTTGCTGAAAGTATAAATTCCACCAATGTGGACAAGGTAATGGCGAATCCACAGAACAATTTGTAGCAGCTTTGAGAGAGCTAGTTGTTACCTGTGACTTTGGGAATCTAACAGATGAAATGCTAGGAGACCAAATAGTGGAAAAAACAAACTCAACTCGCATTAGAGAGAGACTGCTCCTAGGGCAGGATTTAACCCTTGCAAAGGCTATTACATTTGCTAGCCAAATAGAAACAGCAGTGGCAGAGGCTAAAACTCTCAGTCAGGGAACGTCTGGGAATGTACAGACTGTGAATCCAGCAATGTGGCAAAATAATGCTGTTAGAAATTGATTAACAATCCAGTCCAATTTAGGCTTAGCAATGGAAGGATTTATTCAAGCAATGCAAGACAGAGAGTATGGCTTGTCTATAACAGTTCTTAAATACAACAAGCAAAAATGTTTCAAAAGACAAACTATTTCTTCCCCCAGTATTGGTAATTTAATACCTTTCCTTTTCCTCTGGTGAGTAGTTTTCTTCCCACAGTTTATATGTGAGCTCTGGATGTTCTGGTTCTTCTTGATGATGTCAGAAGTCAAGATGAGGTGAACTGCTGTTTGAGAGCAGTCCATTTATAAAACTTTTCTCGAGGAATTCCTTTGATGAACTTTGGGAAAAGAGTTCTTTGTCTTTAAAGCAAAGGTCCTTTTGTGTAACCACGAGAAGATGGCACTGTCATATCACTTATCTTACAGAGTCCATATTTCCCTATCTTGCAAGTCCTTTTAAATCCCCAAAACTTACAATTTATAACAGAAAACTACTTAAAAAGACATATACACACAAACTAACTAATATTAATATTAAAAACCAAAAAACATACAAAATACAAAGCATACAATGAATATATATAAAAAAAAAGAGATAGATGTATGTATAAATATACTTCTTCTTAAAAAGTTAACACAACCTTCTTTGAATCTTTGCCAATTATCCTTATTTTCACAGTTGTTTGACCCCTGCGACCCCAGGCATCTGAGATACCTTTAAATATAGGTTCCCAGGCCATTAAATGGCAGTCATCCTCTTATAGTAATATAATAGTAATATACCTTGTTTTACATCTGTTTCTCCAAGATACAATCCCCAACATTCTCAGTCACCCAGTCTACATCAGATTATTAATTTCCAGACATCTGTCCCTAGACACCCTTCATTATCCTTGTGAGAATGAAAACTCAGGCCTGTTTCCAGGTTTTAGGATTCCCTATCATCAGGAAATAAACTAATATACCCCATTTTCTTCAAGCCCCCCTTTTTATGGTCTGATGTAATAATTTTTTATAACTACTTTCACACTTCATTCCTATCACAGTCATTCTTGACAGATTATTGTAACCCAGAGAACATAATATAATCAACATTTTGATTTACAATTTCTCTGAGGATAACTTCCCCTTGATTAATATATTTCTTCATACGTTTATACATACATCTTACTCTGCAAACCAAAAATAATTGTTTAACAATACATCCTATGGCTAATATAAATACAACATTTAAAGGATGAATAAGAATATTACTAACAAAAGTGCCTGTAGAGGTTTTAGCCCACATATTTTCCTCCACCAGGTAGACCCTGACATTTCAGAATATTTGTGCTCTATAGCTTTTAACTTCCCTTCTTCATGCTGGAAAATAATTTCCACATCTTGCAACTGTTTTTGTAAATTATATAATAGGCCTTTATCTTCTTGAATTTGGTTGGCCCATTCAAACTAAGGGAATTCATTTACTACTGTAATATTAAATTGAATCGGTACCGCATTTACATCTTTAACATGGAACTGTGGAATATTTATATAAATTCCTTGTAAAATTAATGCCATTCGATTATTATTGATTTTTGATATTTGTGTGAAGTTATACAAAATAATTCTCTATCCAGATTGGGCTTTGCCATACAAGTAGGATACAATACCTTTACCGATTCATTTTTTGTCATTATTTGAAAACATATTTTTCTTTTGTCAATAGGGGTCATCAATTCCATTGTAGAGTTAACTTTTTCAACTCTTACAGCACACATTGAATGGTTATGGAAACAAGAATGATATATTTGTCTTATCTGGTGTGGTAAACATAAAATCTTAGAATTAAAATGTAAGCATGTGGATAAATCCACCTGTTCAGGCTCCGTTGTTGTTGGATTCACAACAAAATCTCAATATGTCAAACGATAAAATAATAATTGAGACTGGAATTCCTAAAACAGTCATTGAATATATTGACATCTCCTCTCCCGCAATTGGTATAAGAGAAGTTGCAATACATTCCAGGTTCTTACATCCAACCCATTTATTCAACTACAAATCCGTATGGTTAAGGGCTTTTTCATATTTTTGCGATTGTAGTGATAAAGGAGTAATCCAACCCTGTAGAGTTAGCGCTGTTACTTTAAAATCTGTGGAGTATTCAGTCTGAATCTCCATACAATCTCTTGATACCTGTGCGGCATTCTCACTGTTCAATAATCCTAATGTAATATTTTGGAGGTGTAGCAGGGAAGGTCCAAATACTGAAGCAGACTTAACAACCATCTGATTCAGAATTTGATTTAAGCCTCTTTTAACATGATTTGACTTGCTGTTCGATAATCCTGCACCCTCTAAATCTTTTTGTAGAGAAGTAATCTCAATACTATTGGCAACTGTGCCTAGAGTACCGATACCTCCAAGAATTTTATCTATTACATCTCTCTTTTATCTCGAATTGTCCAATTTACTGAACCAATGTTCCATTCCTTGTTCCATATTTAAAAGATATTTCTTACATTGTGGGAATCTAGTAGAGATTTTCCACTGAGAAATATTAAAATGCCAAATTATAGTAATATATTGGCCATCTTTTAAAAGTGGTTTAGAATGGAAATGATTAGTTTGGAATGGACATGAGGGAACAAAAGGATTATTTTCACAGGTTACATTTACAGGATGTGGATATACTACAACATTACTCTTTTCACATTTTATTTTATTAACTAAAGATAGGTAACATTGATAATCTCCTTGGTCTTCCATTTTTATATTTTCCATCTTATAAGTAAAGGCTTGGTTAGACCATTGTATCTTCCTGATGAGACTTTTATGTAAAATTATCTCAGAACCATAATTCATACTTCCTCGAAAATTGTCTTCCTTGAACCATGATATGATTGAACCCAGAGGTAACCTTAATTCCGTACCACAAGTTAATTGTAAATTTTGGCCTTCTTGCACTTTTACATTTTTAGGCCATACATTGACCTTAGGAATTACAACCTCTGTATCAATCAAATCACTTCAATATTTACTGGAAGAGATCTTTCCCTACTGCCATTCTTTTACGGTTCATCTCAGAGTCATGTTTGGATGAATTCTCTGGTAAGAGATCTTGGTACCATGACCTGGAAAAATATATATCCAATGGTATAACTGTACCCTGTCTTGTTTCAGATGGTTCACCTAATTCAGGATTACTGATTATTTGTAAGGGGCTTTCCCCTTTAAACATTAAAATCCAAAAGACGCTATCACCAAGGTTACATTCCCATGACTCTGTATGATTACTGTGTGTGTATATATAAACCCTTTAACCACTTGTATCCTTTTTTTAGGCCCTAAAGATGCATTCATATACACATTGTCACCTTCTTTGAATTTGATGCAACATGTTAACATTACCCCAGTTTGACTTCCGATATATATTTGGCCCTTTATGTAATTTGTTAGGTTAGAGTCTGATGACTGAAAATAAATATTCACAATGATTATTCCAAAAGAAGAAGTGGAAATAAAAGCACCCCACAGAAACAATCCTATAGTCACACGTTATTATCTCATTATCCACCACTAGAATACCTTCACATCAGAGATAAGGGATTGCTACTATGGCCTAAACCGCAATAATTTTGATTCAATGTGATCAACTTACATTAATAAATAGTCCTTATATACAGTGTAATGTCCCTTGTAAGAATTCCTAGAAGGGGAACCACAGGGATCCTCAATTAATAAAGTGCAGTGCAAATAAGTGAAGGACCAAATTAATTATAACCTTAAAAATTACAATTTCATTGTGCAAATCCAAACAAAATTCATCCATGTAAAGTGCCATGCAATAAATACCCCTATAATAAATATCCCCAATTAATTAATAAGGGTAGTAAAAGAGTAATTATTTCATGTGACCAACCCCAATACGAGATACAATTAATACCACTTGCTCCAGTTCATGAAAATAGATTAGAAATTGGAAGAAAAAGAGAGGTGAAGTTGTCCCAAGTTTAACTACCTGTATTTGTTCTATTAAGGGACATCACAAAGCAAAGGCAGGCCAAGTAACCTTGACTGTGGTCTCAATTGTAACGTTAATCTATTCTTGGATGAGAGGCTGTCTACCACTAAAAAAACACAAATCAAGGCCCCTTGTAATAATAGTGCAGTAAAGAGCGAGGATTAGAGCTGAGCAATGGATAAAAAGGCCCCCCAAAAAAAGTAGTTTTAAAGCTCGGTCTTTTAATGTAAATAAAATAGTTTCCCTTTAGAAAGGTTTAAAATTAGACCGGGCACCAAGAAAAACAGTGACGCGCGTTTCGCAATTGTGCTTTGTCAAGGCGAAAATAAATTTTGTCCTGTGATATGTCCAGAGATTCCTTTTGTTGTTGAACAATGGCTTGACCATAAGGCAATAGGTATCCCATCATAACAAATGTCATCATTATCATGGATTTGATACAAGATCTTTCATGGCTGTCCCATCTTTGGTGTTCTTTCCTTTGCCTTTTTTTGAATTCTTTTATCCTGAAAAAACAAATATGCAGTATCACGGAGTTGGCATATAAAGTTTAAATTGATCTGCATGAACTCAACACATTTGCTGTCTATGTTTGTTTTGCTTTCAATCAGGTGGTCTTTGTACCTGAATCATAGCTTGACCCCATACCTCCTTTTTTAAATTTTGTAAATTCAGGAGGAGCGTTTTTTTGCATTTTAGATGCAGCATATGATAATACAGAATCAAGATTATTTTGCAATAGTTGTAACCAATGGGATTTTGCAATTGCATCTTTTTGTGGGGTGGTTAATTATGGTTCACCTGGGAATGTTAAAGACATTTTCCTACCCGTCATTAACTCAAAAGGTGTATATTGGGTAGCTGAGGAGGTTATGCCTTGAATACTCATTAACACTGCGAGGAGTGCTTCCACCCAAGTATTCCCCGTCAAGCAACATTTTAGTAATCCTGGATTTTATGGTCCTGTTCATTCTCTCCACAATTCCAGTTGATTACGGATGGTAAGGGACATGGAACCTTTGTTGGATTCCCGGGATTGCACATGTTGCTTGCATCACTTGTCCTGTAAAATGCATGCCTCTATCATGCCTCTATCAGGGAGGAAACCCCCACCTGGAAAAAATATGTTCCCAAAGAACTTTTGCAGTTGATAATGCATCATCTCTTTTTACAGGGATAACCTCCACCCGTTTAGAAAATATGTCCACCACCACCACCAACGCATATTTTAACCCATACCTTCCAGATTGCAGTGGTCCAATGTAATCTATTTGGAGGGTAGCCCAAGGACCATCTGCAGGTGCAATATGTTGGAGATGTATTTTTTGGCCTTTGGGACGTGGATTTACCTGGGCACGTATCAGACAAGTGTTCACTACCTGCTCTATTGTGTCTTTCATTTTATCCCAGTAAAATTTGTCTTGTAGAACTTCATAAAGTCGTTGTTGTCCTATGTGTCCTAAACGCTCATGATTATAGTTTGTGAAGGGTATTTGTAAGTGTTTTGGAACTACAGGACGCAACTTCCCATCTTGGTCATAACATAACATTCCGTTCTCCTGAACAAAGGGAAATGTTAAATTAACCCGAAGATCAACCAAATTTTGATCTTTGGCTTTCTCCTCAGAAACTAATGGAAGCTGTGTGTGTCTTCCTGACCGGTAATACTGATTTGGTCTAAAGGGATTACAACATTGCCAGTTAAGGCTGCTTCCTTAGCTAATGCATCAGCCATGATATTTCCTGCACTGAGTGAGAGTCCTCACCTTTCCTGTGTGCAGGTACCTTAACTACACCATGTAAACCTGGATTTTGTGCTGCCAAATCAAAAATGCACTCTGTTTCTTTTTGTATGAGGGTTTTATTAGAGGCATGTACAAATCCTCTATGCTGCCACACCACTAAGTAATCAGTTAAAGAACTGTTACTATATATTACTAGTGGACGTTTTTCCTTATCCTTCTCAAGCATAAGAACAGTTTTAACAGCCTCTATTTCTGCTCTCTGAGCTGAATAATTCCCTGGAAGGTTATGCTTAACTGAAATATTTCTATTTGGATACCAAATGGAGTAACCTGTATAGTATTTTCCTTCTGAGAAAAATCTGGATCCATCTACAAATACAGTTTCATATATCTCACTTGCTTCTCTGCAGAACAGAATAGAATAAGTATCTTCCACAGTTGCTTCTCATTAATGAAATTGGCCTTCATATTGCATCAATTGTAGAAGCACATATTTTTGCTTTCTGATCTACTTTAATAGGCTTGGTTGACAAAGTCATTAACCAATGTGAAAACCTTTGTGGTGAAACTCCAGAAATTCCTTTTTCTAGCAATAACTTGAGGTGTATGTGGTGTTTGTAAGCATATATCTTTAAAACCCACTATATGCTTCGAAGCAATAACAGCAAAATGCTGTTAATGCTGATACAGATATCAAAACCTTTTTCAACAGGTGACAGCACCTTTGAAAAATATGCTACTGGTCTCCATACACTACCTTGCAACTGCAGGAGCACTGCTGGAACAGCCATTTCAGAAGTGTGCACCTGTAATGCAAAAGGAGCAGAGGAATCTACTGTAGCTAATATTGGAGCCATTTGCAGTTCCCTCGTAAGTGTCTCAAAAGCAATTTATTGTTCCTGAGTCCAAGGACAAAATGCAGAATCGTTATCCTTGAGAATGTCGTATAAAGGTTTTGCTTTTTCTGCAAATGATTCACGGTGGTTGGAACTGGAAGTTTAGAAATAGCCTTAATTCTTTCTTGTAGTGGCTTTTTGTAACCAGGACCAATTTGAATACCAAGGTATTCAAATTCTGGTTGCAAAAACACTACTTTTTTTGTGTTAATTTTGAGTCCTGAGTTACATATCAGCTCAAATAGTTCCTCTAACAATTCTAAGTGTTCCTCCTTTTGAGACTGTTTGGAGCAATATGTCATCCACATATTGTAACAAACATTCTGGTTTTGAAAATACGGATAAAACATTCACAAACCTTGATGAAAGAAACTGCCCAATGAATCCATGCTCTGTGGTAATTTTTGAAATATGAATTGCTGATTTTGAAATGTAAAAGCAAATTTGTAGTTAGAACAATGCTGAAGTATCCATTCACTATGAAATGTGCATTTGCCATCAATCTAGACATAATATCAGCTATAGCAATAATAATCAGCTATAATTTGAGCTGAGTGAGGTGTATATTTATTCAACATCCTCAGATCAATTGTTAGTTTCCATGACCCATCTTGTTTTTTCACGGGTCATAAAGGATTGTTGCATTTTGAATTTGCTTTCCTTATGACACCTGCTGCTTCCAGATCAGAAATGACATTGGCAATTTATTCAGAAGGTAGTCTCTACTGCCTTTGTGGTGTAGGGTGTGTGCCTTTAATATCAACCAGAACCCCTTTCAAATTGCCACAATCATTTTTGCCCTGGGCCCGCAACTTTGGAAATCTTTCCACCAATTCTTTACCTAGTGTTGGGCCACATAAATTCCTCTGGGGAAACATTCACTGTACAAATTGCTTTCACGTGTTCAAAATCAGTGGGATCTATTACAACAGGATTTTTACCTTTTGCATCTTTCCAGATGGCCTTATTTCCTGGACATATTCTGGGGCATTAATATGAATTACAGTCTTCTAGCCATATGCGTAGGAATCCAACATTTAAAAATGTTTGATTGATATTGATTTATTCATCAGACAAATCATATCTGGATACATGTGCTTGAAACACGTCATGGTTAAAAAATGCATCCCTAGCAACATTTTATGAAGGTAAATCCTTAACTTTCTTTATCAACTGTTCATGTATTTTCATTTTGGCTGCTCTTGTTAACAATTCTTTCTTCCTTTTCTGTTTGCCTCTTTCTTCCTCAGTCCCCCCCCTACAGCTTCACCCTACTCCTCTTCTTCTATTTCTGGGACATCTAAGGGTCCTTTGACTTTTTTCCCTGCACATATCTCCCTTGTGTGACAGTTTTTCCTGAGCTGGCATACCATCTCAGTCCTCATTTGTATCTGATCCTCTAACTCTTGTATGTGTTGCATTAATATGTCACAGTTAGGGTAATCAGATACACTATCCTGAACTCCCATATCTGTGTTGGCAACATCTGGTTCATTATTTATGCATTCTGTCTTTGTGGCCATGCAAACAACTTGTGTGGATTCTTTCTTACGAATCATGGTATCATTTTAAGAATATTTTAAGATATTCTTATCTCGGTTTATGCATAATAATTTCTTATCCAGTAGTTGGTTTGCATGATCACATTGTTCATATAAACTATGCCATAAATCAGCATCTGCTCTAATACAACTATTACATTCAATCATTACATCACTGTGTTTTGCATGTTTAGTAATTAACTCCATACTGACCAGATATGAAGTCTTCGTAGTCCTTTTGCCTTTAAAATGTGCACTCTTTTAAGGAAGGATATTATGCCTCCTGAAACTGTGGATCCAAGAAAAAATATGAAGATACAACACGTCTTCCCGCTTTACACAGTGGCCACTGTTTATCTTATCCCCTTCCTTTCTTTGCCCAATGGACTGCTGATTCTGGGTTCTTTTACTTTGCAAAAATCCTCTTCTCTTGAATAACTCTCTGTGGTTATTTAGATAACTCTCTGTGGTTAGACACCCTTCATTATCCTTGTGAGAATGAAAACTCAGGCCTGTTCCCAGGTTTTAGGATTCCATATCATCAGGAAATAAACGAATGTACCCAATTTTCTTCAAATGCCAATCACAGGCAAAATATAGTGCTAAGGAAAGGGATTCACCACACTGCAAAACGTTGCAGCAAATACAAATAAAAAATGTTTATGAAAGTACTTGTAAATAGGATCTTGCTTCGCTATATATCCTCTGGAATGTTGCTCCAATCAGCATAATCTGTTTATTATAATCCACAATGATGTCATTAAATTAGGTGTTGATTGTATTAGTAAGATTGGAGCTTTGATGTGTTATTAAACCTTCCACGGAGAGGTTCCACAACAGCATTGTATGTGGCAAATAGATATCGCACCCCCTTCCTCCTTCAAACTTGGTTTTTCAGTTTTTACATATATGGCTTCTATAACACCTCTTTTGAACCAGTCACTCTCCCGGTCTAGAATCTGGATTTGTCAGTCTTCAAATGTAGGTCCTTTTTCTTTTAGATGTAGGTACACTGCTAAGTTCTGACCAGAGGAGCTGGCTTTTCTGTGCTGCGCCATACGCTGGTGTGACTGTTTGGTTCCCCCACATACAAATCAGATCGCCCAGATCAAATCAGGGATCACCAGTTTCGCCCATTGTGCAAACCTGTACATAGAGGAAGTGGAAAGAAAAACCTGGGATAGCTTCAAAGGAATCACTCCCAGTCATTGGGTCCATTATGTGGATGATACATGGGTTAAAATACACACACAGCTACAAATAAACATACACAGCTACAAAATTAAAATACTGCTTCCGCTATGTTTCAACACAACACACTGCAAATTATACTACATGTTCTGCAAAAGTGGTTTGTGCCGCAAATGCAAAAAAGTAGGACATTTTTCTAAGATCTGCCGTAGTTCTGCTAAAGATGTTCATGAAGTCACTACTACAAATTTCACTGTATTAAGTATGGATAGCGCTGGTACATTTATTCCAGACAAGTTTATATACGCTGTCAGTGTCAATACTGCTTCTGTTGACAAGGGACACTCCATTAACCTAAAGCTTGATACAGGTTCAGCTGTTTCTATACTACCAAAGGATGTTTTCTTGAAATACTTTGCAAAAGATATGCTTGTTGCACCTGCCCTGAAACTGGTCAGTTACTTAAAGGATCCAATCCCTGTGCTTGTTTGCTTGCCAGTGACTGTACGATTTGAATCAAATACTGCAAAATGTGACTTTTACATTGTGAATAAGGGTACTGCTATACTTGGAAGGGATCTCTTTGCTGCATTAAACCTACAATTAGTTGATGGTATCATTACTACAGCACCAGTGCCTGCCACACAGTCTGTGTCTAAAATTTCACCACAAAGCTGTGCAAAGACCTTTTAAACAAAGTTAAGTTGAGACCAGATGTAAAACCAGTATGCCAGAAATCAAGGTGATTGCCCTACTCTATAAGGGAGACTATCTCACGGGAACTAAAGAAACTGGTAGAGCAAGATGTGGTTGAAAAATCAGACTCCTCCAAATGGGTTTCACCAATTGTTCTAACAATGATGAAAACTGGAGGTATTTCATTGTGTGTTGATCTCCATGAACCTAATAAAGCAGTTGTTATGGATAATCATCCCTTGCCACACATAGAGGAAATGTTTTCAGAAATTCTTTTCTACACTGGATCTTCAGAGTGCTAATCATCAAATATTACTGCATGAGGAAAGCAGAGACCTCACTGCATTTATCACTCCTGATGGTTTGTTTAGGTTCAAGCGTGTACCTTATGAACTGGCTTCAGCACCGAGTTGTTTTCAAAGACTGACGTCTTCTATACTCCATGGCATACCTGGTGTACAATGCTACTTGGATGATATAATTGTCTACCCTCCAACTATGGATCTTCATGGCAAGTACCTAAAAAATGTTCTGAAATGCATTGATTCTGCAGGACTGAAACTGAACCTTTCCAAATGCCACTTCAGACAAACTCAGCTGTCATTTCTGGGTCATATAATTTCACAAGATGGATTACTGCCTGACCCTAACCATGTCAACGCTGTTACACAAGCACCTACTCCATCTGATTTCCAGACCTTATGAACTTTCTTAGGTTTTACTTCATGGTATCCTAAGTTTATTCCCAACTATGCCTTAGTTGTAGAACCACTTAGAGCTCTACTACGTGGAACCACAGTTTGTCTCATCTGAGTTTGAATTCTTTCTGAGAGAGAGGAATATTGTGCATCGGAAATCTTCAGTGTATTACCCACAAGCAAATGGAGAAATGGAGCGATTCAATGGAAGTCTGAAAGAAGCAGTACAGACAGCAAATCTTACTGGGAAATCTTGGAAAGTATTTACAACAGAGTTCCTACATAACTACAGAGCAATGCGCCATGCAAAAACCCAATCATCTCCAGCTGATTATTACATGGCAGACAGATGCACACTAAGTTACATGTTGCAGAAATCAAACTTCCACAAAATACTGTGCCTACAAAATCATCCACTGCTGACATTGTCAAACGTCAACAAATGCAAGGCTTACACAGACAGAAAATGTGGTGCAAGAGAAGTGCACTTTCAGCCTGGATATTTAGTCAAAATTAAGAAACCAGGACTACTGAAACAAGGACAATCTACATTTACTACACCACTTGAAGTGAGATGCCAGCGAGGACCATACACATATGAACTGTCTGATGGATATGGAATGGAAGTTGTCTTGCTCCTGTTAGGAATGACTTTGGAGAAGCTCCATTTGATGAAGGACATTTTCCTACTCCTGATGCCAACGGCAACAGACCTGAAGAAAGTGAACCTATAAGGCATACTGAGAGAATTCGAAAACTACCTGCATGGACCAAGGACTATATGATGTGAATAATGCATACTGTTTAATTGTTGTTGTTTATTACATTTGCCAAATGCTTTCCTACTATAGGGGGAATATGTGGTGTTTATACAAAGGGCCTGTAGGTGTCACTGTGCAGAGTTATACTGTGTACATAGTACTTTCTATACTACTTAAAAAGTATTAGAGTTGAAGCTACTGTAGAAGTATAATGGCTGCATGAACCAGCTTGTAAAGCACTGTTATACTCTACTCATCCTCGGCTACCAAAACATAACATAAATAATTAAGACCAATTGAAAAGTTGCTTAGAATTGGTCATTCATGGCCAGTACAACTGCTCTTCTTCCAATGTGATGTACAATGCACCAGATGCCAAACAGGAGGTCTGTAAAACAGTCTGAGAAAGAGAAATACACACCATAATACGCTTCACCATAACCAAAATTAAAACTGGACACACCAGTAGAAACCATTTCAACAACCCTCACCATTCCATTATCAATTTAAGAATCTTGTTTCTTAAGGGGAAATTTGAAACAGAAAACGAAAGGAAAGTATGAGAATACAGGCAGGGAACCTGTTATCCAGAATTCTCTGGACCTGGGGTTTCGTAACGGATCTTTATGTAATTTGAAAAATTATGTAAACGCTAAATAAACCCAATAGGCTGGTTTTGCTTCCAAACAGGATTCATTATATCTTAGTTTGGATCAAGTGCAATGTACTGTTTTATTATTATAGAGAAAAAAGACATTTTTCAAAATGTGTATTGTTTGGATAAAATGGAGTCTATGGGAGATGGCCATTCTGTAGTCCAAAGCTTTCTGGATAATGGGTTTCCAGATCTCATACCTGTACAAACTAATGAAAACTCAACTCTCAGGAGAAGGGACTGAACCTGGGCCTTGGAATTATGTCTAATTATGTAGATTAAGAACTGCCTGCACCAAGACAGAAACAAAAACAAACAGAGACAATAATTCGTGATCATGGTATCTACCCTGCCAGATAAGTATGAGTTGGGGAAGAAAAGACCAACGGCACTGCAAGGGTACACCTCAAGAAGCATACTGAGACCTTTCCCCGCCAACCCAACCTCCCTAAATGTGAGACAAATGAGAAAAAATTGGGAGGATTGGCTGTTCTCTTTAGGGGTGGAGGTTGGTTTATTCAGTAAATTTTTGAAAAAGTCCCTGGAAGACTCTTCATTGTGAACTGCATGTATGGTTCTGTTTCTTTTATGATAATTGCTGTATATGCCTATGCAGAAATTAAAAATAGGTCTAAGTTATTTAAAAATACTTAAACTTTTTTTAGGACTCCCCTTGTTGTGCTCATTGGGGGGGATTTCAGTTGCACACTGGAAGGTCAAGTGGATCGGGTATGGATTTCTCCTCTAAAACTTTAAAATATGTTATTGAAGATGCTAGGCGTTCAGGATGTGTTTCGTAATAAAAAAAAATCACTTATGCTAAGCCAAATTGAGTCACGAATTGATTTTTGTTTTATTACTGAGGGTTTAAAAGTAATTAAAAGAGACCTAGTTGAAATTTTCTTTTCAGACCACGGAGCTTTAACTTTTCAGCTGGAGGTCTAGCAGACCTTTTCTCCAGGCAGAGGGCTATGGAAATTGAACTCTCTCCTTTTGGATGATGCTACTGTTTGTAATGATCTAAGAGAACTGTATTCTTCTTGGAGATGCTTGCAAGTATGGTTCTGCACAAAAAGTGAATGGTGGGTAAAAAGCAGACTAAACATGTTTATTGTCCGCAAAGCCAAGAAAATTACAGAAAAGATTACAATGTCTCTACACCCTCAGCAAAGCGGGTATGAATGTTAGTAATGAAATGGACGAGGTCAAAACACAGTTAAAAATGTTTTTGTTGGAAAGAGCTAATCTTCTGATGTTTCATTCTAAAGATGAATATATTGAAAAAGGGGAAAAATGTAGTTCTTATTTCTTTAAAGAAATAAAAAGAAGACAGTATAATCTTGCTACATTATTAAATGACGAAGGTGAGGAAGTTGGAACAAAAGAGGCAGTTTTGGCAATTGGGGATTTTTTTACAAGACTGTATGATATTAAAAATGTTTCCCAGCAGCATATTTATTTATTTATTGAGAAAATTTATGCCAAATTATCAGAACAATCCAAAGTCGAATTAGATGGTAAGGTTACTTTGGATGAATTGACAGCATTGATGAATTGATCATTTAAAAAGAGGAAAACCCTAGGTACTGATGGGTAGTCAATTGAATTTTATGAGAAATTTTGGGGCTTTATAGGATTTAATTTTCTAGAGGTTTTTTTAGAATATGTGGATAATGGAATACTGCCACTGTCAATGAAGCAGGGGTTGATCTCATTAATTCACAAGAATAAAGGTGACCATAAAGACTTAAAAAACTGGAGACCTATTACGATGATAAACGTTGATTATAAAATTTGCGCAAAGGTCTTGTCAAATAGGTTAATATCGGTTGTTAGTCAGATCAAATATGTGGTATTCCCATGTGAAGCATTGCTTATAATTTAGCTTTGATAAGAGATTTAAAGCTATACCATAAAGAAAGAAATATTAACGCCATTTTGGTTACTTTAGCTCAAGAAAAGGCTTATGACAGTGTAGCTCATGTATACTGTACGACACAAATTCTCTAAAAAATTGTTTTTGGTGATTCATTCTAGGTATGCACAGCTATACAAAGATGTGTTTAGTAGCGTGCTTGTAAACGGATGGCAAACTCCTACTTTTCCTGTTCTGTCAGGTGTTTGACAGGGATGCCCAATGTTTCCATTGTTATTCATTTATTGCATTGAGGCTTTTGCCTCATTTATTAGAGCTCATCCCTGAATTAAGAGGATCCATTTGCCGGGTTCCACTGGGGTGGAAGCCAAGTGCAATTTATACATGAATGACGTCACAGTATTTTGTTCTGATAGATCTGTGAAGACTTTAGTTTAGCATCTGGAGTAAAAAATTGGCTATCATTCTTGGTGATTGGGGTGATACAAGTTTTATTCCATTTGATGTAATCATATAAAATTGCTTGGTGTCTGGTTTGGCTCAGTGGGGTCTATGTCCAAAAATTGGAGATGGTGCTTAATAAATTTAAACAATGCCTATGTTCCTGGAAAACGAGAGATCTGACTGGGCGGTAAGGTTCTTGCACTTAAAAACTCTGCTATGCCAAAGTCATGGTACATAGTGCAAGTATTGCCTGTTCCGGCAGCTAGTAAAAGTTTTTATATAAAGAAACATTTCATTTTATGTGGAATTTTCATATGAATAGAGTGAAAAGAAGCATCATGATTAAATCCCTGCTAAAGGGGGGTAAGGGAGTTCTGGATATTCCAAACATATTATATGTAACATTTCTATGTAATGTAATTTCTATAATGTTTAGGACACAGAAAGTTAAACCAAGGGCATATTATCTAATAAAGTGCTGTCCAACTTCTAAAACACTAGGCTTATGTTCCACAGGCAGAGCATGGCACACACAGGCAGAGCATGGCACACACAGGCAGAGCAGGGCACACAGGCAAAGTATGTCATATGCAGGCAGAACAGGGCACACACAGGCAAAGCAGGGCACACGTAGGCAGAGCAGGGCACACGCGGGCAGAGCAGGGCACACGCGGGCAGAGCAGGGCACACGCGGGCAGAGCAGGGCACACGCGGGCAGAGCAGGGCACACAGGCAGAGCAGGGCACACAGGCAGAGCAGGGCACCCGCAGGGAGTGCACACGCAGGCAGCATATGGAAGGCAGAACAGAGAAAGAGAAAGGGAACCCCATCAGGGTCGCTCTAAGATGATCTAATACAGTGCTGCCAACTTCTAAAACACTAGGCTTATGTTCCACAGGCAGAGCAGGGCACACACAGGCAGAGCATGGCACACACAGGCAGAGCATGGCACATACAGGTAGAGCAGGGCACACAGGCAGAGTATGTCATACGCAGGCAGAGCAGGGCACAGACAGGCAGAGCAGGGCACAAACAGGCAGAGTATGTCACACACAGGCAGAGTATGTCACGGGTCGCCAGTTGGTCAGCCCTGATCTAATATATTTCTTTGTTATTAGTTTGTGTAAATGGGATAACTTAAGAACTGTTTGTTGGTATTTTGCCTAGATTTATAGTTTGGGAGAGAAATTTATTAAAGTGTAGAATCTTGAAGTAATACCACCGGATTTATAGAAGCCTACAGTTGTAATGAAAATAATAAGAGATAGAGATTCAGTAGGACGGTTTCCAACTTCCTCCTTGAGTGAGATATGGAAAAATATTTTCGCAAAAAATTTGCTCAATTTACACAAAGATTTAGTGTGGCAGATTGCAACTGAGTTTGCCTCTTAGGTCCTTTATGTATGAAAGATGTTGAGTGCTGGTGGCAAGGAAACAGTGTGTCATTTAATTTGGGAATGTCCGTTTGCAAAGCGAGTAATTGGTAAAATGGCTTATTTGTTTAAAGGGATAATGCCTGTTGTTCTGTCCTCCCTTCGTATTACACTGGGGCAGTGCGTACTTCGACATGCAGCTAAACCTCCCCACAACTCAATAAAGAGACTGAGCGTGGAGTCTGTCAAATTTACTGGATAGGTATGTGGATTAGAGTAGAGGTGAAACTATAACAAAAAACAGAAAATAAAAAAAGTATGTTTGCAATGAGCAGTAAAATATGCAAAAATGTAACATCTGAGCATATACAGTAACTGCAGCATAAACGCATGTACTGGTGCAGACGCATTTACTGAGGTGCTGGCAGCTGTAGTGGTGGCCTAATGTAGCTTTAAGTCCATTTGATTACCAGTGATGCTACCATAAAGGGAGAATGCAGAACGGTGTGCTTCTTCCATAGCATGGACTGTAAAATGGTCTTAGCTCCCACAAGGCACTGTGTTGGTCACATGTTAGGAGTATGGTAGCCTCATTAGTTCAAATGCACTCCTTTTGTTAACCTTATGGAGATACTTGATAGATCCCTAAAATGGCCAGCAGAGGGAGTTCACCACAAGTGAGCAATGAAATATAGCAGCATGCTTGTGGTGGAGACATAACACTCCACATCTGGTATCTAAAGATGCCACCACTTTATTCCTCAGGAGATAACCACAAAGTCAGTTTGGAAACTGGCCTGAGGAACAATTTTGTTTCTCCTTGTTTTTGAGCTTTTGACCTCAACTTTGCGGACTCTTCCATCCTCACTTGGAAATGTTTTGGGGACAAGACCTAAGGGCCATTCATTTCTCTGTGACAGACAGTCTTTCACAAGAACAACATCGCCAGATTTGAGGTTGGGTTTTGCAGTCTGCCATTTGTTCTGTGGAGATGTATTGCTTTCTCCATCAGAATGTGTTTGCATGACACTATACTTGTCTCCACTGTCACTTGTACAAGTCTTTAATGGTAAATTCCCCTGGGGGAGCACTCATAGTCACAGTTTTTTGATTAAGCAGAGTGGCAGGAGTAAACAAGAAGGGATCAGTCATTCGAGACAGGAGTACGGGGTCTAGCATTTATGATAGCTGGGAATTCAGCCATGAAAGTAGACTCATGGGTGAGCCTTGCAGTTCCCACTTGCAAGAAGATGGAATTGAGGATCCTCGGGCTATGCCAATCATTCTTTCCCAAGATCCTTCTAAGTGAAAAGAATGAGGTGGGTTGAATGTCCAGATGCAGTCCCGATCAGTTAGGTATCTTTCCACATCCATAACATTGATGTTTGAGAGAATTTGCAGTTCTTTGGTTGCCCCAAAGTTAGTGCCTCTGTCAAAGCGGATGTGTTTCACAGGACCCCATATTGCGATGAAGCGTCTAAGGGCATTTATGAAACGTGAAGTGTCCATTGACTCAATGACCTCTATATGGACATCTCTGATGATCATACAAGTGAATATGACTGCCCAACATGTACTGTTGGCATGTTAGTATGTCATGTAAAGACAGACCAAGGGCCAAACACATCTAGGCCAACATTGGTGAAAGGTGGATCTAGGCTAAGTCTGTCAGCTGGAAGATTGGCCATCTTTTGTGTTTGTAACTTCCCATGGAGTTTACGGCAAAAAATGCATTTGAAAATGATACTATTAACACACCTTTTTGCTATAACAGCTGCTCATAAAGCTCCTTCTGTAAATAGTCTGCGCTAGTGTTTGACTTGATCATGAAAATGATGTACAAACAAAGTTGCAATGTGATGATGATCAGGAATGATCAGAGGATGTTTTTCTTCAGATTCAATTTTGCACCTTTAAGAAGGGCTTCTACTTTCAATAGGCCAGTTTGGTCAAGGAATGGGTCAAGCTTCCTCAACGTACTGTCTTTAGGGATGGGTTTGTCCACTGTGATGTAACTGATCTGTCTAGAATAGACTTCATATTGCATAGTGTGGATGATGATATTTTTGGATTGCTGAAGTTCTGCCACTGTATAGACATTTTTACAGTGATGCCATCCTTTGCAGGTACTTACATTTATAGATTACATATGTTTGAAGGATTGAGCTATGTGGGTTAGGCAGGTGATAGCTCAGATGAGTGATTTCCAAGTTGAGAATCTATTAAATCTGCTGGATTTAAGTTGGCTATCAGTGGTCATTGTGTGGTATGTAGACACTTGTGGACAGATTTCAGTATTTGAATTTGCATCCACTAGCTCAATTGTCTCACTTTCAGAATCAGTTTGTTCTGTGTTACACAAGAATGCCGGTCCTGTGAGCCTGTCTTTAAGCTGGCCTGCGGCAACAGCTCTGGTTGCATGGTCTGCAGGGTTGCACAGTGGGTACACAGTTCTGGACATGTGGATCTCCTGATTCTGAGCACTGTTACTGACATAAACATAAAAACTTCTGGTTTCATTGTAGATGTAGCCCAGTACTACCTTGCTGTCTGTGTAGAATACAGTCTGTTTGAGCTGTATGCCTGTCTTGGTTGTGATGAGCTCAGCTAGCTCTACAGCTAGAACGGCAGCACAGAGTTCCAGTCTGGGTATGGTGTGTTCACGAATTGGTGCCAGTTTTGCTTTACCCATAACAAACACAAAGTGAAATTATCCATGGATGTCCACAGTTTTAAGGTATGCGACAACAGCTATGGCTTTGACGGAAGCATCAGAGAACACACAAAGTTTTTGGCTTTGTAACTCTGTGGAAGGCACTGGGGCATATGGCATAATAATGTTTGCTATTTCAGGAAGCTGTTGGTAATGATCAGTTATGCTTTGTCAGCTTGAAAAAGGACCATTGCAGGTCCGAAACATTGCTGCTGCTGCTATATATGAAAGAATAAATGCGGTTTTAAACAAGGCCTGGGAGTGCTGCCAATTCTTTATATTATGCATATGGGAGTGTTACCCAAAGGCTGGAAAGAGTTGTTATCGAACTTCTCCACTCGTCTCAATTGTTAAGTCTCTTAAAAATGCTTTACCATGTATGGTGACAAAAGCAGCAAATCCTAAAGGATTATACAGGCTATTTATTGTGGACAGGACACCTGCGAGTGAAGGGTTTTTCTTCCCTGTTCACTTGGAAGGCAAAGGTATCAGACTTTAGGTCCCACAGAAGTCCAAGGCTCCGTTGCATGGGTAAAGAGTCAGTTCCCAAGTCTTAGTCTCTTAGATCATTTGAATGGTTTTTGGAAGAGAAGGCTTCCACCACTCCTTTGCTATTAGAAGTTATTTAGTGAAGCCTGAGGTTTGAGCAAGCAAGTGCTTCCTGTGCCCTTTTAACTAGTTCTTGTTCCACTATTTTTAGAAAGAGTTCATCCTCAATAGACATTGCCAATTGGTTATCCTCTTCTGTGCATCCTAAATGATCTTGATCACTGTCACAGGTGAGGTTATCATCAGAAATGTTTAGGGGTGTATGTACCAGCCTGGTGCTGTAAGATTTTTCCTTAATTAAGAACTGGTTGTGGCATGGTGGAAAAGTGGAGGGGCATCAAATTTCTAGTTTGTGTACACTTGTGTACACTTCCAAGGCAAGCATCTACTATTATGACCCATACAAGGTCTAGCTTCTGGGCATAAGGTGCATTGTGAGGTCCATTTATCTGGTCCCTTGCTTTGCGGAGTCATAGGATATCCTTCCCAAGGAGAAGCATTATCTGAGCCTTAGGGTCAAGTTCTGGGATTAAGTGCATTATGTGTTTCAAGTATACATGGTACATAGCTACATCCGGTGTAGGGATTTCAGATCTATTATCGGGGATCTGGTTGCATTCAATTATAGTTGGCATGGGTAGGCATACTTTTCCATCTATGGACTCTTCTCGGTAGCTGGATGCCCTTCTCCCTGCTGTCTCGACATTTCCTGCACATGTTTTTAGAGCGTAAGAAGTGCTTGGACCCTTGATATCAAATCCATCAAAGAATGCTTACTCTGGTCATCCAGGATTTGCATAAACCTTAATGCCTTTATCCATTTGGCCTGTCAGGTATACTCTGACAGGCAAATGTTGGAGAGATCTGCCACCTATAGCACCTTGGCATTACGAACTAACCTCTGGTGTAGTTGTAGCAGTGACACCTTCCTCTCCGCCATGCTTGCTGGTGCTCTTGGTGTAAGGCGAAACCCATGTGGGTGACCCAGGGTGTAAAGCTGTGTTGTGATATGTGTTTCTGAATTTTACACTGACCTTACAGTCCTTGGCAAGGTAAGATGTTTATGCACTTGTAGCAGATGTTGTTTTCCTTTAGGAAGGCTTTGCAGTCCTCTATGGACTTTTCTCTGAAGGCTCTGCATTTCAGAAGAGGGTGAGGCTTTCGGTATAAAGGACACTGCTTACCAGGGTCTTTGTTCCTTGTCTCCTCGTGAGAAGGTTCTGCAGATCTGTGAAAAGAATCTAAAGAGGAAGCATTAGTTTTGTTTACTGTTACTACTGATAGTATTTTGAAAAGAGGAACCCCAGGCACTGAAGCCTTCTGGACGGTCATTAAACTTTACAAGTTCTTTTGGGACTAACTCGCATCGTGCAAGGAACTTGGCAAAGTCCATTGTGGCCTGGTTGGCACCAGGATAAGTGGGCAGATGAGTGTAATAGTGAGAAGGTGTTGTGTAATCATACCTGTATGGAAGTTCTCCTTTAGGCTGACATGTGACATACCACTTTAACATTGTAGAGGAAGCAGGTGCAGGATTACCCTTAGGCTTGGGTACTTGGCTGGTGTGGGTGCTGTAATGACATCACTTTGATCAGCGTGGTGCACTTTGGACTTGCAGCTGATGTACTGTCCCGAACAGCGTTCTTGGTCGGGCTCACCAGTAGAATGTTGACCTGGTTGTTGTGCTGAAATAGAATCTGTGTCTTGCTTGGAGTGCTGGTGGACGTACTCCCTAGCGCGTTGTAGTGGGTCTTGGGGTTCAATCTCCAGATCACGCACCCTGCTGTGTTTCTCACTATAAAGGGTATATACTTGTCTCTAAAGCTTTTGCTTCTGCTATGGCTGCTGCAGCTTTCATCTCTATGGTGAGCCTTTCTAGAAATGCTTCTAGCAGTGCGCTCTTCATCCTTGCCTCAGCTTCATTTTCCTTTCTGCTTCTAGATGTTTGCTCTCTATTTTCCTTTCTGTTTCTAGACATTCATTCTATTTTCCTTTCTGTTTCTAGACGTTCACTCTCTATTTTCCTTTCTGCTTCTGAGCCTGCTCTCTTTAATTTTGTTTCTGCTTCAAGGCTTTCCCGCTCTATTTTTGCCTCCATTTTCCTCTCCGCAAAGGCGGCACTGGCCTTTGCTGCTTCTGCGCGGGCAATGGGCAGCAGCATTAGTAACAGATGAGCGTTGAGAGAAGCCCGAAACTTGGGATCTGGTTATTAATGAGTATGTCTTTTTCTGTGACATTATGCAACAATGAATAAGCCTTTGCATGATTTTAGCTGTCTTGGTTTCTCTGTGCTGCAATAACTCGATAGCAGAAGCTGTATCTGAATCACTGTCTTAAGATGTTGTCTGCGCTTGCAATGTAGATATAGTTTAATACACTTGTGTGGCAGCGGCTGTTTCACTGCTCATGCAGTGAGTTATAGTTTCATCAACCTGCTTGGTAGCCGTTTACTCCATCTATATGGCAGCCACTGTTTCACTGTTCTGTCCTCCCTACTCTGGGGCAGTGTGTAGTTTGACATGCAGCTAAACATCCCCACAATCCAATAAAGAGACTAAGCGTGGAGTTTGTAGATTTTACTGGATAGGTAAGTGGAATAGAGTAGAGGTGAAACTGTAACAAATAACAGAAGATAAAATAAGTATATTTAAAATGAACTGTACAATATACAAACATGTAACATGTGAGCATATAACTGCAAAAAAGGGGGTAGTGGGTGCACACCTAAGGCAAATTTCAAAATATTTAAGTACAATGGAAGTGCCACTGATCTGTCAGTCAATCAATGCACATTCCCTGATGCTCTGTAGCAACTCAATAAATATGCAAGTGCATGTATTTTAAAAACAGGGTTTTTTTTGTTACAAAGTTATGATAATAAAGTTGATAAGCCACCATACCACGTCAAGGTAAACCGCACACGATGGTCCCTAACTTGTTTATCTCTGGTCATAGTATAAAAGGTATTTTACCTCTCTGATTAGTACCATTACTTTGTGAATATCTCCTGTGCCTTGGTTTCAACATGTGAGCTAAATCCTCCCCTGCTGATACCTTATGAGGCTTTTAAGAGGGAGAGACTGCCTAAACCAATGCCCATTTTTGAAAAAAATTTGATGGCGGAAAGAAATTTAAAAGCAAAGTAAAATATGTATAGTTGCACGTTAGTGTGTATGTGTGTGTTTATGGAAGTGAGTGTAGGTGTGTGTATGGTTGTGAACAAGAAGTGGAAGGAAAAGCTTAAAAGTAGTGTGTGTAGGTATAATGTGTATGTGTTCGTGCAGGGGTGTTACCTAGTGGCAAGTGCAGCAAAAATGATAAGTGTCACATGAGCGTTGGTTTTGACTTGGCTCTCCACTTTCGCATTTTTTTTCCAAAAATGGGCATTGGTTTGGGCAGTCTCTCCCTCTTAAAAGCCTAATAAGTAGTCGGCGGGGGAGTATTTAGCTCACATGTTGAAACCAAGGCACAGGAGATATTCACACAAATTAATGCTATTAAGCAGAGAGGTAAAATACCTTTTATACTATGACCAGAGGTAAGCAAGTTAAGGACCACCGTGTGTGGTTTACCTTGATGTGGTATGGTGGCTTATCAACTTTATGATCATAACTTTGGAACAAAAAAACCCTGTTTTTAAAATTAGATGCATTTTTATTGAATTACTCAGACAGGGCATCAGAGAATGTGCATTGATTGACTGGCCGGATCAGTGGCACTTCCATTGTACTTAAATATTTTGAAATTTGCCATAGGTGTGCACCAACAACCACTCTTTTTTTTGTATTTGTATTTAGCCTGAAGCTGTGGCTGAGCTTCATGTGGTTGTTGCACCCCTTTAGACTAATGGTGGTCCTATTGTTTTTAAAAATGTTCCTTGGTTTGTGCAATCTCTCTTTCTTAAAAGCAGCAAATGCTAGTGGCGGGGGAGGATCTAGCCATGAAAAAACCAACGACCCATGAGACACTTTAGCGCACACACACCCCATTTAGTTTCCCTTTCACATTTCATACAAATTATACACACACCTATATTCATTCTATAAACACACACTATTGTGCAACTATACACAACCATGTTAAAACCACTGCTCAAGAGACACATTACATTTGGTGCACTTGCCACTATGTAGCACTCCTGCATAAACATACACATAATACACCCATCACACTCCACACTATATGTTTTTTTTCATTACTTGCTCACTTCTACATCCACACTCACAAACATAAACACACACACTAACGTGCAACTACACATACCATTTCATTTTGCTTTTAACTTCTCTCCACTATCGCATTTTTTCCAAAAATGGCAGTCTCTCCCTCTTAAAAGCCTCATAAGCAGGTGGCGGGGGAGGATTTAGCTCACATGTTGAAACCAAGGCCCAGGAGATATTTAAATATTTTGAAATTTGCCTTAGGTGTGCACCCACAACTCCCCTTTTTAGCATACAACTGCAGCATAAACACGTGTACTGGTGCAAAACAAGTATGCAGCAGTGTCTCTGAGGTGCTGGCAGCTGTCGAGATGGCTTAATGTAGCTTTAAGACCATTTGCTTACCAGCGATGCTGCCATAAAGGGAGAATGCAGAACTGTGTGCTTCTTCCACAGCATGGACTGTAAAGTGGAGTCTTAGCTCCCACAAGGCACTGTGCTGGTCACATGTTAGGAGTATGGTGGCCTGATAAGTTCAAATGCACTTCTGTTGTTAACCTTATGGAGGTGCTCGATAGATCCCTAAAATGGCCAGCAGAGGGAGTTCACACAAGTGAGCGATGAAATATAGCAGCATGATGACAGCTTGGACTGGAGACATGACACCTATGGATAGTATAATGTATGAATCTGTAATGTATGGGCTATTTTTAGGAACACATTCTTATACAAATATTAAATAAATAATGGGTTAGAATGAACTGTATTTGTATGGTATGCAAGAAGCAGTGTAACCCTTTCTTGGCAGGAATATCCAAGGCCACACTGTGGCACTAACAGTATAGATCCCAAGCCTCAGCTAAGAGATTTGCGGGGTTTGGATAAGTTAAATGCCTCCACCCAGGGCTAAAACCAGATATTGGTGGCCATACAACTCCCTGGGAACTGCAATAGCAGTGATTTTTGGTACCAATTGTAGCAGACCTTAAACCACACAATAGGCATATACTGTATGCAGTAATATGTAATATTAGAAATGCAATATATGCAATGCGTTAAGAACAGTGAAATAACAATAATACAATGAATATAAGACAATATAATAAGTATCACCCTTGGTATGAAAATGTCCACTGTCACTTTAAGAATGGTGAGTGTGCATAGAGGTCTGAGGGTATATACCAAAGTAGTAATAGAAGAGGTATGTGAAGATTTATGTGTTGGCAACTCACTACAGGGCTGAAGTCCTATCTATCCTACGGGGATTACTTCCCTAGCAATAGCTCAGGCAGCTGCACTAGTTCCAGTCACTATGATGGCTGACTGGAAAGGGTTAACTAACTCTCTGTGCTCTGACTATGGGATTCCCTATATGGGTAAATATTCTATAGGTGAAATCCCTAGCTTCCTGATAAATCAGCAGGAACACTCACAGCAAAAAGGAGAAATCTCTGGCTGCTCTCAGTAGTTCTGTGCAGAGACCATGTTTTCTTTATCTCTTCTTCCTGGTTAACCTAAGTCTCACTTTCATTTTGGCTCCAAACTTCTTTCAGAGAGGTCACAAGGTCAGAAGCAAATCCTTCTTGCTGATTGGCCAGGCTGAAAACTGTCTCACTGCAGTGCAAGCAGCAGCCATGGTTTTGGTGGATCCAGATTTAAAGTCACAGGGTTAAGCAGTTAGGGAAAGGGCAAATAACACTTCCCTACAACAGTATTTTTTCAAAGTGGTGTTAAGTATTGATGAATGTAAGAAAATGATTGCTAATGTACATAATGATTATGAAATGTTGAATTTATGATTTATGATGAAGTAAAATGAAATGTATTGTGAGTTTAACATCCACTGCACTCCAGCTGTTCTGACCCCTGCAATTTGCGAAATGCTGGAAAGTCTACTGCATAATTTCTGGTAGTGGGGGACTGCGTTCACACTTTTCTCTGATCTGGCATGTGCAAAAGTAGATAGTAGATACATAGGTTGGAGCAAAAGGTGGCAAGTCCCGGTTACCTCGACGTTTGACCATGTGCACTTCCATCACACGTTTGGCAACTTTGGGGCAGGTATTCACGCGGCTTGGCCACGGCCCGTAGCTTTGCTGCCCTTTTCCAGACGATTTCTGCAGTTGACCACCAGGTAGCAGCACAAGCTTTGCAACACTTTTTGGTAGCTAGTTAAAGAGTAGTTAGTTCACCTTCCAGCGTTCATTTTCCTTGCAGTCGCTTTCACATGGCACACCAGAACTGATGCCTTTTCTCACAGAGATACATAGAAATAGCGGCCAATACAACAAGAGGATAAGGTATCAGGGAAAATAATGTAAGAACCTTCCCATTGGCCAGAAGATTATCGAATACGCCCACACCAAGGGGCCAGACTGATAGACCTTGCCCCCATGTAATTCAGAAAATGGGATCAATTGTCTCAAATGCCCGCGTGGACTAGCATATTCTGGCCGAACAGGCCGCAAAGTCAAAATGAATCCGAATGAACACCAAAGTGCAATGCCAAATGACAGAGCAGGCCAAAAACACATTAAAGAGAAAGAAATAGAGTGCAGAGGTGAGAGAAGGTAGCCTTGTGCAACCTCAGACACCATTGGAAATGGGTCAGAAGTTCCCATTTGTTTTTTCATGTCAGGCAAAAGTCCATGAAATTCAACCCTAGCACACCACCAAGCAAAGCTAAAGCGGAAACCTTTGGGGTCAAAGCAATCTGGAGAGAAATCCAAAAAAGCTAAGGCCACCCACTGTGAATCAGCTCTTTGGGCCCTGCCTGCAGCCAAGTGGGTTTTGAAAGCGCAGCCCTGACCTAGCCTCGGTTTTCCCCGGTCCCACTGATATGCTAACGAGGGTCGTCTGTTGCAAAGCGGCTGCCTGGCTGTCAGTACGGGCAAAGCCTCCGTATGTAATGCTCGCTGCAATGAACTATGGGAGCGCTTAAGCTTGTGCCCCTTTTTCCCATTTAGCGCACATCCGAAGGCGATGGCCGTTGACCCGCTTGCCGTGAAGGAGGTGAGCGCCTGTCTAAATAGGGTGAGGGTGGGTGGGTGTATTGGCGGGAAAAAAGTCTCCGTATGCTTGTTGAGGTGTTTCCTTGCACTCCAGCTGTGCTGATCCCTGCGATTTCCCTATAGGGGTTAATTTGCCTCTATGGCTTTAAGGCCTTACCCTTTTCTCAGTTATTAGGCAAAATCATGTGTAGCTCAGTGTTATTGGTTCATTTGATGCTGAAGGAAAACGTGAAGGTGAAGTTTGATCGATGCACTTTTGTGGATAAAGTTTTGCAGCCAAGTGGAGTTGTTCCTGAGATGGTCTTTTGTCTTCAAGATCTTCAGGTGCAAAGTTTGTTAAATGTGTCGTTTACACAGGAAAGGTACTGCAAACATTTCTGGGAGGTCTGCATGGAGAATATGGATGTTTCACCATTTAATCTTTTTGTAATTGAACCATTGTTTGAAAGAGAAGTGAGGATGTTTAAACGTTCAACCCATATGTACAAGCAATGGACATTAAAACTTTTCTACAAAGTACTGTGATGTTGTTCGAGAACCATCCAAGACTTTTGATGCCAACGGTTATTGGACTGGCACCTGGGAATTTCTAGTACCTATGAGACCCAGTCAATCTGGGTTTGGTGGCAGATAAATGTGAATACATGTTTTGCAGTAGGTGTGAGAAATTGGGTCACACCACTCTACAGTGCAAAGAGAAAGTTAAATATAATTTGTGTGGAAGTAACATCGGTTCCTTGAAAACCCTAAGAGTGGAGGATCCTATGCTGGACTTTTTACAGATCCCCAGTCTTTGGAAAATGAGTTAAATATGATGATATTAATGTTTCAATTGAGGCAGATGAGAGACCAGAGTTAGAGGAACTTGTTCTTATTGGAGAAGTTTCATTGGGAGATTAACTTTTCAGAAGTGCCGGGAGCCTCTGCATTTCTTTTGGTCTCTCCAGTGGAGCATGCACAGCTATGTTTTGGTGCTGAACTTGAAATAAATGCCTTAAATGAATTGGAAAGGGAAGATACAATGGATAGTTACGGAGGAATGAAAAAAAGGAGAATGCCGCAACTAAAGATGACAATATTGAGGATAGTGGTTCTAATCAAGAATCCCCTAAATGTCTCAGAAGTGTGGCTAAAGATAAACAACATTAAAATTCAAATTGTGTTCCTCCCATGTCCTAAGGTGAACAAGTTTCTAGTCCTGAGCATTCTGTTGTACCAGAAACCAGTTGCACGATTTCTGAAGCTCCTTCTCGTGGAGACTTTGGATGAGAGGGTTATGATAGTTTCTTGTTCTAAGTAAAATGGTCCTTTCTTTTTTGTCCTTGAATGTAAGGGGCATACTGAGTAAAATAAAGAGAACTATGGTTTTGGACTTTTTGATGGGACAATTTGCAGATATATTTTTTTTGCAGGAATGTTGGATTACCTATTCTGCGGACTACACCCAGCTTTGCAGAGAATGGACAGTTGGTCCTTCGATATGGTCTGGGACAAATGGGAATAGATCGGGAGGGGTGTCTGTTCTATTTAAGGAAGGAGGTTGGTTTATTCAGGAAATATTTGAAAAAGTTCCTGGAAGACTCTTAATTGTGGACTGCATGTATGGTTCTATTTCTTTTAGGATAATTTCTATATATGCCTATGCTGAAATGAAAAGTAGGTCTGAGTTATTTGAAATACTTAAAATTTTTTTAGTGACTCCCCGTGTTGTGGTCATCGGAGGAGATTTCAATTGTACTCTGGAATCTTTTGGAAGGTCAAGCGGATCAGGTATGGATCTCTCCTCTAAAACTTTAAAATATGTTATTGATGATGCTAGGCTTCAGGACGTGTTTCATGATAAAAGAGACTTTACTTCTGCTAAGCCAGATGGCTCAATTCAGTCACGGATTGATTTTTGTTTCACTTCTGAAGGTGTAAAAGTAATGAAAAAAGACCTAGTTGAGATTTTCTTTTCAGACCACAGGGCTTTAATTTTTCAGCTGGAGGTCCAGCAGACCTTTCCTCCAGGCTGAGGGATATGGAAATTAAACAATCTCCTTTTGGATGATGCTACTGTTTGCGATGAACTAAGAGAACTGTATGCTTCCTGGAAAGGCTTGCAAGTATGGTTCTGTACAAAAAGTGAATGGTGGGACTGGTGGGACTGGGTAAAAAGCAGAATAAAGATTTTTTTTTTTGTTCGCAAAGCCAAAGAAAAGGTTTTAGCTGATATATGTGGAGAGAAAACTGCAGAAAAGATTACAGTGTCTCTACACCCTTAGCAAAGTGGGTATGAATGTTAGGAATGAAATGGTGGAGGTAAAAAAACAGGTAAAAATTTTTTTGTTGGAAAGAGCTAACCGTTTGATGTTTCATTCTAAAGTAGAATATATTGAAAAGGGGGAAAAATGTAGTTCTTATTTTTTTAAAAAAATTCAAAGAAGAAAATATAATCTTACTACATTATTAAATGACGAAGGTGAAAAGGTTGGAACAAAACAGTTTTTATACAAAACTGTATGATACAAAAGAAGTTTCCCAGCAGCATATTGATTTATTTTTTGAGAAAATGGATGCCAAATTATCAGAGCAATCCAAAGTTGAATTAGATAGTAAGGTTACTTTGAATGAATTGACAGCATCCATGCGATCATTTAAAAAGAAGAAAACCCCAGGTACTGATGAGTTGTCAATTGAATTCTATGAGAAATTCTGGGGCCTTATAGGGTCTGATTTGCTAGAGATTTTTTTAGAATGTGTGGATAATGGAATATTGCCGCTGTCAATGAGACAGGGGGTGATTTCATTAATTTACAAGAAAAAAGGTGACCGGAAAGACTTAAGAAATTGGAGACCTATTACGTTAATAAATGTTGATTATAAAATTTGCGCAAAGGTCTTGTCAAATAGGTTAAAATCGGTTGGTAGTCAAATCATTAAGTCAGATCAAACATGTGGTATTCCTGGGCGAAGCATTGCTTATATTTAGCTTTTATAAGAGATCTAATGCTATACCTGAAAGAAAGGGATATTAAAGCCATTTTGGTTAATTTAGATCAAGAAAAGGCTTATGACAGAGCTCATGTATACAATTCTCCAAAAACTTGGATTTGGTGATACATTTAGAATGATGACTGCACTGCTATACAAAGATGTGTTTAGTAGCGTGCTCGTAAATGGATGGCAAACTCCTACTTTTCCTGTTTTGTCAGGTGTTCGACAGGGGTGCCCAATGTCTCCATTGTTATTCGTTTGTTGCATTGAGGCTTTTGCTTTATTTATTAGAGCTCATCCCGGAATTAAGGGGATCCATTTGCCGGGTTCCAATGGGGTGGAACTAAGTGTAGTTTATATATGGATGACGTGACAGTATTTTGTTCGGATAGAATTTCTGTCAATAATCTTTTAGAGATCTGTGAAGACTTTAGTTTAGCTTCGGGAGCAAAAATTAATTATTCTAAAAGTGAAGCTATTCTTCTTGGTGATTGGGGTGATACAAGTTTTATTCCATTCAATGTAACAGGAGATCGTATAAAATTGCTTGGTGTCTGGTTTGGCTCAGTGGGATCTATGTCCAAAAACTGGGAGATAGCGCTTAATAAATTTAAACAATGCCTAGGTTTCTGGAAAATGAGGGATCTGACTATGGCCGGGAAGGTTCTTGCATTGAAAAACTCTGCTATGCCAAAGTTATTGTACATAGCGCAAGTATTGCCTGTTCCTACTGCTATTAAAAGTTGCTTATATAAAGAAACATTTAATTTTATGTGGAATTCCCGTATGGATAGAGTGAAAAGAAGCACCATGATTAAATCCCCTCTAAAAGGGGGAAAGGGAGTTCCGGATATTCCAAACATTTTATATGTCACATTTATATGTAATGTCATTTCTATAATGTTTAGGACACAGAAAGATAAACCAAGGGCATATTATCTAATATCTTTCTTTGTAACTTCTGTATTTAGAAAATTTGGTTGGTGTGAATGGGATAACTTGAGACCTGTCTGCTGGGATATTCCTCAGATTTATAGTTCAGTAGGTAAATTTATTAAAGTGTGGAATCTTGAAGTAATACCACCGGATTTATGGAAGCCTAAAGTGGTAATGAAAATAATTCGAGATAGAGATGCGGTGGAATCAGTAGGACAGTTTCCAACTTCCACCCTGAGTGAGATATGGAAAAATATTTCTGCAAAATATTTGCTCAATAAACACAAGGATTTAGCGTGGCAGAGTGCAACTGAAAGTTTGCCTGTTAGGTCCTTTATGTATAAAAGACGTTTAGTGAGGGAGGCAAGGTGTCCGCGATTGTGTAATGCAGAAGAAACAGTGTGTCATTTGTTTTGGGAATGTCCTTTTGCAAAGCGAGTAATTGGCAAAACAGCTTATCTGTTTCAAGGGATAATGCCTATGGATAGTATAATACATGAATCTGTAATGTATGGACTATTTTCAGGAACACATTCATATACACATATTAAAAAATCATGGGTTAGATTGAACTGTATTAAAGAAGTGCTATGGTATGCAAGAAATCAGTATATTTTCAATGTGATGTTAAGCATTGGTGAATGTAAGAAAATGATTGCTAATATACTTTATGATTATGAAATGTTGAATTTATGATGTCAAAGTAAAATGAGATGTATTGTGAATTTACCAAATTAAAACTTTGAAAAAGAAAAAAAAAAAAAAAGGTTCTCCCAGGGCGAGGCTCAGCCATTGCACTCCGGCTGTGCTGACCCCTGCGATTTCCCCAAATGCGGGAAACTCGACTGCATAATTTCTGGTAGTGGGGGACTGCGTTCGCGCTTTCCCCTGATGTGTCTGGTTCAAAGATAGAAAGTGCCGCTTCAGCTGCTGTGTACAGCCATGCCTGTTCAGCTGCAGTTGGAGGCGAGGGCCGGCCCATTTTCTTTTGTCTTTGTTTTCTTTCTTTTTTTGTACCTGAGCCCAGGCCAGCCGTTTTCTTTCAAAGCAGTAGGTTGCATGCATGCAAATGAGGGTGAAACGCGTGCAGCCTCTCGGACCGCCCAAGGTTTGCCTTTGGGCCGCTCGCTTGTGCCACTGGGCACCCGTGGACGGCACTCAAGCAAGAGGTCAGGCGGACGGCCCAGACGAGGGACTTGCGGGTGCGTCCGCGCCAGCTCAAGTCAGCGCGTCGAGCACTCTCCTTATGTTGCCCACCTGGTGTTGGAGCAGCAGCTGTGCTTTTCCCCGCCAGCAACTCATACTTACCTGGCAGGGGAGATACCATGATCACGAAGGTGGTTCTCCCAGGGCGAGGCTCAGCCATTGCACTCCGGCCGTGCTGACCCCTGCGATTTCCCCAAATGCGGGAAAGTCGACTGCATAATTTCTGGTAGTGGGGGACTGCGTTCGCGCTTTCCCCTGATCTGGCCCGTGCAAAAAGTAGATGGTGTAGCAAGAGGTCGATGCAAAGGACAGGTCCCGGCTTCCAGGTCCTTTTTGCCCCGGGCGCTTCCGTCGGGCCTTCCGTGAGCTCGGGGACAGGCATCCTTCGCCGCGGCTCGTAGCTTTGCTGGCCCTTTTCCGGGCCATTTCTGCAGTTGACCACCAGGTGGTGGCACTAGCTTGGCAACACTTTTCCTAAGCTACTTAAGGAGTAGTTAGTTCACCTTCCGGCGTTCATTTTCCTTGCAGTCGCTTTCACACGGCACACCAGAACTGATGCCTTTTCTCAAACAGATACATAGAAATAGCGGCCAGTACAACAAGAGGATGAGGTATGGGGGGAAATCATGTAAGAACCTTCCCAGTGGCCAGGAGATGATCGAATACTCCTACGCCAAGGGGCCAGACTCACACTGATAGACAGACCACATTGGAAATGGGTGGAAAGTGCTCGACGACCCCTTTCATGTCAGGCAAAAGTCCATGAAGTTGAACCCTAGCACACCACCAAGCAAAGCTTAAGAGGAAGCTTTTGGGGTCGACCCGATCTGGAGAGGAATTCAAATGGTCCCCCCCCCCTAAAGCTAAGGCCACCCACTCCGAATCAGCTCTTTGGGCCCTGCCTGCAGCCAAGTGGGTTTTTTACAGCGCAGCAGTGAGCTAGCATCGCTTTCCCCCGGGCCGATTGATATGCTAACGAGGGTGGCCTGTTGCAAAGCGGCTGCCTGCCTGGCTGCCTGGCTGCCAGTACGGGCGAGGCCTCCATATGTAAACGCGCTAGCTGCAATGAACTATGGGAGCGCTTAAGCTTGTGCCCCTTTTTCCCATTTAGCGCCCCTTCTGAAGGCGGTGGTTAGCCGCACCGTGGTTTCACGGAAGGCCGACGGCCGTTGAGCCCGCTTGCCGTGAAGGGGGCGAGGGCCTGTCCAAATGGGGGTGAGGGCGGGTGGGTTGGCCAGGGAAAAAGGTCTCCGTATGCTCGTTGAGGTGTACCCTTGCAGCGCCGGCGGTCTTGCCTTCCCCAACTCATACTTACCTGGCAGGGGAGATACCATGATCACGAAGGTGGTTCTCCCAGGGCGAGGCTCAGCCATTGCACTCCGGCTGTGCTGACCCCTGCGATTTCCCCAAATGCGGGAAACTCGAATGCATAATTTCTGGTAGTGGGGGACTGCGTTCGCGCTTTCCCCTGATGTGTCTGGTTCAAAGATAGAAAGTGCCGCTTCAGCTGCTGTGTACAGCCATGCCTGTTCAGCTGCAGTTGGAGGCGAGGGCCGGCCCATTTTCTTTTGTCTTTGTTTTCTTTCTTTTTTTGTACCTGAGCCCAGGCCAGCCGTTTTCTTTCAAAGCAGTAGGTTGCATGCATGCAAATGAGGGTGAAACGCGTGCAGCCTCTCGGACCGCCCAAGGTTTGCCTTTGGGCCGCTCGCTTGTGCCACTGGGCACCCGTGGACGGCACTCAAGCAAGGGGTCAGGCGGACGGCCCAGACGAGGGACTTGCGGGTGCGTCCGCGCCAGCTCAAGTCAGCGCGTCGAGCACTCTCCTTATGTTGCCCACCTGGTGTTGGAGCAGCAGCTGTGCTTTTCCCCGCCAGCAACTCATACTTACCTGGCAGGGGAGATACCATGATCACGAAGGTGGTTCTCCCAGGGCGAGGCTCAGCCATTGCACTCCGGCCGTGCTGACCCCTGCGATTTCCCCAAATGCGGGAAAGTCGACTGCATAATTTCTGGTAGTGGGGGACTGCGTTCGCGCTTTCCCCTGATCTGGCCCGTGCAAAAAGTAGATGGTGTAGCAAGAGGTCGACGCAAAGGACAGGTCCCGGCTTCCAGGTCCTTTTTGCCCCGGGCGCTTCCGTCGGGCCTTCCGTGAGCTCGGGGACAGGCATCCTTCGCCGCGGCTCGTAGCTTTGCTGGCCCTTTTCCGGGCCATTTCTGCAGTTGACCACCAGGTGGCGGCACTAGCTTGGCAACACTTTTCCTAAGCTACTTAAGGAGTAGTTAGTTCACCTTCCGGCGTTCATTTTCCTTGCAGTCGCTTTCACACGGCACACCAGAACTGATGCCTTTTCTCACACAGATACATAGAAATAGCGGCCAGTACAACAAGAGGATGAGGTATGGGGGGAAATCATGTAAGAACCTTCCCAGTGGCCAGGAGATGATCGAATACTCCTACGCCAAGGGGCCAGACTCACACTGATAGACAGACCACATTGGAAATGGGTGGAAAGTGCTCGACGACCCCTTTCATGTCAGGCAAAAGTCCATGAAGTTGAACCCTAGCACACCACCAAGCAAAGCTTAAGAGGAAGCTTTTGGGGTCGACCCGATCTGGAGAGGAATTCAAATGGTCCCCCCCCCCCTAAAGCTAAGGCCACCCACTCCGAATCAGCTCTTTGGGCCCTGCCTGCAGCCAAGTGGGTTTTTTACAGCGCAGCAGTGAGCTAGCATCGCTTTCCCCCGGGCCGATTGATATGCTAACGAGGGTGGCCTGTTGCAAAGCGGCTGCCTGCCTGGCTGCCTGGCTGCCAGTACGGGCGAGGCCTCCATATGTAAACGCGCTAGCTGCAATGAACTATGGGAGCGCTTAAGCTTGTGCCCCTTTTTCCCATTTAGCGCCCCTTCTGAAGGCGGTGGTTAGCCGCACCGTGGTTTCACGGAAGGCCGACGGCCGTTGAGCCCGCTTGCCGTGAAGGGGGCGAGGGCCTGTCCAAATGGGGGTGAGGGCGGGTGGGTTGGCCAGGGAAAAAGGTCTCCGTATGCTCGTTGAGGTGTACCCTTGCAGCGCCGGCGGTCTTGCCTTCCCCAACTCATACTTACCTGGCAGGGGAGATACCATGATCACGAAGGTGGTTCTCCCAGGGCGAGGCTCAGCCATTGCACTCCGGCTGTGCTGACCCCTGCGATTTCCCCAAATGCGGGAAACTCGACTGCATAATTTCTGGTAGTGGGGGACTGCGTTCGCGCTTTCCCCTGATGTGTCTGGTTCAAAGATAGAAAGTGCCGTTTCAGCTGCTGTGTACAGCCATGCCTGTTCAGCTGCATTTGGAGGCGAGGGCCGGCCCATTTTCTTTTGTCTTTGTTTTCTTTCTTTTTTTGTACCTGAGCCCAGGCCAGCCGTTTTCTTTCAAAGCAGTAGGTTGCATGCATGCAAATGAGGGTGAAACGCGTGCAGCCTCTCGGACCGCCCAAGGTTTGCCTTTGGGCCGCTCGCTTGTGCCACTGGGCACCCGTGGACGGCACTCAAGCAAGGGGTCAGGCGGACGGCCCAGACGAGGGACTTGCGGGTGCGTCCGCGCCAGCTCAAGTCAGCGCGTCGAGCACTCTCCTTATGTTGCCCACCTGGTGTTGGAGCAGCAGCTGTGCTTTTCCCCGCCAGCAACTCATACTTACCTGGCAGGGGAGATACCATGATCACGAAGGGGGTTCTCCCAGGGCGAGGCTCAGCCATTGCACTCCGGCCGTGCTGACCCCTGCGATTTCCCCAAATGCGGGAAAGTCGACTGCATAATTTCTGGTAGTGGGGGACTGCGTTCGCGCTTTCCCCTGATCTGGCCCGTGCAAAAAGTAGATGGTGTAGCAAGAGGTCGACGCAAAGGACAGGTCCCGGCTTCCAGGTCCTTTTTGCCCCGGGCGCTGCCGTCGGGCCTTCCGTGAGCTCGGGGACAGGCATCCTTCGCCGCGGCTCGTAGCTTTGCTGGCCCTTTTCCGGGCCATTTCTGCAGTTGACCACCAGGTGGCGGCACTAGCTTGGCAACACTTTTCCTAAGCTACTTAAGGAGTAGTTAGTTCACCTTCCGGCGTTCATTTTCCTTGCAGTCGCTTTCACACGGCACACCAGAACTGATGCCTTTTCTCACACAGATACATAGAAATAGCGGCCAGTACAACAAGAGGATGAGGTATGGGGGGAAATCATGTAAGAACCTTCCCAGTGGCCAGGAGATGATCGAATACTCCTACGCCAAGGGGCCAGACTCACACTGATAGACAGACCACATTGGAAATGGGTGGAAAGTGCTCGACGACCCCTTTCATGTCAGGCAAAAGTCCATGAAGTTGAACCCTAGCACACCACCAAGCAAAGCTTAAGAGGAAGCTTTTGGGGTCGACCCGATCTGGAGAGGAATTCAAATGGTCCCCCCCCCCTAAAGCTAAGGCCACCCACTCCGAATCAGCTCTTTGGGCCCTGCCTGCAGCCAAGTGGGTTTTTTACAGCGCAGCAGTGAGCTAGCATCGCTTTCCCCCGGGCCGATTGATATGCTAACGAGGGTGGCCTGTTGCAAAGCGGCTGCCTGCCTGGCTGCCTGGCTGCCTGGCTGCCAGTACGGGCGAGGCCTCCATATGTAAACGCGCTAGCTGCAATGAACTATGGGAGCGCTTAAGCTTGTGCCCCTTTTTCCCATTTAGCGCCCCTTCTGAAGGCGGTGGTTAGCCGCAACGTGGTTTCACGGAAGGCCGACGGCCGTTGAGCCCGCTTGCCGTGAAGGGGGCGAGGGCCTGTCCAAATGGGGGTGAGGGCGGGTGGGTTGGCCAGGGAAAAAGGTCTCCGTATGCTCGTTGAGGTGTACCCTTGCAGCGCCGGCGGTCTTGCCTTCCCCAACTCATACTTACCTGGCAGGGGAGATACCATGATCACGAAGGTGGTTCTCCCAGGGCGAGGCTCAGCCATTGCACTCCGGCTGTGCTGACCCCTGCGATTTCCCCAAATGCGGGAAACTCGACTGCATAATTTCTGGTAGTGGGGGACTGCGTTCGCGCTTTCCCCTGATGTGTCTGGTTCAAAGATAGAAAGTGCCGTTTCAGCTGCTGTGTACAGCCATGCCTGTTCAGCTGCAGTTGGAGGCGAGGGCCGGCCCATTTTCTTTTGTCTTTGTTTTCTTTCTTTTTTTGTACCTGAGCCCAGGCCAGCCGTTTTCTTTCAAAGCAGTAGGTTGCATGCATGCAAATGAGGGTGAAACGCGTGCAGCCTCTCGGACCGCCCAAGGTTTGCCTTTGGGCTGCTCGCTTGTGCCACTGGGCACCCGTGGACGGCACTCAAGCAAGGGGTCAGGCGGACGGCCCAGACGAGGGACTTGCGGGTGCGTCCGCGCCAGCTCAAGTCAGCGCGTCGAGCACTCTCCTTATGTTGCCCACCTGGTGTTGGAGCAGCAGCTGTGCTTTTCCCCGCCAGCAACTCATACTTACCTGGCAGGGGAAATACCATGATCACGAAGGTGGTTCTCCCAGGGCGAGGCTCAGCCATTGCACTCCGGCCGTGCTGACCCCTGCGATTTCCCCAAATGCGGGAAAGTCGACTGCATAATTTCTGGTAGTGGGGGACTGCGTTCGCGCTTTCCCCTGATCTGGCCCGTGCAAAAAGTAGATGGTGTAGCAAGAGGTCGACGCAAAGGACAGGTCCCGGCTTCCAGGTCCTTTTTGCCCCGGGCGCTTCCGTCGGGCCTTCCGTGAGCTCGGGGACAGGCATCCTTCGCCGCGGCTCGTAGCTTTGCTGGCCCTTTTCCGGGCCATTTCTGCAGTTGACCACCAGGTGGCGGCACTAGCTTGGCAACACTTTTCCTAAGCTACTTAAGGAGTAGTTAGTTCACCTTCCGGCGTTCATTTTCCTTGCAGTCGCTTTCACACGGCACACCAGAACTGATGCCTTTTCTCACACAGATACATAGAAATAGCGGCCAGTACAACAAGAGGATGAGGTATGGGGGGAAATCATGTAAGAACCTTCCCAGTGGCCAGGAGATGATCGAATACTCCTACGCCAAGGGGCCAGACTCACACTGATAGACAGACCACATTGGAAATGGGTGGAAAGTGCTCGACGACCCCTTTCATGTCAGGCAAAAGTCCATGAAGTTGAACCCTAGCACACCACCAAGCAAAGCTTAAGAGGAAGCTTTTGGGGTCGACCCGATCTGGAGAGGAATTCAAATGGTCCCCCCCCCCTAAAGCTAAGGCCACCCACTCCGAATCAGCTCTTTGGGCCCTGCCTGCAGCCAAGTGGGTTTTTTACAGCGCAGCAGTGAGCTAGCATCGCTTTCCCCCGGGCCGATTGATATGCTAACGAGGGTGGCCTGTTGCAAAGCGGCTGCCTGCCTGGCTGCTTGGCTGCCTGGCTGCCTGGCTGCCAGTACGGGCGAGGCCTCCATATGTAAACGCGCTAGCTGCAATGAACTATGGGAGCGCTTAAGCTTGTGCCCCTTTTTCCCATTTAGCGCCCCTTCTGAAGGCGGTGGTTAGCCGCACCGTGGTTTCACGGAAGGCCGACGGCCGTTGAGCCCGCTTGCCGTGAAGGGGGCGAGGGCCTGTCCAAATGGGGGTGAGGGCGGGTGGGTTGGCCAGGGAAAAAGGTCTCCGTATGCTCGTTGAGGTGTACCCTTGCAGCGCCGGCGGTCTTGCCTTCCCCAACTCATACTTACCTGGCAGGGGAGATACCATGATCACGAAGGTGGTTCTCCCAGGGCGAGGCTCAGCCATTGCACTCCGGCTGTGCTGACCCCTGCGATTTCCCCAAATGCGGGAAACTCGACTGCATAATTTCTGGTAGTGGGGGACTGCGTTCGCGCTTTCCCCTGATGTGTCTGGTTCAAAGATAGAAAGTGCCGCTTCAGCTGCTGTGTACAGCCATGCCTGTTCAGCTGCAGTTGGAGGCGAGGGCCGGCCCATTTTCTTTTGTCTTTGTTTTCTTTCTTTTTTTGTACCTGAGCCCAGGCCAGCCGTTTTCTTTCAAAGCAGTAGGTTGCATGCATGCAAATGAGGGTGAAACGCGTGCAGCCTCTCGGACCGCCCAAGGTTTGCCTTTGGGCCGCTCGCTTGTGCCACTGGGCACCCGTGGACGGCACTCAAGCAAGGGGTCAGGCGGACGGCCCAGACTAGGGACTTGCGGGTGCGTCCGCGCCAGCTCAAGTCAGCGCGTCGAGCACTCTCCTTATGTTGCCCACCTGGTGTTGGAGCAGCAGCTGTGCTTTTCCCCGCCAGCAACTCATACTTACCTGGCAGGGGAGATACCATGATCACGAAGGTGGTTCTCCCAGGGCGAGGCTCAGCCATTGCACTCCGGCCGTGCTGACCCCTGCGATTTCCCCAAATGCGGGAAAGTCGACTGCATAATTTCTGGTAGTAGGGGACTGCGTTCGCGCTTTCCTCTGATCTGGCCCGTGCAAAAAGTAGATGGTGTAGCAAGAGGTCGACGCAAAGGACAGGTCCCGGCTTCCAGGTCCTTTTTGCCCCGGGCGCTTCCGTCGGGCCTTCCGTGAGCTCGGGGACAGGCATCCTTCGCCGCGGCTCGTAGCTTTGCTGGCCCTTTTCCGGGCCATTTCTGCAGTTGACCACCAGGTGGCGGCACTAGCTTGGCAACACTTTTCCTAAGCTACTTAAGGAGTAGTTAGTTCACCTTCCGGCGTTCATTTTCCTTGCAGTCGCTTTCACACGGCACACCAGAACTGATGCCTTTTCTCACACAGATACATAGAAATAGCGGCCAGTACAACAAGAGGATGAGGTATGGGGGGAAATCATGTAAGAACCTTCCCAGTGGCCAGGAGATGATCGAATACTCCTACGCCAAGGGGCCAGACTCACACTGATAGACAGACCACATTGGAAATGGGTGGAAAGTGCTCGACGACCCCTTTCATGTCAGGCAAAAGTCCATGAAGTTGAACCCTAGCACACCACCAAGCAAAGCTTAAGAGGAAGCTTTTGGGGTCGACCCGATCTGGAGAGGAATTCAAATGGTCCCCCCCCCCTTAAAGCTAAGGCCACCCACTCCGAATCAGCTCTTTGGGCCCTGCCTGCAGCCAAGTGGGTTTTTTACAGCTCAGCAGTGAGCTAGCATCGCTTTCCCCCGGGCCGATTGATATGCTAACGAGGGTGGCCTGTTGCAAAGCGGCTGCCTGCCTGGCTGCCTGGCTGCCTGGCTGCCAGTACGGGCGAGGCCTCCATATGTAAACGCGCTAGCTGCAATGAACTATGGGAGCGCTTAAGCTTGTGCCCCTTTTTCCCATTTAGCGCCCCTTCTGAAGGCGGTGGTTAGCCGCACCGTGGTTTCACGGAAGGCCGACGGCCGTTGAGCCCGCTTGCCGTGAAGGGGGCGAGGGCCTGTCCAAATGGGGGTGAGGGCGGGTGGGTTGGCCAGGGAAAAAGGTCTCCGTATGCTCGTTGAGGTGTACCCTTGCAGCGCCGGCGGTCTTGCCTTCCCCAACTCATACTTACCTGGCAGGGGAGATACCATGATCACGAAGGTGGTTCTCCCAGGGCGAGGCTCAGCCATTGCACTCCGGCTGTGCTGACCCCTGCGATTTCCCCAAATGCGGGAAACTCGACTGCATAATTTCTGGTAGTGGGGGACTGCGTTCGCGCTTTCCCCTGATGTGTCTGGTTCAAAGATAGAAAGTGCCGCTTCAGCTGCTGTGTACAGCCATGCCTGTTCAGCTGCAGTTGGAGGCGAGGGCCGGCCCATTTTCTTTTGTCTTTGTTTTCTTTCTTTTTTTGTACCTGAGCCCAGGCCAGCCGTTTTCTTTCAAAGCAGTAGGTTGCATGCATGCAAATGAGGGTGAAACGCGTGCAGCCTCTCGGACCGCCCAAGGTTTGCCTTTGGGCCGCTCGCTTGTGCCACTGGGCACCCGTGGACGGCACTCAAGCAAGGGGTCAGGCGGACGGCCCAGACGAGGGACTTGCGGGTGCGTCCGCGCCAGCTCAAGTCAGCGCGTCGAGCACTCTCCTTATGTTGCCCACCTGGTGTTGGAGCAGCAGCTGTGCTTTTCCCCGCCAGCAACTCATACTTACCTGGCAGGGAAGATACCATGATCACGAAGGTGGTTCTCCCAGGGCGAGGCTCAGCCATTGCACTCCGGCCGTGCTGACCCCTGCGATTTCCCCAAATGCGGGAAAGTCGACTGCATAATTTCTGGTAGTGGGGGACTGCGTTCGCGCTTTCCCCTGATCTGGCCCGTGCAAAAAGTAGATGGTGTAGCAAGAGGTCGACGCAAAGGACAGGTCCCGGCTTCCAGGTCCTTTTTGCCCCGGGCGCTTCCGTCGGGCCTTCCGTGAGCTCGGGGACAGGCATCCTTCGCCGCGGCTCGTAGCTTTGCTGGCCCTTTTCCGGGCCATTTCTGCAGTTGACCACCAGGTGGCGGCACTAGCTTGGCAACACTTTTCCTAAGCTACTTAAGGAGTAGTTAGTTCACCTTCCGGCGTTCATTTTCCTTGCAGTCGCTTTCACACGGCACACCAGAACTGATGCCTTTTCTCACACAGATACATAGAAATAGCGGCCAGTACAACAAGAGGATGAGGTATGGGGGGAAATCATGTAAGAACCTTCCCAGTGGCCAGGAGATGATCGAATACTCCTACGCCAAGGGGCCAGACTCACACTGATAGACAGACCACATTGGAAATGGGTGGAAAGTGCTCGACGACCCCTTTCATGTCAGGCAAAAGTCCATGAAGTTGAACCCTAGCACACCACCAAGCAAAGCTTAAGAGGAAGCTTTTGGGGTCGACCCGATCTGGAGAGGAATTCAAATGGTCCCCCCCCCCTAAAGCTAAGGCCACCCACTCCGAATCAGCTCTTTGGGCCCTGCCTGCAGCCAAGTGGGTTTTTTACAGCGCAGCAGTGAGCTAGCATCGCTTTCCCCCGGGCCGATTGATATGCTAACGAGGGTGGCCTGTTGCAAAGCGGCTGCCTGCCTGGCTGCCTGGCTGCCTGGCTGCCTGGCTGCCTGGCTGCCAGTACGGGCGAGGCCTCCATATGTAAACGCGCTAGCTGCAATGAACTATGGGAGCGCTTAAGCTTGTGCCCCTTTTTCCCATTTAGCGCACCTTCTGAAGGCGGTGGTTAGCCGCACCGTGGTTTCACGGAAGGCCGACGGCCGTTGAGCCCGCTTGCCGTGAAGGGGGCGAGGGCCTGTCCAAATGGGGGTGAGGGCGGGTGGGTTGGCCAGGGAAAAAGGTCTCCGTATGCTCGTTGAGGTGTACCCTTGCAGCGCCGGCGGTCTTGCCTTCCCCAACTCATACTTACCTGGCAGGGGAGATACCATGATCACGAAGGTGGTTCTCCCAGGGCGAGGCTCAGCCATTGCACTCCGGCTGTGCTGACCCCTGCGATTTCCCCAAATGCGGGAAACTCGACTGCATAATTTCTGGTAGTGGGGGACTGCGTTCGCGCTTTCCCCTGATGTGTCTGGTTCAAAGATAGAAAGTGCCGTTTCAGCTGCTGTGTACAGCCATGCCTGTTCAGCTGCAGTTGGAGGCGAGGGCCGGCCCATTTTCTTTTGTCTTTGTTTTCTTTCTTTTTTTGTACCTGAGCCCAGGCCAGCCATTTTCTTTCAAGGCAGTAGGTTGCATGCATGCAAATGAGGGTGAAACGCGTGCAGCCTCTCGGACCGCCCAAGGTTTGCCTTTGGGCCGCTCGCTTGTGCCACTGGGCACCCGTGGACGGCACTCAAGCAAGGGGTCAGGCGGACGGCCCAGACGAGGGACTTGCGGGTGCGTCCGCGCCAGCTCAAGTCAGCGCGTCGAGCACTCTCCTTATGTTGCCCACCTGGTGTTGGAGCAGCAGCTGTGCTTTTCCCCGCCAGCAACTCATACTTACCTGGTAGGGGAGATACCATGATCATGAAGGTGGTTCTCCCAGGGCGAGGCTCAGCCATTGCACTCCGGCCGTGCTGACCCCTGCGATTTCCCCAAATGCGGGAAAGTCGACTGCATAATTTCTGGTAGTAGGGGACTGCGTTCGCGCTTTCCCCTGATCTGGCCCGTGCAAAAAGTAGATGGTGTAGCAAGAGGTCGACGCAAAGGACAGGTCCCGGCTTCCAGGTCCTTTTTGCCCCGGGCGCTTCCGTCGGGCCTTCCGTGAGCTCGGGGACAGGCATCCTTCGCCGCGGCTCGTAGCTTTGCTGGCCCTTTTCCGGGCCATTTCTGCAGTTGACCACCAGGTGGCGGCACTAGCTTGGCAACACTTTTCCTAAGCTACTTAAGGAGTAGTTAGTTCACCTTCCGGCGTTCATTTTCCTTGCAGTCGCTTTCACACGGCACACCAGAACTGATGCCTTTTCTCACACAGATACATAGAAATAGCGGCCAGTACAACAAGAGGATGAGGTATGGGGGGAAATCATGTAAGAACCTTCCCAGTGGCCAGGAGATGATCGAATACTCCTACGCCAAGGGGCCAGACTCACACTGATAGACAGACCACATTGGAAATGGGTGGAAAGTGCTCGACGACCCCTTTCATGTCAGGCAAAAGTCCATGAAGTTGAACCCTAGCACACCACCAAGCAAAGCTTAAGAGGAAGCTTTTGGGGTCGACCCGATCTGGAGAGGAATTCAAATGGTCCCCCCCCCCTAAAGCTAAGGCCACCCACTCCGAATCAGCTCTTTGGGCCCTGCCTGCAGCCAAGTGGGTTTTTTACAGCGCAGCAGTGAGCTAGCATCGCTTTCCCCCGGGCCGATTGATATGCTAACGAGGGTGGCCTGTTGCAAAGCGGCTGCCTGCCTGGCTGCCTGGCTGCCTGGCTGCCTGGCTGCCAGTACGGGCGAGGCCTCCATATGTAAACGCGCTAGCTGCAATGAACTATGGGAGCGCTTAAGCTTGTGCCCCTTTTTCCCATTTAGCGCCCCTTCTGAAGGCGGTGGTTAGCCGCACCGTGGTTTCACGGAAGGCCGACGGCCGTTGAGCCCGCTTGCCGTGAAGGGGGCGAGGGCCTGTCCAAATGGGGGTGAGGGCGGGTGGGTTGGCCAGGGAAAAAGGTCTCCGTATGCTCGTTGAGGTGTACCCTTGCAGCGCCGGCGGTCTTGCCTTCCCCAACTCATACTTACCTGGCAGGGGAGATACCATGATCACGAAGGTGGTTCTCCCAGGGCGAGGCTCAGCCATTGCACTCCGGCTGTGCTGACCCCTGCGATTTCCCCAAATGCGGGAAACTCGACTGCATAATTTCTGGTAGTGGGGGACTGCGTTCGCGCTTTCCCCTGATGTGTCTGGTTCAAAGATAGAAAGTGCCGCTTCAGCTGCTGTGTACAGCCATGCCTGTTCAGCTGCAGTTGGAGGCGAGGGCCGGCCCATTTTCTTTTGTCTTTGTTTTCTTTCTTTTTTTGTACCTGAGCCCAGGCCAGCCGTTTTCTTTCAAAGCAGTAGGTTGCATGCATGCAAATGAGGGTGAAACGCGTGCAGCCTCTCGGACCGCCCAAGGTTTGCCTTTGGGCCGCTCGCTTGTGCCACTGGGCACCCGTGGACGGCACTCAAGCAAGGGGTCAGGCGGACGGCCCAGACGAGGGACTTGCGGGTGCGTCCGCGCCAGCTCAAGTCAGCGCGTCGAGCACTCTCCTTATGTTGCCCACCTGGTGTTGGAGCAGCAGCTGTGCTTTTCCCCGCCAGCAACTCATACTTACCTGGCAGGGGAGATACCATGATCACGAAGGTGGTTCTCCCAGGGCGAGGCTCAGCCATTGCACTCCGGCCGTGCTGACCCCTGCGATTTCCCCAAATGCGGGAAAGTCGACTGCATAATTTCTGGTAGTGGGGGACTGCGTTCGCGCTTTCCCCTGATCTGGCCCGTGCAAAAAGTAGATGGTGTAGCAAGAGGTCGACGCAAAGGACAGGTCCCGGCTTCCAGGTCCTTTTTGCCCCGGGCGCTTCCGTCGGGCCTTCCGTGAGCTCGGGGACAGGCATCCTTCGCCGCGGCTCGTAGCTTTGCTGGCCCTTTTCCGGGCCATTTCTGCAGTTGACCACCAGGTGGCGGCACTAGCTTGGCAACACTTTTCCTAAGCTACTTAAGGAGTAGTTAGTTCACCTTCCGGCGTTCATTTTCCTTGCAGTCGCTTTCACACGGCACACCAGAACTGATGCCTTTTCTCACACAGATACATAGAAATAGCGGCCAGTACAACAAGAGGATGAGGTATGGGGGGAAATCATGTAAGAACCTTCCCAGTGGCCAGGAGATGATCGAATACTCCTACGCCAAGGGGCCAGACTCACACTGATAGACAGACCACATTGGAAATGGGTGGAAAGTGCTCGACGACCCCTTTCATGTCAGGCAAAAGTCCATGAAGTTGAACCCTAGCACACCACCAAGCAAAGCTTAAGAGGAAGCTTTTGGGGTCGACCCGATCTGGAGAGGAATTCAAATGGTCCCCCCCCCCTAAAGCTAAGGCCACCCACTCCGAATCAGCTCTTTGGGCCCTGCCTGCAGCCAAGTGGGTTTTTTACAGCGCAGCAGTGAGCTAGCATCGCTTTCCCCCGGGCCGATTGATATGCTAACGAGGGTGGCCTGTTGCAAAGCGGCTGCCTGCCTGGCTGCCTGGCTGCCTGGCTGCCTGGCTGCCTGGCTGCCTGGCTGCCTGGCTGCCTGGCTGCCAGTACGGGCGAGGCCTCCATATGTAAACGCGCTAGCTGCAATGAACTATGGGAGCGCTTAAGCTTGTGCCCCTTTTTCCCATTTAGCGCCCCTTCTGAAGGCGGTGGTTAGCCGCACCGTGGTTTCACGGAAGGCCGACGGCCGTTGAGCCCGCTTGCCGTGAAGGGGGCGAGGGCCTGTCCAAATGGGGGTGAGGGCGGGTGGGTTGGCCAGGGAAAAAGGTCTCCGTATGCTCGTTGAGGTGTACCCTTGCAGCGCCGGCGGTCTTGCCTTCCCCAACTCATACTTACCTGGCAGGGGAGATACCATGATCACGAAGGTGGTTCTCCCAGGGCGAGGCTCAGCCATTGCACTCCGGCTGTGCTGACCCCTGCGATTTCCCCAAATGCGGGAAACTCGACTGCATAATTTCTGGTAGTGGGGCACTGCGTTCGCGCTTTCCCCTGATGTGTCTGGTTCAAAGATAGAAAGTGCCGCTTCAGCTGCTGTGTACAGCCATGCCTGTTCAGCTGCAGTTGGAGGCGAGGGCCGGCCCATTTTCTTTTGTCTTTGTTTTCTTTCTTTTTTTGTACCTGAGCCCAGGCCAGCCGTTTTCTTTCAAAGCAGTAGGTTGCATGCATGCAAATGAGGGTGAAACGCGTGCAGCCTCTCGGACCGCCCAAGGTTTGCCTTTGGGCCGCGCGCTTGTGCCACTGGGCACCCGTGGACGGCACTCAAGCAAGGGGTCAGGCGGACGGCCCAGACGAGGGACTTGCGGGTGCGTCCGCGCCAGCTCAAGTCAGCGCGTCGAGCACTCTCCTTATGTTGCCCACCTGGTGTTGGAGCAGCAGCTGTGCTTTTCCCCGCCAGCAACTCATACTTACCTGGCAGGGGAGATACCATGATCACGAAGGTGGTTCTCCCAGGGCGAGGCTCAGCCATTGCACTCCGGCCGTGCTGACCCCTGCGATTTCCCCAAATGCGGGAAAGTCGACTGCATAATTTCTGGTAGTGGGGGACTGCGTTCGCGCTTTCCCCTGATCTGGCCCGTGCAAAAAGTAGATGGTGTAGCAAGAGGTCGACGCAAAGGACAGGTCCCGGCTTCCAGGTCCTTTTTGCCCCGGGCGCTTCCGTCGGGCCTTCCGTGAACTCGGGGACAGGCATCCTTCGCCGCGGCTCGTAGCTTTGCTGGCCCTTTTCCGGGCCATTTCTGCAGTTGACCACCAGGTGGCGGCACTAGCTTGGCAACACTTTTCCTAAGCTACTTAAGGAGTAGTTAGTTCACCTTCCGGCGTTCATTTTCCTTGCAGTCGCTTTCACACGGCACACCAGAACTGATGCCTTTTCTCACACAGATACATAGAAATAGCGGCCAGTACAACAAGAGGATGAGGTATGGGGGGAAATCATGTAAGAACCTTCCCAGTGGCCAGGAGATGATCGAATACTCCTACGCCAAGGGGCCAGACTCACACTGATAGACAGACCACATTGGAAATGGGTGGAAAGTGCTCGACGACCCCTTTCATGTCAGGCAAAAGTCCATGAAGTTGAACCCTAGCACACCACCAAGCAAAGCTTAAGAGGAAGCTTTTGGGGTCGACCCGATCTGGAGAGGAATTCAAATGGTCCCCCCCCCCTAAAGCTAAGGCCACCCACTCCGAATCAGCTCTTTGGGCCCTGCCTGCAGCCAAGTGGGTTTTTTACAGCGCAGCAGTGAGCTAGCATCGCTTTCCCCCGGGCCGATTGATATGCTAACGAGGGTGGCCTGTTGCAAAGCGGCTGCCTGCCTGGCTGCCTGGCTGCCTGGCTGCCTGGCTGCCAGTACGGGCGAGGCCTCCATATGTAAACGCGCTAGCTGCAATGAACTATGGGAGCGCTTAAGCTTGTGCCCCTTTTTCCCATTTAGCGCCCCTTCTGAAGGCGGTGGTTAGCCGCACCGTGGTTTCACGGAAGGCCGACGGCCGTTGAGCCCGCTTGCCGTGAAGGGGGCGAGGGCCTGTCCAAATGGGGGTGAGGGCGGGTGGGTTGGCCAGGGAAAAAGGTCTCCGTATGCTCGTTGAGGTGTACCCTTGCAGCGCCGGCGGTCTTGCCTTCCCCAACTCATACTTACCTGGCAGGGGAGATACCATGATCACGAAGGTGGTTCTCCCAGGGCGAGGCTCAGCCATTGCACTCCGGCTGTGCTGATCCCTGCGATTTCCCCAAATGCGGGAAACTCGACTGCATAATTTCTGGTAGTGGGGGACTGCGTTCGCGCTTTCCCCTGATGTGTCTGGTTCAAAGATAGAAAGTGCCGTTTCAGCTGCTGTGTACAGCCATGCCTGTTCAGCTGCAGTTGGAGGCGAGGGCCGGCCCATTTTCTTTTGTCTTTGTTTTCTTTCTTTTTTTGTACCTGAGCCCAGGCCAGCCGTTTTCTTTCAAAGCAGTAGGTTGCATGCATGCAAATGAGGGTGAAACGCGTGCAGCCTCTCGGACCGCCCAAGGTTTGCCTTTGGGCCGCTCGCTTGTGCCACTGGGCACCCGTGGACGGCACTCAAGCAAGGGGTCAGGCGGACGGCCCAGACGAGGGACTTGCGGGTGCGTCCGCGCCAGCTCAAGTCAGCGCGTCGAGCACTCTCCTTATGTTGCCCACCTGGTGTTGGAGCAGCAGCTGTGCTTTTCCCCGCCAGCAACTCATACTTACCTGGCAGGGGAGATACCATGATCACGAAGGTGGTTCTCCCAGGGCGATGCTCAGCCATTGCACTCCGGCCGTGCTGACCCCTGCGATTTCCCCAAATGCGGGAAAGTCGACTGCATAATTTCTGGTAGTGGGGGACTGCGTTCGCGCTTTCCCCTGATCTGGCCCGTGCAAAAAGTAGATGGTGTAGCAAGAGGTCGACGCAAAGGACAGGTCCCGGCTTCCAGGTCTTTTTGCCCCGGGCGCTTCCGTCGGGCCTTCCGTGAGCTCGGGGACAGGCATCCTTCGCCGCGGCTCGTAGCTTTGCTGGCCCTTTTCCGGGCCATTTCTGCAGTTGACCACCAGGTGGCGGCACTAGCTTGGCAACACTTTTCCTAAGCTACTTAAGGAGTAGTTAGTTCACCTTCCGGCGTTCATTTTCCTTGCAGTCGCTTTCACACGGCACACCAGAACTGATGCCTTTTCTCACACAGATACATAGAAATAGCGGCCAGTACAACAAGAGGATGAGGTATGGGGGGAAATCATGTAAGAACCTTCCCAGTGGCCAGGAGATGATCGAATACTCCTACGCCAAGGGGCCAGACTCACACTGATAGACAGACCACATTGGAAATGGGTGGAAAGTGCTCGACGACCCCTTTCATGTCAGGCAAAAGTCCATGAAGTTGAACCCTAGCACACCACCAAGCAAAGCTTAAGAGGAAGCTTTTGGGGTCGACCCGATCTGGAGAGGAATTCAAATGGTCCCCCCCCCCTAAAGCTAAGGCCACCCACTCCGAATCAGCTCTTTGGGCCCTGCCTGCAGCCAAGTGGGTTTTTTACAGCGCAGCAGTGAGCTAGCATCGCTTTCCCCCGGGCCGATTGATATGCTAACGAGGGTGGCCTGTTACAAAGCGGCTGCCTGCCTGGCTGCCTGGCTGCCTGGCTGCCAGTACGGGCGAGGCCTCCATATGTAAACGCGCTAGCTGCAATGAACTATGGGAGCGCTTAAGCTTGTGCCCCTTTTTCCCATTTAGCGCCCCTTCTGAAGGCGGTGGTTAGCCGCACTGTGGTTTCACGGAAGGCCGACGGCCGTTGAGCCCGCTTGCCGTGAAGGGGGCGAGGGCCTGTCCAAATGGGGGTGAGGGCGGGTGGGTTGGCCAGGGAAAAAGGTCTCCGTATGCTCATTGAGGTGTACCCTTGCAGCGCCGGCGGTCTTGCCTTCCCCAACTCATACTTACCTGGCAGGGGAGATACCATGATCACGAAGGTGGTTCTCCCAGGGCGAGGCTCAGCCATTGCACTCCGGCTGTGCTGACCCCTGCGATTTCCCCAAATGCGGGAAACTCGACTGCATAATTTCTGGTAGTGGGGGACTGCGTTCGCGCTTTCCCCTGATGTGTCTGGTTCAAAGATAGAAAGTGCCGTTTCAGCTGCTGTGTACAGCCATGCCTGTTCAGCTGCAGTTGGAGGCGAGGGCCGGCCCATTTTCTTTTGTCTTTGTTTTCTTTCTTTTTTTGTACCTGAGCCCAGGCCAGCCGTTTTCTTTCAAAGCAGTAGGTTGCATGCATGCAAATGAGGGTGAAACGCGTGCAGCCTCTCGGACCGCCCAAGGTTTGCCTTTGGGCCGCTCGCTTGTGCCACTGGGCACCCGTGGACGGCACTCAAGCAAGGGGTCAGGCGGACGGCCCAGACGAGGGACTTGCGGGTGCGTCCGCGCCAGCTCAAGTCAGCGCGTCGAGCACTCTCCTTATGTTGCCCACCTGGTGTTGGAGCAGCAGCTGTGCTTTTCCCCGCCAGCAACTCATACTTACCTGGCAGGGGAGATACCATGATCACGAAGGTGGTTCTCCCAGGGCGAGGCTCAGCCATTGCACTCCGGCCGTGCTGACCCCTGCGATTTCCCCAAATGCGGGAAAGTCGACTGCATAATTTCTGGTAGTGGGGGACTGCGTTCGCGCTTTCCCCTGATCTGGCCCGTGCAAAAAGTAGATGGTGTAGCAAGAGGTCGACGCAAAGGACAGGTCCCGGCTTCCAGGTCCTTTTTGCCCCGGGCGCTTCCGTCGGGCCTTCCGTGAGCTCGGGGACAGGCATCCTTCGCCGCGGCTCGTAGCTTTGCTGGCCCTTTTCCGGGCCATTTCTGCAGTTGACCACCAGGTGGCGGCACTAGCTTGGCAACACTTTTCCTAAGCTACTTAAGGAGTAGTTAGTTCACCTTCCGGCGTTCATTTTCCTTGCAGTCGCTTTCACACGGCACACCAGAACTGATGCCTTTTCTCACACAGATACATAGAAATAGCGGCCAGTACAACAAGAGCATGAGGTATGGGGGGAAATCATGTAAGAACCTTCCCAGTGGCCAGGAGATGATCGAATACTCCTACGCCAAGGGGCCAGACTCACACTGATAGACAGACCACATTGGAAATGGGTGGAAAGTGCTCGACGACCCCTTTCATGTCAGGCAAAAGTCCATGAAGTTGAACCCTAGCACACCACCAAGCAAAGCTTAAGAGGAAGCTTTTGGGGTCGACCCGATCTGGAGAGGAATTCAAATGGTCCCCCCCCCCTAAAGCTAAGGCCACCCACTCCGAATCAGCTCTTTGGGCCCTGCCTGCAGCCAAGTGGGTTTTTTACAGCGCAGCAGTGAGCTAGCATCGCTTTCCCCCGGGCCGATTGATATGCTAACGAGGGTGGCCTGTTGCAAAGCGGCTGGCTGCCTGGCTGCCTGGCTGCCTGGCTGCCAGTACGGGCGAGGCCTCCATATGTAAACGCGCTAGCTGCAATGAACTATGGGAGCGCTTAAGCTTGTGCCCCTTTTTCCCATTTAGCGCCCCTTCTGAAGGCGGTGGTTAGCCGCACCGTGGTTTCACGGAAGGCCGACGGCCGTTGAGCCCGCTTGCCGTGAAGGGGGCGAGGGCCTGTCCAAATGGGGGTGAGGGCGGGTGGGTTGGCCAGGGAAAAAGGTCTCCGTATGCTCGTTGAGGTGTACCCTTGCAGCGCCGGCGGTCTTGCCTTCCCCAACTCATACTTACCTGGCAGGGGAGATACCATGATCACGAAGGTGGTTCTCCCAGGGCGAGGCTCAGCCATTGCACTCCGGCTGTGCTGACCCCTGCGATTTCCCCAAATGCGGGAAACTCGACTGCATAATTTCTGGTAGTGGGGGGCTGCGTTCGCGCTTTCCCCTGATGTGTCTGGTTCAAAGATAGAAAGTGCCGCTTCAGCTGCTGTGTACAGCTATGCCTGTTCAGCTGCAGTTGGAGGCGAGGGCCGGCCCATTTTCTTTTGTCTTTGTTTTCTTTCTTTTTTTGTACCTGAGCCCAGGCCAGCCGTTTTCTTTCAAAGCAGTAGGTTGCATGCATGCAAATGAGGGTGAAACGCGTGCAGCCTCTCGGACCGCCCAAGGTTTGCCTTTGGGCCGCTCGCTTGTGCCACTGGGCACCCGTGGACGGCACTCAAGCAAGGGGTCAGGCGGACGGCCCAGACGAGGGACTTGCGGGTGCGTCCGCGCCAGCTCAAGTCAGCGCGTCGAGCACTCTCCTTATGTTGCCCACCTGGTGTTGGAGCAGCAGCTGTGCTTTTCCCCGCCAGCAACTCATACTTACCTGGCAGGGGAGATACCATGATCACGAAGGTGGTTCTCCCAGGGCGAGGCTCAGCCATTGCACTCCGGCCGTGCTGACCCCTGCGATTTCCCCAAATGCGGGAAAGTCGACTGCATAATTTCTGGTAGTGGGGGACTGCGTTCGCGCTTTCCCCTGATCTGGCCCGTGCAAAAAGTAGATGGTGTAGCAAGAGGTCGACGCAAAGGACAGGTCCCGGCTTCCAGGTCCTTTTTGCCCCGGGCGCTTCCGTCGGGCCTTCCGTGAGCTCGGGGACAGGCATCCTTCGCCGCGGCTCGTAGCTTTGCTGGCCCTTTTCCGGGCCATTTCTGCAGTTGACCACCAGGTGGCGGCACTAGCTTGGCAACACTTTTCCTAAGCTACTTAAGGAGTAGTTAGTTCACCTTCCGGCGTTCATTTTCCTTGCAGTCGCTTTCACACGGCACACCAGAACTGATGCCTTTTCTCAGACAGATACATAGAAATAGCGGCCAGTACAACAAGAGGATGAGGTATGGGGGGAAATCATGTAAGAACCTTCCCAGTGGCCAGGAGATGATCGAATACTCCTACGCCAAGGGGCCAGACTCACACTGATAGACAGACCACATTGGAAATGGGTGGAAAGTGCTCGACGACCCCTTTCATGTCAGGCAAAAGTCCATGAAGTTGAACCCTAGCACACCACCAAGCAAAGCTTAAGAGGAAGCTTTTGGGGTCGACCCGATCTGGAGAGGAATTCAAATGGTCCCCCCCCCCCTAAAGCTAAGGCCACCCACTCCGAATCAGCTCTTTGGGCCCTGCCTGCAGCCAAGTGGGTTTTTTACAGCGCAGCAGTGAGCTAGCATCGCTTTCCCCCGGGCCGATTGATATGCTAACGAGGGTGGCCTGTTGCAAAGCGGCTGCCTGCCTGGCTGCCTGGCTGCCTGGCTGCCTGGCTGCCAGTACGGGCGAGGCCTCCATATGTAAACGCGCTAGCTGCAATGAACTATGGGAGCGCTTAAGCTTGTGCCCCTTTTTCCCATTTAGCGCCCCTTCTGAAGGCGGTGGTTAGCCGCACCGTGGTTTCACGGAAGGCCGACGGCCGTTGAGCCCGCTTGCCGTGAAGGGGGCGAGGGCCTGTCCAAATGGGGGTGAGGGCGGGTGGGTTGGCCAGGGAAAAAGGTCTCCGTATGCTCGTTGAGGTGTACCCTTGCAGCGCCGGCGGTCTTGCCTTCCCCAACTCATACTTACCTGGCAGGGGAGATACCATGATCACGAAGGTGGTTCTCCCAGGGCGAGGCTCAGCCATTGCACTCCGGCTGTGCTGACCCCTGCGATTTCCCCAAATGCGGGAAACTCGACTGCATAATTTCTGGTAGTGGGGGACTGCGTTCGCGCTTTCCCCTGATGTGTCTGGTTCAAAGATAGAAAGTGCTGTTTCAGCTGCTGTGTACAGCCATGCCTGTTCAGCTGCAGTTGGAGGCGAGGGCCGGCCCATTTTCTTTTGTCTTTGTTTTCTTTCTTTTTTTGTACCTGAGCCCAGGCCAGCCGTTTTCTTTCAAAGCAGTAGGTTGCATGCATGCAAATGAGGGTGAAACGCGTGCAGCCTCTCGGACCGCCCAAGGTTTGCCTTTGGGCCGCTCGCTTGTGCCACTGGGCACCCGTGGACGGCACTCAAGCAAGGGGTCAGGCGGACGGCCCAGACGAGGGACTTGCGGGTGCGTCCGCGCCAGCTCAAGTCAGCGCGTCGAGCACTCTCCTTATGTTGCCCACCTGGTGTTGGAGCAGCAGCTGTGCTTTTCCCCGCCAGCAACTCATACTTACCTGGCAGGGGAGATACCATGATCACGAAGGTGGTTCTCCCAGGGCGAGGCTCAGCCATTGCACTCCGGCCGTGCTGACCCCTGCGATTTCCCCAAATGCGGGAAAGTCGACTGCATAATTTCTGGTAGTGGGGGACTGCGTTCGCGCTTTCCCCTGATCTGGCCCGTGCAAAAAGTAGATTGTGTAGCAAGAGGTCGACGCAAAGGACAGGTCCCGGCTTCCAGGTCCTTTTTGCCCCGGGCGCTTCCGTCGGGCCTTCCGTGAGCTCGGGGACAGGCATCCTTCGCCGCGGCTCGTAGCTTTGCTGGCCCTTTTCCGGGCCATTTCTGCAGTTGACCACCAGGTGGCGGCACTAGCTTGGCAACACTTTTCCTAAGCTACTTAAGGAGTAGTTAGTTCACCTTCCGGCGTTCATTTTCCTTGCAGTCGCTTTCACACGGCACACCAGAACTGATGCCTTTTCTCACACAGATACATAGAAATAGCGGCCAGTACAACAAGAGGATGAGGTATGGGGGGAAATCATGTAAGAACCTTCCCAGTGGCCAGGAGATGATCGAATACTCCTACGCCAAGGGGCCAGACTCACACTGATAGACAGACCACATTGGAAATGGGTGGAAAGTGCTCGACGACCCCTTTCATGTCAGGCAAAAGTCCATGAAGTTGAACCCTAGCACACCACCAAGCAAAGCTTAAGAGGAAGCTTTTGGGGTCGACCCGATCTGGAGAGGAATTCAAATGGTCCCCCCCCCCTAAAGCTAAGGCCACCCACTCCGAATCAGCTCTTTGGGCCCTGCCTGCAGCCAAGTGGGTTTTTTACAGCGCAGCAGTGAGCTAGCATCGCTTTCCCCCGGGCCGATTGATATGCTAACGAGGGTGGCCTGTTGCAAAGCGGCTGGCTGCCTGGCTGCCTGGCTGCCTGGCTGCCAGTACGGGCGAGGCCTCCATATGTAAACGCGCTAGCTGCAATGAACTATGGGAGCGCTTAAGCTTGTGCCCCTTTTTCCCATTTAGCGCCCCTTCTGAAGGCGGTGGTTAGCCGCACCGTGGTTTCACGGAAGGCCGACGGCCGTTGAGCCCGCTTGCCGTGAAGGGGGCGAGGGCCTGTCCAAATGGGGGTGAGGGCGGGTGGGTTGGCCAGGGAAAAAGGTCTCCGTATGCTCGTTGAGGTGTACCCTTGCAGCGCTGGCGGTCTTGCCTTCCCCAACTCATACTTACCTGGCAGGGGAGATACCATGATCACGAAGGTGGTTCTCCCAGGGCGAGGCTCAGCCATTGCACTCCGGCTGTGCTGACCCCTGCGATTTCCCCAAATGCGGGAAACTCGACTGCATAATTTCTGGTAGTGGGGGACTGCGTTCGCGCTTTCCCCTGATGTGTCTGGTTCAAAGATAGAAAGTGCCGCTTCAGCTGCTGTGTACAGCCATGCCTGTTCAGCTGCAGTTGGAGGCGAGGGCCGGCCCATTTTCTTTTGTCTTTGTTTTCTTTCTTTTTTTGTACCTGAGCCCAGGCCAGCCGTTTTCTTTCAAAGCAGTAGGTTGCATGCATGCAAATGAGGGTGAAACGCGTGCAGCCTCTCGGACCGCCCAAGGTTTGCCTTTGGGCCGCTCGCTTGTGCCACTGGGCACCCGTGGACGGCACTCAAGCAAGGGGTCAGGCGGACGGCCCAGACGAGGGACTTGCGGGTGCGTCCGCGCCAGCTCAAGTCAGCGCGTCGAGCACTCTCCTTATGTTGCCCACCTGGTGTTGGAGCAGCAGCTGTGCTTTTCCCCGCCAGCAACTCATACTTACCTGGCAGGGGAGATACCATGATCACGAAGGTGGTTCTCCCAGGGCGAGGCTCAGCCATTGCACTCCGGCCGTGCTGACCCCTGCGATTTCCCCAAATGCGGGAAAGTCGACTGCATAATTTCTGGTAGTGGGGGACTGCGTTCGCGCTTTCCCCTGATCTGGCCCGTGCAAAAAGTAGATGGTGTAGCAAGAGGTCGACGCAAAGGACAGGTCCCGGCTTCCAGGTCCTTTTTGCCCCGGGCGCTTCCGTCGGGCCTTCCGTGAGCTCGGGGACAGGCATCCTTCGCCGCGGCTCGTAGCTTTGCTGGCCCTTTTCCGGGCCATTTCTGCAGTTGACCACCAGGTGGCGGCACTAGCTTGGCAACACTTTTCCTAAGCTACTTAAGGAGTAGTTAGTTCACCTTCCGGCGTTCATTTTCCTTGCAGTCGCTTTCACACGGCACACCAGAACTGATGCCTTTTCTCACACAGATACATAGAAATAGCGGCCAGTACAACAAGAGGATGAGGTATGGGGGGAAATCATGTAAGAACCTTCCCAGTGGCCAGGAGATGATCGAATACTCCTACGCCAAGGGGCCAGACTCACACTGATAGACAGACCACATTGGAAATGGGTGGAAAGTGCTCGACGACCCCTTTCATGTCAGGCAAAAGTCCATGAAGTTGAACCCTAGCACACCACCAAGCAAAGCTTAAGAGGAAGCTTTTGGGGTCGACCCGATCTGGAGAGGAATTCAAATGGTCCCCCCCCCTAAAGCTAAGGCCACCCACTCCGAATCAGCTCTTTGGGCCCTGCCTGCAGCCAAGTGGGTTTTTTACAGCGCAGCAGTGAGCTAGCATCGCTTTCCCCCGGGCCGATTGATATGCTAACGAGGGTGGCCTGTTGCAAAGCGGCTGCCTGCCTGGCTGCCTGGCTGCCTGGCTGCCTGGCTGCCAGTACGGGCGAGGCCTCCATATGTAAACGCGCTAGCTGCAATGAACTATGGGAGCGCTTAAGCTTGTGCCCCTTTTTCCCATTTAGCGCCCCTTCTGAAGGCGGTGCTTAGCCGCACCGTGGTTTCACGGAAGGCCGACGGCCGTTGAGCCCGCTTGCCGTGAAGGGGGCGAGGGCCTGTCCAAATGGGGGTGAGGGCGGGTGGGTTGGCCAGGGAAAAAGGTCTCCGTATGCTCGTTGAGGTGTACCCTTGCAGCGCCGGCGGTCTTGCCTTCCCCAACTCATACTTACCTGGCAGGGGAGATACCATGATCACGAAGGTGGTTCTCCCAGGGCGAGGCTCAGCCATTGCACTCCGGCTGTGCTGACCCCTGCGATTTCCCCAAATGCGGGAAACTCGACTGCATAATTTCTGGTAGTGGGGGACTGCGTTCGCGCTTTCCCCTGATGTGTCTGGTTCAAAGATAGAAAGTGCCGTTTCAGCTGCTGTGTACAGCCATGCCTGTTCAGCTGCAGTTGGAGGCGAGGGCCGGCCCATTTTCTTTTGTCTTTGTTTTCTTTCTTTTTTTGTACCTGAGCCCAGGCCAGCCGTTTTCTTTCAAAGCAGTAGGTTGCATGCATGCAAATGAGGGTGAAACGCGTGCAGCCTCTTGGACCGCCCAAGGTTTGCCTTTGGGCCGCTCGCTTGTGCCACTGGGCACCCGTGGACGGCACTCAAGCAAGGGGTCAGGCGGACGGCCCAGACGAGGGACTTGCGGGTGCGTCCGCGCCAGCTCAAGTCAGCGCGTCGAGCACTCTCCTTATGTTGCCCACCTGGTGTTGGAGCAGCAGCTGTGCTTTTCCCCGCCAGCAACTCATACTTACCTGGCAGGGGAGATACCATGATCACGAAGGTGGTTCTCCCAGGGCGAGGCTCAGCCATTGCACTCCGGCCGTGCTGACCCCTGCGATTTCCCCAAATGCGGGAAAGTCGACTGCATAATTTCTGGTAGTGGGGGACTGCGTTCGCGCTTTCCCCTGATCTGGCCCGTGCAAAAAGTAGATGGTGTAGCAAGAGGTCGACGCAAAGGACAGGTCCCGGCTTCCAGGTCCTTTTTGCCCCGGGCGCTTCCGTCGGGCCTTCCGTGAGCTCGGGGACAGGCATCCTTCGCCGCGGCTCGTAGCTTTGCTGGCCCTTTTCCGGGCCATTTCTGCAGTTGACCACCAGGTGGCGGCACTAGCTTGGCAACACTTTTCCTAAGCTACTTAAGGAGTAGTTAGTTCACCTTCCGGCGTTCATTTTCCTTGCAGTCGCTTTCACACGGCACACCAGAACTGATGCCTTTTCTCACACAGATACATAGAAATAGCGGCCAGTACAACAAGAGGATGAGGTATGGGGGGAAATCATGTAAGAACCTTCCCAGTGGCCAGGAGATGATCGAATACTCCTACGCCAAGGGGCCAGACTCACACTGATAGACAGACCACATTGGAAATGGGTGGAAAGTGCTCGACGACCCCTTTCATGTCAGGCAAAAGTCCATGAAGTTGAACCCTAGCACACCACCAAGCAAAGCTTAAGAGGAAGCTTTTGGGGTCGACCCGATCTGGAGAGGAATTCAAATGGTCCCCCCCCCCTAAAGCTAAGGCCACCCACTCCGAATCAGCTCTTTGGGCCCTGCCTGCAGCCAAGTGGGTTTTTTACAGCGCAGCAGTGAGCTAGCATCGCTTTCCCCCGGGCCGATTGATATGCTAACGAGGGTGGCCTGTTGCAAAGCGGCTGCCTGCCTGGCTGCCTGGCTGCCTGGCTGCCTGGCTGCCAGTACGGGCGAGGCCTCCATATGTAAACGCGCTAGCTGCAATGAACTATGGGAGCGCTTAAGCTTGTGCCCCTTTTTCCCATTTAGCGCCCCTTCTGAAGGCGGTGGTTAGCCGCACCGTGGTTTCACGGAAGGCCGACGGCCGTTGAGCCCGCTTGCCGTGAAGGGGGCGAGGGCCTGTCCAAATGGGGGTGAGGGCGGGTGGGTTGGCCAGGGAAAAAGGTCTCCGTATGCTCGTTGAGGTGTACCCTTGCAGCGCCGGCGGTCTTGCCTTCCCCAACTCATACTTACCTGGCAGGGGAGATACCATGATCACGAAGGTGGTTCTCCCAGGGCGAGGCTCAGCCATTGCACTCCGGCTGTGCTGACCCCTGCGATTTCCCCAAATGCGGGAAACTCGACTGCATAATTTCTGGTAGTGGGGGACTGCGTTTGCGCTTTCCCCTGATGTGTCTGGTTCAAAGATAGAAAGTGCCGCTTCAGCTGCTGTGTACAGCCATGCCTGTTCAGCTGCAGTTGGAGGCGAGGGCCGGCCCATTTTCTTTTGTCTTTGTTTTCTTTCTTTTTTTGTACCTGAGCCCAGGCCAGCCGTTTTCTTTCAAAGCAGTAGGTTGCATGCATGCAAATGAGGGTGAAACGCGTGCAGCCTCTCGGACCGCCCAAGGTTTGCCTTTGGGCCGCTCGCTTGTGCCACTGGGCACCCGTGGACGGCACTCAAGCAAGGGGTCAGGCGGACGGCCCAGACGAGGGACTTGCGGGTGCGTCCGCGCCAGCTCAAGTCAGCGCGTCGAGCACTCTCCTTATGTTGCCCACCTGGTGTTGGAGCAGCAGCTGTGCTTTTCCCCGCCAGCAACTCATACTTACCTGGCAGGGGAGATACCATGATCACGAAGGTGGTTCTCCCAGGGCGAGGCTCAGCCATTGCACTCCGGCCGTGCTGACCCCTGCGATTTCCCCAAATGCGGGAAAGTCGACTGCATAATTTCTGGTAGTGGGGGACTGCGTTCGCGCTTTCCCCTGATCTGGCCCGTGCAAAAAGTAGATGGTGTAGCAAGAGGTCGACGCAAAGGACAGGTCCCGGCTTCCAGGTCCTTTTTGCCCCGGGCGCTTCCGTCGGGCCTTCCGTGAGCTCGGGGACAGGCATCCTTCGCCGCGGCTCGTAGCTTTGCTGGCCCTTTTCCGGGCCATTTCTGCAGTTGACCACCAGGTGGCGGCACTAGCTTGGCAACACTTTTCCTAAGCTACTTAAGGAGTAGTTAGTTCACCTTCCGGCGTTCATTTTCCTTGCAGTCGCTTTCACACGGCACACCAGAACTGATGCCTTTTCTCACACAGATACATAGAAATAGCGGCCAGTACAACAAGAGGATGAGGTATGGGGGGAAATCATGTAAGAACCTTCCCAGTGGCCAGGAGATGATCGAATACTCCTACGCCAAGGGGCCAGACTCACACTGATAGACAGACCACATTGGAAATGGGTGGAAAGTGCTCGACGACCCCTTTCATGTCAGGCAAAAGTCCATGAAGTTGAACCCTAGCACACCACCAAGCAAAGCTTAAGAGGAAGCTTTTGGGGTCGACCCGATCTGGAGAGGAATTCAAATGGTCCCCCCCCCCCTAAAGCTAAGGCCACCCACTCCGAATCAGCTCTTTGGGCCCTGCCTGCAGCCAAGTGGGTTTTTTACAGCGCAGCAGTGAGCTAGCATCGCTTTCCCCCGGGCCGATTGATATGCTAACGAGGGTGGCCTGTTGCAAAGCGGCTGCCTGCCTGGCTGCCTGGCTGCCTGGCTGCCTGGCTGCCTGGCTGCCTGGCTGCCTGGCTGCCTGGCTGCCTGGCTGCCTGGCTGCCTGGCTGCCTGGCTGCCTGGCTGCCTGGCTGCCTGGCTGCCTGGCTGCCTGGCTGCCTGGCTGCCTGGCTGCCAGTACGGGCGAGGCCTCCATATGTAAACGCGCTAGCTGCAATGAACTATGGGAGCGCTTAAGCTTGTGCCCCTTTTTCCCATTTAGCGCCCCTTCTGAAGGCGGTGGTTAGCCGCACCGTGGTTTCACGGAAGGCCGACGGCCGTTGAGCCCGCTTGCCGTGAAGGGGGCGAGGGCCTGTCCAAATGGGGGTGAGGGCGGGTGGGTTGGCCAGGGAAAAAGGTCTCCGTATGCTCGTTGAGGTGTACCCTTGCAGCGCCGGCGGTCTTGCCTTCCCCAACTCATACTTACCTGGCAGGGGAGATACCATGATCACGAAGGTGGTTCTCCCAGGGCGAGGCTCAGCCATTGCACTCCGGCTGTGCTGACCCCTGCGATTTCCCCAAATGCGGGAAACTCGACTGCATAATTTCTGGTAGTGGGGGACTGCGTTCGCGCTTTCCCCTGATGTGTCTGGTTCAAAGATAGAAAGTGCCGTTTCAGCTGCTGTGTACAGCCATGCCTGTTCAGCTGCAGTTGGAGGCGAGGGCCGGCCCATTTTCTTTTGTCTTTGTTTTCTTTCTTTTTTTGTACCTGAGCCCAGGCCAGCCGTTTTCTTTCAAAGCAGTAGGTTGCATGCATGCAAATGAGGGTGAAACGCGTGCAGCCTCTTGGACCGCCCAAGGTTTGCCTTTGGGCCGCTCGCTTGTGCCACTGGGCACCCGTGGACGGCACTCAAGCAAGGGGTCAGGCGGACGGCCCAGACGAGGGACTTGCGGGTGCGTCCGCGCCAGCTCAAGTCAGCGCGTCGAGCACTCTCCTTATGTTGCCCACCTGGTGTTGGAGCAGCAGCTGTGCTTTTCCCCGCCAGCAACTCATACTTACCTGGCAGGGGAGATACCATGATCACGAAGGTGGTTCTCCCAGGGCGAGGCTCAGCCATTGCACTCCGGCCGTGCTGACCCCTGCGATTTCCCCAAATGCGGGAAAGTCGACTGCATAATTTCTGGTAGTGGGGGACTGCGTTCGCGCTTTCCCCTGATCTGGCCCGTGCAAAAAGTAGATGGTGTAGCAAGAGGTCGACGCAAAGGACAGGTCCCGGCTTCCAGGTCCTTTTTGCCCCGGGCGCTTCCGTCGGGCCTTCCGTGAGCTCGGGGACAGGCATCCTTCGACGCGGCTCGTAGCTTTGCTGGCCCTTTTCCGGGCCATTTCTGCAGTTGACCACCAGGTGGCGGCACTAGCTTGGCAACACTTTTCCTAAGCTACTTAAGGAGTAGTTAGTTCACCTTCCGGCGTTCATTTTCCTTGCAGTCGCTTTCACACGGCACACCAGAACTGATGCCTTTTCTCACACAGATACATAGAAATAGCGGCCAGTACAACAAGAGGATGAGGTATGGGGGGAAATCATGTAAGAACCTTCCCAGTGGCCAGGAGATGATCGAATACTCCTACGCCAAGGGGCCAGACTCACACTGATAGACAGACCACATTGGAAATGGGTGGAAAGTGCTCGACGACCCCTTTCATGTCAGGCAAAAGTCCATGAAGTTGAACCCTAGCACACCACCAAGCAAAGCTTAAGAGGAAGCTTTTGGGGTCGACCCGATCTGGAGAGGAATTCAAATGGTCCCCCCCCCCTAAAGCTAAGGCCACCCACTCCGAATCAGCTCTTTGGGCCCTGCCTGCAGCCAAGTGGGTTTTTTACAGCGCAGCAGTGAGCTAGCATCGCTTTCCCCCGGGCCGATTGATATGCTAACGAGGGTGGCCTGTTGCAAAGCGGCTGCCTGCCTGGCTGCCTGGCTGCCTGGCTGCCTGGCTGCCAGTACGGGCGAGGCCTCCATATGTAAACGCGCTAGCTGCAATGAACTATGGGAGCGCTTAAGCTTGTGCCCCTTTTTCCCATTTAGCGCCCCTTCTGAAGGCGGTGGTTAGCCGCACCGTGGTTTCACGGAAGGCCGACGGCCGTTGAGCCCGCTTGCCGTGAAGGGGGCGAGGGCCTGTCCAAATGGGGGTGAGGGCGGGTGGGTTGGCCAGGGAAAAAGGTCTCCGTATGCTCGTTGAGGTGTACCCTTGCAGCGCCGGCGGTCTTGCCTTCCCCAACTCATACTTACCTGGCAGGGGAGATACCATGATCACGAAGGTGGTTCTCCCAGGGCGAGGCTCAGCCATTGCACTCCGGCTGTGCTGACCCCTGCGATTTCCCCAAATGCGGGAAACTCGACTGCATAATTTCTGGTAGTGGGGGACTGCGTTCGCGCTTTCCCCTGATGTGTCTGGTTCAAAGATAGAAAGTGCCGCTTCAGCTGCTGTGTACAGCCATGCCTGTTCAGCTGCAGTTGGAGGCGAGGGCCGGCCCATTTTCTTTTGTCTTTGTTTTCTTTCTTTTTTTGTACCTGAGCCCAGGCCAGCCGTTTTCTTTCAAAGCAGTAGGTTGCATGCATGCAAATGAGGGTGAAACGCGTGCAGCCTCTCGGACCGCCCAAGGTTTGCCTTTGGGCCGCTCGCTTGTGCCACTGGGCACCCGTGGACGGCACTCAAGCAAGGGGTCAGGCGGACGGCCCAGACGAGGGACTTGCGGGTGCGTCCGCGCCAGCTCAAGTCAGCGCGTCGAGCACTCTCCTTATGTTGCCCACCTGGTGTTGGAGCAGCAGCTGTGCTTTTCCCCGCCAGCAACTCATACTTACCTGGCAGGGGAGATACCATGATCACGAAGGTGGTTCTCCCAGGGCGAGGCTCAGCCATTGCACTCCGGCCGTGCTGACCCCTGCGATTTCCCCAAATGCGGGAAAGTCGACTGCATAATTTCTGGTAGTGGGGGACTGCGTTCGCGCTTTCCCCTGATCTGGCCCGTGCAAAAAGTAGATGGTGTAGCAAGAGGTCGACGCAAAGGACAGGTCCCGGCTTCCAGGTCCTTTTTGCCCCGGGCGCTTCCGTCGGGCCTTCCGTGAGCTCGGGGACAGGCATCCTTCGCCGCGGCTCGTAGCTTTGCTGGCCCTTTTCCGGGCCATTTCTGCAGTTGACCACCAGGTGGCGGCACTAGCTTGGCAACACTTTTCCTAAGCTACTTAAGGAGTAGTTAGTTCACCTTCCGGCGTTCATTTTCCTTGCAGTCGCTTTCACACGGCACACCAGAACTGATGCCTTTTCTCACACAGATACATAGAAATAGCGGCCAGTACAACAAGAGGATGAGGTATGGGGGGAAATCATGTAAGAACCTTCCCAGTGGCCAGGAGATGATCGAATACTCCTACGCCAAGGGGCCAGACTCACACTGATAGACAGACCACATTGGAAATGGGTGGAAAGTGCTCGACGACCCCTTTCATGTCAGGCAAAAGTCCATGAAGTTGAACCCTAGCACACCACCAAGCAAAGCTTAAGAGGAAGCTTTTGGGGTCGACCCGATCTGGAGAGGAATTCAAATGGTCCCCCCCCCTAAAGCTAAGGCCACCCACTCCGAATCAGCTCTTTGGGCCCTGCCTGCAGCCAAGTGGGTTTTTTACAGCGCAGCAGTGAGCTAGCATCGCTTTCCCCCGGGCCGATTGATATGCTAACGAGGGTGGCCTGTTGCAAAGCGGCTGCCTGCCTGGCTGCCTGCCTGCCTGGCTGCCTGGCTGCCTGGCTGCCTGGCTGCCAGTACGGGCGAGGCCTCCATATGTAAACGCGCTAGCTGCAATGAACTATGGGAGCGCTTAAGCTTGTGCCCCTTTTTCCCATTTAGCGCCCCTTCTGAAGGCGGTGGTTAGCCGCACCGTGGTTTCACGGAAGGCCGACGGCCGTTGAGCCCGCTTGCCGTGAAGGGGGCGAGGGCCTGTCCAAATGGGGGTGAGGGCGGGTGGGTTGGCCAGGGAAAAAGGTCTCCGTATGCTCGTTGAGGTGTACCCTTGCAGCGCCGGCGGTCTTGCCTTCCCCAACTCATACTTACCTGGCAGGGGAGATACCATGATCATGAAGGTGGTTCTCCCAGGGCGAGGCTCAGCCATTGCACTCCGGCTGTGCTGACCCCTGCGATTTCCCCAAATGCGGGAAACTCGACTGCATAATTTCTGGTAGTGGGGGACTGCGTTCGCGCTTTCCCCTGATGTGTCTGGTTCAAAGATAGAAAGTGCCGCTTCAGCTGCTGTGTACAGCCATGCCTGTTCAGCTGCAGTTGGAGGCGAGGGCCGGCCCATTTTCTTTTGTCTTTGTTTTCTTTCTTTTTTTGTACCTGAGCCCAGGCCAGCCGTTTTCTTTCAAAGCAGTAGGTTGCATGCATGCAAATGAGGGTGAAACGCGTGCAGCCTCTCGGACCGCCCAAGGTTTGCCTTTGGGCCGCTCGCTTGTGCCACTGGGCACCCGTGGACGGCACTCAAGCAAGGGGTCAGGCGGACGGCCCAGACGAGGGACTTGCGGGTGCGTCCGCGCCAGCTCAAGTCAGCGCGTCGAGCACTCTCCTTATGTTGCCCACCTGGTGTTGGAGCAGCAGCTGTGCTTTTCCCCGCCAGCAACTCATACTTACCTGGCAGGGGAGATACCATGATCACGAAGGTGGTTCTCCCAGGGCGAGGCTCAGCCATTGCACTCCGGCCGTGCTGACCCCTGCGATTTCCCCAAATGCGGGAAAGTCGACTGCATAATTTCTGGTAGTGGGGGACTGCGTTCGCGCTTTCCCCTGATCTGGCCCGTGCAAAAAGTAGATGGTGTAGCAAGAGGTCGACGCAAAGGACAGGTCCCGGCTTCCAGGTCCTTTTTGCCCCGGGCGCTTCCGTCGGGCCTTCCGTGAGCTCGGGGACAGGCATCCTTCGCCGCGGCTCGTAGCTTTGCTGGCCCTTTTCCGGGCCATTTCTGCAGTTGACCACCAGGTGGCGGCACTAGCTTGGCAACACTTTTCCTAAGCTACTTAAGGAGTAGTTAGTTCACCTTCCGGCGTTCATTTTCCTTGCAGTCGCTTTCACACGGCACACCAGAACTGATGCCTTTTCTCACACAGATACATAGAAATAGCGGCCAGTACAACAAGAGGATGAGGTATGGGGGGAAATCATGTAAGAACCTTCCCAGTGGCCAGGAGATGATCGAATACTCCTACGCCAAGGGGCCAGACTCACACTGATAGACAGACCACATTGGAAATGGGTGGAAAGTGCTCGACGACCCCTTTCATGTCAGGCAAAAGTCCATGAAGTTGAACCCTAGCACACCACCAAGCAAAGCTTAAGAGGAAGCTTTTGGGGTCGACCCGATCTGGAGAGGAATTCAAATGGTCCCCCCCCCCTAAAGCTAAGGCCACCCACTCCGAATCAGCTCTTTGGGCCCTGCCTGCAGCCAAGTGGGTTTTTTACAGCGCAGCAGTGAGCTAGCATCGCTTTCCCCCGGGCCGATTGATATGCTAACGAGGGTGGCCTGTTGCAAAGCGGCTGCCTGCCTGGCTGCCTGGCTGCCAGTACGGGCGAGGCCTCCATATGTAAACGCGCTAGCTGCAATGAACTATGGGAGCGCTTAAGCTTGTGCCCCTTTTTCCCATTTAGCGCCCCTTCTGAAGGCGGTGGTTAGCCGCACCGTGGTTTCACGGAAGGCCGACGGCCGTTGAGCCCGCTTGCCGTGAAGGGGGCGAGGGCGGGTGGGTTGGCCAGGGAAAAAGGTCTCCGTATGCTCGTTGAGGTGTACCCTTGCAGCGCCGGCGGTCTTGCCTTCCCCAACTCATACTTACCTGGCAGGGGAGATACCATGATCACGAAGGTGGTTCTCCCAGGGCGAGGCTCAGCCATTGCACTCCGGCTGTGCTGACCCCTGCGATTTCCCCAAATGTGGGAAACTCGACTGCATAATTTCTGGTAGTGGGGGACTGCGTTCGCGCTTTCCCCTGATGTGTCTGGTTCAAAGATAGAAAGTGCCGCTTCAGCTGCTGTGTACAGCCATGCCTGTTCAGCTGCAGTTGGAGGCGAGGGCCGGCCCATTTTCTTTTGTCTTTGTTTTCTTTCTTTTTTTGTACCTGAGCCCAGGCCAGCCGTTTTCTTTCAAAGCAGTAGGTTGCATGCATGCAAATGAGGGTGAAACGCGTGCAGCCTCTCGGACCGCCCAAGGTTTGCCTTTGGGCCGCTCGCTTGTGCCACTGGGCACCCGTGGACGGCACTCAAGCAAGGGGTCAGGCGGACGGCCCAGACGAGGGACTTGCGGGTGCGTCCGCGCCAGCTCAAGTCAGCGCGTCGAGCACTCTCCTTATGTTGCCCACCTGGTGTTGGAGCAGCAGCTGTGCTTTTCCCCGCCAGCAACTCATACTTACCTGGCAGGGGAGATACCATGATCACGAAGGTGGTTCTCCCAGGGCGAGGCTCAGCCATTGCACTCCGGCCGTGCTGACCCCTGCGATTTCCCCAAATGCGGGAAAGTCGACTGCATAATTTCTGGTAGCGGGGGACTGCGTTCGCGCTTTCCCCTGATCTGGCCCGTGCAAAAAGTAGATGGTGTAGCAAGAGGTCGACGCAAAGGACAGGTCCCGGCTTCCAGGTCCTTTTTGCCCCGGGCGCTTCCGTCGGGCCTTCCGTGAGCTCGGGGACAGGCATCCTTCGCCGCGGCTCGTAGCTTTGCTGGCCCTTTTCCGGGCCATTTCTGCAGTTGACCACCAGGTGGCGGCACTAGCTTGGCAACACTTTTCCTAAGCTACTTAAGGAGTAGTTAGTTCACCTTCCGGCGTTCATTTTCCTTGCAGTCGCTTTCACACGGCACACCAGAACTGATGCCTTTTCTCACACAGATACATAGAAATAGCGGCCAGTACAACAAGAGGATGAGGTATGGGGGGAAATCATGTAAGAACCTTCCCAGTGGCCAGGAGATGATCGAATACTCCTACGCCAAGGGGCCAGACTCACACTGATAGACAGACCACATTGGAAATGGGTGGAAAGTGCTCGACGACCCCTTTCATGTCAGGCAAAAGTCCATGAAGTTGAACCCTAGCACACCACCAAGCAAAGCTTAAGAGGAAGCTTTTGGGGTCGACCCGATCTGGAGAGGAATTCAAATGGTCCCCCCCCCCTAAAGCTAAGGCCACCCACTCCGAATCAGCTCTTTGGGCCCTGCCTGCAGCCAAGTGGGTTTTTTACAGCGCAGCAGTGAGCTAGCATCGCTTTCCCCCGGGCCGATTGATATGCTAACGAGGGTGGCCTGTTGCAAAGCGGCTGCCTGCCTGGCTGCCTGGCTGCCTGGCTGCCTGGCTGCCAGTACGGGCGAGGCCTCCATATGTAAACGCGCTAGCTGCAATGAACTATGGGAGCGCTTAAGCTTGTGCCCCTTTTTCCCATTTAGCGCCCCTTCTGAAGGCGGTGGTTAGCCGCACCGTGGTTTCACGGAAGGCCGACGGCCGTTGAGCCCGCTTGCCGTGAAGGGGGCGAGGGCCTGTCCAAATGGGGGTGAGGGCGGGTGGGTTGGCCAGGGAAAAAGGTCTCCGTATGCTCGTTGAGGTGTACCCTTGCAGCGCCGGCGGTCTTGCCTTCCCCAACTCATACTTACCTGGCAGGGGAGATACCATGATCACGAAGGTGGTTCTCCCAGGGCGAGGCTCAGCCATTGCACTCCGGCTGTGCTGACCCCTGCGATTTCCCCAAATGCGGGAAACTCGACTGCATAATTTCTGGTAGTGGGGGACTGCGTTCGCGCTTTCCCCTGATGTGTCTGGTTCAAAGATAGAAAGTGCCGCTTCAGCTGCTGTGTACAGCCATGCCTGTTCAGCTGCAGTTGGAGGCGAGGGCCGGCCCATTTTCTTTTGTCTTTGTTTTCTTTCTTTTTTTGTACCTGAGCCCAGGCCAGCCGTTTTCTTTCAAAGCAGTAGGTTGCATGCATGCAAATGAGGGTGAAACGCGTGCAGCCTCTCGGACCGCCCAAGGTTTGCCTTTGGGCCGCTCGCTTGTGCCACTGGGCACCCGTGGACGGCACTCAAGCAAGGGGTCAGGCGGACGGCCCAGACGAGGGACTTGCGGGTACGTCCGCGCCAGCTCAAGTCAGCGCGTCGAGCACTCTCCTTATGTTGCCCACCTGGTGTTGGAGCAGCAGCTGTGCTTTTCCCCGCCAGCAACTCATACTTACCTGGCAGGGGAGATACCATGATCACGAAGGTGGTTCTCCCAGGGCGAGGCTCAGCCATTGCACTCCGGCCGTGCTGACCCCTGCGATTTCCCCAAATGCGGGAAAGTCGACTGCATAATTTCTGGTAGTGGGGGACTGCGTTCGCGCTTTCCCCTGATCTGGCCCGTGCAAAAAGTAGATGGTGTAGCAAGAGGTCGACGCAAAGGACAGGTCCCGGCTTCCAGGTCCTTTTTGCCCCGGGCGCTTCCGTCGGGCCTTCCGTGAGCTCGGGGACAGGCATCCTTTGCCGCGGCTCGTAGCTTTGCTGGCCCTTTTCCGGGCCATTTCTGCAGTTGACCACCAGGTGGCGGCACTAGCTTGGCAACACTTTTCCTAAGCTACTTAAGGAGTAGTTAGTTCACCTTCCGGCGTTCATTTTCCTTGCAGTCGCTTTCACACGGCACACCAGAACTGATGCCTTTTCTCACACAGATACATAGAAATAGCGGCCAGTACAACAAGAGGATGAGGTATGGGGGGAAATCATGTAAGAACCTTCCCAGTGGCCAGGAGATGATCGAATACTCCTACGCCAAGGGGCCAGACTCACACTGATAGACAGACCACATTGGAAATGGGTGGAAAGTGCTCGACGACCCCTTTCATGTCAGGCAAAAGTCCATGAAGTTGAACCCTAGCACACCACCAAGCAAAGCTTAAGAGGAAGCTTTTGGGGTCGACCCGATCTGGAGAGGAATTCAAATGGTCCCCCCCCCTAAAGCTAAGGCCACCCACTCCGAATCAGCTCTTTGGGCCCTGCCTGCAGCCAAGTGGGTTTTTTACAGCGCAGCAGTGAGCTAGCATCGCTTTCCCCCGGGCCGATTGATATGCTAACGAGGGTGGCCTGTTGCAAAGCGGCTGCCTGCCTGGCTGCCTGGCTGCCTGGCTGCCTGGCTGCCTGGCTGCCTGGCTGCCTGGCTGCCTGGCTGCCTGGCTGCCTGGCTGCCTGGCTGCCTGGCTGCCTGGCTGCCAGTACGGGCGAGGCCTCCATATGTAAACGCGCTAGCTGCAATGAACTATGGGAGCGCTTAAGCTTGTGCCCCTTTTTCCCATTTAGCGCCCCTTCTGAAGGCGGTGGTTAGCCGCACCGTGGTTTCACGGAAGGCCGACGGCCGTTGAGCCCGCTTGCCGTGAAGGGGGCGAGGGCCTGTCCAAATGGGGGTGAGGGCGGGTGGGTTGGCCAGGGAAAAAGGTCTCCGTATGCTCGTTGAGGTGTACCCTTGCAGCGCCGGCGGTCTTGCCTTCCCCAACTCATACTTACCTGGCAGGGGAGATACCATGATCACGAAGGTGGTTCTCCCAGGGCGAGGCTCAGCCATTGCACTCCGGCTGTGCTGACCCCTGCGATTTCCCCAAATGCGGGAAACTCGACTGCATAATTTCTGGTAGTGGGGGACTGCGTTCGCGCTTTCCCCTGATGTGTCTGGTTCAAAGATAGAAAGTGCCGTTTCAGCTGCTGTGTACAGCCATGCCTGTTCAGCTGCAGTTGGAGGCGAGGGCCGGCCCATTTTCTTTTGTCTTTGTTTTCTTTCTTTTTTTGTACCTGAGCCCAGGCCAGCCGTTTTCTTTCAAAGCAGTAGGTTGCATGCATGCAAATGAGGGTGAAACGCGTGCAGCCTCTTGGACCGCCCAAGGTTTGCCTTTGGGCCGCTCGCTTGTGCCACTGGGCACCCGTGGACGGCACTCAAGCAAGGGGTCAGGCGGACGGCCCAGACGAGGGACTTGCGGGTGCGTCCGCGCCAGCTCAAGTCAGCGCGTCGAGCACTCTCCTTATGTTGCCCACCTGGTGTTGGAGCAGCAGCTGTGCTTTTCCCCGCCAGCAACTCATACTTACCTGGCAGGGGAGATACCATGATCACGAAGGTGGTTCTCCCAGGGCGAGGCTCAGCCATTGCACTCCGGCCGTGCTGACCCCTGCGATTTCCCCAAATGCGGGAAAGTCGACTGCATAATTTCTGGTAGTGGGGGACTGCGTTCGCGCTTTCCCCTGATCTGGCCCGTGCAAAAAGTAGATGGTGTAGCAAGAGGTCGACGCAAAGGACAGGTCCCGGCTTCCAGGTCCTTTTTGCCCCGGGCGCTTCCGTCGGGCCTTCCGTGAGCTCGGGGACAGGCATCCTTCGCCGCGGCTCGTAGCTTTGCTGGCCCTTTTCCGGGCCATTTCTGCAGTTGACCACCAGGTGGCGGCACTAGCTTGGCAACACTTTTCCTAAGCTACTTAAGGAGTAGTTAGTTCACCTTCCGGCGTTCATTTTCCTTGCAGTCGCTTTCACACAGCACACCAGAACTGATGCCTTTTCTCACACAGATACATAGAAATAGCGGCCAGTACAACAAGAGGATGAGGTATGGGGGGAAATCATGTAAGAACCTTCCCAGTGGCCAGGAGATGATCGAATACTCCTACGCCAAGGGGCCAGACTCACACTGATAGACAGACCACATTGGAAATGGGTGGAAAGTGCTCGACGACCCCTTTCATGTCAGGCAAAAGTCCATGAAGTTGAACCCTAGCACACCACCAAGCAAAGCTTAAGAGGAAGCTTTTGGGGTCGACCCGATCTGGAGAGGAATTCAAATGGTCCCCCCCCCCTAAAGCTAAGGCCACCCACTCCGAATCAGCTCTTTGGGCCCTGCCTGCAGCCAAGTGGGTTTTTTACAGCGCAGCAGTGAGCTAGCATCGCTTTCCCCCGGGCCGATTGATATGCTAACGAGGGTGGCCTGTTGCAAAGCGGCTGCCTGCCTGGCTGCCTGGCTGCCTGGCTGCCTGGCTGCCAGTACGGGCGAGGCCTCCATATGTAAACGCGCTAGCTGCAATGAACTATGGGAGCGCTTAAGCTTGTGCCCCTTTTTCCCATTTAGCGCCCCTTCTGAAGGCGGTGGTTAGCCGCACCGTGGTTTCACGGAAGGCCGACGGCCGTTGAGCCCGCTTGCCGTGAAGGGGGCGAGGGCCTGTCCAAATGGGGGTGAGGGCGGGTGGGTTGGCCAGGGAAAAAGGTCTCCGTATGCTCGTTGAGGTGTACCCTTGCAGCGCCGGCGGTCTTGCCTTCCCCAACTCATACTTACCTGGCAGGGGAGATACCATGATCACGAAGGTGGTTCTCCCAGGGCGAGGCTCAGCCATTGCACTCCGGCTGTGCTGACCCCTGCGATTTCCCCAAATGCGGGAAACTCGACTGCATAATTTCTGGTAGTGGGGGACTGCGTTCGCGCTTTCCCCTGATGTGTCTGGTTCAAAGATAGAAAGTGCCGCTTCAGCTGCTGTGTACAGCCATGCCTGTTCAGCTGCAGTTGGAGGCGAGGGCCGGCCCATTTTCTTTTGTCTTTGTTTTCTTTCTTTTTTTGTACCTGAGCCCAGGCCAGCCGTTTTCTTTCAAAGCAGTAGGTTGCATGCATGCAAATGAGGGTGAAACGCGTGCAGCCTCTCGGACCGCCCAAGGTTTGCCTTTGGGCCGCTCGCTTGTGCCACTGGGCACCCGTGGACGGCACTCAAGCAAGGGGTCAGGCGGACGGCCCAGACGAGGGACTTGCGGGTGCGTCCGCGCCAGCTCAAGTCAGCGCGTCGAGCACTCTCCTTATGTTGCCCACCTGGTGTTGGAGCAGCAGCTGTGCTTTTCCCCGCCAGCAACTCATACTTACCTGGCAGGGGAGATACCATGATCACGAAGGTGGTTCTCCCAGGGCGAGGCTCAGCCATTGCACTCCGGCCGTGCTGACCCCTGCGATTTCCCCAAATGCGGGAAAGTCGACTGCATAATTTCTGGTAGTGGGGGACTGCGTTCGCGCTTTCCCCTGATCTGGCCCGTGCAAAAAGTAGATGGTGTAGCAAGAGGTCGACGCAAAGGACAGGTCCCGGCTTCCAGGTCCTTTTTGCCCCGGGCGCTTCCGTCGGGCCTTCCGTGAGCTCGGGGACAGGCATCCTTCGCCGCGGCTCGTAGCTTTGCTGGCCCTTTTCCGGGCCATTTCTGCAGTTGACCACCAGGTGGCGGCACTAGCTTGGCAACACTTTTCCTAAGCTACTTAAGGAGTAGTTAGTTCACCTTCCGGCGTTCATTTTCCTTGCAGTCGCTTTCACACGGCACACCAGAACTGATGCCTTTTCTCACACAGATACATAGAAATAGCGGCCAGTACAACAAGAGGATGAGGTATGGGGGGAAATCATGTAAGAACCTTCCCAGTGGCCAGGAGATGATCGAATACTCCTACGCCAAGGGGCCAGACTCACACTGATAGACAGACCACATTGGAAATGGGTGGAAAGTGCTCGACGACCCCTTTCATGTCAGGCAAAAGTCCATGAAGTTGAACCCTAGCACACCACCAAGCAAAGCTTAAGAGGAAGCTTTTGGGGTCGACCCGATCTGGAGAGGAATTCAAATGGTCCCCCCCCCCCTAAAGCTAAGGCCACCCACTCCGAATCAGCTCTTTGGGCCCTGCCTGCAGCCAAGTGGGTTTTTTACAGCGCAGCAGTGAGCTAGCATCGCTTTCCCCCGGGCCGATTGATATGCTAACGAGGGTGGCCTGTTGCAAAGCGGCTGCCTGCCTGGCTGCCTGGCTGCCTGGCTGCCTGGCTGCCTGGCTGCCTGGCTGCCTGGCTGCCTGGCTGCCTGGCTGCCTGGCTGCCTGGCTGCCTGGCTGCCAGTACGGGCGAGGCCTCCATATGTAAACGCGCTAGCTGCAATGAACTATGGGAGCGCTTAAGCTTGTGCCCCTTTTTCCCATTTAGCGCCCCTTCTGAAGGCGGTGGTTAGCCGCACCGTGGTTTCACGGAAGGCCGACGGCCGTTGAGCCCGCTTGCCGTGAAGGGGGCGAGGGTCTGTCCAAATGGGGGTGAGGGCGGGTGGGTTGGCCAGGGAAAAAGGTCTCCGTATGCTCGTTGAGGTGTACCCTTGCAGCGCCGGCAGTCTTGCCTTCCCCAACTCATACTTACCTGGCAGGGGAGATACCATGATCACGAAGGTGGTTCTCCCAGGGCGAGGCTCAGCCATTGCACTCCGGCTGTGCTGACCCCTGCGATTTCCCCAAATGCGGGAAACTCGACTGCATAATTTCTGGTAGTGGGGGACTGCGTTCGCGCTTTCCCCTGATGTGTCTGGTTCAAAGATAGAAAGTGCCGCTTCAGCTGCTGTGTACAGCCATGCCTGTTCAGCTGCAGTTGGAGGCGAGGGCCGGCCCATTTTCTTTTGTCTTTGTTTTCTTTCTTTTTTTGTACCTGAGCCCAGGCCAGCCGTTTTCTTTCAAAGCAGTAGGTTGCATGCATGCAAATGAGGGTGAAACGCGTGCAGCCTCTCGGACCGCCCAAGGTTTGCCTTTGGGCCGCGCGCTTGTGCCACTGGGCACCCGTGGACGGCACTCAAGCAAGGTGTCAGGCGGATGGCCCAGACGAGGGACTTGCGGGTGCGTCCGCGCCAGCTCAAGTCAGCGCGTCGAGCACTCTCCTTATGTTGCCCACCTGGTGTTGGAGCAGCAGCTGTGCTTTTCCCCGCCAGCAACTCATACTTACCTGGCAGGGGAGATACCATGATCACGAAGGTGGTTCTCCCAGGGCGAGGCTCAGCCATTGCACTCCGGCCGTGCTGACCCCTGCGATTTCCCCAAATGCGGGAAAGTCGACTGCATAATTTCTGGTAGTGGGGGACTGCGTTCGCGCTTTCCCCTGATCTGGCCCGTGCAAAAAGTAGATGGTGTAGCAAGAGGTCGACGCAAAGGACAGGTCCCGGCTTCCAGGTCCTTTTTGCCCCGGGCGCTTCCGTCGGGCCTTCCGTGAGCTCGGGGACAGGCATCCTTCGCCGCGGCTCGTAGCTTTGCTGGCCCTTTTCCGGGCCATTTCTGCAGTTGACCACCAGGTGGCAGCACTATGCTTGGCAACACTTTTCCTAAGCTACTTAAGGAGTAGTTAGTTCACCTTCTGGCGTTCATTTTCCTTACAGTCGCTTTCACACGGCACACCAGAACTGATGCCTTTTCTCACACAGATACATAGAAATAGCGGCCAGTACAACAAGAGGATGAGGTATGGGGGGAAATCATGTAAGAACCTTCCCAGTGGCCAGGAGATGATCGAATACTCCTACGCCAAGGGGCCAGACTCACACTGATAGACAGACCACATTGGAAATGGGTGGAAAGTGCTCGACGACCCCTTTCATGTCAGGCAAAAGTCCATGAAGTTGAACCCTAGCACACCACCAAGCAAAGCTTAAGAGGAAGCTTTTGGGGTCGACCCGATCTGGAGAGGAATTCAAATGGTCCCCCCCCCCTAAAGCTAAGGCCACCCACTCCGAATCAGCTCTTTGGGCCCTGCCTGCAGCCAAGTGGGTTTTTTACAGCGCAGCAGTGAGCTAGCATCGCTTTCCCCCGGGCCGATTGATATGCTAACGAGGGTGGCCTGTTGCAAAGCGGCTGCCTGCCTGGCTGCCTGGCTGCCTGGCTGCCTGGCTGCCAGTACGGGCGAGGCCTCCATATGTAAACGCGCTAGCTGCAATGAACTATGGGAGCGCTTAAGCTTGTGCCCCTTTTTCCCATTTAGCGCCCCTTCTGAAGGCGGTGGTTAGCCGCACCGTGGTTTCACGGAAGGCCGACGGCCGTTGAGCCCGCTTGCCGTGAAGGGGGCGAGGGCCTGTCCAAATGGGGGTGAGGGCGGGTGGGTTGGCCAGGGAAAAAGGTCTCCGTATGCTCGTTGAGGTGTACCCTTGCAGCGCCGGCGGTCTTGCCTTCCCCAACTCATACTTACCTGGCAGGGGAGATACCATGATCACGAAGGTGGTTCTCCCAGGGTGAGGCTCAGCCATTGCACTCCGGCTGTGCTGACCCCTGCGATTTCCCCAAATGCGGGAAACTCGACTGCATAATTTCTGGTAGTGGGGGACTGCGTTCGCGCTTTCCCCTGATGTGTCTGGTTCAAAGATAGAAAGTGCCGCTTCAGCTGCTGTGTACAGCCATGCCTGTTCAGCTGCAGTTGGAGGCGAGGGCCGGCCCATTTTCTTTTGTCTTTGTTTTCTTTCTTTTTTTGTACCTGAGCCCAGGCCAGCCGTTTTCTTTCAAAGCAGTAGGTTGCATGCATGCAAATGAGGGTGAAACGCGTGCAGCCTCTCGGACCGCCCAAGGTTTGCCTTTGGGCCGCTCGCTTGTGCCACTGGGCACCCGTGGACGGCACTCAAGCAAGGGGTCAGGCGGACGGCCCAGACGAGGGACTTGCGGGTGCGTCCGCGCCAGCTCAAGTCAGCGCGTCGAGCACTCTCCTTATGTTGCCCACCTGGTGTTGGAGCAGCAGCTGTGCTTTTCCCCGCCAGCAACTCATACTTACCTGGCAGGGGAGATACCATGATCACGAAGGTGGTTCTCCCAGGGCGAGGCTCAGCCATTGCACTCCGGCCGTGCTGACCCCTGCGATTTCCCCAAATGCGGGAAAGTCGACTGCATAATTTCTGGTAGTGGGGGACTGCGTTCGCGCTTTCCCCTGATCTGGCCCGTGCAAAAAGTAGATGGTGTAGCAAGAGGTCGACGCAAAGGACAGGTCCCGGCTTCCAGGTCCTTTTTGCCCCGGGCGCTTCCGTCGGGCCTTCCGTGAGCTCGGGGACAGGCATCCTTCGCCGCGGCTCGTAGCTTTGCTGGCCCTTTTCCGGGCCATTTCTGCAGTTGACCACCAGGTGGCGGCACTAGCTTGGCAACACTTTTCCTAAGCTACTTAAGGAGTAGTTAGTTCACCTTCCGGCGTTCATTTTCCTTGCAGTCGCTTTCACACGGCACACCAGAACTGATGCCTTTTCTCACACAGATACATAGAAATAGCGGCCAGTACAACAAGAGGATGAGGTATGGGGGGAAATCATGTAAGAACCTTCCCAGTGGCCAGGAGATGATCGAATACTCCTACGCCAAGGGGCCAGACTCACACTGATAGACAGACCACATTGGAAATGGGTGGAAAGTGCTCGACGACCCCTTTCATGTCAGGCAAAAGTCCATGAAGTTGAACCCTAGCACACCACCAAGCAAAGCTTAAGAGGAAGCTTTTGGGGTCGACCCGATCTGGAGAGGAATTCAAATGGTCCCCCCCCCCTAAAGCTAAGGCCACCCACTCCGAATCAGCTCTTTGGGCCCTGCCTGCAGCCAAGTGGGTTTTTTACAGCGCAGCAGTGAGCTAGCATCGCTTTCCCCCGGGCCGATTGATATGCTAACGAGGGTGGCCTGTTGCAAAGCGGCTGCCTGCCTGGCTGCCTGGCTGCCTGGCTGCCTGGCTGCCAGTACGGGCGAGGCCTCCATATGTAAACGCGCTAGCTGCAATGAACTATGGGAGCGCTTAAGCTTGTGCCCCTTTTTCCCATTTAGCGCCCCTTCTGAAGGCGGTGGTTAGCCGCACCGTGGTTTCACGGAAGGCCGACGGCCGTTGAGCCCGCTTGCCGTGAAGGGGGCCTGTCCAAATGGGGGTGAGGGCGGGTGGGTTGGCCAGGGAAAAAGGTCTCCGTATGCTCGTTGAGGTGTACCCTTGCAGCGCCGGCGGTCTTGCCTTCCCCAACTCATACTTACCTGGCAGGGGAGATACCATGATCACGAAGGTGGTTCTCCCAGGGCGAGGCTCAGCCATTGCACTCCGGCTGTGCTGACCCCTGCGATTTCCCCAAATGCGGGAAACTCGACTGCATAATTTCTGGTAGTGGGGGACTGCGTTCGCGCTTTCCCCTGATGTGTCTGGTTCAAAGATAGAAAGTGCCGCTTCAGCTGCTGTGTACAGCCATGCCTGTTCAGCTGCAGTTGGAGGCGAGGGCCGGCCCATTTTCTTTTGTCTTTGTTTTCTTTCTTTTTTTGTACCTGAGCCCAGGCCAGCCGTTTTCTTTCAAAGCAGTAGGTTGCATGCATGCAAATGAGGGTGAAACGCGTGCAGCCTCTCGGACCGCCCAAGGTTTGCCTTTGGGCCGCTCGCTTGTGCCACTGGGCACCCGTGGACGGCACTCAAGCAAGGGGTCAGGCGGACGGCCCAGACGAGGGACTTGCGGGTGCGTCCGCGCCAGCTCAAGTCAGCGCGTCGAGCACTCTCCTTATGTTGCCCACCTGGTGTTGGAGCAGCAGCTGTGCTTTTCCCCGCCAGCAACTCATACTTACCTGGCAGGGGAGATACCATGATCACGAAGGTGGTTCTCCCAGGGCGAGGCTCAGCCATTGCACTCCGGCCGTGCTGACCCCTGCGATTTCCCCAAATGCGGGAAAGTCGACTGCATAATTTCTGGTAGTGGGGGACTGCGTTCGCGCTTTCCCCTGATCTGGCCCGTGCAAAAAGTAGATGGTGTAGCAAGAGGTCGACGCAAAGGACAGGTCCCGGCTTCCAGGTCCTTTTTGCCCCGGGCGCTTCCGTCGGGCCTTCCGTGAGCTCGGGGACAGGCATCCTTCGCCGCGGCTCGTAGCTTTGCTGGCCCTTTTCCGGGCCATTTCTGCAGTTGACCACCAGGTGGCGGCACTAGCTTGGCAACACTTTTCCTAAGCTACTTAAGGAGTAGTTAGTTCACCTTCCGGCGTTCATTTTCCTTGCAGTCGCTTTCACACGGCACACCAGAACTGATGCCTTTTCTCACACAGATACATAGAAATAGCGGCCAGTACAACAAGAGGATGAGGTATGGGGGGAAATCATGTAAGAACCTTCCCAGTGGCCAGGAGATGATCGAATACTCCTACGCCAAGGGGCCAGACTCACACTGATAGACAGACCACATTGGAAATGGGTGGAAAGTGCTCGACGACCCCTTTCATGTCAGGCAAAAGTCCATGAAGTTGAACCCTAGCACACCACCAAGCAAAGCTTAAGAGGAAGCTTTTGGGGTCGATCCGATCTGGAGAGGAATTCAAATGGTCCCCCCCCCCTAAAGCTAAGGCCACCCACTCCGAATCAGCTCTTTGGGCCCTGCCTGCAGCCAAGTGGGTTTTTTACAGCGCAGCAGTGAGCTAGCATCGCTTTCCCCCGGGCCGATTGATATGCTAACGAGGGTGGCCTGTTGCAAAGCGGCTGCCTGCCTGGCTGCCTGGCTGCCTGGCTGCCTGGCTGCCAGTACGGGCGAGGCCTCCATATGTAAACGCGCTAGCTGCAATGAACTATGGGAGCGCTTAAGCTTGTGCCCCTTTTTCCCATTTAGCGCCCCTTCTGAAGGCGGTGGTTAGCCGCACCGTGGTTTCACGGAAGGCCGACGGCCGTTGAGCCCGCTTGCCGTGAAGGGGGCGAGGGCCTGTCCAAATGGGGGTGAGGGCGGGTGGGTTGGCCAGGGAAAAAGGTCTCCGTATGCTCGTTGAGGTGTACCCTTGCAGCGCCGGCGGTCTTGCCTTCCCCAACTCATACTTACCTGGCAGGGGAGATACCATGATCATGAAGGTGGTTCTCCCAGGGCGAGGCTCAGCCATTGCACTCCGGCTGTGCTGACCCCTGCGATTTCCCCAAATGCGGGAAACTCGACTGCATAATTTCTGGTAGTGGGGGACTGCGTTCGCGCTTTCCCCTGATGTGTCTGGTTCAAAGATAGAAAGTGCCGCTTCAGCTGCTGTGTACAGCCATGCCTGTTCAGCTGCAGTTGGAGGCGAGGGCCGGCCCATTTTCTTTTGTCTTTGTTTTCTTTCTTTTTTTGTACCTGAGCCCAGGCCAGCCGTTTTCTTTCAAAGCAGTAGGTTGCATGCATGCAAATGAGGGTGAAACGCGTGCAGCCTCTCGGACCGCCCAAGGTTTGCCTTTGGGCCGCTCGCTTGTGCCACTGGGCACCCGTGGACGGCACTCAAGCAAGGGGTCAGGCGGACGGCCCAGACGAGGGACTTGCGGGTGCGTCCGCGCCAGCTCAAGTCAGCGCGTCGAGCACTCTCCTTATGTTGCCCACCTGGTGTTGGAGCAGCAGCTGTGCTTTTCCCCGCCAGCAACTCATACTTACCTGGCAGGGGAGATACCATGATCACGAAGGTGGTTCTCCCAGGGCGAGGCTCAGCCATTGCACTCCGGCCGTGCTGACCCCTGCGATTTCCCCAAATGCGGGAAAGTCGACTGCATAATTTCTGGTAGTGGGGGACTGCGTTCGCGCTTTCCCCTGATCTGGCCCGTGCAAAAAGTAGATGGTGTAGCAAGAGGTCGACGCAAAGGACAGGTCCCGGCTTCCAGGTCCTTTTTGCCCCGGGCGCTTCCGTCGGGCCTTCCGTGAGCTCGGGGACAGGCATCCTTCGCCGCGGCTCGTAGCTTTGCTGGCCCTTTTCCGGGCCATTTCTGCAGTTGACCACCAGGTGGCGGCACTAGCTTGGCAACACTTTTCCTAAGCTACTTAAGGAGTAGTTAGTTCACCTTCCGGCGTTCATTTTCCTTGCAGTCGCTTTCACACGGCACACCAGAACTGATGCCTTTTCTCACACAGATACATAGAAATAGCGGCCAGTACAACAAGAGGATGAGGTATGGGGGGAAATCATGTAAGAACCTTCCCAGTGGCCAGGAGATGATCGAATACTCCTACGCCAAGGGGCCAGACTCACACTGATAGACAGACCACATTGGAAATGGGTGGAAAGTGCTCGACGACCCCTTTCATGTCAGGCAAAAGTCCATGAAGTTGAACCCTAGCACACCACCAAGCAAAGCTTAAGAGGAAGCTTTTGGGGTCGACCCGATCTGGAGAGGAATTCAAATGGTCCCCCCCCCCTAAAGCTAAGGCCACCCACTCCGAATCAGCTCTTTGGGCCCTGCCTGCAGCCAAGTGGGTTTTTTACAGCGCAGCAGTGAGCTAGCATCGCTTTCCCCCGGGCCGATTGATATGCTAACGAGGGTGGCCTGTTGCAAAGCGGCTGCCTGCCTGGCTGCCTGGCTGCCAGTACGGGCGAGGCCTCCATATGTAAACGCGCTAGCTGCAATGAACTATGGGAGCGCTTAAGCTTGTGCCCCTTTTTCCCATTTAGCGCCCCTTCTGAAGGCGGTGGTTAGCCGCACCGTGGTTTCACGGAAGGCCGACGGCCGTTGAGCCCGCTTGCCGTGAAGGGGGCGAGGGCGGGTGGGTTGGCCAGGGAAAAAGGTCTCCGTATGCTCGTTGAGGTGTACCCTTGCAGCGCCGGCGGTCTTGCCTTCCCCAACTCATACTTACCTGGCAGGGGAGATACCATGATCACGAAGGTGGTTCTCCCAGGGCGAGGCTCAGCCATTGCACTCCGGCTGTGCTGACCCCTGCGATTTCCCCAAATGTGGGAAACTCGACTGCATAATTTCTGGTAGTGGGGGACTGCGTTCGCGCTTTCCCCTGATGTGTCTGGTTCAAAGATAGAAAGTGCCGCTTCAGCTGCTGTGTACAGCCATGCCTGTTCAGCTGCAGTTGGAGGCGAGGGCCGGCCCATTTTCTTTTGTCTTTGTTTTCTTTCTTTTTTTGTACCTGAGCCCAGGCCAGCCGTTTTCTTTCAAAGCAGTAGGTTGCATGCATGCAAATGAGGGTGAAACGCGTGCAGCCTCTCGGACCGCCCAAGGTTTGCCTTTGGGCCGCTCGCTTGTGCCACTGGGCACCCGTGGACGGCACTCAAGCAAGGGGTCAGGCGGACGGCCCAGACGAGGGACTTGCGGGTGCGTCCGCGCCAGCTCAAGTCAGCGCGTCGAGCACTCTCCTTATGTTGCCCACCTGGTGTTGGAGCAGCAGCTGTGCTTTTCCCCGCCAGCAACTCATACTTACCTGGCAGGGGAGATACCATGATCACGAAGGTGGTTCTCCCAGGGCGAGGCTCAGCCATTGCACTCCGGCCGTGCTGACCCCTGCGATTTCCCCAAATGCGGGAAAGTCGACTGCATAATTTCTGGTAGCGGGGGACTGCGTTCGCGCTTTCCCCTGATCTGGCCCGTGCAAAAAGTAGATGGTGTAGCAAGAGGTCGACGCAAAGGACAGGTCCCGGCTTCCAGGTCCTTTTTGCCCCGGGCGCTTCCGTCGGGCCTTCCGTGAGCTCGGGGACAGGCATCCTTCGCCGCGGCTCGTAGCTTTGCTGGCCCTTTTCCGGGCCATTTCTGCAGTTGACCACCAGGTGGCGGCACTAGCTTGGCAACACTTTTCCTAAGCTACTTAAGGAGTAGTTAGTTCACCTTCCGGCGTTCATTTTCCTTGCAGTCGCTTTCACACGGCACACCAGAACTGATGCCTTTTCTCACACAGATACATAGAAATAGCGGCCAGTACAACAAGAGGATGAGGTATGGGGGGAAATCATGTAAGAACCTTCCCAGTGGCCAGGAGATGATCGAATACTCCTACGCCAAGGGGCCAGACTCACACTGATAGACAGACCACATTGGAAATGGGTGGAAAGTGCTCGACGACCCCTTTCATGTCAGGCAAAAGTCCATGAAGTTGAACCCTAGCACACCACCAAGCAAAGCTTAAGAGGAAGCTTTTGGGGTCGACCCGATCTGGAGAGGAATTCAAATGGTCCCCCCCCCCTAAAGCTAAGGCCACCCACTCCGAATCAGCTCTTTGGGCCCTGCCTGCAGCCAAGTGGGTTTTTTACAGCGCAGCAGTGAGCTAGCATCGCTTTCCCCCGGGCCGATTGATATGCTAACGAGGGTGGCCTGTTGCAAAGCGGCTGCCTGCCTGGCTGCCTGGCTGCCTGGCTGCCTGGCTGCCAGTACGGGCGAGGCCTCCATATGTAAACGCGCTAGCTGCAATGAACTATGGGAGCGCTTAAGCTTGTGCCCCTTTTTCCCATTTAGCGCCCCTTCTGAAGGCGGTGGTTAGCCGCACCGTGGTTTCACGGAAGGCCGACGGCCGTTGAGCCCGCTTGCCGTGAAGGGGGCGAGGGCCTGTCCAAATGGGGGTGAGGGCGGGTGGGTTGGCCAGGGAAAAAGGTCTCCGTATGCTCGTTGAGGTGTACCCTTGCAGCGCCGGCGGTCTTGCCTTCCCCAACTCATACTTACCTGGCAGGGGAGATACCATGATCACGAAGGTGGTTCTCCCAGGGCGAGGCTCAGCCATTGCACTCCGGCTGTGCTGACCCCTGCGATTTCCCCAAATGCGGGAAACTCGACTGCATAATTTCTGGTAGTGGGGGACTGCGTTCGCGCTTTCCCCTGATGTGTCTGGTTCAAAGATAGAAAGTGCCGCTTCAGCTGCTGTGTACAGCCATGCCTGTTCAGCTGCAGTTGGAGGCGAGGGCCAGCCCATTTTCTTTTGTCTTTGTTTTCTTTCTTTTTTTGTACCTGAGCCCAGGCCAGCCGTTTTCTTTCAAAGCAGTAGGTTGCATGCATGCAAATGAGGGTGAAACGCGTGCAGCCTCTCGGACCGCCCAAGGTTTGCCTTTGGGCCGCTCGCTTGTGCCACTGGGCACCCGTGGACGGCACTCAAGCAAGGGGTCAGGCGGACGGCCCAGACGAGGGACTTGCGGGTGCGTCCGCGCCAGCTCAAGTCAGCGCGTCGAGCACTCTCCTTATGTTGCCCACCTGGTGTTGGAGCAGCAGCTGTGCTTTTCCCCGCCAGCAACTCATACTTACCTGGCAGGGGAGATACCATGATCACGAAGGTGGTTCTCCCAGGGCGAGGCTCAGCCATTGCACTCCGGCCGTGCTGACCCCTGCGATTTCCCCAAATGCGGGAAAGTCGACTGCATAATTTCTGGTAGTGGGGGACTGCGTTCGCGCTTTCCCCTGATCTGGCCCGTGCAAAAAGTAGATGGTGTAGCAAGAGGTCGACGCAAAGGACAGGTCCCGGCTTCCAGGTCCTTTTTGCCCCGGGCGCTTCCGTCGGGCCTTCCGTGAGCTCGGGGACAGGCATCCTTCGCCGCGGCTCGTAGCTTTGCTGGCCCTTTTCCGGGCCATTTCTGCAGTTGACCACCAGGTGGCGGCACTAGCTTGGCAACACTTTTCCTAAGCTACTTAAGGAGTAGTTAGTTCACCTTCCGGCGTTCATTTTCCTTGCAGTCGCTTTCACACGGCACACCAGAACTGATGCCTTTTCTCACACAGATACATAGAAATAGCGGCCAGTACAACAAGAGGATGAGGTATGGGGGGAAATCATGTAAGAACCTTCCCAGTGGCCAGGAGATGATCGAATACTCCTACGCCAAGGGGCCAGACTCACACTGATAGACAGACCACATTGGAAATGGGTGGAAAGTGCTCGACGACCCCTTTCATGTCAGGCAAAAGTCCATGAAGTTGAACCCTAGCACACCACCAAGCAAAGCTTAAGAGGAAGCTTTTGGGGTCGACCCGATCTGGAGAGGAATTCAAATGGTCCCCCCCCCCTAAAGCTAAGGCCACCCACTCCGAATCAGCTCTTTGGGCCCTGCCTGCAGCCAAGTGGGTTTTTTACAGCGCAGCAGTGAGCTAGCATCGCTTTCCCCCGGGCCGATTGATATGCTAACGAGGGTGGCCTGTTGCAAAGCGGCTGCCTGCCTGGCTGCCTGGCTGCCTGGCTGCCAGTACGGGCGAGGCCTCCATATGTAAACGCGCTAGCTGCAATGAACTATGGGAGCGCTTAAGCTTGTGCCCCTTTTTCCCATTTAGCGCCCCTTCTGAAGGCGGTGGTTAGCCGCACCGTGGTTTCACGGAAGGCCGACGGCCGTTGAGCCCGCTTGCCGTGAAGGGGGCGAGGGCCTGTCCAAATGGGGGTGAGGGCGGGTGGGTTGGCCAGGGAAAAAGGTCTCCGTATGCTCGTTGAGGTGTACCCTTGCAGCGCCGGCGGTCTTGCCTTCCCCAACTCATACTTACCTGGCAGGGGAGATACCATGATCACGAAGGTGGTTCTCCCAGGGCGAGGCTCAGCCATTGCACTCCGGCTGTGCTGACCCCTGCGATTTCCCCAAATGCGGGAAACTCGACTGCATAATTTCTGGTAGTGGGGGACTGCGTTCGCGCTTTCCCCTGATGTGTCTGGTTCAAAGATAGAAAGTGCCATTTCAGCTGCTGTGTACAGCCATGCCTGTTCAGCTGCAGTTGGAGGCGAGGGCCGGCCCATTTTCTTTTGTCTTTGTTTTCTTTCTTTTTTTGTACCTGAGCCCAGGCCGGCCGTTTTCTTTCAAAGCAGTAGGTTGCATGCATGCAAATGAGGGTGAAACGCGTGCAGCCTCTCGGACCGCCCAAGGTTTGCCTTTGGGCCGCTCGCTTGTGCCACTGGGCACCCGTGGACGGCACTCAAGCAAGGGGTCAGGCGGACGGCCCAGACGAGGGACTTGCGGGTGCGTCCGCGCCAGCTCAAGTCAGCGCGTCGAGCACTCTCCTTATGTTGCCCACCTGGTGTTGGAGCAGCAGCTGTGCTTTTCCCCGCCAGCAACTCATACTTACCTGGCAGGGGAGATACCATGATCACGAAGGTGGTTCTCCCAGGGCGAGGCTCAGCCATTGCACTCCGGCCGTGCTGACCCCTGCGATTTCCCCAAATGCGGGAAAGTCGACTGCATAATTTCTGGTAGTGGGGGACTGCGTTCGCGCTTTCCCCTGATCTGGCCCGTGCAAAAAGTAGATGGTGTAGCAAGAGGTCGACGCAAAGGACAGGTCCCGGCTTCCAGGTCCTTTTTGCCCCGGGCGCTTCCGTCGGGCCTTCCGTGAGCTCGGGGACAGGCATCCTTCGCCGCGGCTCGTAGCTTTGCTGGCCCTTTTCCGGGCCATTTCTGCAGTTGACCACCAGGTGGCGGCACTAGCTTGGCAACACTTTTCCTAAGCTACTTAAGGAGTAGTTAGTTCACCTTCCGGCGTTCATTTTCCTTGCAGTCGCTTTCACACGGCACACCAGAACTGATGCCTTTTCTCACACAGATACATAGAAATAGCGGCCAGTACAACAAGAGGATGAGGTATGGGGGGAAATCATGTAAGAACCTTCCCAGTGGCCAGGAGATGATCGAATACTCCTACGCCAAGGGGCCAGACTCACACTGATAGACAGACCACATTGGAAATGGGTGGAAAGTGCTCGACGACCCCTTTCATGTCAGGCAAAAGTCCATGAAGTTGAACCCTAGCACACCACCAAGCAAAGCTTAAGAGGAAGCTTTTGGGGTCGACCCGATCTGGAGAGGAATTCAAATGGTCCCCCCCCCCTAAAGCTAAGGCCACCCACTCCGAATCAGCTCTTTGGGCCCTGCCTGCAGCCAAGTGGGTTTTTTACAGCGCAGCAGTGAGCTAGCATCGCTTTCCCCCGGGCCGATTGATATGCTAACGAGGGTGGCCTGTTGCAAAGCGGCTGCCTGCCTGGCTGCCTGGCTGCCTGGCTGCCTGGCTGCCTGGCTGCCAGTACGGGCGAGGCCTCCATATGTAAACGCGCTAGCTGCAATGAACTATGGGAGCGCTTAAGCTTGTGCCCCTTTTTCCCATTTAGCGCCCCTTCTGAAGGCGGTGGTTAGCCGCACCGTGGTTTCACGGAAGGCCGACGGCCGTTGAGCCCGCTTGCCGTGAAGGGGGCGAGGGCCTGTCCAAATGGGGGTGAGGGCGGGTGGGTTGGCCAGGGAAAAAGGTCTCCGTATGCTCGTTGAGGTGTACCCTTGCAGCGCCGGCGGTCTTGCCTTCCCCAACTCATACTTACCTGGCAGGGGAGATACCATGATCACGAAGGTGGTTCTCCCAGGGCGAGGCTCAGCCATTGCACTCCGGCTGTGCTGACCCCTGCGATTTCCCCAAATGCGGGAAACTCGACTGCATAATTTCTGGTAGTGGGGGACTGCGTTCGCGCTTTCCCCTGATGTGTCTGGTTCAAAGATAGAAAGTGCCGTTTCAGCTGCTGTGTACAGCCATGCCTGTTCAGCTGCAGTTGGAGGCGAGGGCCGGCCCATTTTCTTTTGTCTTTGTTTTCTTTCTTTTTTTGTACCTGAGCCCAGGCCAGCCGTTTTCTTTCAAAGCAGTAGGTTGCATGCATGCAAATGAGGGTGAAACGCGTGCAGCCTCTCGGACCGCCCAAGGTTTGCCTTTGGGCCGCTCGCTTGTGCCACTGGGCACCCGTGGACGGCACTCAAGCAAGGGGTCAGGCGGACGGCCCAGACGAGGGACTTGCGGGTGCGTCCGCGCCAGCTCAAGTCAGCGCGTCGAGCACTCTCCTTATGTTGCCCACCTGGTGTTGGAGCAGCAGCTGTGCTTTTCCCCGCCAGCAACTCATACTTACCTGGCAGGGGAGATACCATGATCACGAAGGTGGTTCTCCCAGGGCGAGGCTCAGCCATTGCACTCCGGCCGTGCTGACCCCTGCGATTTCCCCAAATGCGGGAAAGTCGACTGCATAATTTCTGGTAGTGGGGGACTGCGTTCGCGCTTTCCCCTGATCTGGCCCGTGCAAAAAGTAGATGGTGTAGCAAGAGGTCGACGCAAAGGACAGGTCCCGGCTTCCAGGTCCTTTTTGCCCCGGGCGCTTCCGTCGGGCCTTCCGTGAGCTCGGGGACAGGCATCCTTCGCCGCGGCTCGTAGCTTTGCTGGCCCTTTTCCGGGCCATTTCTGCAGTTGACCACCAGGTGGCGGCACTAGCTTGGCAACACTTTTCCTAAGCTACTTAAGGAGTAGTTAGTTCACCTTCCGGCGTTCATTTTCCTTGCAGTCGCTTTCACACGGCACACCAGAACTGATGCCTTTTCTCACACAGATACATAGAAATAGCGGCCAGTACAACAAGAGGATGAGGTATGGGGGGAAATCATGTAAGAACCTTCCCAGTGGCCAGGAGATGATCGAATACTCCTACGCCAAGGGGCCAGACTCACACTGATAGACAGACCACATTGGAAATGGGTGGAAAGTGCTCGACGACCCCTTTCATGTCAGGCAAAAGTCCATGAAGTTGAACCCTAGCACACCACCAAGCAAAGCTTAAGAGGAAGCTTTTGGGGTCGACCCGATCTGGAGAGGAATTCAAATGGTCCCCCCCCCCCTAAAGCTAAGGCCACCCACTCCGAATCAGCTCTTTGGGCCCTGCCTGCAGCCAAGTGGGTTTTTTACAGCGCAGCAGTGAGCTAGCATCGCTTTCCCCCGGGCCGATTGATATGCTAACGAGGGTGGCCTGTTGCAAAGCGGCTGCCTGCCTGGCTGCCTGGCTGCCTGGCTGCCTGGCTGCCAGTACGGGCGAGGCCTCCATATGTAAACGCGCTAGCTGCAATGAACTATGGGAGCGCTTAAGCTTGTGCCCCTTTTTCCCATTTAGCGCCCCTTCTGAAGGCGGTGGTTAGCCGCACCGTGGTTTCACGGAAGGCCGACGGCCGTTGAGCCCGCTTGCCGTGAAGGGGGCGAGGGCCTGTCCAAATGGGGGTGAGGGCGGGTGGGTTGGCCAGGGAAAAAGGTCTCCGTATGCTCGTTGAGGTGTACCCTTGCAGCGCCGGCGGTCTTGCCTTCCCCAACTCATACTTACCTGGCAGGGGAGATACCATGATCACGAAGGTGGTTCTCCCAGGGCGAGGCTCAGCCATTGCACTCCGGCTGTGCTGACCCCTGCGATTTCCCCAAATGCGGGAAACTCGACTGCATAATTTCTGGTAGTGGGGGACTGCGTTCGCGCTTTCCCCTGATGTGTCTGGTTCAAAGATAGAAAGTGCCGCTTCAGCTGCTGTGTACAGCCATGCCTGTTCAGCTGCAGTTGGAGGCGAGGGCCGGCCCATTTTCTTTTGTCTTTGTTTTCTTTCTTTTTTTGTACCTGAGCCCAGGCCAGCCGTTTTCTTTCAAAGCAGTAGGTTGCATGCATGCAAATGAGGGTGAAACGCGTGCAGCCTCTCGGACCGCCCAAGGTTTGCCTTTGGGCCGCTCGCTTGTGCCACTGGGCACCCGTGGACGGCACTCAAGCAAGGGGTCAGGCGGACGGCCCAGACGAGGGACTTTCGGGTGCGTCCGCGCCAGCTCAAGTCAGCGCGTCGAGCACTCTCCTTATGTTGCCCACCTGGTGTTGGAGCAGCAGCTGTGCTTTTCCCCGCCAGCAACTCATACTTACCTGGCAGGGGAGATACCATGATCACGAAGGTGGTTCTCCCAGGGCGAGGCTCAGCCATTGCACTCCGGCAGTGCTGACCCCTGCGATTTCCCCAAATGCGGGAAAGTCGACTGCATAATTTCTGGTAGTGGGGGACTGCGTTCGCGCTTTCCCCTGATCTGGCCCGTGCAAAAAGTAGATGGTGTAGCAAGAGGTCGACGCAAAGGACAGGTCCCGGCTTCCAGGTCCTTTTTGCCCCGGGCGCTTCCGTCGGGCCTTCCGTGAGCTCGGGGACAGGCATCCTTCGCCGCGGCTCGTAGCTTTGCTGGCCCTTTTCCGGGCCATTTCTGCAGTTGACCACCAGGTGGCGGCACTAGCTTGGCAACACTTTTCCTAAGCTACTTAAGGAGTAGTTAGTTCACCTTCCGGCGTTCATTTTCCTTGCAGTCGCTTTCACACGGCACACCAGAACTGATGCCTTTTCTCACACAGATACATAGAAATAGCGGCCAGTACAACAAGAGGATGAGGTATGGGGGGAAATCATGTAAGAACCTTCCCAGTGGCCAGGAGATGATCGAATACTCCTACGCCAAGGGGCCAGACTCACACTGATAGACAGACCACATTGGAAATGGGTGGAAAGTGCTCGACGACCCCTTTCATGTCAGGCAAAAGTCCATGAAGTTGAACCCTAGCACACCACCAAGCAAAGCTTAAGAGGAAGCTTTTGGGGTCGACCCGATCTGGAGAGGAATTCAAATGGTCCCCCCCCCCTAAAGCTAAGGCCACCCACTCCGAATCAGCTCTTTGGGCCCTGCCTGCAGCCAAGTGGGTTTTTTACAGCGCAGCAGTGAGCTAGCATCGCTTTCCCCCGGGCCGATTGATATGCTAACGAGGGTGGCCTGTTGCAAAGCGGCTGCCTGCCTGGCTGCCTGGCTGCCTGGCTGCCTGGCTGCCAGTACGGGCGAGGCCTCCATATGTAAACGCGCTAGCTGCAATGAACTATGGGAGCGCTTAAGCTTGTGCCCCTTTTTCCCATTTAGCGCCCCTTCTGAAGGCGGTGGTTAGCCGCACCGTGGTTTCACGGAAGGCCGACGGCCGTTGAGCCCGCTTGCCGTGAAGGGGGCGAGGGCCTGTCCAAATGGGGGTGAGGGCGGGTGGGTTGGCCAGGGAAAAAGGTCTCCGTATGCTCGTTGAGGTGTACCCTTGCAGCGCCGGCGGTCTTGCCTTCCCCAACTCATACTTACCTGGCAGGGGAGATACCATGATCACGAAGGTGGTTCTCCCAGGGTGAGGCTCAGCCATTGCACTCCGGCTGTGCTGACCCCTGCGATTTCCCCAAATGCGGGAAACTCGACTGCATAATTTCTGGTAGTGGGGGACTGCGTTCGCGCTTTCCCCTGATGTGTCTGGTTCAAAGATAGAAAGTGCCGCTTCAGCTGCTGTGTACAGCCATGCCTGTTCAGCTGCAGTTGGAGGCGAGGGCCGGCCCATTTTCTTTTGTCTTTGTTTTCTTTCTTTTTTTGTACCTGAGCCCAGGCCAGCCGTTTTCTTTCAAAGCAGTAGGTTGCATGCATGCAAATGAGGGTGAAACGCGTGCAGCCTCTCGGACCGCCCAAGGTTTGCCTTTGGGCCGCTCGCTTGTGCCACTGGGCACCCGTGGACGGCACTCAAGCAAGGGGTCAGGCGGACGGCCCAGACGAGGGACTTGCGGGTGCGTCCGCGCCAGCTCAAGTCAGCGCGTCGAGCACTCTCCTTATGTTGCCCACCTGGTGTTGGAGCAGCAGCTGTGCTTTTCCCCGCCAGCAACTCATACTTACCTGGCAGGGGAGATACCATGATCACGAAGGTGGTTCTCCCAGGGCGAGGCTCAGCCATTGCACTCCGGCCGTGCTGACCCCTGCGATTTCCCCAAATGCGGGAAAGTCGACTGCATAATTTCTGGTAGTGGGGGACTGCGTTCGCGCTTTCCCCTGATCTGGCCCGTGCAAAAAGTAGATGGTGTAGCAAGAGGTCGACGCAAAGGACAGGTCCCGGCTTCCAGGTCCTTTTTGCCCCGGGCGCTTCCGTCGGGCCTTCCGTGAGCTCGGGGACAGGCATCCTTCGCCGCGGCTCGTAGCTTTGCTGGCCCTTTTCCGGGCCATTTCTGCAGTTGACCACCAGGTGGCGGCACTAGCTTGGCAACACTTTTCCTAAGCTACTTAAGGAGTAGTTAGTTCACCTTCCGGCGTTCATTTTCCTTGCAGTCGCTTTCACACGGCACACCAGAACTGATGCCTTTTCTCACACAGATACATAGAAATAGCGGCCAGTACAACAAGAGGATGAGGTATGGGGGGAAATCATGTAAGAACCTTCCCAGTGGCCAGGAGATGATCGAATACTCCTACGCCAAGGGGCCAGACTCACACTGATAGACAGACCACATTGGAAATGGGTGGAAAGTGCTCGACGACCCCTTTCATGTCAGGCAAAAGTCCATGAAGTTGAACCCTAGCACACCACCAAGCAAAGCTTAAGAGGAAGCTTTTGGGAAAGCTTTTGGGGTCGACCCGATCTGGAGAGGAATTCAAATGGTCCCCTCCCCCCCTAAAGCTAAGGCCACCCACTCCGAATCAGCTCTTTGGGCCCTGCCTGCAGCCAAGTGGGGTTTTTTACAGCGCAGCAGTGAGCTAGCATCGCTTTCCCCCGGGCCGATTGATATGCTAACGAGGGTGGCCTGTTGCAAAGCGGCTGCCTGCCTGGCTGCCTGGCTGCCTGGCTGCCTGGCTGCCAGTACGGGCGAGGCCTCCATATGTAAACGCGCTAGCTGCAATGAACTATGGGAGCGCTTAAGCTTGTGCCCTTTTTCCATTTAGCGCCCCCTTCTGAAGGCGGTGGTTAGCCGCACCGTGGTTTCACGGAAGGCCGACGGCCGTTGAGCCCGCTTGCCGTGAAGGGGGGCCTGTCCAAATGGGGGTGAGGGCGGGTGGGTTGGCCAGGGAAAAAGGTCTCCGTATGCTCGTTGAGGTGTACCCTTGCAGCGCCGGCGGTCTTGCCTTCCCCAACTCATACTTACCTGGCAGGGGAGATACCATGATCACGAAGGTGGTTCTCCCAGGGCGAGGCTCAGCCATTGCACTCCGGCTGTGCTGACCCCTGCGATTTCCCCAAATGCGGGAAACTCGACTGCATAATTTCTGGTAGTGGGGGACTGCGTTCGCGCTTTCCCCTGATGTGTCTGGTTCAAAGATAGAAAGTGCCGCTTCAGCTGCTGTGTACAGCATGCCTGTTCAGCTGCAGTTGGAGGCGAGGGCCGGCCCATTTTCTTTTGTCTTGTTTTCTTTCTTTCTTTTGTACCTGAGCCCAGGCCAGCCGTTTTCTTTCAAAGCAGTAGGTTGCATGCATGCAAATGAGGGTGAAACGCGTGCAGCCTCTCGGACCGCCCAAGGTTTGCCTTTGGGCCGCTCGCTTGTGCCACTGGGCACCCGTGGACGGCACTCAAGCAAGGGGTCAGGCGGACGGCCCAGACGAGGGACTTGCGGGTGCGTCCGCGCCAGCTCAAGTCAGCGCGTCGAGCACTCTCCTTATGTTGCCACCTGGTGTTGGAGCAGCAGCTGTGCTTTTCCCCGCCAGCAACTCATACTTACCTGGCAGGGAGATACCATGATCACGAAGGTGGTTCTCCCAGGGCGAGGCTCAGCATTGCACTCCGGCCGTGCTGACCCCTGCGATTTCCCCAAATGCGGGAAAGTCGACTGCATAATTTCTGGTAGTGGGGGACTGCGTTCGCGCTTTCCCCTGATCTGGCCCGTGCAAAAAGTAGATGGTGTAGCAAGAGGTCGACGCAAAGGACAGGTCCCGGCTTCCAGGTCCTTTTTGCCCGGGCGCTTCCGTCGGGCCTTCCGTGAGCTCGGGGACAGGCATCCTTCGCCGCGGCTCGTAGCTTTGGCTGGCCCTTTTCCGGGCCATTTCTGCAGTTGACCACCAGGTGGCGGCACTAGCTTGGCAACACTTTTCCTAAGCTACTTAAGGAGTAGTTAGTTCACCTTCCGGCGTTCATTTTCCTTGCAGTCGCTTTCACACGGCACACCAGAACTGATGCCTTTTCTCACACAGATACATAGAAATAGCGGCCAGTACAACAAGAGGATGAGGTATGGGGGGAAATCATGTAAGAACCTTCCCAGTGGCCAGGAGATGATCGAATACTCCTACGCCAAGGGGCCAGACTCACACTGATAGACAGACCACATTGGAAATGGGTGGAAAGTGCTCGACGACCCCTTCATGTCAGGCAAAAGTCCATGAAGTTGAACCCTAGCACACCACCAAGCAAAGCTTAAGAGGAAGCTTTTGGGGTCGACCCGATCTGGAGAGGAATTCAAATGGTTCCCCCCCCCCTAAAGCTAAGGCCACCCACTCCGAATCAGCTCCTTTGGGCCCTGCTGCAGCCAAGTGGGTTTTTTACAGCGCAGCAGTGAGCTAGCATCGCTTTCCCCCGGGCCGATTGAATATTGCTAACGAGGGTGGCCTGTTGCAAAGCGGCTGCCTGCCTGGCTGCCTGGCTGCCTGGCTGCCTGGCTGCCCAGTACGGGCCGAGGCCCTCCATATGTAAACGCGCTAGCTGCAATGAACTATGGAGCGCTTAAGCTTGTGCCCCTTTTTCCCATTTAGCGCCCCTTCTGAAGGCGGTGGTTAGCCGCACCGTGGTTTCACGGAAGGCCGACGGCCGTTGAGCCCGCTTGCCGTGAAGGGGGCGAGGGCCTGTCCAAATGGGGGTGAGGGCGGGTGGGTGGCCAGGGAAAAAGGGTCTCCGTATGCTCGTTGAGGTGTACCCTTTGCAGCGCCGGCGGTCTTGCCTTCCCCAACTCATACTTACCTGGCAGGGGAGATACCATGATCATGAAGAGTGGTTCTCCCAGGGGCGAGGCTCAGCCATTGCACTCCGGCTGTGCTGACCCCTGCGATTTCCCCAAATGCGGAAACTCGACTGCATAATTTCTGGTAGTGGGGGACTGCGCGTTCGCGCTTTCCCTCTGATGTGTCTGGTTCAAAGATAGAAAGTGCCGCTTCAGCTGCTGTTGTACAGCCATGCCTGTTCAGCTGCAGTTGGAGGCGAGGGCGGCCCATTTTCTTTTGTCTTTGTTTTCTTTCTTTTTTTGTACCTGAGCCAGGCCAGCCGTTTTCTTTCAAAGCAGTAGGTTGCATGCATGCATGCAAATGAGGGTGAAACGCGTGCAGCCTCTCGGACCGCCCAAGGTTTGCCTTTGGGCCGCTCGCTTGTGCCACTGGGCACCCCGTGGACCGGCACTCAAGCAAGGGGTCAGGCGGACGGCCCAGACGAGGGACTTGCGGGGTGCGTCCGCGCCAGCTCAAGTCAGCGCGTCGAGCACTCTCCTTATGTTGCCCACCTGTGTTGGAGCAGCAGCTGTGCTTTTCCCCGCCAGCAACTCATACTTACCTGGCAGGGGAGATACCATGATCACGAAGGTGGTTCTCCAGGGCGAGGCTCAGCCATTGCACTCCGGCCGTGCTGACCCCTGCGATTTCCCCAAATGCGGGGAAAGTCGACTGCATAATTTCTGGTTAGTGGGGGACTGCGTTCGCAGCTTTCCCCTGATCTGGCCCGTGCAAAAGTAAATGGTGTAGCAAGAGGTCGACGCAAAGGACAGGTCCCGGCTTCCAGGTCCTTTTTGCCCCGGGCGCTTCCGTCGGGCCTTCCGTGAGCTCGGGGACAGGCATCCTTCGCCGCGGCTCGTAGCTTTGCTGGCGCCTTTTTCCGGGCCATTTCTGCAGTTGACCACCAGGTGGCGGCACTAGCTTGGCAACACTTTTCCTAAGCTACTTAAGGAGTAGTTAGTTCACCTTCCGGCGTTCATTTTTCCTTGCAGTCGCTTTCACACGGCACACCAGAACTGATGCCTTTTCTCACACAGATACATAGAAATAGCGGCCAGTACAACAAGAGGATGAGGTATGGGGGGGAAATCATGTAAGAACCTTCCCAGTGGCCAGGAGATGATCGAATACTCCTACGCCAAGGGGCCAGACTCACACTGATAGACAGACCACATTGGAAATGGGTGGAAAGTGCTCGACCGACCCCTTTCATGTCAGGCAAAAGTCCATGAAGTTGAACCCTAGCACACCACCAAGCAAAGCTTAAGAGGAAGCTTTTGGGGTCGACCCGATCTGGAGAGGAAGTTCAAATGGTCCCACCCCCCCTAAAGGCTAAGGCCACCCCACTCCGAATCAGCTCTTTGGGCCCTGCCTGCAGCCAAGTGGGTTTTTTACAGCGCAGCAGTGAGCTAGCATCGCTTTCCCCCCGGGCCGATTGATATGCTAACGAGGGTGGCCTGTTGCAAAGCGGCTGCCTGCCTGGACTGCTCTGGCTGCCAGTACGGGCGAGGCCTCCATATGTAAACGCGCTAGCTGCAATGAACTATGGGAGCGCTTAAGCTTGTGCCCCTTTTTCCCATTTAGCGCCCTCTTCTGAAGGCGGTGGTTAGCCGCACCGTGGTTTCACGGAAAGGCCGACGGCCGTTGAGAGCCCGCTTGCCGTGAAGGAGGGGCTCTAGGGAGGGGCGGGTGGGTTGGCCAGGGAAAAAGGTCTCCGTATGCTCGTTGAGGTGTACCCTTGCAGCGCCGGCGGTCTTGCCTTCCCCAACTCATACTTACCTGGCAGGGGAGATACCATGATCACGAAGGTGGTTCTCCCAGGGCGAGGCTCAGCCATTGCACTCCGGCTGTGCTGACCCCTGCGATTTTCCCAAATGTGGGAAACTCGACTGCATAATTTCTGGTAGTGGGGGACTGCGTTCGCGCTTTCCCCCTGATGTGTCTGGTTCAAAGATAGAAAGTGCCGCTTTTCATTCTAGCTAGCTGCTTGTACAGCCATGCCTGTTCAGCACTGCAGTTGGAGGCGAGGGCCGGACCATTTTTCTTTTGTCTTTGTTTTCTTTCTCTTTTTCTGTACCTGAGCCCAGGCCGGCCGTTTTCTTTCAAAGCAGTAGGTTGCATGCATGCAAATGAGGGTGAAACGCGTGCAGCCTCTCGGACCGCCCAAGGTTTGCCTTTGGGCCGCTCGCTTGTGCCACTGGGCACCCCGTGGACGGCACTCAAGCAAGGGTCAGGCGGACGGCCCAGACGAGGGACTTGCGGGTGCGTCCGCGCCAGCTCAAGTCAGCGCGTCGAGCACTCTCCTTATGTTGCCCACCTGGTGTTGGAGCAGCAGCTGTGCTTTTCCCCGCCAGCAACTCATACTTACCTGGCAGGGAGATACCATGATCACGAAGGTGGTTCTCCCAGGGCGAGGCTCAGCCATTGCACTCCGGCCGTGCTGACCCCTGCGATTTCCCCAAACTGCGGGAAAGTCGACTGCATAATTTCTGGTAGCGGGGGACTGCGTTCGCGCTTTCCCCTGATCTGGCCCGTGCAAAAAGTAGATGGTGTAGCAAGAGGTCGACGCAAAGGACAGGTCCCGGCTTCCAGGTCCTTTTTGCCCCGGGCGCTTCCGTCGGGCCTTCCGTGAGCTCGGGGACAGGCATCCTTCGCCGCGGCTCGTAGCTTTGCTGGCCCTTTTCCGGGCCATTTCTGCAGTTGACCACCAGGTGGCGGCACCTAGCTTGGCAACACTTTTTCCCTAAGCTACTTAAGGAGTAGTTAGTTCACCTTCCGGCGTTCATTTTCCTTGCAGTCGCTTTCACACGGCACACCAGAACTGATGCCTTTTCTCACACAGATACATAGAAATAGCGGCCAGTACAACAAGAGGATGAGGTATGGGGGGAAATCATGTAAGAACCTTCCCAGTGGCCAGGAGATGATCGAATACTCCTACGCCAAGGGGCCAGACTCACACTGATAGACAGACCACATTGGAAATGGGTGGAAAGTGCTCGACGACCCCTTTCATGTCAGGCAAAAGTCCATGAAGTTGAACCCTAGCACACCACCAAGCAAAGCTTAAGAGGAAGCTTTTGGGGTCGACCCGATCTGGAGAGGAATTCAAATGGTCCCCCCCCCCTAAAGCTAAGGCCACCCACTCCGAATCAGCTCTTTGGGCCCTGCCTGCAGCCAAGTGGGTTTTTACAGCGCAGCAGTGAGCTAGCATCGCTTTCCCCCGGGCCGATTGATATGCTAACGAGGGTGGCCTGTTGCAAAGCGGCTGCCTGCCTGGCTGCCTGGCTGCCTGGCTGCCTGGCTGCCAGTACGGGCGAGGCCTCCATATGTAAACGCGCTAGCTGCAATGAACTATGGGAGCGCTTAAGCTTGTGCCCCTTTTTCCCATTTAGCGCCCCTTCTGAAGGCGGTGGTTAGCCGCACCGTGGTTTCACGGAAGGCCGACGGCCGTTGAGCCCGCTTGCCGTGAAGGGGGCGAGGGCCTGTCCAAATGGGGGTGAGGGCGGGTGGGTTGGCCAGGGAAAAAGGTCTCCGTATGCTCGTTGAGGTGTACCCTTGCAGCGCCGGCGGTCTTGCCTTCCCCAACTCAATACTTACCTGGCAGGGGAGATACCATGATCACGAAGGTGGTTCTCCCAGGGGCGAGGCTCAAGCCATTGCACTCCGGCTGTGCTGACCCCCTGCGGATTTCCCCAAATGCGGGAAACTCGACTGCATAATTTCTGGTAGTGGGGGACTGCGTTCGCGCTCTTCCCCCTGATGTGTCTGGTTCAAAGATAGAAAGTGCCGCTTCAGCTGCTGTGTACAGCCATGCCTGTTCAGCTGCAGTTGGAGGCGAGGGCCGGCCCCATTTTCTTTTGTCTTTGTTTTCTTTCTTTTTTTTGTACCTGAGCCAGGTCCTCTTTTTTCTTTCAAAGCAGTAGGTTGCATGCATGCAAATGAGGTGAAACGCGTGCAGCCTCTCGGGACCGCCCAGGTTTGCCTTTGGGCCGCTCGCTTGTGCCACTGGGCACCCGTGGACGGCACTCAAGCAAGGGGTCAGGCCGACGGCCCAGACGAGGGACTTGCGGGTGCGTCCGCGCCAGCTCAAGTCAGCGCGTCGAGCACTCTCCTTATGTTGCCCACCTGGTGTTGGAGCAGCAGCTGTGCTTTTCCCCGCCAGCAACTCATACTTACCTGGCAGGGGAGATACCATGATCACGAAGGTGGTTCTCCCAGGGCGAGGCTCAGCCATTGCACTCCGGCCGTGCTGACCCCTGCGATTTCCCCAAATGCGGGAAAGTCGACTGCATAATTTCTGGTAGTGGGGGACTGCGTTCGCGCTTTCCCCTGATCTGGCCCGTGCAAAAAGTAGATGGTGTAGCAAGAGGTCGACGCAAAGTGACAGGTCCCGGCTTCCAGGTCCTTTTTGCCCCGGGCGCTTCCGTCGGGGCCTTCCGTGAGCTCGGGGACAGGCATCCTTCGCCGCGGCTTCGTAGCTTTGCTGGCCCTTTTCCGGGCCATTTCTGCAGTTGACCACCAGGTGGCGGGCACTAGCTTGGCAACACTTTTCCTAAGCTACTTAAGGAGTAGTTAGTTCACCTTTCCCGGCGTTCATTTTCCTTGCAGTCGCTTTCACACGGCACACTCAGAACTGATGCCTTTTCTCACACAGATACATAGAAATAGCGGCCAGTACAACAAGAGGATGAGGTATGGGGGGAAATCATGTAAGAACCTTCCCAGTGGCCAGGAGATGATCGAATACTCCTACGCCAAGGGGCCAGACTCACACTGATAGACAGACCACATTGGAAATGGGTGGAAAGTGCTCGACGACCCCCTTCATGTCAGGCAAAAGTCCATGAAGTTGAACCCTAGCACACCACCAAGCGAAAGCTTAAGAGGAAGCTTTTGGGTCGACCGATCTGGAGAGGAATTCAAATGGTCCCCCCCCCCTAAAGCTAAGGCCACCCACTCCGAATCAGCTCTTTGGGCCCTGCCTGCAGCCAAGTGGGTTTTTTACAGCGCAGCAGTGAGCTAGCATCGCTTTCCCCCGGGCCGATTGATATGCTAACGAGGGTGGCCTGTTGCAAAGCGGCTGCCTGCCTGGCTGCCTGGCTGCCTGGCTGCCAGTACGGGCGAGGTCCTCCATATGTAAACGCGCTAGCTGCAATGAACTATGGGAGCGCTTAAGCTTGTGCCCCCTTTTTCCCCATTTAGCGCCCCTTCTGAAGGCGGTGGTTAGCCGCACCGTGGTTTCACGGAAGGCCGACGGCCGTTGAGCCCGCTTGCCGTGAAGGGGGCGAGGGCCTGTCCAAATGGGGGGTGAGGGCGGGTGGGTTGGCCAGGGAAAAAGGTCTCCGTATGCTCGTTGAGGTGTACCCTTGCAGCGCCGGCGGTCTTGCCTTCCCCAACTCATACTTACCTGGCAGGGGAGACTACCATGATCACGAAGGTGGTTCTCCCAGGGCGAGGCTCAGCCATTGCACTCCGGCTGTGCTGACCCACTGCGATTTCCCCAAATGCGGGAAACTCGACTGCATAATTTCTGGTAGTGGGGGACTGCGTTCGCGCTTTCCCCTGATGTGTCTGGTTCAAAGATAGAAAGTGCCATTTCAGCTGCTGTGTACAGCCATGCCTGTTCAGCTGCAGTTGGAGGCGAGGGCCGGCCCATTTTCTTTTGTCTTTGTTTTCTTTCTTTTTTTGTACCTGAGCCAGGCCCGGCCGTTTTCTTTCAAAGCAGTAGGTTGCATGCATGCAAATGAGGGTGAAACGCGTGCAGCCTCTCGGGACCGCCCATGAGGTTTGCCTTTGGGCCCGGCTCGCTTGTGCCACCTGGGCACCCGTGGACGGCACTCAAGCAAGGGGTCAGGCGGACGGCCCAGACGAGGGACTTGCGGGTGCGTCCGCTGCCAGCTCAAGTCAGCGCGTCGAGCACTCTCCTTATGTTGCCCACCTGGTGTTGGAGCAGCAGCTGTGCTTTTCCCCGCCAGCAACTCATACTTACCTGGCTGGGGAAGATACCATGATCACGAAGGTGGGTTCTCCCAGGGCGAGGCTCAGCCATTGCACTCCGGCGTGCTGACCCCTGCGATTTCCCCAAATGCGGAAAGTCGACTGCATAATTTCTGGTAGTGGGGGACTGCGTTCGCGCTTTCCCCTGATCTGGCCCGTGCAAAAGTAGAGTAGGTGTAGCAAGAGGTCGACGCAAAGGACAGGTCCCGGCTTCCAGGTCCTTTTTGCCACCGGGCGCTTCCCGTCGGGCCTTCCGTGAGCTCGGGGACAGGCATCCTTCGCCGCGGCTCGTAGCTTTGCTGGCCCTTTTCCGGGCCATTTCTGCAGTTGACCACCAGGTGGCGGCACTAGCTTGGCAACACTTTTCCTAAGCTACTTAAGGAGTAGTTAGTTCACCTTCCGGCGTTCATTTTCCTTGCAGTCGCTTTCACACGGCACACCAGAACTGATGCCTTTTCGTTCACACAGATACATAGAAATAGGCGACCAGTACAACAAGAGGATGAGGTATGGGGGGGAAATCATGTAAGAACCTTCCCAGTGGCCAGGAGATGATCGAATACTA